>CM034622.1:13493896-14197864 GCA_020080225.1 Gynochthodes officinalis
TACTCTTTAGGAGAAAACAAGACATACATGTGACACTAACACATTGACTACTAAAAAACAAAACAAAACATATAGAGCTTGAGCAGAACATATAGACTTCCTTCTAAAACTCATAGATCTGCAGCCTGTAAGGCTCGCCAGATCTAATTGCCATTGTTGTAAGAGCTTAAGCAGCAATAATATAAACCTGGAATTAATGATAGTACAACGGACTTAGAACACACAAAAACTTTAATAGCAATAATTATAAAGAAAAGTAAATGAATGCTCTTCATAGGCTGGAAAAAGTAGACCATGTTAGGTCTGGATGGATCAGTATTAGTCTGCAGACTACTTGAATTTATATTTTGGAATAACATAGTGAAATTCAGTTAAAGTGATATCAAGAACAAGAAATAGATATGGAAAAGATCAACATCAGTTTATCTAACCAGGTGAACTCATATTAGGGAATAACACAGTGAATTTAAGTTGAAATGATATGAAAGAAAGAGACAAGAACATGATATGGAAACCAAAAAAAGCATTAGGTATATTCTCTCTCACCAATAGGTGTCCTAAAACATGAAAACTCTGAAATGCCTTTGCTCTAACTATCTCCGTAAAGTGCCAAAAAGAGAAACCCATGAAGGATATAACAACTTCTTAAACTACACTTAAATGGCTTAAGAGTAATGTTTTGTTGCACATAAGCAGTAATTCTCTGCTCTTTTGCAAGCCATGTGAAGCATTCACAGCAGGCTGGTATGGATGCATGAGGACAAAAATCTATGGTGAAATGAAGAGTCTCAAATGCCTTCAGATTAGACAAGAGCTAGAGTTGACAACTCTGATGGATAAGGTACTTCAAAATCAGGAACTGCCAGTGTTACTTTGCAACCTAACCAGGTAATAGGAGAACATAGGTTCCAACATTGGTTGTTATAAGTCTAATAGGTATCCTATTTTTAAATATTTGATTGATTTGGCAAGCCGCCCAACAAGTATGCTGCAATATCATGTTACTAGGCAAAGGAACCAAAACTTTTTGTCCCAATTCTATAGAATTGAAAACTATATAAGTGTAAAATGCAAATAAAAGCATAGCTTGTTGCAACAATTTTTTCAGCACTATGATGAAAAGAAATTGTGAAAAAAAAATTATATCTCCCAACTATCACTGAAAGCACATCTTTGAAGACGAATCAGTGCGCCAGCAAGAGTTGGCTTCCAAGAACTTGCAACAACAACCATTTTATTTGCATCCAACATCATTAAAACACAAAACATATAGAAAACAAAACATACAGAAGGAAGTCTGTATTCTAGGATTCAAGTATATAGAGCCATACCTCTATAAAAGGCTCCATAAAAGGTTCCACGCTTGATTCAATACCCTTCTTCCCTTTTTCAGTAGCAGCAGCATGAGTTTGGCTTCTACCCACACTCAGTTTAGCACCCATACTCAATTCAATACCCACACTCAATTCAGCATCCGTTCTTGAGTTTGCTTGCTTTTCACCCACACTTAATTCAACATCCACATTTACTTTTTTAATCTCACCAAGGTTTTTTGAGGTCGCCAGCCCCATTGGATGATCACCCAGCATTGCAAAAGGCGTTCTATGTGATTTAGCTCTCTGATTTCCAGTGACTATAGCTGATCAAACCATCCCAACTACTATCAGTGGCCCATTCTTCCCATAGAGATGGCAACAGACAGAGATGGCAGTAGCAATGGTGCAAGTGAAATTATAGGGATGGCAGTAACACATTAACACCGAACACAGACTCAGAAGCTCGCCAGCAGAAACAAACTAGAAATCCCCACAGCCAAAAGTCAAATCTGGTAGTTCTTTCCAAAAAATACAGAGATGGCAGAAGGCGGTTTATTCCAACAAAGCTCACAAACCAAAAGCAAGCCAGACGATTCGAACAGTAATGAGCAACTAGAAGCAGAAGCTCATAGCAGCAGGACAAACCAGAAGCTTGCAATAGTCGAAGGAGGACTCTGATAGATCTATTCCACCACCATCATCACTACTCCATTTGAAGATCCAGATGGTAAAGATGTAGTAAGTGGAGAGGCGAGATTTGAGTCAAGAAATCAAGCCCATTCATCAATGAAATCTACTAGAAAATCGAGAAAGAACTACGATGAACAGTAATGTCGGGGAAGAGATGCTCAATGTCAACTCTGTTTTTACCAACATGACCTCTCTTCTTTCTGTGCTTTTTGAATCTAGTTGTCATGGCGAAATCCTTTCACCTCTCTCTGCGACCAGTGTGTGTGTCTGCGTGTGAGGGTTTTGGGAAGAGCGGCTGATGGAAGAAATGGGAGAGTAAAGTCTAATTTTCAAGAGTACTAATTGTTAGGTCAGGACAAGTTAATCTGGCATTATGACAGCAAAGGACAATATACGGTGCATTCGGCATATCAAAGGGCAATGGAGCAGAAGCGAGCCAATCTAAATGTGAATGTTGCCACCAGTAGTTCCAGTTTGTCTGCATCTAACCAAATGTGGAGCAGACTTTGGAAGCTACCAGTCAAAGCTAAAATGAAACATTTTATTTGGCGATGCTGCCAAGGAATATTGCCAACCAAAACAGAGCTGCATAAACGCAAAGTATTGCAAGATACTATCTGTGGTTGTTGTGGTATGCAGGAGGAAACCTTAGAGCACGCCCTGTTTACATGTGAGAGAGCAACAATGGTGTGGCGAATCTCACCGGTTCAATGGGAAAATTTGAGGCAAGATCAGATAATTTTTAGACACTGGTGGGAATCAATAAGTGCCCTGAGTAAGAGCTTCCTGAATATTGATAGGATTACGCTTTCCGTATACATGCTCTGGATGTTATGGAAAACACGTAACCTTTGGCTATTTGAGGGGAAAAGTTACACAGCAATTGAAGTGGTTAACAAAGCTTTGATGGAATGGACGGAATATCAAGAGACACTAGGATAGGCTAACTTAACTGCATGAACCATTCAATGTTAATATCTTATGTACATATTGGGTTTACAGGCCTTTTGATGTTATCATACCGGTAAAAATAAGTTTTAGTTTTTAGCAATGGTTGCACCAGTTCAGGATGCATCCAGAGCCTTCTCTGTCTGCTGTTTTTTCACTACTTAGCTTTCATGAAGCTTTCTTGTTAATGATTTTTGAACCTCCTCTTACAAAGAATAAAGGCAGATATCTTCTTATTTTTTCAGGCTATAAGAAGACACAATTGGACGTCTACTCGGCAACATTATCAAATCTCAAGCAATACAGAGACAGAGAGTTCTATATCCATCACCAGGGCAAAGGAAAATATTCTGTCGCTACCCTTTAGTTCCCGGATAAGGAGTTGGAAGGCCTATTGCAAGTCCGAAGAGTAAGAAGGATGGATGCTCAATGAAAAGGGCTATGAGGTTAACAATTGTGATTCTCTTGATAAATAGAATGGGGTGAGGTAGTTTTCATTGGGACCGAGAGGATGAGCCCTCAATTCTGTTTAACTTTGGTCCGAGCCCTTTATTCAAGGTAAGCTGGAAAATTGACTTTTTTTAGATGGGTCAAATAGATAGAGGTTGGTCATGAGAATTATTTCAACTCCCACCCATTGTCGTTCATCCCACTTTAGACTCTATTATTGGAGACAAGGAAAAAAGATAGATATTCCTCAACTAATTGTTCCCTAACCGGAATAAATGAGTGACGATTCTCCCAATTCCAGCAATTAAAGTTCTCATCAAAATCAGGTAAAGGTAAATCAAACCCCAGCAGCCAAGAACTCCATCTTCGGGTAAGGCCCCTTGAAACCATCTTTGTTCTGAATTGTCGGGAAATGAGTAGACCGTTTGGGTCTGAATATCACTCTGAGTTTTCTATTTGGTTTTGCGGTTGAATTGCTGAAATATGGGGTCCTAATACATAATGAATTTTGTGTTTCTATGCCTGGCCCTGAAAGCACACAACCTGTTTGATAAAATGACTCATAGATCACTAAGGTGAGTTTTCTCGGTACATGCTACGGGTATGCAAGGGTGATGATTTAAGCTAATATATTTTTGTTCAATTGTGGCTAGCTAGTAGATAAAAAGATGGCTATTTCAATTTTGGTTAAAAAGGGCAATTGTTGGTTGAGGTTCCTTGAAGAAGCAAAGGGGCGGCTGCTTACCTTTCACCTTTGCAATTTACGGTTAACACAGGACAGCAACAAGGAGGTAACACAGATAGTAGCTGCAATGCAAGGTAAGGAAAAATGTGAGGAAAAAAAAACAAAAAAAAAACAAAAACAAAAAAAAAACAAAAACAAAAAAAAAGGGGAAAAAACCAGAAAAAAGAGGAAAAAAGAGGGGAAAAAAAAGAGGAAAATATCAAAAAAGAGAGGCAACTAGAAGTTTTGGCTAGTACAAGGTTCCCCAGAATTTCCATTCTTCCAGTATACTTTCTAATGTTGTCTTCTAAGGTCCCCTTGGTAGTTATGCTAACTTGGTACATTTAATACTTTCCCATTGCTGAAACTTAGGCTAGTGTAGTAGGAAGCCTGGGAACTCTATGTCTTTAAATGTCTTCTTCATTTTGGCCTTATAGTCTATAAATATCTTAATTTTATCTTCTGCTCAAAAAATTACTTAGTTGGTTAAGCTGGTATTACCCAACTAGGCAAAAACCATAAGGAAGGAAAAAATAATAAAAGAAAAAAGGAAAAAAAAAGAAGAAAAAGGAAAAAAAAAAGAAAAAAAAAAGAAAAAGATGTGAGGGAAAAAACAAGAAAGAGGAAACAAGAAAGAAAAAAAGAGAGGAGGGAAAAAAAAGAAATTAACCAAAAAAAAAAAACAAAAAAAAGGAAGGAAAAAAGAAAGAGGAAGCAGTTTGCTGTCTTAGTTACAAATACACTGGGTATGGTTGTAGTCTTCAAATGAGTTAGAGATTACACCCTACGCCTAGATTGGTTAGAGGTAGGCTCCTCAACAATAGGTTTGTTACCCCTTGGTGAAAGAATGGTTCATTTGGTTTCTTGTTATCATATCTTTGTTCTTTCTCTGACTCTATCCTGACCAACTCATTTCTGGATTCATGACTCCAAAGATTCCCAATCCGCAAATTTTAGATTTCAATTCTACTCCTTTTCTACTCTCAAAATCCCGATTTCTCTTGACTAATTCTGCTAGCTTGAAGACTTCTCCTATGCAGGTTCTGAATTCTAGTTACAAAGGCTGCTAGAAAGATTTGTAATTTTAAAATTCCTGTTCTGATGTATCTATAATAGTTTTATCAAGATCGCTGTTTATTGTACAATGATGGTTGGACTGCTTGGTGCGGCTGTTTTCTTTCTCAAGGGACTTTTTATTCGGTCGGACTAAGTTGTTTTTGTCAGATCTGAATTTCTGTTGAAGACCGAACATGGGACAAGGATACAGAGAAGATGATGGAGAGCACAATGTTGTTGCGAGCTTCCTAATGGTATTTTATCCTTACGCGGCTTTGAGATTTCTCTTATGTAATAGATAAACAAATTGTGTTTAGGGAGTGCAATTGATGTTCAAGATATATTGTCCAAGCTTAGTCATTGAGTTGAAGTTAGTTGGACATTATATCTCAGAAAATCAATCTTTTGGTTGGCAATCCGTTAGATAGGTTAGTGTTTCCATTCCATAGCTAGGTAGATGTTTAGCTTAGTTAGCACATTGCAAATACAATATTTTGCAATTTCCATTGTAACTAATGAGATAATGGCAACTCCAATCCATTATTCTATTTTCCTCCTTGGCTAATAATTTAGACCAAGGAGATCATTTTAGCCTTTTGGGCTAATCTCTGTAAAGTTTCTATTTTTCATTCAATGAAATTGCTATTGTTTCGGAAAAAAAAAAAGAGTACTAATTGTTAGACTGAATTTTTGCTTAAGTGTTGGCAAAAGTAAAGAACACAGTCAGCACGATGGGCGCCTCTTATTTTTTAACATCCCTTTTTCCCTCTTTAACCAAATTCATTTTCCCTCGTTCGTTTTTTAAAGCATTCAAACTTTTTATTTAATTATTAATTATTAAAAAATAATATTTCAAAATCAATAATCAAATTTTCACTTTTTACAATACGACATTAGTTTAATAAAATTCTGATTTGAATTTTTTAAAAAAATTTAAATTTTAAAATGCTAATTAGTTTTTAAATGGCTAAAGTGAAATTAGTTTTTAAAATAACCTAGAGAACAAAATAATATTTATATTTTTATGTTGAAATTAAAGAAATTATGTATATTAAAAGTATGTGTATATATGCACTAAACTACTTCTACTTTGTAATAATTACTTTTATGATAACTACAGAACTATAATATATATAAATTAACTAATAATACTGTAGATTTTAGTCCTAACTATATATATATATATATATATATATATGTGTGTGTGTGTGTGTGTGTGTGTGTGTGTGTATATACTTCCTCTATTAAAAAAAAAAGTTCAATTTCTAAACAAGTTTTTGTCCTAAAAAAAGAGTCTAATTTCAAAAGTCAAAGCTAAGTTTTCAACAAAATTTTCAAAATGTCCTTAATCAGATAGAATACATTAAAGGGTATATTGATATACAATACTCTTAATGAGGAAATTAGTGGTATAAAATGAAATGTACCTCCACTTGGTTGACCAAAAATAAAAAGTTGTACATTGATGAAACCAAACTTTTTTTTTTTGGATAAATTGAGTATAAGTATTTAGTACTTTTGTTATACATTGTATGTCTAACAATATATGTACATGTATTAATTACTACTTATGTTATAATATTACATTAGTCACTGTAACTACTTTGAAACTATATATTTTTTATTCCTGATTTTCAATAGTGTATTTAAAACTAACAAATTTATGTGCTTAAAATAATTAAACTTATGTGCACAAGTTCATAAATATCAAGGTGTCCTAGTATAATTATTCTAAATTAAGAGTCATAACATAAATATGCCAATGAAACTCAACCCAATGAAGAATACACGTAGTCCATTTGTTGCTCTTAACAAAAGGGAGCCAATTAGTACTAATCAATAATGTATTGTAATACTAAAAAAACTGTGTGATTAATGTACAATTATATGGACAAACAAATATGTTAGGGTGTCCTAGTACAATTATTAGAAATTAAGAGTTATAATATACGTAAGCTAAGTTTGGCATAAAGAAAAATATACTTAGTCTAATCATTATTCTAAGAAATCTAATTATAATTAATTTATAGTGTATTTAAAAAAGTCTTTGTGCTTGAAGTAAAATAATAGAGGCAAATTCATATATATTAGAGTGTATTAGTGAAATTATTAGAAATTAAGAGCAATGAATTAAAAAACATAAGTTTGGCCCAATGAATAAATTACATAACACGATTATTATCCTTAGCCAAACAATTCCAATCATTATATAAGTAGTGGCAATCAAAGAAGCCTTTTTTTTTTTTGGGTTACTGTAAATTATGTGGACAAATTCATAAATATTATGATGTCTTAGTAAAATTATTAAAAATTAAGAGTCATAATATAAATTAGCCAAGTTCGGTATAGTGAATAAATTGTTTAACCCAATCATAATTATTGGTCAAAGAAAGCAATTAGTGAATAGTGTATTTTAACTCTAAATGATTATGTATTTTAGGTAAAATTATATAGCAAATGTATAAATATTAAGGCGTCAACATACAATTAATGAAAATTAAGTGTCATAATACAAATTAACCAAATTTGACCCAATGAAAAAATTGTTTAGCCCAATTCTTATTTCTTATAATATGAGCCCAATTAATATAAAGTTAGGCCCAATCAATTTGACAGAATTAATATAAAGTTAGGCCCAAGTAATATAATTTGACACAATTAAATCAATTTGACACAATTAATATTTTAGACTGTACTTTCTCAAATGGAAGTAGCTTTTAAGCAAGGTTTTATGACTTATTCTTGTAAAGGATTAAATGCTCCTATAAAGATAGCCCCAGTAAAGATAGCACCTCTATCGCCAAAACCTTTTCTAAGGGAAAAAATTAAGTTAATTGATAATGGACGCATAATAATTATTCATTACAACTACTATTTGTAGTTAATACAATGTCTTAATAGAATTCGTCCAAATTATAAGGGCAAAACTGTAAATATCAAGGTGTCTTAACATTAGTATCAAAATTATGTTGGCAAAATTCTAAAGCAAAGAGTGCCATAGTCCAATTATTATTATTAGCCAAAGAAATCAAATTATAATTAATTTATAGCGTATTTAAAAAAGTCTCTATATTTCAAGTAAAATAATGTAAGTAAATTCATATATATTAGGGTGTTTTAGTACAATTATTAAAAATTAAAAGTCATAAATTTAAAAATTAAGTTTGGCCCAATACGTAACCCAATGGACTAAAGGCCTAAAGGCCTATTTTCTTGTACTACTTATGTCTCACTCATAGTTCGTAGAATCGGGATTCTACGAAGAATTGATTTAGGGTAGCAAAATCGGATTGGTGGAATCGGATCGTAGAATCGTAAGATTCTACAAAAAATGACCAAAATAATTATAATTATTCATATTTTATCACCTACACTAATTGTTCACAAAAATAAGTTGTGTACTTGTGTGAAATTGTAAAAAATTAACATTATAAAACATACAATGTATATGCGTTCTGAATTTTGTCCAAATCTTGTTTAACAACAAATATCTATCATTCAATCATTCAACCACATTCTACACAAAACAATAATAGCTCCAAATAAAATATATAATGCATTTTAAATTACCAAAACATGAAAAATTTCACATCCAAATAGACTTTTAGCTAAAACATTAAATTTAATAACAAATTAAAGTACAACACAAATTTAACAATATAAATATTTTTACACAAACTACATATCATCCTCATCAAAGTCATCATCCCCATCTATATCAAAAGATCTTGATCTGTAATTATCAAATAACATATCATCATTATTAAACCCATTATCATCGTCATTACAATCTTCATTTTCAACTTCATTTGTACCAATGATGGTTAGATTATCTGCATCTTCATCTTCATCTTTATCTTCATCTTCGTCAACATCAATTGCGTGTTCCCAAGCACGATCTAGTCGAGCACTGGGGGCATTTTTTTTAACTTTTGCTTTTGGATTAGAAGATGACATTCTGAAATTGCAAAGTTAGGGGAAAAAAGTTAGATTGGAGAATAAGGGTGACAAAATCCAGATTTGAGAGTAAATGGGAAATGATCCACAAAACATCTACATTCCTTACATTTTTAACAATTCTATACAGTCGAGCAGCATTTGGCTTCATATACTACCAAACCACTCCAAAACAATCCACAAAAAAAAATCAAAAAAACAGAACCAGAAAAATAGAACAAAAACAGAAAAACAACGCAATGTGCTTCAGTTAAGAAAAAACCAAAAAAAAAAAAAACAGAAAAACGGCGCAATGAGCTTCAGTTCAGAAAAAAAAACAGAAAAAAAATAGAAAAACAGCACAATGTGCTTAAGTCCAGAAAAAACTAGAAAAAAAAACAGAAAAACAAAGCAATGTGCTTCAGTTCAGAAAAAACCAAAAAAAAAAAAAACGACACAATGTGCTTCAGTTTAGAAAACTAATACCATACATCTAGCAGGATAGCAAGGAGTGCAAGTGTGCAACCCATTAAGAAATAGAAATAGAAAAAGTTTGGGCTAGTCATTGTTGTGAACCCCATAATCTTTAAAATAAGTGTTCGGTGAATTGCAAGCGTAAAATATCAACAAGTAATAAAGTGATAAGTAGAGTATCGTTCCCACGAGGATTGTTTTCAATTTAACCAATTACTTACCAATATGATTAATTCAACAACAAGCTAGCCAATTAAATTGTTTTATGGTAAATTAAACTAAAGAAGGAAAAATTAATAACACTTGATAAAAACAACAAATAAGATGTTAGAGATTTCGACTTCACTTAATCAATCCTAATTAACTCTCTTGACATGTCATGCAATTAAAGTAAATTCCAAATTATGATGGTGAAATTTCCCTAATGTAAATTAATAGCCGACATCGGTCTAATAACCCTATTTAGATTAAAATCAACTCACACTTGGTCTAGGTGAATTTAGATTTCTAAATGCATTAGGAACTATGGAAATTCCCGGATTCAATCTAAGTAGCCACGACTTAGTTCTACTACCGAAACTACATGAACAACCTAGATTATTACGGTCTAAATTGAATTCATGGTTTAATATCACATGAGCACATGCATGTTATCTCCACACGGTATCAAACAAGCATCAAAAATCAATTAAGTGGTGATCAATCACCTAAAAGCATTAAGAACATGATATTAAACTCATAATTGAAATATAGATTGCATGAACAAGTCTTAAGAATTAATTATTCATGATTAAGATCCATCTAATCTCTAACAAAAGAAATTAGAACATAATGAAATTTAAACTAACCACAAAAATAAAAATAGACATAATTAAAATTAAAATAAATTCTTAAAATTAAAGTAACTATTATTCAATAAATAAACAAAAACTATAAAATAGTTAATACTTGAAGATAAACCACAACTAGAAGTTCATAACAAAATAAGAGAAATAAACTACTAAAATTAAAGACAAGAAAAGAAAAATAAAATGGCTAAACTAAACTAACTAAAGAAAGACAAGAAAAGACAAAATTAAAGACTTGAAATCAAATAAAATTCTGCTTCATTCTTGTATTTTGTTCTGCCCGAAGCTTCCACAAGAAAAAGAAACTTTCATATGCTAACTTTGAACCCAAGTCAAGCTTGGCGGCTGCTTCTATTTGCGTCCTATACTACTGAAGACAACAAGAAGAACAGAACGACGGGAAAAACAAGAAACAAGAAACAATTGGCATCAAGTTTACAAGAAAAAGAAAGGAATTGACTGAAATTTACGAAGAAAAACCAAGAAACGACTAAAGTTGCTTGAGAAAAACCGAGAAGAAAGTCAAGAAACCGAGCGAGAAAATCAAGAATAAGAACAAGAAGAAAAGCGGGAAGGACGGGAAGACGGAACAAGAAAGCAGTGAAGTTCTGCTAAGAAAACCAAGAGGAAATCTTGAAAAATTACGAAGAAAAACTAAGAAGAACTATTGAAAAATTGCTAAGAAAAGAAATGAAGCTACTTCTAAACTAATGAAAGAAAAACAAAGGAAGAGAATGGTGACTGCTGCTAAATCTAAACTAAAGGAAGGAAGGAAAAACAATAGAAAAGAAAGCTAGCTACTGCTCTGTCGATGTTCTTTCCAGAATTCTGCTAAAACTATACTGAACTAAAATAGGAAGAAAAGAATGAAAGAAAGACGTGAAGAACAAAAACTAAAAACTGGTTGCTAAATCTAACTAACGAAAGAAAAGAATAAAGTGATGTTACTCCTAAACTAATGAAAGAAAGGAAAAAGAAAGGAATAGAAGAGTGGGTTCGCTGTCTTTGTTCCTCTCGGTTGTGTGCTTTATATAGAGCAAAAGATTGGTTATTTATTTCTAAATTCTACAAATCCAAATCCTTCTTTGTTTTGCTCTTTGTCTTCAACTTGTCATCGGTTTCCTTTGTTTCCAAATCCCAGCCAACTTTTGTTTCCAAATTTCAGTCATATCCAAATTAGTTTGCCGCTTGGTTCTTCTTATTTCTTTTCCGATTTGTAGCTTTTTCTTCTCCTTTCTCTTTGTATCTTTGCTTTCATTGCTTCCTTTTCCTTTGTTTCTTTGTTGTCCAATTTTTGTTACCAAATTTCAGCTTGGTTTCCTCTTTTGTTTGTTGTGGTTACTTGGCTGTTTCTTCCATGCATCTTCTAGAAGTTTTCCTTCTTTGTATTCCACTTTGTTTCCTTTTCTTGTCTCTCTCTCGGCTGTGTTTCTTTGTTGCAGCCAACAAAAATCTTCTTTGTCTTTTTGTTGAAGTAATTTGGTCAAGCTTTGATAAGCTTTCTTTGCTATAAAGTAACAAAATAATTGGTTAGTCCTTTGTTCTCAATTTAGAAGTAAAATTCAAGATTAAACTCAAAAAGTTCTCAAAATATTAGAAAACTTAGAAATCATAAAATCAAAGGATAATTTGGCCAAAATATGTAAAAACAAATTAAAACACAAGCCAATTTCTAACCAAAATTAATAAGAAAACCCTATATAAAATAGAGTTATCAATAAGACACAATGAACCTCAAAATAAGACAAGGTTAGACACGTAATCTAGAATTGTTTCGCAAAAAATTTAGGACGATGAGTTCTTATTTTAAGTTAGATTGAATAAAGAAAAAAAAATGTAAGAGAGGGAATGCACGTGCAAAAGTCAATATAGGAATCTCTCATTGTGATGTATGGTGTTTAAAAAAAAAGTTTTTAGATCCCTTTATTGAACTTTGCATCAACGCATCATTAAAAAGTTTTGAGGTGAAGAATTAGTGAGTTTGTGTTCATGTAATACATTAATACACCATATAAAGTTCAAAAGCTTCATATGTAGTACCATCATGTTCCTCAATGATAGAATACATTGTCCAAATAATTTGATCATGCTACAAATGCAATAAAAGATTTTAACCAAAGCCGTAAGTACTATCATGTTGAAAAGAAAAGACTTTATGTACACAAAAATCAAAATCCTGTTTAGATGGCTCCAATGGTTAAACCATTTTTCCCAGAGGGAAGAAGAGTGCCATTGGCTCAAGCTTTGTGCGTTGACTATTTCTATTTGTCCCTAAGCAAAAGCAAATCCATCATGCATGTTTACAAATAAACCAATTAAGCAATAGCAAAAGCACATCCATCATGCATGTTTACAAATAAACCAGACAAAGAAAACAATGTACAGTAGAGAACAAGTAATAAACAAAATACAAATCACCAAATCATACACAGAGATCAGAAACAGAGGATAAAACAATTTAGTTAGAAAAATTTAGAATTGTAGATAAGCAAAGAGAAGTAGAGGGATATGTGAGCAAAGAGGACAACTGGAAACATAAAATGTGGTTGAACAGAACTATGAGCTCGATAAGCACAATTAAGTAGCACATTTAGGAGTGAGATACAAAGCTGAGAAAAGCACAAACACTCCGCATTGATCACACGTATATAGAGTTTTACCTCTTATTTAAACATAGCTAGTTAAATTTCCATTTGTAGCATGCCTACAATATAATTGAATTAACATGATTGTAAGATAATGACTTGTAGAGACAACAAAAAAACGTACATCTAATCTCATTATAAGCTCCTAGTCACAATTAAACAAATTATTATCATTGTTATTAGACCAATGACACATAAATAGATAAACTAGAGTAGTAGCGAAACATATCATCAGATGGAGCAGTAGAGTAGTAATGGCACAAAAACTAATGAATTTATGCAACATAAAATAACCTAAGTGGAACCAATTGATCAACATTGCAATTGAAAAAAAAAATTAGGGAACGATGGTCTTTCATAATTTTACTCAGAAATTCTTACAAATAATTTTGGGCATAATAAATACTTTCTTTTCTTTGCAAAATTAGGAAATGGGAACCTCGCTGAGGATGAAGCTGCAATAAGGAACTTTCTCTTTCGGCTTCGAGATGTTCAACGACGTCGGCTGGTACTAAACGGAGCTTCTGCTTCAACAGCGAGCTCGGCACTTCTGGTAGTGAGAGGATTTAGCAGGGAGAGGAGATTGGGTAGCTTTAGGTGCTGAGAGGGTGGTGAAAAATGAGCTTGCCAGCTTGGGCTCGTCGGTTGTGCTAGGCGCGGCGGCAGACAAATGAATTATTTATGAAGGCTACAGCGAGCTTTGTTCTTCTAAAGCGGGGAGAGACAGAGGCTACAGAGCTTTGTTAGGGTAGATTGCCTAACAAAATGACATCGTTTTGGCTAAATTGGCTGCCTTTTTTTTTCCCTTGAGATCATTTAGATTTGGTAGAATCGCACAATTATACCGATTCTACTAACGATTTTACACAGTGATTGATTCTATACAATTTAGAATTGATTTTGCATATTTGGATCGTAGAATCATGCGATTCTACTATCTGGATCGCGATTTTGATAACTATGGTCTCACTAAATATTTATGGCCCAATACATAACCCAATGGACATTTCTCCATTAATAAATACTACTTATGTCACTAAAAGCCTATTTTCTTGTAGTTAATAATTATTCATTACAACTACTACTTGTTCTTTATAAGATGTCTTAATAGAATTCGTCTAAATTATAGGGGCAAAACTATAAATATTAAGGTGTTTTAACATAAGTATGAACATTATGTTGGCAAAATTCTAACACAAAGAGTGCCATAGTACAATTAATAGAAAATAAAGGTGATCATAGAAACAACATTTTTGGCCTAGTGAGAGTGCTTAGCCCAATGTACCAAATAATTTAACCCAATTTTTTAAATTATTATTTTTCAGCATTTTCTTATTCATTATAACTACTAATTGTACTTAATAAGATACCTTAATATAATATGTCAAAATTATGGGAGCAAAATTGTAAATATTATGGTGTCCTAACATATTTATCAAAATTATTTTTGCAAAATTGTCAAGAATAGGGTGCCATACTTTAATCAATAAAAATTAAATGTCACATAAAAAACAACATGTTTTACCTAATAAAATTTCTTAGTCCAAGAACCAAATCATTATTTCACCTTAATTTAACCCAATTTTTTAATTATTATTTTGGTAAATTCCTTATTCATTACAACTACCAATTTGGTGATGACATTTTATCGTCACTAAACCATTCTACAATTATAATTCCTAAAATATACATAGTATTTATGAATTAGTAACCACAAATTGTCATAACTAATTTTGTAACATTTGTTGACGATATTTTCTCGTCACTAAACTGTTCTACAATTATAATTCATAAAAATATACATAGTATTTATGAATTAGTGACTACAAAATATCGTTACTAATTTTTTAACATTTGGTGACAACAATTCCTCGTCACCAAACTATTTGATGCTTGTCTTTGTGACGAGATCAAAAGTCGTCACTAATTGTAGTGCAGTTCCCGGTCTTTTCTGGCACCACTACATTCAGTGACGACTTGGTGACCACATTTTTCATTTGGTCACTAAAGATGTTATGACGATTTTGATTTAGTGACGACTCACTCAGTGGTCACCAAAGAGGCTATTTAGTGACCAAATTGATTGTCTTCACCAACATTTTGGTCACTAAAGGCTATTTTTCTTGTAGTGTGTATAGATAGCAAAGTTGTATGTTTCAAAAGTACCTTCTTATCATTAAAGAATGCGTGCACTGCAAGTCACAATAATAACATTGCTTGTATTTTTTTGGGTAGGGATTTACGAGATACAGTAATGGATTATTCAAGCTAGCCATGGATTGTTGTTGTTGATGTTGTTGTTGCTATTATGTTATTATTATTTGTAATTGGAGGTCTTGAATTTGAGACCTTGTAATTACAATTTCTATTATCTTACTATCTAATTTAACTCCCCATTGGGCATCATCTATATGTACATCGTATTTTTAATAAATAGTATATCATACTATTTCTTTATTTTTTAAAAAAATTAATGGAATATGATATAATACATTAAAGGACAAAAAAATTGGTGGCCAATAAACTTTTACAATTATATACTTTTGGCTATTTGACTTATTATTTACTTATTTATTTTAAAATCTAGGTATCTATCAAACTAATAAAACTGCTCACTTATGGTCCTTATTTATTTTAGTTGTTAGGTTCAAATAGAATCACATCACATGAGAAATTCATGACTAAATTAAGAGTAATTGTGTCAAAAAATCACAAATTTCTCTGCCAAACTAACTAAAACAACATTGCTGTTTTTGTACCTACTGTTTCCATCATCACTAGGTCTAATTACCATCATCTCCACCTTCCTCAACCTCCAATCACAACCAAGAAAACAAGGACAACACCTTTCCCCATCCCTTTGCCAATTTATTAGCATATTCACTTGTTATAATCAAGCTATTTATGAAAATCTCACTCTCCAAAAGACCCCTTTCACAAGCACAAGCTGGCATTCTCTCTATGATTGCTATTTTATCTTCTTTATCCCCATGCCCAAATTACTCTTTTTGTTCTCTTATTAGATTGGGAGGTTCTAAAATTAGTGCTCATGGGAAATTCCAGACTCCCCTGCACCTTATAGCAACCTATATTTCTAGCAACAATGATGTTTCATTGGATGTATGTCATGTACAATTCGTTAACAATATATGATGATGTTGTGGTGTTTATCAAATGATCAACCAAATGTCAAGGAATTAATTTGGACCCGTCAAAATTCAATTATCCATGATATCCTTCTAAATCCACCAAAATCTTAATCAATAGCATCAACATCTAGGAGTCCCCATTTTATGATGATGGTTTTATAATTATTTTCATAGAAAAATTACATTTTTAATATCTTATCTTTTATCCCTTATCAATTTTGGTCCATCATCTTTTCAAGTCGACACTCCTAGTCTATTATCTACCTTTTTTACTCACATTTGGGACAAATAATGGTAAATTAAAAGGGACAAACAAAATTGGTCACAAGTAGAGCATGCTTCTATTAGTCAAAGAATCTGACTTAATTATATTCCCAAATCAAAACTTGTAAACTTATTACTGTATTTAAAAGAAATTTCACTTTTTACATTCAACCCCAAACAACAGCTCCACCTTATATCTCATGATTAGGGTTTCTGTCATAGAGGTTCAATATCAAAATTGTGCGTTAACAAACAATTAGGTCTTATCTACATAAAGAATCGATCAATCTAAGCAAGAAATCATCAAAATATGTCATTAAAGAACAAATATGCCAATGAGTACACATCCCAATTTATGGTATGTAGCCATGATTTTGACTTGATATAAATTGAAAATCATGTCTTTGTATTTTATTTTTTTTTTAGAATTGCATGTCAATTCACATGTTTCCATAGAAATAAGGAAGTAGTGGTGTCTGAATGTATTTTTTTGTTTATGATAATTCCTATGGAGTTTAATATTGTGGTCTTCCATGGGAAAGATGGAAAAAAGAAATTTTGGTATGTGGTTCTTCTTTTTGTTTTTGTTTGGGCCCATCTAATAACATTTGACATTTATTTATACATGATGTCAAATTGACTTAATGAAATAATTAGATGAATTTTTTTTTATTAAAACTTAGGTTAAGATCAATTAAATAATAATTAAATGATTAATTTATTATTGTATATAATGCAAGTGCTTTATGGCAGTACTTACCTCATACTATGTTGGGTCACATGTATTGTCTAATTATATGCATGTTAATATATGATAGATGATAATTGCAATTTATTCACCATAAAGTTTTATCACAAGTTTGTATTTGCTTATGCGGATGTTGAAGGTTTCGTTATGGATAACATGAATAACATAGTAATGAGTATTGGGATTAATGAGGAAAATTAGTATTTAACAATAACTGAGAAACATGGTTTCCTAATGCCCAGTCGAATAGTGAATTAGAAGAACTTTGTGTAAATACATTAAGCAATGGAAGAGTACTACAACTATATATGTTAGACCCATTGAATGAAACAATTGTTGGAACACCATCTTATAGTGATGATTATAATAGTAACAATTATGAAACTTATATATGTACTAAGAATAATGATAGTGATAGTAGCGGGGCAAAGGAGTGGTCTGACGAGAATTTTGACTATAAAGTACATGAGGTTGATAATTAGAAAGCACAAGATAATATAGTTTTAAGAAATAAGAAAATATAAAATGTTAGGATTGGGTAGCTTCAAAAATAGAGAAAAAAGTATAATAACTTAGGGTTTGAGTGATGCTAAACCTTTGGATTTAAGTGATTGCAAACCTCAAGGTTTAGGTGATGCTAGGCCTCAAGGGATTGGTGATAATAGGTCTCAAAATGGTGTAAATATAAGGTGTCAGGTAAAAGAACACAATGATCACAATAGTAATGAAAATTAGAAAGATGAGGTTCTTGACAAAAATGTAGGTTTTGATAGCATAAATGATTTTTATGAGGATGAGAGAAGAGAAGAAAAATTATTTAACCCTAAAGATTTATCAATCCTCCACTAGAGTGTGGAATGCAATTCAATAGTTTTAAAAAATTTAAAGATACTGTTAAGAGTTGGAAAATTAAAAGGGGTAGACTGTTTAAGTTTGTAAAAAATAATAAGGGAATGTGATGTAGACATCGAATCCTATAGACGTTGTTTTTAGCAATTCAGAGTCATTTAGATAGACTTTTAGGGGTTTTTTTTCTATTTTTAGGGTTTTTTTCTATTTTAGGCAAATTTTTAATTAATTAAGGGTGTTTTTGTATTTTTTTTCCCTTTTAGGGTTAGCACCTTATATAAGAGTGTTTATGAGTTTCTAACGACAGACAATTATTTTGAGATTTAATATATTTAGAAGAAATTCCTTTCTCTTCTTTGAGAGTTTCTTTGAAGCGATCAATTTGACTTATCAGGCAAGTCAGCGAATTTGCTTGCTCGTGGCGGCTATAACGTTGGTTGGTTGATACAGGTTCGTCAACAAGTCACATTCATACCGAAGTTACCAATCACATGTTTAATTGGGAGTCGAGTTCAATAATTCGCAACTCCTGGATCTTCATAGAACAATCAGCTTCCTCATCAATTTACATCATTTGGTATCATAGCTGATTCTACAAGGTTTAAAAAAAAATGATCAATTATTTCAAGCGGCTAAGAAAGCGGGAATCAAAGAGAGAATGGCACTAATCCAAAAGATGATGTGATTTTGGTAGGCATCCAGCAGTTGAGCTTACAACTTGAAACGCTTAGCAATCAAGTTGTGAGGTATGAGACAAGGCTCGGTGGTGATCAAGAGCCACCACCAGAGAGGCCACAAAATCAGTAAGGAGAGCCTAGGGGACAACCTAGATGGCAGCGGCAATTTGAAGATGAATATGTGTCCAATGTAGAAGATGATTGAGATGGCAGGTTTGGGAGCAGGAACAGACGCCGAGGATTTAGAAACTGAGAGTTTGAGACGATGATGAACTTGGTAACATCAAAATAAACATTCCATCTTTCCAAGGAAATAATGATCCTGATGCATATTAGAATGGGAAAAATGAATGGAGATGGTAGTTGACTGCTAACGATATTCGGAGCTCAAAAAGGTAAAAATTGCAACTATTGAATTAACTGATTATGCTATAATATGGTGGATCAACTTTGACTAGCAGGAGACGTAATGGTGAGAGGCCAATAGAAACATAGGATGAGATGAAATCAGTGATGAGGAGGCGC
Organism: Gynochthodes officinalis; assembly: GCA_020080225.1. Classification (NCBI taxonomy): domain Eukaryota; kingdom Viridiplantae; phylum Streptophyta; class Magnoliopsida; order Gentianales; family Rubiaceae; genus Gynochthodes; species Gynochthodes officinalis. The sequence goes on from CM034622.1 coordinate 13,513,196, forward strand.
TTCATACTAAGTCATTACCACTGTGACTTGTTCTATAAGCTGCAGAATCTCACACAACGCAATAAAAGCGTGGAAGAGTATCATAAAGACATGGTCAACCAATAGGTTGCTGATAGGCTGACGGCTGTTTGATTAATCGTCGGGCACTGATTTTGACCGACGGGTGCCTGATCGCCTGCTGTTTTAAGAAAAATTGCTATTTAGTGGAAGTCTATTCATAATTTTTATAATCATACCAAGTTGTTATTTCATGACTAATTTGGCTCGATTATATTACCTGCTCTCTGAGCTGCCTCTAGTTTTCTTGTATCTTTGAGGGATGTGTCCTTCTAACGAACCTCCATTTTAATCATTGTAACACTCTTTGGAAGTTATCAATATATTTACAGTCTTCCAAAAAAAAAAAGACATGGAGATTGCCATGATCCATGCTAATGTGGTAGAGGATCGTGAGGCTACAATGTCACGATTCTTGAGTGGTTTGAGCGGAGATATAGCAAGGGTAGAAAGTTGCAACATTATGTTGAGTTAGAAGAATTGGTGGATAAAACTATCAAAGTTGAGAGGCAGTTGAAGATGGACCGAAATTACAAGAGCGGTGGAGGTTCAAGTTCGAATTGGAAGCCCAACTGGGAGAGAGATGAGAAGCCAAATTGGAGAGGAAACAATACTAAGGTTGAATTTTCAAAGGAGAAGGATAAGGATGGCAAAATTGGTTCGAATCCGACTTCAAGTAAAATTAAAAACCCTAACACTAAGAGTCGTGATATTAAATGTTTCAAGTGTTTGGGTAGGGGTCATATGGAAAATCAATGCCCTAATAGGAGGGTGATGATCATGACTGGATATGGTGATATTGAATCAGACAATGAGAATAAGGGAGAGGATGATGAAATGCCACCGCCGTTGAAAGACTGTAGCGATGTTGAGATGCCAATCAAGGTTGAATTGATGGTGGTTAGGCGTTCTATAAGTGTTCAAGTTAAGAAGGAGGGGCATCACCAATAACGAGATAATCTGTTCCATACAAAATGCTTGGTGAATGGTAAGATTTGTAGTGTGATTGTTGATGGGGGGTAGTTGCACGAATGTGGCAAGTTGTACCATGGTAGAGAAGCTTGGATTAAGGACTAAAAAACATCCTAAACCATATAGACTATAGTGGTTGAATGATAATGGAGAAGTGAAGGTGACAAAGCAAGTCTGAGTTCCATTTGAGATAGGGAGATATAAAGACGAGGTGATGTGTGTTGTTGTACCTATGCTAACAGGCCATCTTTTAATTGGTAGGCCATGACAGTATGATCAGAAAGTACACCATGACGGTACACCAAACGATATTCGTTGTTAATGAATCAGAAAACTTACACCTTGGTACCAACGATACCTACTGAGGTGTATGAAGATCAATTGAAAAAGCGATAATTTGAGAATAAATCCTTTGCACGGGAGGGGGAATGATGTAGACATCGAACCCTATAGACATTGTTTTTAGCAATTCGGAGTCATTTAGATAGACTTTTAGGCCCTTTTTTCTATTTTTAGGATTATTTTCTATTTTAGGTGAATTTTTAATTAATTAAGGGTATTTTTGTATTTTTTCCCTTTTAGGGTGAGCACCTAAGGGTGCTTATGAGTTTCTGATGACAGACAATTATTTTTGAGATTTAATATATTAAGATAAAATTCCTTTCTCTTCTTCAAGAGTTTCTTTGAAGCCTTTTGATTTGACTTATCGGGCAAGTCAGCGAATTTGTTTGCTCGTGGTGGCTATAACGTTGGTTGGTTAACACAAGTTCGTCAACAGATTGTGTTCATGTCGAGGTTACCAATCACATGTTCGATTAGGGGTCGAGGTCACCAATTCACAACTCTTAGATTTTCGTAGAACGATCAGCTTCCACATCAATTCACATCAGAATGGTTCAAACTATTTATCCATTTAAAACTAAAAAATTGGCATGTGATTGGGAGATCAATGCCAGAAATACAAGGGATGATAGAATTGTCCAAATTAGAAAAATAAGTATGGGTTTAAGTACAAGTACAAGTACAAGTTTACCAAATCAAATTAGGTAGCGAAAAAATACACTAAGATCTTGAGAGAGAACTCTAAAATAAATACTATGAGTCCCAGGAGTCAAGTGAGATGAAGGTTTTGAAAATTATTCAAGGTTTAAAGGCTGATCAATATAACTTTCTATATGCATATAATGTGGAGATACTTGGAACCAACTGAGGATCTAGTATCATTTTGAAGATGGTTGATGGTTATAATGAATGGGTTTAGATAAGTATAAGGGCAAGTTTGTCAAATACAATTGGGTAGTAAAGAAGTACATAGAGATTTTGAAATAGAACCATGAAATAGATACTTTGGTTTAAATACTACATTTTACATGCATATAGTGCAGAAATACTTCGAACTAATGCAAGATCCACTATGATAATGAAGATGGTTGGTAGATATAATGCAAGAGTTATTAGGCAACATAGATTTAAAATATAGGCGTATGTTTTGATGGGGTCAAATAAGGGTTTATGGCTAGGTGTAAAAATTTATTAGGTATGGGTGGTACTTCTCTAAATGGTCATTCTGGATGGATTCTCTTGACTGCTACAAGTATTGATCCAAACAACGACTAATTCCCTATAGTTTGTACAGTGTTAAAGGGTGATAAATCCAATGGACCTCGTTTTTTGAGTCTATTAAGAGATGATTTGTAGATTGAGATTGATAAAGAATAGATTATATGAGTGATAAGTAGAAAGGGTTGATTCAAGCTCGCAAGATTGTGTTCCCTATGTCTAACCATAGGTTTTGTGTTAAGTATCTTCAAAGAATTGGTCAGTAGTTGGTTTTAAAATGAAGGCACTTAAAAAAGCTTTGTGGGCTACAATTAAAGGAACAACACAGCTCAATTTTTGCAAAAAATGAGTACTGGTCAAGTTTGAATGTTGAAGTAGCAAGGTGGGTGGATGACAAGATTTTAGAATATAACAATAATTACAATACTTGAGAGGATTAGAATATGTATCATAGAAAGGATGCAAGAAAATAGAGATAGGGATAGAACCAAATGGGTTGAAAAGGCAATTTGTCCTAAAATTTTTGAAAGAGTGCTAAAGCATACTTATGTGTGCCTCATAAGTTTGATGATGACGATATAGAGGTTTTGTGTGAGTAAGGAGAGATATGCTATTAATGTGAAGGAGAAGAGTAGCACATGTAGAAGATAGGATTTGATAGGAATCCCATGTGTCCATGCAAATTCATCCATATGAATAGCGAATGAGGAACCTTTAAATCAATTGATTTATTTTTTTGAGGAACCTTTAAATTATGTGCATGAACTTATAGCTTAGATAAATGATTAAAATGCTATTCCCATTGCATACTCTCCCTTAGTGGGCATCACAAGTAGCAAACTCTGATTTAGTGAATCCATTATCCCACTTTATATAGTAAGGCTTCTGACAAACCAAAGAAAAATAGAAGAAGGAATTAGCACTCTATTTCAAATTATAGCAATTAGCTGATGGAGAACTACTACAATGATGATGAGTGCGCATTCCTTGACAAAAAAGATGAAACAAAATGAAAAGGGCATGAGACATGATTGAGAGTGCTAAGATGGAGAGAATAGCCATCGACGAAGGAGTGATGTATGAAAGGAATAGTATGAGTCACACAACGACAACAACTATTGTGATAATCCCCTCGGTATGAGAATAAAGGAGAAAATTAAAAGGTCTCACATCAATGACATCCCTAACATTAGCAAGCAAGTCCAAGATGATATCCATAATCTACTAGGGTTGGATGACGAGGAAAATACACATTCACCATTCACGCCTCTTATTACTAATTTCCCCAACTAACAGGTTTCAAGTTGTCAGAAAGGATAAAATTGTCTAATAGAAATTCTAATCCCTTAGACCACTGATCCTGCTATAAGTAGACAATTAAATTCAAAAATCCCCAAATAGAACCAACGTGTAAGGCATTTTCTGTCTACTTGAAAGGTAAGGCCCATGTCTGGTTTGACAGTCTATCCTAAGGTAGTGTCTCGTCTTTCAAGCAAATGGCACAATTCTTCTACACTCATTTCTTTTGGAGGAAGAAATTTAACAAGATAGCTATGGATTTAATGAATATCAAGTAGACAAAGGATGAGTTGCTAAAGTTCTACATGGAATGATTTAAGAATGAAAGTTTGCAAGTGAAGAGTTGCATTGAGCAGTCAGTGATCTCAGCTTTTATGAATGGGTTAAATCTTGGCAATTTTTACACCTAGTTGGCTCGAGATACTTCTATCAACGTCCAGACTTTATGGTAAATGGTCCAAAACTATACTAAAAGGAAAGAAGCCAACTGGCAAAAAAAGAAAAATGATAAAAATAAGAAGGAACAACTGCAAGAGGACTCTTAAAGGCAAGGGCAACCAGAGTGGAGTCAGAAGTGCGTTTGATAGGCTTAAGTACAACCAAGGTAGGTTGGAACCTTGTATTCAAGACAAAAACTTAACACCCCTGATGAAGAGACATATTGAGACCTTGGCCATCCACAAAGATATCTTGAGACATCTAGTGCCATTAACTACAATCCTGCACAAGCTATAATTTGAGATCTTGGATGAATAAAGCCAAGGTCAAATGATTTCCCTATCATCTGGTGCTGAAATTTCTAATAGACTATGAGGTGGCTTTCACACAAAGTGACCAATTCATGGTGCATGAATATATGCAGATTGTGTTAAAAAGGAAAAGAGCTGAGACTAGGGGAATGTATTCAATCTGAATAATAAGTAATTGAAAATTAATCACAGGTTTGCACTTTTAGAAAATTAACCCACCCAAGACTAGGTGAAATAATTGAACATTGGCAATCTTAGGGTCACACCTCAAGAATGTAAAGACGTTCAACATTTGGATGAGGTGCAATAGGTGCTAGAGATATAGATGAAGTTTAGTAAGTCCCAATTAACAATAAGCACCCTGATCGGGTAATTCAAGTCAAAACCCACAACTGATTGAGGTAAAGAAAAAAAATCATCAATTTACGCTAAAAATATAAAGTATTTGTTTGGAACACAAACAACATGCCTGGAATACGTCATAGATTAATGACTCATAAGTTAAATATTGATCTAGGGTGAAACCTATCTAATAAAATAAGAGAGACTTTGCCCCAAGAGAAATAAGATAATCAACAAATGGGTGAAAATTTTGTTCCAATCCAACATACTAAAGAAGGTGTTCTATCTGGCTTGACTGGCTAACCTAGTGCTAGTTAAGAAACCTAATGACAGTTGGCACATGTGTATTGACTACACCGATTAGAACAAGTACTACCTTAATGACTGCTACCCATTACCTATTATAGATCAAAAGGTGGAAGCAATCTCAAGATAATGTTCTTGGATGCATATAAGAGGTACCATTAAATTCCCATGGAGAAAGAAAATGCGGATAAAATCATCTTCATTACTGAGATGAATGTCTACTAGTACAAGAAGATGTAGTTCGGGTTAAAAAAATGCTGGAACTATATATTAGAGATTGGTTAACCATATTTTTTTCTAAGTAAATAGGTAAGAATACGAAAGTTTATAGTCGATGATATGGTGATAAAACACCAAAAAGCTTGAAACGCGTGAGCAAACTTAGAGGAACCCTACAAATTCTGAAGAAGACATGTATGTGTTTGAACCCCAAAAACATCACTTTTGGAGCTGGCTTGGGAAAATTCATGAGAAACATGGTTTTCAAGAGGGGTATTGAGGCTAACTTGAAAAAGTAATGGCTATTGCTAAAATGGCACCTCCTTGCATAGTAAGGGATGTTTAGAGGCTAACGGAAAGCTTGGTGGCATTAAACAGGCTCTTATCTTGGTCTGCAAACTGTCCACCAACCTTTCTTGAAGATACTCTGCAATATCAAGAATTTTAAGTGTATCATAGAACACCAAAAAGGTATTGAGAAGTTAAAATCCACTTGGAATGTCTATTAGCATTAATCGTACCTCGTCCCAAAGATTTGCTATTCTTATATTTGGTAGCTTTAGACAACGTTGTCAATGCAATGTTAGTACGAGATGAAGTCAACATTCAGAAATTGGTGTGTTATATTAGTAGAGCCTTGCATTGACTCGAGACTCACTATCTTCTTATTAAGAAGTTGGTTTAGCCCTTAGTTAACACTACTAGAAGGTTAAGACCTTACTTCTAGGCACACCCTATCTGCATACGAACAAATCCAACCTATTAAGTAGATAACTTCCAGACCTGAAGCTGACTTGAAGCTTCAGGAAGATTAACAAAGTGGGCTATCAAACTACGAGAGCATGATATGAGGTATTAGCCCCAAGGTGCCATTAGGGGTAGGCCTTTGTAGATTTTATAATATAGATACCCACTAAGAAAGGGGTCTAATGACGAACCTCAGCTCAATAAACTCATCCTCATAAAGTGACAAACAGGTAGACTCCTAGACACTATATGTTTTAAAGCCTTAAATGAAAAGGAAGTAAAATTGAATTATTTCTTATTCCCAATGGAAAAGAAGTTACATATGCATTATGTTTCAACTTCGAAGTAACTAACAATGAAATAGAATATGAAACGTTGATTATAAGATTAAATTTAGCTTGATAGATGAAGGAAACAATGTCCAAGCCTTCAATGACTCCTAGGTAGTGGTCAAACAGGTGAAAGGAATATACGAAACCAAGAAAGAGTATATGAAGAGATATTTCAACAAGGTGCGTCAATTTAGCCAAAATTTCAAAACTTTTAGCATTAAACAGATACCAAGGTCTAAGAACAAAAGGGCCCATCTAATGAGTAAGTTAGCCTCACCAACATTCTCTCACTTGAACAAAAGAGTATTAGTTGAAGTGTTGCCATGCTGAAGTACAAATGAAAAGGCTATAATCACCATTGTAAAAGGAGATAATTGGATGACTCCTATTTGGTAGTATCTGCAACATGGCTGGTTGTTAGAAAAATAAAAATAAGGCTATAAAGTTGAAGTTAAAAGTGCCTAAGTATGTTTCACATGATGTTATAGTATATAAATGGTTATATCTCTAGCTGTTACTTAGGTGCATTAGCTAATGGTAGACACATTATGTTTTTAGAGTACACTAGGGATTTTGTGAAAGCTATGTAGGCCTCGAATGTTAGTGAATAAGATTATTAGATGGGGATACTAAGAGCTCACTATGTTTCAAGATTCTCATGAATTTGTTTAGAAGTGCATGAAGTGTTAGCTACATGTCCTAATAATTTGGCAACTTTAGATGGAGTTGATCAACATTCAGAATTTATGGCCTATTATATAGTGGGGTATTGATATCTTTGGCCCTTTTCTCAAGGCACCAGGTCTTCTAAAATTCTTAGTAATGGCCATTGATTACTTTACCAAGTAGGTGGAAGCAAAACCCTTAGCCAATATTATAGGAAATAATATTTTGAAATTTGTCTAGGGTAAGATTGTTTGCAAATTCAGCATCTCTTATTTTATTATTTCAGAGAATGGGAAGCAGTTTATAGACAACCCATTCCAATCCTAGCGTGAAAAGTTAAACATAAGGTAGAATTTCACTTTAGTAGTTCATCCTCAAGCAAATGACCAAGTCAAGATCACAAACTGCACATTACTCGAAAGGCTAAAAACCTCGTCTCGATGAAGCCGAGGGAGAGTAAGTGAACCATCTTTCCAGTGTCCTTGGGACATATCGTACTACACCTTGGATAGCCACATAGGAAACCTATAGCTTAGTATATAGGTAAGAAGCCATCATGTTAGCTGAACTTGGGCTCCGAAACCCATGGGTGATAGCTTTCCACTTAGCTCTTAATGAAAAAGAGATTTGGATGAATCTCGACTTGTTGAAAAAAATGATAAGACATCACTTCTATTAAGAAAAATGATCAATATAAGCATGTTGTGGTCAAGTATTATAATGAAAGGGTGAAGATGAATGAATTCAACCCAGGAGACCTCATGCTTAGGAAAAATTAAGCTAGTCAGGATGAAAAACAGGACAAGTCAGAAGCCATTTGGGGAAATTCATACAAGGTCATAGATGTATTTGAGTTGGAAAATTACAGATTGTCTACCGTGCTTGGAGAGTTGTTGCCTTTCATGTGGCATGTCAGTAACTTCAAAAAATTTTATATATAAGATATCCTTTCATTGAATGATTAACAAAATTTCAAAAAGTTCCAAACTTTGAACAATAGAAATAAAACAAGGGGGGTCTAGAATCATTAACCACTTAACTAAATTTCAAAACTTAATAAAAGTAAATATTCAAGCAGAAAAATAGAGAAGTTACCAAAATTTGATCTCATTCAATTGCATCAGTCATCAGGAGTCAAAAAGAATTATCTTGCAAATTCAAATATTTAACTTGAAATTTATTAGGATTGCCATAATAAATTTCTATTTTCTTAATATAATATACCGAGTCTAGCTCCCAAATCAAAACTTACCATTAATTGACCAGGCACGATAATGTTCCATATCAAATTAATGATAGCATTAAGATCTATGTAAATAGTTAAACCAAGATTAAGGAACTGGGATAGCTATAGTAAATTAATCTTGTTTCGTTGATTCCCCTTGGTTAGGCATGCATATTTCAAGTTATAAACATTATTAACCTAGTTGCTACTTGTACCATTCATTCATAAAAGTTACAGATCATTGAACTCATGGGTAGTAGTAGAATAAAAGATAAAGAATTAATTTGTCAGATTAACCAACACCAATTATTCATAGAAATTAAATCAAGAATCAACAAGTACTTGAATTAAGAGCAAAAATATAAATTTAAGAACAAACCTCACATTAATTTCAACTGAAATCAATCATTCCCTTGAATTAGAAGAGTTTAGCTACTTATGGTAGAACGCATGAATCCTTGAATTTTTCTAATAAATTTCTAACCCTAAGAAAGAAAAGAAGAGAACAAGTATTTGAAGAGAGAGGCGGCTTCTTGTATTTTTTCTATATGTTTTGGCCTCTCTAGGGTTCTTATTTTATAACAAAAGCTAACTCCTACAATATAGTAAGAAAACCAATTCTAAAGAGTTAGTAAAAACTAAATTCTTATCTAAAAGGGAAATTTAACAAGAATAGGAAAGTACTCCTAACTAAAAAAAAATATTTGATGAAGATAAGGAGCGCGCAAATGGCTAAGCTGTGCATGATCAAGTGTCTATACCCACACGTCGCTCACAAGACCTTTTACGTGACATGAGTGGTCCAATGACGAGGTCACGTAAAAGGAAAAGAGGCTTTGGCTCAACTCATACGTGAAGTACATGCCAAGGAGGAGAAACTTCTTCAACATGACCGAGTTGTTAATATACTAAGTGTTGTGGACAATCCATAATTTCGGTCATGTAATTATTTATTTTCTTTTCTTTTCTTTTGTTCTAGTAGTTATTTCTTTTTATGTGTTGGAATAGGATTTATTTATTAAGCCAGTCGTAGTTGGGTTAGGTTTTAATTATTTATTTAGTGAGAGGGTTAAATTTGTCAATTAAAGGCAAGCAATCCAAACCCTAGTGGGCTTTGAATCAGCTTGGCCACACTTGTACCTTATTTAAAGGCCATTCAGCCGCCACTTTGAAGACAACTTTAAGAAATTACAAACCTGAGAGCCTTACGTGCTTTTCTTCTAGTTCTAAGAAAGAACTTGTTTGGGTCTATTCCGGAGAATCGATTAGATTCAATTCAAAAGCTGAAGCCTTGAGTTTCTTTCACTCGAGGTTTTGTGCGTACTTCTTGGTTCCGTTGGGTAGCTTCAAATCGTTGGGGTTTTGGGGTATTGCTCGCGGGGTTATAGAGGGCTATAGGCAGGGTTCAATCCACAGGTTGGGGTTGGGTGTTGCCTCAAAGAAAGCAGTTCAACAAGAAGGACGGTTCGGGAACCTACAACTCTGGTAAGATTTGGGTTTTACTCCTGTTGTTCCCTAAAAGTTTTGCTACAATATCCCCTTTCCTTCTTGCAATTGACAACTCACAATTTCCTTTTCTTGATGAAAATTTTATCCATAAAATTCTTCTTCTACATCAAATTTTTGCCCAGCCTATCAGTGCATTAGGCATGGTTACGCAGACAACTAAAAGTCTTTTGGTCGCACATTTTCACCAAATTTTGCTCTTTTGTCCTCTTTTCTTCCAAATCTCTACTTTCACATCTAAAATACAAAACATAACCAAATGAATTCATTTCATCCTAAAATCAACCAAATATTGGGGAAAATATTAACAATAAATATGTACAATTTAAACTCTATCATTTTGTCCCATTATTCATTTCATTGGTTATTAAATAAATTAAGAGAAAGGATCTTAGAGTCCTGGAACTCAGTTAAGTGTGACTCAGAGTCACATTGTACTTCAATAAATCAAGGAATTCACAAGTAATTTCAATTTAGCTTATATAAAGCTACTATTTTGCAAAACATCCTAAGGGGTGGCAAGGTCCCAAGCATCCTATGGGGTGAGGTAATGAACTTATTGAAGAAAAACATTCTAAGGGTTGAAAAATTATCGAAGAACAAATGCATACAAAGCATCATTCTTATTCATACAATTCACAACATACATGATACATTTGCAATTGTCATTTATCTTTTCCTTTCTTCTTTGCATATCTAACCCTATATTTATGTAAATATCTAATATCGCCTCTTTTCTCCGATATTGATAATTGGGTTGTTTTCTTTGTTAGGCTAACAACTTTAGTTCAACAATTATTTTATCTATGGGTTTTCAAGTTCTGAAGTCAGCTTCAAGCCTTGACCCTACGGTACATTCACAAACTCCTGGAGGTTTTGGATATGATTTTGTTTACCCTACAACTCCTTGGTGAAGGTACGGATGACTTTGTCTTAACCGGTGATATCTGAGTTCAACCGTGAGACCTCGGCAGTAAATTCCAACATTTTCTCTTTATATATGTTTGCTTGTGGATGGAGACTATCTTTTTTCTCTTCTTCAAGTAATCATATTAATTCTTTATAGGACAAAGTTAGGGTCCTAAATCTATTAGTTTTTATTTCCAATTTATCTAAATTGTCTTGTAAGGTTTTGATTTTAGACATTAAAGCTGCCACCTTGTCATTCTCATTTTTTTTTCCGAAACGATAGAAATTTCATTGAATGAAGAATAGAACCTATACAAATGTTAGCCAAAGAAAGCTAAATGATCTCCTTGGTCTAATGTAATAGCCAAGAAGGAAAATGGAATAATGGTTAGGATTACCACTATCCATTAGTTACAAAGGAAAGCTAGCTTAGTACGAGCTAACAATGAATCTAACCTATACAATGGAAAAGAAACTATAATATCAAAAGGATTGCCAAAAAGATTGATGTTGTGAGATATAGTGTAAATAGCTAACTTTAACTAAATGACTAAGCTTGGACACTATATCTTGAGACATCAATCGCAATCTAGTCACACCCGGTTTGTAACCATTACAAAAGAGTATGCTAGAAAACATAAAAGGAAAATGGGCCACTTAGAGAAAAGCCAAAAGCATCATGCTGCCGTTCTTCAAAATAGGGATCAAGATCCTATTTCTAGTCTTCAAAAGGAGTTCAGACTTGCCAAAAATAATTAGTCCAAACAAGAAGGCAGCCCAGCAAGAATGAATTGACGACAGAGAGCAACATCAGAAAAGAACCAGTAGAAAAGAACATGAATTAATGAATGAACCAGCAGAAATTAAACTAGCAATGAGAAACCGGGATTAAAAGACTTCAAACTAGGAAGTAGAATTAAAGTGCTTCCAATCAGTAGTGAGTAACCAGGCTTAACAAGACTTCAGACCAGAAAGTAGAATTAAAAGTCTTCAAAACCAGCAGTGAGTAACCAGAATGTAGAACTTAGAGAGCATTCACTTGATTTGCTTCAGCTGAAGACACAATCGAGCAGCAACACAACAAATGGGAAATAGAAGACTCAAAGCTGCTGGAAAAACAAAAAGGAAACAAACACAGCCGAGAAAGACAACAAAAGAAAAGGAAACAAAGAAGGAAAACTTCTAGAAGATGCATGGAAGATGAGCAAAACTGATTTTAAATGAGGACGAGGAAACCACGTTGAAATTTAGTAACAAAGTTCGGTCAACAAAGGAAAGAAGAACTTCGGGCAGCAAGAAGATAGAGAGCTCAGCTGAAATTTGGTAACAAAGAAAAAAGGAAGCAAACAAAGAAAGAAAAAAAGGAAAACAACAAAGAAAAAGAAGAAGACTTAAGCTGCAAACTAATTTGGAAACAACATATGGTTGGAAACAAAAGAGACCAAGTTAAAGTTGAAGACAAAGAGAAAAGCAAAGAAGGAATCGGGTTTGCAAGATTTAGAAAGAAACAACCAACCTTTGGCTCTATATAAAGAAGACAACCGAGAACAACAAGGAAAAACCCACTCTTCTATTCCTTGTTTTTCTTTTCTTCTCATTAGTTTAGGAGTAGTAGTAGCACATCCATCCAGTTTTTCGTTTCTTCCTTTAGTTAGCTTCAATTTTAGCCAAGCTCTTTTTCTTTCTGTTTTCTTGCATTAGCTTAGAGCAGCGAACTTTCTTCTCCTTCGTTTTCTGTTCTTTTCAGTAGTTTAGCAAGGTCAGCAGCTTCCTCTCGGTTTTCTTCAGTACAATTTATCTTCTTATCCTCGGTTTTCTTCAAGCCTTCTTCTGTCTTGACTTCACTTCTCTTCTCGGGTTTTCTTTTCTTAGCAGAATTTCACTGCCTTCTTGTTATTCTTCCCGGATTTACCGTGCTCGTTTCTTGTTTGCTTTAGTTAGTTAGTTAATAAGTTGAGTGAGCAACCACGAGTTGGACTTGGGTGCAGAGAAGACAAAAGTCGACCAACTCCTTTCTCTTTGGAAGCTTGCGGCCAGAAAACAAAGCAAGCAGCAGAAATTTTTTTCTTTCCTCTAGAAGCTTCGGGTGAAGCAAACAAAGCAGGAGCAATTTCTTCCCTCACAGATTTTATCTTTGTTTTTGTCTTCTTCTTGTTTTCTTTAGTTTATTTTAGTTATCAATTTTAGCTTTCTTTTATTGTTTTAGCTTTTAGTTTTATTTAGCAATTTTAGTAATTTAAGTTTTGTATTTTGTCATGAAATTTTTGGCTAAGTATTATTTTTAAGTACCAATCATCTACGGCTTTTGTTTGGATTTTATCTTTTATTTTTCTTTTCAATCATGTTTAAATTTTTGGTGATATTCTTTTATATTAATATGAACTAAATTCTTTTTCTAGGGTTTCGATGTAGCCTAACTATGAAGTCTTAATATTTTTCTATTAATATAATTCGATTTAATTTTCTATGGTTGAGTATTTATCTTTGTGCTTAATGCTTATAATTACTTGATCACTAATTAGATGATTTGTTAATCATAACGAACTGGAAGGGGAGTTATGTGTCAAGTTCATTGAGATAAATGCCATGAATTGCATGTAGGATAGGAATATACCTGCATGGTTTGTGTAGTCGCTACATGAGAATCCATAGAAATTAATGACTTCATAATTGTTGTAATTTACATAGGAATATGATGAATTAGCAATTAGGAGGATTTTTATTAGATCTCGGGAGGGACTAATAAATAAATTAGGGAGTCTCGACTATCAACCAGGAAATTAAATTAGATTATAGAAATAGATTAATATTAGGATGGATTAGTTAAGGTGAAATCGAAAACCCTAGATCTTTCGTCAATTTAATCCATTAACTTGCTTTGGTTAGTTTTTAATTTTAGTTTTAATTAAGTTTTAAAATTACTTTTAATTTAGCTTATTCATAAAATATTTTTTTTTTCAAATAAAGTTAGAACTATTTTAATTTCGGTAGTTAATAATTCATTAGTCTCTGTGGGAACGATAAATTATATTCACTCTATATTACTTGTTAACGATCACGTGCACTTGCGTGTAAAATCCGCAACAAGTTTTTGCCGCCGCTGCCGGGGATCTAATTTGATTTTATTAATATCGATACCAAGTAGTTCTAGCTTTAATTTAAACTTTTATTATTTTAGTTTATTTATTTACTTGTGTTCTTTTATTTTTCAGGATATTGTTCTGAAGTGCATGAGAAGGTTTGGAAGTGATAATCTCCTCCCATTGGATCAAGAACTAGAAAAGACTTGTCGTTTGAATAGAAAAAAGAGAGAAGCTTCTACACACTCTCATAACACTATGGTGAACTCAAGAGAACACACTTTGGCCGTCGCTAATGCAAACACTAGAGCATTACGTGACTATGCCTTGCCTCTCGCCACATATGATCTCCACGATGTCATACCTCCAATTCTTTGCAAATAATTTTGAATTAAAGTCGCATAATCCGGATGGTTCAAGCAAATCGCTTGGTTTGGCACATGAGGACCCTAATGCTCACATAATCAATTTTCTTGAGATTTGTGCCACATTGAAAATAAATGGCGTTTCCGATGATGCCATTAGATTTAGGCTTTTTCCATTCTCACTAAGGGATAGGGCCAAGAGTTGGTTGCTTTCTTTGCCAGCAGGAGCAATCACCACGTGGGACATGTGTAGGCAGAAATTTTTGACAAAATATTTTCCACCTACCAAGACGGCAAAGATGAGGAATGAGATCACCACATTCACTCAGAATGAGATGGAATCACTTTCTGAAGCATGGGAGAGGTATAAAGATTTTCTACGAGCATGCCCTCATCATGGTATCCCAGATTGGTTCTGATTCTGGACTTTTATAACGGGTTGACTCGATCAACCAAGATACTTGTAGATCTTTGCAATGGAGGTTCTTTAATGGGGAAGACATATGAGGCAGCACATGCACTTTTGGAAGAGATGGCATCTACAGATTATCAATGGTCTTTACGGCGATCCACACTACAGAAAAATAATGGCAAGTATGAGGTTGATGCCCTCACTGCACTATCAGCCCAAGTTGCTACACTGTCAAAGCAACTTAGTACACTTAATGCAAATGCCATTCATGCTCATCCAGAAGCTTGTGATATTTGTGGTGGACCTCATCCTAGTGTAATTGTCAAGTGGGCAATCCTTTCGCTCAATCTCAGATGGAACAGGCTCAGTGTTTGGGGAATTCAAATGTACAATATAATCCCTACTCCAACACATACAATCCGGGATGGCGAAACCATCCTAACTTTTCTTGGAGAAATAATCAGCCTCCTGAAAAACCTCCGGGATTTCAAATTTCTGACCACTTCCACCGCCAGCGCAAGAGGTGTCTTTAGAAGATGCTCTCGGGCAATTGAGCATGAGCACATCTCAATTCATGACAGAGACTGAAGCCACATTGAAAAATCATTCGGCATCCATCGAAATTTGGAGGTTGGATGGGACAAATTGCTAGATCATTAAATTCTCGACCACAAGGGTCTTTGCCTAGTAATACAGAAATCAACCCTAAGGAACAAGTGAAGGCAATTACACTAAGAAGTGGCAAAGAGTTACCTGAACTTGTGACACAGAAAAAGTCCAAACGTAAGCGGTGGAAGTGCGATCAAAAATCGAGGAACAAATCAAGAAGTTGAAACCCTAGTCGAAGTTGTTTCCAGATAATCCACCTCCTTATGTGCCACCTATGCCATATTCTCAGTGATTCCAAAAGCAAAAGCTAGATAAGCAATTTTCTAAATTTCTTGATGTGTTTAAGAAATTACATATTAATATTCCTTTTGCTGATGCTTTGGAACAGATGCCTAGCTATGTGAAGTTCATGAAAGAGATCCTCTCCAACAAAAGAAAGCTAGAAGAATATGAGACTGTTGCACTTACTGAAGAGTGCAGTGCCATTTTGCAGAAAAAGCTTCCTCGTAAACTTAAAGATCCAGGGAGTTTTGCTATCCCTTGCACTATAGGAAATTCTTATTTTGATAAAGCCTTGTGTGATCTTGGTGCAAGTATTAATCTTATGCCTCTCTCTGTTTTTAGGAAACTTGGCTTAGGAGAAGCCAAACCCACTACAGTCACATTGCAATTGGCAGATAGATCATTCAAATACCCAAGGGGTATTATAGAGGATGTGCTTGTTAAGGTGGACAAATTTATCTTCCCGGCTGATTTCATTGTACTTGACATGGAGGAAGACCAAGAAATTCCTATTATTCTTGGTAGACCTTTCTTAGCTACGGGAAGGACCCTAATAGATGTGCAAAAAGGGCAATTAACCATGAGGGTTCAAGATGAGCAAGTCACTTTCAATGTCTTTAAAGCATTGAAATTTCCGAGTGAGATAGACAATTGTATGAAGGTGGATACAATTGATGGGTGCACTAAAGAAAAATTCGAAGCGAGCCATCCAAAAGATCCAATGGAAGCATGTCTTGTGGGGATAAAGAATTCTAAAAATCAAGAGGTAGATACATGCTCCAAACAACTTGAGGCCTTAGCACCTGTGTTCATTAAAAGGCCATTGAAGACCTTGGAAAAGGTGTTTCCAAACCAATACCTTCAGTTGAGAAGCCTCCACAATTAGACCTCAATCCATTGCCCAAGCATCTTAACTTTGACTTGAAACCCTCAGGTGAGAAAAGATTACTCCAATTGGATAAGATGGATGAGTTTCAAGGGGTGTATGAGAATGCCAAGATGTATAAGGAGAAAACAAAGGCTTGGCATAACAAGCACATTTTGCATCGAGAATTTCATCCGGGCCAGAAGGTACTCCTATACAACTCAAGGTTGAAATTATTCCCTGGGAAACTTCGATCGAGGTGGTCTGGACCCTTTACAGTTGTGCAAGTGTTTCCATATGGCGCTATTGAAATTCAAAGCGAAGATAGAAGGTTCAAAGTAAATGGTCAGAGACTCAAGGCTTATATCGAAGGTGGAGTGGACTTTCAAAAGTGCACTATCACCCTAGTGGATGCAAATTGAGGTGAACAGAGAAAGTCCGGCTGAAGACTATAAAGCAAGCGCTAATTGGGAGGCAACCCAAGTTCTTTTACCTTCCTTATTTTAGTTTGTGTGATTTTTATTTTTATTTATTATTATTATTTTACTTATTTATTTTTCTTTGTTTTATTATTATTATTGTTATTAATTACTTAATTTTTATTTTATTTTATTTGTTTTTTCGAGAAGAAGAAGAAAGAGAACATTCACACAATTTTGCTGCAGCAGTTAGAAGATAAATCTGGTTCAAGGCCTTACCAATAGATTTTTGTGCTGAAATTTTACAGGAAAGTAGAAGATTTCTCCAGCTTCCTATCCACAAAATTTCAGAATTTTTGGAGTTGTTTTGGTACCTAAAAGAAATTCCTCTTCGAAGCTATTCAAAACAGGGCAGTTTCCTAAACCTTTGTTTGCTTATGTCTCTTTAATTGCTATACTTTTGTTAGTTCTTTGTAGCATTGAGGACAATGCTAAATTTTAAGTTGGGGGTGGGGTACATGAAATTTTGTGCTTAAATTTTTGTCCAAATTTTTGATTAAATTTTTGTCCAAATTCTTGATTGCTAGTATCAATTTTATAAGCTTGACATTTTGATATTTTCTTTGACATTCCTCACTCTTTTGATACTCATTTAGAATAATTTTGAGTTATATGCATTAGTGATTTGGGTTGGAATGTATGAATGAGGCAAGTATGATTAGTCTTTGTTTTTAAAATTTTTAAAGCATCTTGTTGATTTTGATGATTGAGTTGAATGAGAATGTGCAATATTTGATATAATGAACCCATTGTGAGTTTTTGAGCCTATGAGCATTTTATTTTCATTGCTCACATGTTTCTTTGTTGAGTGTTGTCAAATATGGTGTGTTCATTCTAGAACTTGCTTTGTTATGCATGTTGAGATCACATTGTGAATTCATGCTTTAAAATGATAAGGGCACTTAGGATTAACCATTTTTAACTTTCTAAAAAGCCATCCCATTACATATACCCCTAGTCAACCAATTTTGAGCCTTAACCTTTCTTTGTTTTAAACACCACATCATTAGCCTTAAGCCATTGTTTTTTATGTTGAACCCTATGTCAAGAGTATGTGAGAATTAATTGCATGATAAAATGTCTATTGATTCCAAAGAAAAGAACCACTGGAAAGAAAAAAAAAATGATGAATGGAAAGTGTGAAAAAAAAAGAAAAATAAAAAAAAGAGAAGAAGAAGAAGAAGAAAAGGAAAGAAAGAAAAGAAGTGAAAAATATTCCCTACAAAGATTGGACAAAGTAGATGTTCTACAAAGTGGATGTTCTTCATTGTGTACAAGATGGTCCAACTACATGATAAAGTTGCAAAAAGGGAATGCATGTTATTTGGAATAAGAAGTGGTTCTAATGTGCTATTTTTTGTGCTTTTGAGTTATGCAAGAAAGTTCCTTCATACCTTGATATGCTAACCTAAATTTTCCTCTCTTTTACCTACCCTTACCTAAGCCCCATTACAACCTTTCTAAAGACCCTTTGATTGTTGCATGGATTCATATTTATTAGTGGTGGAGATGTGATATATAAGCAAGCCTATGGTAATGGCATGCTATGTTTGATTTGAGTGTTGACTGAAACCCCTAAACACTTTGAGTGATTAGAGTGCAACCTATGAGAGGTTATCAAATTTTGTGCATTTGATTTCGACGAAATTGTTGGAATTAATGAGATGTGTATTTTGTTAAAGAAAAGGGGCTACGAATACTTGTTCTTAGGATTATTATTCAAATCTGGATCTCTAATGTGTAATGACTTTGAATTATTTATGGATGGGTTGAAAAAGGGAAATGGAATGAAGAAGAAAGATGTTGATCTAATGCAAGCTTGAGGACAAGCTTTGATCTAAGTGTAGGGGAATTTGATAGAATGAAAAAAAATACATATTTATTAGGTTAATTCCTTTGCATTTTAGTAATTAAAATGATTCTATTTTAACTAAAATGTGGAATAAATTGGATGAATTATGTGTGTGCTTCTATTCTACCAAACTTGTGTTCTAGGAACTAAATTTATTCTTTAATGTTTGTATAAGGTTCAAATGCGGCTTGTGAATGAAGCATGAAAGTCTTCGGATGAAAAGCAAACATACAAACAAATAAAGAAGTAGCAAAGGAAAAGATAAGAGAGCATTCACTTGATTTGCTTCAGCTGAAGACACAATCGAGCAGCAACACAACAAATGGGAAATAGAAGACTCAAAGCTGCTGGAAAAACAAAAAGGAAACAAACACAGCCGAGAAAGACAACAAAAGAAAAGGAAACAAAGAAGGAAAACTTCTAGAAGATGCATGGAAGATGAGCAAAACTGATTTTAAATGAGGACGAGGAAACCAAGTTGAAATTTAGTAACAAAGTTCGGTCAACAAAGGAAAGAAGAACTTCGGGCAGCAAGAAGATAGAGAGCTCAGCTGAAATTTGGTAACAAAGAAAAAAGGAAGCAAACAAAGAAAGAAAAAAAGGAAAACAACAAAGAAAAAGAAGAAGACTTAAGCTGCAAACTAATTTGGAAACAACATATGGTTGGAAACAAAAGAGACCAAGTTAAAGTTGAAGACAAAGAGAAAAGCAAAGAAGGAATCGGGTTTGCAAGATTTAGAAAGAAACAACCAACCTTTGGCTCTATATAAAGAAGACAACCGAGAACAACAAGGAAAAACCCACTCTTCTATTCCTTGTTTTTCTTTTCTTCTCATTAGTTTAGGAGTAGTAGTAGCACATCCATCCAGTTTTTCGTTTCTTCCTTTAGTTAGCTTCAGTTTTAGCCAAGCTCTTTTTCTTTCTGTTTTCTTGCATTA
Source organism: Gynochthodes officinalis (assembly GCA_020080225.1). Classification (NCBI taxonomy): domain Eukaryota; kingdom Viridiplantae; phylum Streptophyta; class Magnoliopsida; order Gentianales; family Rubiaceae; genus Gynochthodes; species Gynochthodes officinalis. The sequence continues at coordinate 13,532,967 of CM034622.1, forward strand.
GCTTAGAGCAGCGAACTTTCTTCTCCTTCGTTTTCTGTTCTTTTCAGTAGTTTAGCAAGGTCAGCAGCTTCCTCTCGGTTTTCTTCAGTACAATTTATCTTCTTATCCTCGGTTTTCTTCAGCAGCTTCTTCTCGGTCTTCAGACTTCAGCTTCTCTTCTCGGGTTTTTCTTTTTCTTAGCAGAATTTGATGCCTTCTTGTTATTCTTCCTGGACTTCCCGTCGTTCTGTTCTTGTTTGCTTTAGTTAGTTAGTTAATAAGTTGAGTGAGCAGCCACCAGATTGGACTTGGGTGCAGAGAAGACAAAAGTCAGCAGCCAACTCCTTTCTCTTTGGAAGCTTGCGGGCAGAAAACAAAGCAAGCAGCAGAAATTTTTTTCTTTCCTCTAGAAGCTTCGGGTGAAGCAAACAAAGCAGGAGCAATTTCTTCCCTCACATATTTTATGCTGTTTTTGTCTTCTTCTTGTTTTCTTTAGTTTATTTTAGTTATCAATTTTAGCTTTCTTTTATTGTTTTAGCTTTTAGTTTTATTTAGCAATTTTAGTAATTTAAGTTTTGTATTTTGTCATGAAATTTTTGGCTAAGTATTATTTTTAAGTACCAATCATCTACGGCTTTTGTTTGGATTTTATCTTTTATTTTTCTTTTCAATCATGTTTAAATTTTTGGTGATATTCTTTTATATTAATATGAACTAAATTCTTTTTCTAGGGTTTCGATGTAGCCTAACTATGAAGTCTTAATATTTTTCTATTAATATAATTCGATTTAATTTTCTATGGTTGAGTATTTATCTTTGTGCTTAATGCTTCTAATTACTTGATCACTAATTAGATGATTTGTTAATCATAACGAACTGGAAGGGGAGTTATGTGTCAAGTTCATTGAGATAAATGCCATGAATTGCATGTAGGATAGGAATATACCTGCATGGTTTGTGTAGTCGCTACATGAGAATCCATAGAAATTAATGACTTCATAATTGTTGTAATTTACATAGGAATATGATGAATTAGCAATTAGGAGGATTTTTATTAGATCTCGGGAGGGACTAATAAATAAATTAGGGAGTCTCGACTATCAACCAGGAAATTAAATTAGATTATAGAAATAGATTAATATTAGGATGGATTAGTTAAGGTGAAATCGAAAACCCTAGATCTTTCGTCAATTTAATCCATTAACTTGCTTTGGTTAGTTTTTAATTTTAGTTTTAATTAAGTTTTAAAATTACTTTTAATTTAGCTTATTCATAAAATATTTTTTTTTTCAAATAAAGTTAGAACTATTTTAATTTCGGTAGTTAATAATTCATTAGTCTCTGTGGGAACGATAAATTATATTCACTCTATATTACTTGTTAACGATCACGTGCACTTGCGTGTAAAATCCTAGAAACCAACCTTTAAATGGATGGTGAAAGTGCAGGGATTCAGAGAGGAAATATTGCTATCCTATCTTTCAATTTTCCTATAGAAACCAACCATAACTAATGATAATTCTTGCCCCCTTTTTTTTTGTTTTTTTGTTTTTTTGTTTTTTTTTCCTCCTGCAATTCATCTTTTGCCTTTTCTGCTTTCTTTCTTCTCTCTTCTTTCCTTTGCTTTTTTGTAAGTTTTTATTGAGAAGCCTATGGACTGTATCCTCAACTATGCAACTTCCTCCAGAGAGGAAATTGAAAGTTGAGCTGTTGTGAAAAATGATTGCCCTGGGGACCATGTCCACCTTTTATCCAGCGATGAACATCACATAACAGCCTCCATTTCTTGCCATCTTAAACATTAATCTTAGATGTTAGTGATACAAGCAAGAAGTTCAAACTATATTGGCCCGTTTAAAAACAGTGAGTGTCTATAGCATGTAGCATGGCAACCCAGTTTGCTTTGAGGCATTTTATCAAACAAGTTGAGTGCCTCCAAGACAAAGCTTAGAAACGCATAATCCATGGAAATATTGGGATCCCAGAATTCAGCATTTCTAGCAAAACAGTCAGCCAAGAACTTATATCCATACACAACAATCCAACAATTACCATTTAAACTCAGTTCAAATTATCTCCAAAAAAACAAAGACAAAATCGCCCCCAAAAATGCAAGAAAAGAATCGAGAAGCATACCAGAACCTGGTATGCTCAGCCTTCAGTGTATGTATTTCCTGCTCTCGGCACCAAGGCTTTGGCACAAGTTGTTGAATTCCATAATTGGGAGCTTCCATACCCTTCGGCCAATACCCTGTGCTCATTCACCAACCCGAGAAAATAGGAATGATATGAAATAAAGTGACTTGGAAATTTATTAACTATCTTGACCCATTTGGTTATAACCCTAAAATATTCCCCATGACCCGAATAAAGAAAATAGTCAGTCCACCCTCAATAGTTTGAAGACCTCAAAACAACAGAGCATGGAAAGAGAAAAATTGAAGACCTCAAAAAGAGAGCATAGAAAGAGAAGAAACTAAAACTTATGTGCATGGGGAATGAGATTGGAACCAAGACCTTTTGTACTTGGAATGTACCAACTTACTCATGTTAACATGGAACAGAAAGCAAGTGTCCATCTAGAGCTTCAAGTTGAGCGTCGATTGTTACTGTACATCTGCCTAATATGAGGTGCTCCCAATAGATGCTTGGAGAACCGAAAGTGAGAATCACTCTATGGTTTCCGTTTGAGCTTCAAGCATTAATATTTATGCCACCTCTTTTTAAACATTGGATACTACCAACTGACGTTCCGTTTTTTACTTCACCTTTGCCTGAGAAAAGGATAGACAGATAAATTAATTCTTTGAAGAAGGATGCCAAAACAAAAGAACTCATGATTAAAGGATAAACAGAACCAATGAGAGCAAAAATTGTGAAAACGGCAATTAGAAAATGGCTCGGATAGCTGTCTATACTAATGCAAATCCTACAAAGCTTATACTACCTTATGTACCAGTAGGAAAGTGAGTAGTACTACATAATGACATCTAAACTAATACATATAAATGTAGTAACAAAATTTGGCTCAGAAATATGGAGTAGCCTCTTCTAGGATCTCTTGATATTCCTTCCATTCTGACAATGCCTTGTTTACCACTTCATTAGCTGGTTGACTTATCCCCTCAAATATCCAAAGATTACGTGTTTTCCATAACATCCAAAGAATGTATATAGAAAGAGTAATCCTATCATTATTGATGGAGTCTTTGCTCAATGCACTTAATGATTCTTACCAATGCCGGAAACATGACTGTTCTTGTCTCAAACCGTCCCAATGAAAGGGAGAGAGTCTCCACACCATAGTTGCCCTATCACAAGTAAAAAGGGCTTGCTCAATGGTTTCCTCATGCATTTCGCAACAACCACAAATGGCATCTAGCAAAATTTTGCATTTACACAACTCTGTTTTGGTTGGCAAGATTCCTTGGCAGCAGCACCACAAGAAATGTTTCAATTTTCCTTTGACCTGAAGATTCCAAATTCTACGCCACATACGGTTAGCTATGGTCAAACCAGAGCTACTGGTAGCTACATTTACATTTAATTAAGCTCAATGCTACTCCATAGCAACCTGATATGTAGAATGAACAGTGAAATTTCCTTTGCTGTCATGTTGCCAAATTATCTTATCTAGACCAGCCTCCTTGTTTAAAGGAATTCTAGAAATTGCCTCTACATCCTCCGGTTGGAAGAGTTGATCAATCAAGGTTTGATTCCATTCTGTCCCCTCCTCCCTCATTAGAATGAAGGAAAAATACACTTCTAAAAGAAAGTACAATTGTAAATTTTACATTAATAATTGGAGGGTGATTACATTTGTAGAAAAAAGAAGAAAATATACAATAAAAAGCCAAACTAGTATCCTTTTTATTCATTTCATCAGTCTGAAAAGAGACCTCAAACTCTACATTCTTGTCTATGTATTCTTCATCACTGTTCGGGGTCTGCATGTCTAGATCCTCATCCACTTCACATTCTTATAGCTTGTTAATTGCCATCGGGCAATCTCGAAATGCCAAGTGATCTAATAGGGTGAAGGATACCCCCACAATCTTTCACTACCCCTATATACTCTTGGTCGACTATATTCAAAAACTCAAGGTCGTACCTGGGTAGATCCTCTAATTTCAACTTAGGGTATTTTTTTTCTCGAATTTTAATAGCGGTCTAATTTTTCCCTATCTCCACTATTGCCTTACTGAAATGAATGGCAAAGGTGCCGAAATTGTTGGTATGAAATAATGTTTGCACTAGTGACCTTCTAAATTCCACTTGGTTAATTCCCTTCAATTTTTGTACTTTAGCTTGAAGGGATTCTTTCTCTTGGCGTAGTTTCTCACTTTCAAATCGTAATCTTCTCTCGGCTTCATCTTCCTTTTGTAGTGAGTAGCAACATGAGGCCTCAAATTCCTTCAATTAGATGACCTTGGTCTTATGTTTTTTGCTTGTTGCTCAGACAGTTGGCCATCAACATGTATTTAGTCAAATGTAATATGGCTTGTTATGGGTTCATAGTTAGTTGTTGCCTCAAGTAACCACTAATAGAGAACTAAGTTCAAAATAAATCTCTATCTTACCTAAAGGACCATTGAGGGAGTTGTTGTGTGTAGCTCCGAGATAGACATGTCACCCATTGTCTCATTCAGCTTATCCATCTCCCGGACCTCTACCTTTAGTGAGTACTCTTCTGGGCAATGAAAGCATAATGTTCTCTAGGTGATGTTTACTTTGGTAGCCTTCTTTGTGACCTTGTCTTTGTCACCAGCCATTTGTATCCTTTTTCCTTTGGGGACTGGCTACCCCATCTCAGCAATCTTTTTTGGTGCCTTTCCTACTAGCTTTTGACCTCTTGATGTAAAAGTCCTCTTCTCGAGGTCGTTGTTGCTATATATATATTTTTTTGGCAGATGTTTTAGCCTCGTTTTTGTTGAACCTTCTTATGTAGTGATCCTCTCTAGATGCCATTGCTACTATGTGTTTTCTTGGCAGATGTTGTAGCCTCATCTCTATCAACACCACTATAAAACTTAAGCATTGTAGAAAAGATAATATGTGTGATTAGTAGCATCATATGAGATCAACCAAGTATACAAATAATAGATATGATAGTCCTACCCTTTGTCTTCTTCTTCTTCTTTTCCTCTTTGGCTAGTCTCGAGACTTAATGTTCGACCTAAACCACAGTTGAACTTAGTTTATAGTTTGCTATCTTCTCCTTAGTGAGCTTTCCAATTCTTTTCTCTTAGAGCTCTATACTCTTGGCCTAGTCGACTATGTCTCTTTCGCTTTTTAAAAGTATCATTTGCCTCCCCATAATACCACTTCATCTCAATCTCACAAGGGCAATCTTGAAGAAAAAAGAATATTTGTTTCCAATCATAGTGGGTGGTAAGTTTTCCTATCTTACTTCCCAATCTTGAAAAAAAGGTGAAATATCCTAATGAAGTCAAAGACTTCTTCATACAATAAAAGTATTTAAAGAGGTCCATTGAATTTTGAATACACCCTTCTTGATACAACACTTTGAATCCTATTATCGTCCTTATTGAGTTTGGTGCCAATTGCGTTAGGGATATATGGTAATAAATAAGGATGTTGGATTAAGCAGCAGAGAAGGAACCTTAGACTTGCTTTTAATTGGTTTTCATAGATCACCCTGTACTCTATGGGACGTTGGTAGGCTCTCCACTCTGACCCCATGGCTTTTACCTTGTACTCCCTAGGTTTATGATTTTTTTTCTTGAGGTTCCTAACCTTAAATTCTCCTAACACAAAGACTATGTTATCAGTGGTGAGGTAATACTTTTTTTGGGTAAGTCACTCGTGGCTTAGGGGGTAGAGTTTCCATCTTACCCTCACTTCTAGTAATCTCTGCCAATTTTGGTGTTTCTTCCTCTACCTCAACCTCTATTCTAGATCTTTCTTTATCTAGCTTCCAAATCCTTTCTTCCTTTCTTTCTTCACTACTAATGTAACCTAGTGATAAATTCTCTCTCTCATTTTCTAACCCCTAACTAGAATACTAACCTGATTTCTTGCAAAACCTTGAGATAATGAATTAGAAATAGGCATACTTGTTTAATTTTGTCATCATTGATTAACTACTGAATGTGAAGGATTGTCGCCAATTGATGTTCAGGTGGCTTTGTGATATTTGCTGATTTTTAGCCTTCGTTTTTCTCTTCAACGATTCAAATGAATGGTGGAAAAAAGAATTCATATTAGAGTTGAAATGTGCATACGGATGGTTACTAGCCTTTTGGTTTAAAAGGTGCATGCTGCATCTTTTCAATTTTTCATTGAGTCGTGTGTTGTATTACAAAAAGAAGTGCTTTTCCTCGGGGTTAGTTGTGCTCATTAATTGCAAGGTTTTAGTCGATAGTGAATGCAACTTTTTTCATCATTTTTTTATCCTAGATCTTGGTTATTTTACTCTGTGTTTGTAGTGCCATTGGTGAAGCCTTGGCATGATTAGTCACGCTAAGACTGGGGGGGTGGGGGGGTGTTTATGATGAATATTAGACCTCGACTCAAGAAGTGAGGCCCATAGGGGTAAGTCCAAGAAGGGTTCCGTGAATGATAAGTATGGGTAATTTCAAACTCCTTCTGGAGCACGTTTCTATAATCTCACATTTCAAATATAAACATATCATAATCGCACTAGATAAAAGGAAGAAAACACTAATTCTAACATCATGAGTTTTCAGTTACCTCACACCCATAAAAACTAATTTAAGTATTGGAGTGTTTTTCTTGAAAACAATTTTGGAATCTATTTTGCAGGGTTATTGCCAGTTAAGGAATCCTACAGCAATTCACCTCAGAGTGAGTTGCAGATATTTGCTTCATCAACTACCATTTCCAGTTGAAAGCAAACCAATTTTAAAGAATATGAAGCAAAGTTAGCACCACGCTAAGACTAGAAGGAAGGAGCAATAACGAAGGTCAAAAGCCCAAAATAAGGTGTATATTGATAGCATGCAAAATATATGGGTCCAAAGTATTCAATTGCTATTAATTAGAGATGGCAATAAGCTATGTGTTGGAAAACGAACTGAAAGTTGCAGTGCTGACGAGTTTTTTTGACTCCCACTACCTAATTTTCTTAAGGAATTTCAACCAAGTTCAAAACGTAAATAAGGGGTTCCGGGCTCAAACAGTAAGTGCAAGGCACAAGAAAGGAAAAATAGTTTTGATAGGGACTAAAAATGGTTATGAATTTGTAATTTGCTCTTGATTTGGGCATGGCATATGTATGACAAAACTGTCGCTTACAAGTTTTTGGCATTTTGTAGCACTTTATTGATCAATATTCGAGATCCAAAATCTTAGTCAAGTTTCATAAACAAATGTTCAAAATTATAAGATTCTTGTCAACAAAGTAATTTGTTTAAAATCTTGATGAGGTAAACAAATCTTCAGAAAATAAATGATGAAAACATGAAAATCCAAATCAAGCTTGCAACGAACACGAAAAAACATATCTCCCACAAACAAGTAACGAAATATATCATGTTGGACGTTTTTATTTTTTCATTATTTGATACCAAATATTTACTTACAAAGCTATTTACATTCTAAAGCAATCTTTTTGAAAGAAATCAAGTTATCTGCCTATGGTCAGGCGAACTACTAAGCTCCACCTTTGGTGTCTCTTCCGAAAAATTCCCTCCCGCAGTGGAGCTTATATTGCCATGAGAAGGATCCCCTTGTTCTGCTGAGTTATAATGCTCTGTATCATTTGACAAGCTCGGACTTGTTGGAGGATTGGAAAATGGAGATTTTCGGAATCGAAATGCTGTTGGACTTTGGCGATAAATAGGACGTGGTGACATTTCAATCCTCTCTCCATCATCAGCGGCTCCAACGTGAATCTCAGATTTCCGAAATGTATGGCTGCTTAGATCTTTATTGTCAAAGCCTCTAGCCAACTCTACAATTTTTGCCCACATGGAATAATCTGGATCCGTTACTATACCCCAATGTTCACGTAGGAACATTGTCAAATAAAATATGAAAGCAAAAGTAACCGCAACTCCAACTATTAAAAATAGTCCCCAGAAGCTCCCCATGTCTAAGCTGCTAGAAGAGAGTGATGTGCTAGAGTCTTGGCAACTGTTAGTTTTAAGTATCCATGCTTTCTCAATTTGAATCATTTTATCACCCTCACTAACATTTAGAACTGCCCTGGAAACATCAGTTACCAAAGGAGAACCTATTGGAAATACCTATCATGTCATGAAAATCCATAATCAGAGAGTAAGTAGAAATATAATATAGGAAAAAAATATTAGGACGTCATTGAGTGGTAATACCCACAGCAAGTGAAGCACCAATTACATCATGAATATATGCTGGACAAATTTAACATTTTATTTGAGCTTGTTAATAAATGATGGTGGTTATTAAACAGGAGGTTGTGCGCATTCACAAGTCACTGGGCTGAGTTCATGGAATTCCTAAAACATTTGCCTAATCTTTTATGGACACCTCATTGATTAATAAACATCTAATGTTTTCTTGTACTTTCCCCCATCAAGCATTTGACAAGTGAAACAATTATATCTAGAGTTCAGTAGTTGACTCTGGACATGGAAGTTCGACCAACTTATTCTTACTACAAAAGCAGTGTAATGAAGTAAAGTTGATGAATCCTCCATGTTCACTCCCTGCAACATTCAAGCGGCAGCTGGGCACTACTTTACATCATAACCACCAAAATTTTGCTTAAAAAGTAGAGAAAACGAAGTGAGTAGTAAAACAGGAGACAGACGTGTACTTACATATCCGAAGCCATCTGTCCTATATGTTGGCTGAACCATGGTGTACTGTGAGCAATATGTTTCAAGGAATAGCTTCATGTAGGGGATCTCGTCAAAAGCAGCTGCAATGCCACCGTTTCCACTCCCCTTGGTGAAAAGTTGTTGTAGTTCCTCTAGAGAGTTGAACTCTAAAAGTCTAGACTTATCGAAACCCATCTGAATCAACATTTCGAAAACAAATGAACCACTTTGGTAACCTACATGTGCCTTGTACTTGATAAGTTCATTTGCGTTTGTGATGGTTGGTTGGAGTTGTTGTACTGTTAGCATTGAGGTAAGACTAGCTGTGTAACTCTGGGTGAGTATAAGAACAACCAGGAACCAGATGATCAGCACGAACCTAGCCAGATTGCTTACTATCTTCTCCTCTACCAAAATGGAGTAAACAAAGAAAAATAAACACAAAAGAAAAGGATTCAGCGAAGAAAAGGCATATGTATCAACCACAACAAAGTACTCCAAAATTCTCAATATATAACTTTTATAAGAGCAACAAGAAGAGAAGGATGAGAAATTACTGTGTGCAAAAACCATGGTAGAGAAGGCGAACCAAAAGATCATGCCAATTTGATGCAGTGGAGGTCCTCTAAATTCTTCATTTATTCTATGTTCAAGAACCCATATAAGAAGACCAACAACAACGAAAGAAAAGAAACTTGTCAACCAGAGATCCCAAGTTAGTGGCTTCAAAAATACCCATGCATTTTTGCTTTGGTTGTGTTGGAATGGAACAACCATTGATACCCCAGATTCAGTGTATGGCAAAGTAAAGTCCACATATTGGGATCTATTTGCCACGATGGTTACGTCTCCCGCTACAGCATCGAAATTCTGTGGCATAAATTATAGGAAAAATGATTTAACTTCACTATTCATGAAATAAATGGGAGTACTGTGATGTTTCCTTTCATTTAACAGAATGTCTTATCTAAGGTAGAGGAGCTGGAAGAATGATTGTTCTAACATACGTTCATTTGGACAGTTCAAATGACTGCAATGATCCATCCATTAATGGTTTGAGATGAATTATACATTCAAAAGTGTATCAAAGGCAAATTTAGCAAAGGAGAACGCAGTCGTGTCACTAAGAAAATTTAGTAAAATTTTCACTTTATTTATTACTCTTTGCATAATTGTTTATGTCTTCCTAGTTTTTGTGTTTGTGTTTGTGTGCGTGTGCGTGTGCGTGAGATAGAGAGAGAGTACCCCTAAATAGACCTGCTCAACCAAGTCATTGTAAGTTCCAGCACTTTTGCCATCTGAAGTTTCGTACGGAATGTACTCATAAGGAACAGCATAAGGTAGGGATGACATTACTGCATCAAAAACGTCAATGCAGTATCCTGTGACTGTTGTTGTGTTATCAGGATTTCTTGTAACCTTTACAAATTCAGTGAAACCAGTTTTCACTGGTACACCTACCCTTAACTTCTTCCCACTTGTTGGAATCACCCATCCCTTAGGAGGAGTTACCGTGTCACCTGGCCATATGATCGTCAAGTTTGATTTGTTTATAGGCTTAATATTACCATCAGCAGAATTAAGATGCTTAAAAATCCCTTTTTCTGCTGTCCAGAACGCAACCTTTTTTGCACCATTAGCAATGATATTTACAATTTGATAAACCGGAGATTGAAGTTGTCCACCGACGAGATTGAAGTCTCCACTTAGACCCATAAATGAAGTGTTCAATAATGCTTTCAAAAGCATTGGACCATTTGTGGAGACTCCAACAGTATCGAGATCTGTTGAGTTCTCTGAAGCATTCAACCTTTGAAAGCCAATGCTTGAAACTCCTGCTTTCTCCACTGCCATTGCAAGTGCCGTAGCTGAATCATATGCCCACAGGCCAAACACATTCAACTGAGGATTAAGAATGGATGGATTGTTTTGATGAAAGTTCAACCTCCATCTACTAGTGAAGCTCTGGAGCATTAAGGTTTCTGGAACATAAGGCCTGACACCTATTACTCCTTGCATTGAACCAAGGACTGAAGGATCAATTGAATTTAACTCATTTGTTATGGAATCAGTTATAATCCAAACATATTCTTCGCTCATCATTCCAAGCTGTTTCGCTTTAGAGAAAATCCTTGCGCCAAGAGCAGGCAACATATGAACAATGAAAACTCTCGTCTGCATAGTCATTAGTTTGTAAAGTTCTGCAATGATTGCATCATCAGTGGCCATGGGACGAATGACACTTCTATAAGGAATGCGCGTGTTAATTTCATCCAAGGCATCAGTTAAGAAAGGTATAATCCCTTCTCCAAACTCATTATCAACATAGATAGGTACAACTTCTCTCCAACCAAATGTATTGACGATTGAACTCAATGCTTGAACTTGAGATGAGCTGTTTAGAGTAGCCCGAATGAAGTATGGACTTTGGATTGATGAAAGGGAAGGACTTGTCGCAGAAAATGAAATTATGGGCACATGAGCTTTCCCTCCAAGATCAATTATGAAGTCTGCTTGCATTGATGAAACAGGCCCTAAGATAGCTTGCACTTCAACATTTTTCAGCAAGTCCAGAACTGCATTAGTTTGAGATTGGCAAATGAAATATGGAAAAATAATCATCAAAAGAAAACCAAAACGAAATCCATTGTAGTCCATGAAGAAGTCGAAAATAATGTGTAAACAGCAAAGTGAACAAGTGAGGTAATTGCTGTTGTTGTTTTGTGTCCACATGCGTAGTACCATATATGATAACCTGCCGCCAAGTGCGCCAATGAACGAGAAACCCTGTGGTCTTATGCAAAAATTTTAACATGAAATAACACAATAATGGAACATTGAACCCAAATGTACACAATTTACTCTACATAAATATGATCAGAGTGGACGCAAACAGATGACTGCAGAATTTAGGAACATATTGAACAGCGGATAGAAATGAACATAAGCATATGTCCAGTGGGAAACAAATTTTATTCTTCACACGGCTTGAAAATGGAGCTTATTTGGTAGAGATTAGAATATGAGCAAAATACATAGATATAGGTTTGGGCTAGAATGGTCCGCTTTTCCATTAATTAGAAACGGAGAACCACCAATTCAAAGTATCCGTTCTATCCATTTTAAGCACTTGTTCTCGCAAATATAGTGAAGCAACTTTTGTTTAAACTCAAGAAGTTTCTTGAAAAATTGGCTTCAGATATAAACTTTGAACAAATAAGAGATGCTCTTGTTATTCTTAACAAAATAGCCCAATAAAATATAAAACATCCTATAGCGAGTTTCATGTTAATCGTATATCTCTTTTCACCGACAGGTTTTCCTCTCATAGCAAAATTTTCTCCGATTACCCGTTAAATATATAGTAAAGAAGGGATACACATCTGCTTAATTGCAAACTACATGACAACTCATCTCATACTAAACTCAATAAACTAAAGGAATCTGAGCAATTAAGTACCATAAGATCTTGTAACCGTATCAATAGGAACTTGATGATTTAACGTATTGCTTAAATTCAATTGAAAAATAAATGCTAGAAATTAACTATCTAATATGACTAGAAATGAAAAATCAACCGAAAAATATATGCATGTAAATGAGGAAAAAGAAAAAGAAAACAATTAATAAGAGAGGTGGAAAGCGGAAAAAGGCTGAAAGAAAAAATTGGATTCTCATTTGAAATTCAAGAAGTAAATACTCTAAATCCTACAATTTTGGTAACCACATGATATCTAGCACATAAAGAAGACCCTATTGAACTTATTTCATGCCCATATGACTGAACCAGAAAATGGAACATTCGTCGGCATAATGCTATGCCGACGAATGGCCAGTACCTGAGCCTGTTCGATAAATTATTTGGTTAAGAGGTGATGAAACTCTATATAATACTTTAATCAATCTGATTCTGAATTACTTAATACTTACTACCAAACACACTCATAATTATCATAAATACTATTATCTAATTTATTTTTATTTTTTTGTTTACTAATCTTTGGTCTATTTTTTTCAATTTTATTTTTCATGTTCAATGGATTAACTATTTCAACATTAAGTACTCAGTATTCAATTTTACCAAATTGGCCTTTCTTGCATATATCCGTATTATTTGTTGACAATAAATTCGGCTGAAAAAAATTGAAAATTTTAAAGAAAATGGTTATGATAAAATTGTATTTTATATATATATATATATATATATATATATATATATATATATATATAAAGAGAATATGATTTATTAGAATATTTCTATAGACACCGAATCACATTGAGCCACTTAAGATTTTTTTAATATATTAATTTCATTAGTTGTCACCAAATCTAACAATTCTAAAATCATGTGCTCTCAATCCCTTCTACCATGTTTTAATACTTCTTCTTCTTTTTTTTCCTTTTTTTTCTCTCTATATGGAACCTTCTCTCCAACTTCTTTTCCTCCATATGGAACCTTTTTATTATTGATAATTGGCAACTCCATATGAGAGCGACTTGACAATTCCATATTAGAACATATTGAAAGACTGTTGATTATTTTAGAAATTGCTCCATGGAGTATACACCAATGAAGTCCTGATTAACGCTATACTATACTCTAATTTTTGCAACCCAACAAAAAAAAAAAGAAAATTAATCAGTTAGAGAAAAAGATGAATAGACACTTTAAAACTTGGAGTGGGTTGACGGAAAAGAGGCCTAAACCATATTTTGATAATTTTTAAAGTAAATATGAAATTAGAAACTCTATTTTTGGTGGTACTGTGGAAGACCTCTTGGTTGAAGGTCCAACAGAGCTCCAACTTCCAAGTGCTTGCGAGAAAAGTTCCTTACGGAGAAGAAGAAAATTGGGTTTCTATTAGAAAACGTTCCATATGGAGAAGAAGAAAATTGGATTTATATTAGAAAGTGTTTCTAAGTATGTGGTGAGGACTCCATGCAAAGAAGAAAAAAATTGAGTTTTTATTAGAAGTGTTTTTATGTGATGAGAACTAATGAAATTAATATGAATTTTTTTAAAAAAATTAGACTGATCAATAAAAATTGGGTTGGTGACAAGAGTTTTGTTAGAATCATTCTAATAATGATCAATAAAAATTGGGTTTGTGTTTTAGCATCGTGTCATGAATTGTCACTCTTAATAAATATATATATATATATATATATATATATATATATATATATATATATATATATATATATATTTATTAAGAGTGGCAATTCATGACACGATGCTAAAACATGATACGAAATTAACACGTGTTTAGCAGGTATAGGCATATCTTTTTATGGGTTCGGTCAAATAAGGTCGTACCCATATAACACGAAAAATAAACATGTCTAGTCAAGTCAACACGTTTAGCTTGTTTAACTTGTTTAAAATAATATAAAAAATTATCTAATAATAATTTTATAAAATTAAAATACATTGTATAAGCTATACTTTTAGGTATTTTTAGTGTTTTAATCTTTCATAAATATATAACTTTCTTTTGAGCTGTGTTACCCATGAAATAAATAGATAATTAAACTTTTCTAAATTTCATATGTATATAAGTATTTTGTATTGTTTTCGTGTTGTGTCATATTACCCGTAAAATAAATAGGTCGTATTCAAGTTATGTTACGTGACACGTATAATTGAATGTGTTGTATTTAGATTGGTGTAAAATATATAATACATATGTCTTAATACAACAAACGAATCTGAAACACGACTTGATTGTCACCCTTATTTCACCTATTAAGAATTATACCACTTAAATTAAATTTCATGTCTTCAGTTACGCGACCTACTCCCTGATTTAACTTACTATTCATTAGTTTAGTTTTGTTCACTCCTCTTTGTGTTGGAATCAATTTGTCTTCTATTATATTCTTTTTATCTCAATTTCATAAAATTAGAGTAAAATATAACACTTCTTTACTTATAACACTTTTCCTACATTTTCAAAAAAATTTGAATTCAAGTATGACTTTGATCTAATTATAGAAATCTTCATCCCCTAAGTTTAAGAGTTTGAAATTTTGTTTAATGGTATATTTTTGTTCTAATCTAATTAAACTTATCAAAATTAACTCCCTATTCATTTTTCTTTTTATCTTATTTGAATTCTTTTGAATTTTGAGATTTTTATTTCCATTGACATATTTTTATAAACTTATGTTCTTAATTGACTTTTAATACGCACGGAGTCAGTTAGTTTATGGAAATTAATAGTACTTTTAATATTTTTTTTCAGAAGATTAAATATCTGGTGGATTGCACTCAAGAATAGCTTGTTGCTCTAGAATTGGAAGTTTTAGTTATTAGAAGGGATCATTGCTCATGACACAATTTTCTAATCATTGAATGATAATAATTCATTCTTTTTAACAGTTGTCAGGCTATGTTTAGATTGTGTTGTACTTAAAATGTTTTAAAATATATGAAAGTTTTGGTAAGAATTTTTTGTTAAAAAAAGTATATTAGAGCAAAAATGAAAAAGTAGATTAAAAAGAAATTTTTTTGAAATAATGTGCGAAAAAATTTGGTGAGAATTTAAATTTTAAATTTGAATTTTGAAATAAAATAAAACATTATTTGAATTTTTTTTTAATAGAAAAAAGTCAACTTTTCTTATATGAGTATTAAAAGAAACACAGTAGCTTCCGCCTTCCGCGTTCCGCGTATTTCCAGTTGGACGTATAGCATCATCACAATTTTTTCCATGAAAGAATCAATTTTTTATAAATACAAATATCAATGGCCAAAAGTCAAATGTTTTCCACTGTTATGTGGACATAACTTCCAAGACCCAATACTTTTTCCACTCAAACAATCTATTAAGCCCTCTCTGCCGTAAACTAAGAAAACGTCAAATCGTCAAAGACTTTGAGTTTCTAGTTTCACATGTTTTACAGAGAGTGTTTGCCTACTATGTGATTCTTAATTAAATAAATACATTCCAGGAAAAAGATTTTTACCCTTTCTCGTTTTAATTCTTTGTCGTTTTATGAGAAACAAATTTTTGAAATGTGTGTTTCATCATTTTCATTCAAAATATTGGTAAAGTAAAAGTATATTTGAGATAAGTTACGTACTTAAGCCTGCATTTGTTTTAATGTTTATATAAGAAAATTTAATTTTTTTCTCAAAAAACAAACATTCCAACAATTTTTTTATTTTATTTCAAAATTTAAATTTCAATTAAACTTCTTCTCACAATATATTTTTTTAAAAAAAATTCCCTCTAACATACTTGTCCATTTTACTTTCAAATACACTTTTTCTTTCAAAAAATTCTCTCAAAAACTTTCAAAAATTATAATAAAAAAATTTCAAACACATTACAATCCAAATATAGTCTAAATATTGTTGTTGGAGAAGTGTTTAATTAGTGAGACAATTTCACTGTAAAAAAAATGAAAATTTTCATGTTTTTAATTCAAAACATTAGAAGTACATTGCTATTTTGGATAAATTAACTTTCAAAATACTGTTATGTGAAAAGATTAGTTGAAACAATCATTTTGAGACACTAAAAAAGAGTAAAATATGAACATGACAATCTTTTGGTGAAAACTAAATTATTTTTTCTCCGTCCATTCTTCTCGATTTAAATTACGTATTTATCAAAGGTGCCTACAACATTATTGTACCTTTAACTAAAACTAGTAACTTGGACGGAATCTGTATTGGAAAATTGCTGACTGTATAATGTAACTCAAAGCAAAATGTAAAAATCAAAAAGGGGATGAAAATTAAGCCTAAAAATCTTAATTCGGTAATCACTGTGGTCATCATGCTAACTTTAACTATCCCAATTGACAAGGATCTTCTACCAATTATAATTCGATTAGCATGACAGGCCTATAAACAGTATTTTAAAATGTATTTTCACATATAGTGTTGTGAGATAGGAAATTTATTAAAAACTGAAAAATTGTATTAAAAAGTGTAAAAATATATTTTAAAACACTATTCATAGTAGCCCAACCTAGAAGATTGATACAATTTTGTATTGTAAACACACATTTTCAATGCCATGTTTCTCCTTTTCCTTCTTCCTTGAATATCTAATCCCTTTTCCAGTTCGGTACAACACATGCATAACACAAGGTGTTCTTTTGGCATTCAAGAGAGATCAAAACCAGAATTCATGTTGCAGTTAGCAAGGAGCAAATGAAACTTAGAGAAAGTATAAAATTAAAATTAAGACCCGAGAAAAGTAAAACCTCTAGCGAAAGAAAGTCGAGATGTAAAGATAATGTTTAGATGAAGAAGGTAAAATACTATATACCTGCAGATGCAGCCACAACCACATCTTCCCTGGAGTCCCGGATGTTTAGGACAATTTTAGTCTTGTAGGAGCCATGGGAGGCATAGAAGTCGGAAAGGGCCATAGAAATGCAGCTCAACCCCATTTGTCCAATCCAACTATTCATGTCTAGGACCACTCCTACCTTTATGGGAATTGTTTTGTTGTTCTGGGCTGTGGTCAATTGTGCTGGGACCAAAATGAGGCCAAGGAAGAAGGTGAAGGAGAAGAGAAATGGATTGGAAGTGACAAAGTTAGTACTCTTCTTCTCCATTTTCGCATTCTTTGAGATTCTAAATTGGTTTGATAGTAGTGATATGTATTTATAGTTCAGCTTGATGGAATCAAGATATGCATTGGATCTCTTGTTACGTGTCATTGTATGTTACAAACTTTAATAAATTAATATAGATTATGTAATTTTTACTAATTTTATATATTTTTAATATTCATTATCATTTTAGTTAATTTTAGGGTAAATAGTATAATTTGTCTCTTAATTTGGGACTTTAGTTCAATCTGGTCTCTTGTATTTAAAAAGTTTTAATTTGATTTTTTACTTACAATTTCAATTCTAATTAGTTATTTTAATAGAATTAAGCGAAACGGGACTTAGTGCATCCGATAACATAACTTACATATATTTAGGACAAAGGGCAATGAAAGAACCAAAGTAAAAGAGTAAATTGTAAATAATCATTTTATATTTTTACACTTTTGCAAGATGTTCCTAAAAGCATTATTTTATATTTTATCACCCCCAACTTTGTAATTTTCACAATATATATTAATTTTATTAGTTGTCAAAAATATATGAATAGATGAAATTAATCTTTAATGATTTAAATTGCAAAATGTCAAAATTGGAAGTGATTTAAACAATTAAAAGATAATTTAAATAAAATATTTAAAAATTGTGCAAATTAGTGACTAAATGCATTAAGTCTTGTTTGACTTGATTCTATTAAAATGACCAATTAGAACTGAATATACAAGTTAATGAACCAAATTGAAACTTTTTGAATATGAGAAATGAAATAAAATTAACGTATCAAGTTGAAAGACGAATATGGCATTTACCCATAATTTTAATATTAAGTTCTCTATTTTTTTGCACTAACTGAATATTTTCATAAAATTTTATAGTATTTTCTGATTTTTGCTGCACTAAAAATTTAAAATAAATATAATCGAATAGCTAAAATAAACCCTCAATATTAAAATATATTATAATAAAAACGAATATCAATGGTATAAATATTAACAGAAATTAAAAAAAATTATTATTATTTGTAATATAGAGTGACAACCAAAAAGTTTAACAGGAGACTTTTATGATTAAAATATAATAGGTGCATATGGTGAATACTGGTTCAACTTGGTCCTTAAATTTAATTTGATTCTCGATATTCAAAAAGTTATAATGAAGTAGTCAAACTTGGTAATTGGACTCTATTTCGTTCCTTTGGCCAGAATCAACCAAACCAAAAGGTTCGTACTTGAAAATTAGAAGATTTTTTTGCAGCATCATTATATTCAAGTAGGACGTCTAAAATATTTTTTAATTTCATATATATTGATGAAGAAATGGACCTCCTATTTTAGCCTAATTTTTGTGAAGTTATGAAATAAGATCAAATTACTAAATTAAAGGATTTAATTAAAACTTTTTAAATTACACTATAAACAATGGTTCATTGCTCAGGTAGATCAAAAGCAAGACAATGCAAATAAGCTTCCAAGATCTATTTAATATATATGCTTGGACACTTTTTCATTTGAAATAAATTTGCCAAAATCACAAATTGTGCTTAAATTTACCATCTAAAGATAATAAAATATTCCTATGAGAGTATACTATAAACTTTTAAGAGGATTACAACATAAAAACCTGTGGAAATATTGGAATTAGATGGAGGACTAAACCTACCTTGATAGGGGTTTGATCCAATAAACAAACTTAAATATATTGAATAAATATTTTATTATGAAACTCTCTCTTAATAAAGTATATTTGTTAAATATTACTTTTGTTTCAAAAAAAAAAAAGTCGACATTTGATTTTTTATAATTTTTTCTTAAATTATAATATACAACACATTTAATACGTAATTTATTACTTTTTAATTTAGATTATAAAATATTATTATTAGTAAAGATAATATAAAAATTTCATTAAAAAAGTGGAATTTTTTTTTTAGAGAAATAAAAATTTTAAAATCAAATTCTCTTTTTAGGATGGAAGGCGTATGTTTTTTTCCCTTAACCTTGTAGATAATGTACATTCACTATCAGTAACTTTCTTTAGATAACGGACTAAAGGAATGGACTAAAGGAATTGCTCGATAATTGTTTAAGAATGAATAGAATTGACGGGAAAAGAATAAGAAGCAATAGGCCTCCACGGCTCCACGTTCCGTTCAATCAATTTCAACCACCCGATTCGCAAGGGTTTGTCACTTTGTCTTGTGTGGTAAGGTTCCAGCTCGTGTATTTTCTAAGTTAGGCTTTTTCTCGGCTGTCTCTTTCATTTCGTTATTGACTCAATTTATTCTAATACTAGTTGTTAACATTGATTAAAAAATATTATGCATGTACAGACAGCATTTCAATTTTTTTTTTAACTCAAAACTGTATTTTTATATTTTTTTAAATAATAATTGTAAAATAAAAACTATTAAAAAATATATTTAAAACAAAAATAAATTTTAAAATACAAACCAAATAGGCATGTAGCTGTTGTTGCTTGTGTCACCTAAGGAATGACATGAGTGAAGTGTAGTGATGCATTATCTCTTTGTTGATTATCATTAATAAGATATTCCTTTAATTAGAAAAAAAAATTAACTTTTGATATTACCTACAACAGTTAAAAATAATTTTAAAAAATAATTTACAATTTAAATAGGATAATTTATTATTTACGAGAATAAAAAATATAAATATAATACATATATAATTTTTTTTTTTTCGATCAGTCAAAACACGCTTAATTATTTTTCCACCGAGTGTCCTTGTTTAAAAGGAATGGGTCGCATTCCGTATATTTAATGAAACGGAATTGTTGGTCCTACTTCTATGATTAAAATTCTGACCTGTATTGTCTCTGACCAAATCAACATGGGATTGAGAGTGACTTTTAAGAATGCAGGAGCAACCCAATTCTTGATTCCATAGCTGGTTTGATACCATACCATAAACTGTCCCAAATGCATCTTGTAGTCGTGGAGGCCGTCATCCTGGAATCTTTTGACTATAAGGAAACTCTATCGAAATTTCAGTTTCTCAGTGAAAATTCTATGTTCTACCAAATTTAATAAATTAATGAAACTACGACCAAACTTGATTTAACTAAGTTGGTGACAATTACGCGATTTGAGGTGTACTTGACAGTTTTTTTTTTCTCTCGTTTTTTCGATTCTTATATTGGTATTAAAGATTAAACTAATATGAAAATTTAAGGGATAGTGTAAAAAGTCTGAAAGCCTTTTATAAAATGCGAAAAAAAAACCAATAAAAAAGATTTACACATAGGATAAAGAATAAAATTAATTTTTGAGAACCTGACAATTGTTACCATATTCATTTGATAGGTGACCTATCATCCACTTGAAATCCCTTTTTTTCAAGGGGTTGGATGGCCGGGGAGGGATAGGTTGTAATGAAAAACTTTTTTTCTACGTAAATATCTAGATTGTTTGTTTTTTTCTTAAAATCCATACGCTGATGTTTATAGTTAGTCAAAGTTGAATTTCATGAGAAAAATTCTTCACTTATTATGTTAAATCTCACGATTTAAAATGAGTTTAAAATAATATTTTAAAACATATTTTTATATTTTTTAAAATAAATTTTTTATCATAATTTTTATTTTAAAAAACACAAAAACACATTATGAACATAATTTATAGGCACCTTTACCCTTTAAAACGAAATTATAGATTATACTGCAAAAAATGTGTGGGCTGCCAATCATAGTAATATCATTGTGTGCATTTTGACATAGGGCTCTAGAAGACCAAAAAATGGATTCGTCCATTTAAGTATGGGATAATCAATAATGCTTCTTGACCTTTGAAAACAAAGGAAATGTAAAGTATAGAAATTAAATTGGGCACAATTTATATATTTTATTAATAAATAATGATTTTTTTTTGGTGAAGTGGTTTAATATATAATATGTTAAAAATAAAAGATATAATTCTCCATTACTGTTTTAAATTTGTCAAAAGGTATGACAGGTAATTTTTCCCCTTTTAACACACAACATTAGTTGATATAAATTTTCAATCTAACTTTATACTATAAATAACACCACTATTTATTAATTTACTTGAAAATTGAAGCGAAATCATTCATTATGTGTATATCACTCTAATTTGTTATATGCTGGAGGTTTATAATGTCTCTTAGCATATAAAAGAATATCAACTCTCAAAAAATTAAAATAAAAGTAATGATACTTTTAATGACTAATTATAGTAACTTTTTATAATAACTAATGTGACAAATATAAAAAGGCAAAATTTACTTATTACCTTTTTTAAAAAATTAAAAATAATAAAAATAATTTTTTTTCATATTTATCACATTAATTATTATAAAAAATTATTATTTCTAAAAAAATATCTCGTGATTATTATATACTTTGTCAACACTACATATAGCTGTACTTTCTGACGCGTGGTCAGCTGTACACTTCCACTTCATTTATACGGAATCCAAGACATGCCAGGGAGGTCATGTCAGTAGAGAAGAGGATTCGGTCAACCGCGGAATAATTGATAAACAATGACTTTTCATGGGACTCTATTTTCTTTTGGGTTAATTACATTTACCCCTTGAAGTTGTCTAATTATAAACAGAACCCTATAATTTACAAATATTACCATCACAGTGGTCCCAGCACTGAATAATAAAGGATGACTTTCCATGGTTGACTTTATTTTATTTTGGGTTAATTACATTTATCCCCTAAAGTTTTATAATTTGCAAATATTACCATCACTCCTCTTGATTTAATAGACGCTAGATTCAACTGACGAAATAAGTAAAAAAGCAAAAGAACTAATTAAAAATTATAATATTTCCCCTGTTGAGATTAGTGTTAATTACAAAATGAACCTTCGTAATTTAAAAATTCATTGTAGTAAAATTTAATCTTCTTTTTTGATCCTTTCAAATGGAAGACTTTAACTGATTTTGAACACTTTTCAAAACCAATTTTGTGATTAGATATTAACTAGTTATCAACTACCATCAAATCCTTTATATTGATATTTTATTTTTTTTGTTATTATACACACACGTTATATGAATATTAACTTAACATGTCAACATTATTGTGTTTTCTAATTTGCCTTTTCTTTTGGCTTGTTAATATTGTGTTTGGCACATGATTCAATACTACACTATTTGTTGTTTATAATTTATTCAATTGATTTATTCAAATAACTGTATTATTAATTTTTAAGTTTTGTGTAATTTTATAGATGCGAATGCTTTGTCTATACGTCAATTTTTACTCTGTAATAGCTAAAATATACTCCATTCATCTTGCAAAGAGAGTTTTCTTCCTAAAATTTGTATTTTTTTTTTCAAAAAATCTACATTTAAATTTAATTCATAAAGGATGCTTATACATAATAACTATCCTATGAACCAAAATTAATAAGTAGGACTAAAAATAAAAAATTATACACATAATAGTACATTTAGTGTATTATACTCTATAAAAAAAAAGTTGTACCTATTTACAACTACAAGTAGATTATTTTCATAGGATGAATGGTATAATTTAATAGCTATAAACTAGGAATTATAAAGTTTTCATTGAATGGGAAAAAAAAACCATTTCTTCATTGTGGATTTTATAGTTTATAGTCATATACTCTATTTTTTATTGCAAGAAAAAAATTAAATAATATATCATGATAAAATTTTTTTAAAAAGATAAAAGTAAAAGAAAAATTAATAAAATGACAATTTAATATCTACAAAGGTGATTTGGTAATTTAAATATAGCACAGAGAGAGTAGATGTAATTTAAAACTTATGTTATGAGGGCATTTTGGGATATTTATGACAATTTTTTACTAACATGAGCACATTTCTAGTACCTTCTCATCGTAGGACGATATACGTTATACTTTCTAATTGTCAAAAAGAATAATGGTCATATTCACAAATTATGTAATTTAATTATTAATTAGACTAAAACTCAGGGGTAAATGTAATTGATATAAGACCCTACCTAATAGACTATTAATAATTTAGTTTAAACATTTTGATTTAGTAAGGACAAAAGGCTAAAAGTTATTGGGTTAATCCATTGGAATGGGGTGTTACAGTAATATTAATATTATTAATTAGAGGTCTTAGTATTGGGACATAATGTTCTTGCGTCATAGTAACTCTTGATGAAAATAACAGGGATAAAGTGAAATTCATTAGTTCTCAATCCCTCCACAAAAAGAAGTTCCACATATACACTACAAATATTGCTACTAAAACCATGATTCTTTAGTTGATTCTAATTATAGTTATTGTGAAGCCAAGAAATTCTATATGATACCTCCAAATTTTTATTGTTCGAGTAGTCAAAATTCTCTTGTAGTCCCTAACATATTATGCTTTCTTTAGTAGCTTTTTACAAGTCAAGATGAGAAAGGTGTCCATTTTATAAAGAATGTTATGACCTACAACAATCATTTTGATTTATATCTCTTCGTGTTAAGTATGATCAAGAGCTATCCAAAAACAAAAATGTAATGTACACTTTTCATGTGCAATGTTAGGTATATTATTGCTTAAGTCCACTTCCCTTGAATGATGAGAAACTATAAAGTGTGTAGTTTTACTTTTATGATATTTAAAAATAGATTAATGATTGGTTAAAGTCCTTGGAAAAGTTTCATGAAAGCAAATTGAGATTGCTCTCTCAAATTCTAAAGGAAAATTCCTATGCCTTGGATGGTGTAGATATTGAGAATTACTCTACCTTTTTCAATACTAATTCTGACTTACATCAACGTCATTATAACCTTCATTCGATTTCACAAGTTATATCTATTCTCATTGAATCTAACGGTGCTTCTTGTGATAAATCATTTCATAGTAGGATCTATATTTATTCAGATATTCCACAAAGAATAAAACACTACTGTGGTTATCATCCTTTCCAATATTTGATTATATTTCTTCATGGAGAATTAGGCTAGTACACTGTGATTGAAAGAGCTCGAGGTAAGAATAAGAGACAAAAGCTTGTGTGTAGGGAAAAGGTGTGAATCTTTAGATGTTTTTGCATTTGAGAATCCCACTGATTGACTTAATTTTGAAAAGAATTGTAAGTTTGTCAAGTTAAATTCACACATAAGATCTATTATTGTTTTTCTGCATCAATGCCCAACAACTAATTCTTTTCTTCCTTTTTTTCGTAGTTGTTAATGAGGCAAAGAAGTATAATGGGTATGTATCCCTTAGGGAGTATTATTTCTATAGACTATACATCAGATAGGATAATAAAAAGATGCTACTTTTTGCATTAATAAATTTTGAACAATTCGTTGTTTATATTTATGTTAAGACTAAAACAAGTAGGTTGGATTTTCATAGACACAAAAAGATTATATTAGAACTAAATTTTTATAAGGGGTTTTAGGTAGTATGTTTGTGGGTGAAACAGTTGGAGCAAATCCTAGTCATAGGCTTGTATTTCCAATATCATTTCTTGGTGAAATGCATGGTATTTGCTACAGATACTTATATGCTATGGCTTTAGTGCAAAAGTATGGAAACCAGACACTATTTTTACTATGACATGAAACCCCAACTAGAAATAGATGAAAGAAAATTTACAGAACAAGTAAAAAGATTAAGAATATGAAATTGTTGTAGGAGACTTCCCGTAGTTCTTTATTTGGAATCAATGACACAAAATTTAGATTGAGAAGAAAAAACACGAAATAATAGTGAT
Organism: Gynochthodes officinalis; assembly: GCA_020080225.1. Taxonomy (NCBI): domain Eukaryota; kingdom Viridiplantae; phylum Streptophyta; class Magnoliopsida; order Gentianales; family Rubiaceae; genus Gynochthodes; species Gynochthodes officinalis. The sequence goes on from CM034622.1 coordinate 13,558,013, forward strand.
GCTAGTTGTTGTAAGCCCAAAACAAAGAGAGATACTATCTTAGACTTCTACTTTGCTGTTATAGAGGTCCTACTTATTTTGATGATTTGTTGACAATAACTAGAGGAAAAAAGCTTTTAGATAAGCTATGTTAAAACTAGATCTTCTAGATTTAGACACGTATAATGAGGAAATGCTTGATGAATTAATTATGTTTCAAATGCCTTGTGTTTTGCGATATCTTTTTTTTTTTTTTTTGCTATTCTTTTGTTCTCCAAGTGATCATAGGAAACTGTGGGAAACATATGAACATCAACTATCAGCAGAGTTTCTTAGGCTTGAAAGTCTTGCTAGTGATGCATCTTACAATGTGAAAAAGAAAAATGTTTTGGGAGATCCACAAGGCTTTGCAACAAATGGATAAGAATGTTGCTCACTTTAGGTTATTTCTGGGTGATACTAATTTTAGATTTCATGAAAAACCAATAAAAAAAAATTGAAAGTTGAATTAAATGACATCATTATGGAAAGTGTCAAAAGTAATTATGGTTAAAAATTTTCCTTTAATGGCCCTGTAGATACAAAAAACCTTTTTGATATTGAGCCCATCTTGCTATAGCTAGGTCTCAAGACTCTATTGCAATTGTTCTTACTATACACAGGGTAGTTGCATCAATTCTTCTTGGAGCTGGTATGACAGAATCTAGGTTTAAGATTCCTCTTGATTTCTCAAATACTTTAACTTGTAACATGAGCAAATAACGCAGCAAAACTAGGTTATAGCTCATTCTAAACTTCTATTATAGGAGAAGGCAACAATGGCTAAGAAGGAAGTATTAAGGCATTTTATGCATTACTAAGGATGTAATGAACAACATTAGTCCTTTTGGAAAGAAGGTTGTAGTTTTTTGTGGTAACTTTAAGCAAACACTTCCAGTAATTAAAAAAGGTTGGTGAAGATGTGTAAATTAAATCAAGTATTGTAAACTTAGTTCTATAGCCTAATCTAAAGATGTAAGTACTGAGTGAAAATATGTGGTTAAGCTGGATCAAATGTTTTTCATAATTTTTGCTTAGAATATGTGAGAGTAGACAACCTATTGATAAAGAGATACTATTTAATATATTTGAAAATGTTGTCATCCATTTAATGAAAAAGAGTATTCTCTCAACATTTTAGTTATTCTAAATTTTTCTTCTAATGCCATTTCATGCAAAATCAATTCTTAATATGAAGATATTTTAATTAACAAATTAATAGACTCATTTTTTGTGAACTTGAACATATATTCCATTTAGTCTTTTGAGATGGTAAACAAGTGTATTTTGATACCCAAAAGTAATACTGTTGATGGTATGACTAAATGATGATTGAACACTTTCCTAGAGACATTCAAATATACACTAGTATAGATAAAGCTCTTGATGAGAGACATCAAGAAGATAATGATAGGTTCTTTAATTCTTTAAATCCCAATCATTGTTACCCCGTAAATAGTCACTAAAGAAGAATTCTCCTACTATTCTTCTAAGGAACTTAAACCCTTTAAAAGATCTTTGTAATGGAACACGGTTAATACGTATGTTAATAAAGATAAGGCATTTTTCCTGTCAAAGATAACACTAAATTCTCCTAAGAGTGGAAATCATGATCACCTTTTACAGGTGTTGCTTTGCAGTGACTATTAAAAGAAATTCAAAGTCAAACTCAAGACTTAGTAAGAATATATCTTCATGAGCTTGTTTTCTCTCTTGCCCAACTACATATGGCTTTAACAAGAGTAAAAATTTCTATTTGAGTCAGGGTATTTATTGTTCCTCCAAAGTATTCTCATATAAAAATCGACTACAGATATCAAAATGTTGTATATCATGAAATTTTTAAGCTTGCATGGTAATAAAGTGTGCATATCTATTTTATGATTGGTAACAAAATTTCTTTTCAATTGTAGTTTTTCCAGTGTGCAAGTTGATTGTTTAGAAATTGTATTTACTTACAAAATAGTTGAATCAATGACCACAAACAATATCCCTTTTGGTGCAAAAGAATGGAAGTAATGATTTTTGTGCAGAAAAAGTTTACACTCAACAATCTTAGTAAGTATAAGAAATTTATGTTTGTCGATGACAAGGTAGTATAATTGTTGGAAAACTTTAATATCTTATCAACTATACTATAAATTAAAATTTTTTTCTTCATTATTTTTATTTTCTTAGTGATTATTTCCGTGCTATGTAGGAAGTAAGATGGAAGACATAATATTTAATTATATTGTTTCGTGCATGAGCAACAAGCTCTAACTATATAAAAAGTATTGAATTAAGAATGCTAAGGTCAAAGATAGATTATTACCATTTACACATTAATTGAAGTGGTTTCAAATGGTGATAACATTTTGATTGTTTAGTATAAATATATGGATTTTAGTGACCTTTCTAAATTCATCCGCATTAATTACATCCCCCTCACCTATGAATTTGACCTATTATCAATTGATTCTTATATTTTTAAAAAATTGCCAACACTTCCCTAGACCTAATGTCTATCAAAATCAACTAACAGAAAAAAGTGAAAAGAAAAAATAATCAGCAAAAAATTATTACATTTACCTTACTAAGGTTTGACTTAATTACAAAATAAAACCGTTATAATTTTTAAAAAATTAATACTGTAAAACATTTTTTTTTCTTTTAGTTTCCTTTTCAAAATGACAATGAGCTTGATAGTGAGTTAATGTGACCATCTAAGGCTATTTATGAAGCAACTTAACTACCAAAAAGTACAACTCATTCACACAAACTAAAAAAAAAAAACCAAACAAAACATTGATTTTGAATATCAAAATCAAATTTTTGTTAGTTTTTTTTTAAAGGATGACTTTATTCATTCAAGTTAGGCATTTTTGTTAGTTTTTTATTATTATTAGAATAGTTGAATTATTATTGATTCATTCCTTGAAAGAATAGAACATGATGATTTTTTATCATCTAACTCAAGTAGCAATCAAAAGCATCAAATGGATCTAGCTAAAATCCATATGTTATATATGTTTGCTTATATCTATCTATCTATATATATATATATAACTGTGTGAGTCTCAAAAATAGGCTATATATAATAAACTGTATCTTTTTTTTTATTATTATTATGACTAGCAGAAAAAATGTGCATGATATTGTGAATTGTTTCAAAAGGAATTCAAATTTTCAATTTAAGAATGCATTCTACGGTTTAGAATAAATTGATTTGCCATTTCTTAAATCTCTCAAAATCATAAAGTAACATGTATTCTTCCAATTCTAGGCAATTTATAGACCTACCTATCATTTATAAATAGAGGAAAAAACATATTAGCAGTGGAAGACCTACAAGGATAGGGAGTATAAGGCTAAAAGAAAGCCAAAAAACGGATATTTCATATGTAATCCTACATGATCTCAACTACTATCTATTATATATATAATGAGAAAATAATTTAAAAGAAAAGATAAACCTTCCGTTGAGGGGGCTATGCATCTAAAAAATTGGTATCACATCTAATTTGTGATTCAACTGTTACAGCTTATGGTTCAATTTTTCTGCCATTATAGGAAAATTATAGTTTCTCATTGATTTCTGTAATATATTTTTGTGCTTCCTGCATGATAGGGAGAAATGAAAAAGTAATTTTAAAATGAATTAGCACAAAGTCTCACTTGACATGAAGCCCTCAGCTTTATCTATATAAATGATAAAGAAATATATATTTTAATTACCAATATCCTACCTTCACTTCTTTTCTATTAATTATGCAGTGAGGCCAAAACCATTGATAAGAATTAATGGCTGGATAAAAGAAATGCCATGCATTATGCAATTAAGCTATCTTAAACATATATAATTTTATGACTATAAATTTTGCAAAATGCATTTGTGAAGGCAAAAATCACTTTTCAACCCCTTCTTCAGTCATACTGGTACATGACATGTAACAAGCTTTCTCGTAGAACCATAGCAAACTACAATGCTAAATATTCTTGTAACATTTGTGATGACAAGCTGCTGGTGCCACAAAGGTACAAATTGTAAACTAAATTAGCTGCTACATATACATGCTTGTAAGATAATAACTAAAATTTTATTGCTACAAATGGATATATATAATTTGTGGATGTTGTTTTTATATAGAGCTATTGCATATCATTGAAATGATAATGGCATTAGTATTCAATCATATTGTTGAAAAGCTGTTGAATTTCTTTGCCAAAAAAGAAATAGACCATGATTGTTAGGTATCAAAATATTATAGAACTTGTGATATTTAGTAAGTGAATTTACTAAAATATATTGAAAATATCAAAATAACGTGCAATTAAAAATTTATTTGCATTTTTTAGAACAAAGAGCTATGTCTAAGTACACTCTATTCGGAATTAGAAAAGAAACTCTTCTATGTTTAGATAAGGTCCAAAATTTAATTGAGTTAGATAATTTCTAAGCAAGGACGAGCGTATACAAAATTTGTCATCAAAAGGATGTGTAGAAAGTCATAATGCTGACTATAGCTTTTCTTCTATTACAGTTACACTTATTTTTAGTGCTGGTTTATTTTAACACACAACATTATAGAGTTTTTCTAATTCCTCTGCAAATTAAAATTTATGTAGTTGAAATATCCTCTTCGTCTATTTTGTGTATGTCACTTACTAATAAATTTAACATTGTTGATGTTTTGCAACAAATTAAAGATGTTGTGACTAAGGTAAGGAAAGGAGAGTAAAGTCTACTAAGAACTTAACTATCCCACTATCCTACAAGAAACTAAAGTTGTTGTGATTACAACGAGGAAGGCTAAACAAGCCAAGAAAAATTATAATTGGTTTGGTACTACGTCTTCTACTCAAATGCGAATAAGGCCCGTAATATCTATGATATTCTACTCCTTTTGAAACTATGGACTTCTATCCTGAGCTACTAAATACAGATCCAAAAGTCAAACAAAATAGCATAACTTCTTTTGTTTAGGCTTTAATAGTATATAGTTTGTGTTAGGAGCTATGCACTTATTATGCATCAAAAAACTAAAGTTCATTTTGCCATGTTATGAATGAGTAAGTAACTTATGTAAATTTACGGTTAGGATTCACATTGATTGATTGTTAGAAAATATGCACTTCATAATTAATTCCTATTGCATGGAATACTAAAACAAGTGCACTTTAAATGTAGTGTGTGCTTTTAATCTCCATTAGATGATGTAGAACTTCAATGCCAAGAAATTAAATACATTCAATCCAATATTTATTTTGCTAGTAGAGAAAAATCAAACTACAAATATAGGCCACTTAAAGAAAAAAATAACAATAACTACTTTTCAAATATTTCTCTACAATAGAGCTAAATCTTTTCATAACTTTTTTCTTACATTAAAGTGTCACATGTGTACTAGTGATATGTTGCATCCAATGACTGGTAATAGATGAAATCTGTTTCAATAGGCTAGTAATTGTGGTTGATTTCTCATTCGCGCTTATTATGTGTATTTATAGACTTCAAATACATACAACTCCTGTTAATGTTTTTTGTATTCAAAGTTTGTCTACTTCTAGAGTTTTCTAATTTGCCATGCAGCATTTCTAAGGGTATATCAACTTTTTCACAAAGAAAGGTGTGTATTCATAGAATCTTTTGTCCTCCTATGGCTTAGTAATATTTTAATACTCCACTAATCTATAAATTTAACACTATATTTTCAAATTTCACTCATTATTATATTGCTCATAATTAGCAAATGAACAAACCAAAAATTCCATTCAATAGTTGAGAATCCATAGAAGTAAACAATAGGACAAGTTTCTCACTATACTCACATTCATGAACCTCATGCATGTCGTGATAGTGAAGAAACAACCATGCGTATGTGAATTGCAATCAATTTATAATAAATTCCTACAAAGGCATCCTAACTTTATCAACTACTTAGGATATCCAAAGTTACTCTTATCAAATGCAATCCAAAATTGGCTACAAATTATTCTCACTATTGAGATGAAGCATTGTGGTAAAGAACTATCATTATAACATTTCCATTCATATTATGATACTAAGTGTAAATGTTAAAGAAATTTTAAGTATGTTTTCACATGTCATTTAGTACAACCACATAAAGATGAAAATCATTAGCTATGGTGCTTTGTAATTAAGTCCAATGATGTTCAAAAATAGGTGCTAATTTTCTATACCATAGATCAACCTCCTTTTATAGTGATCAACATACAATGGTCTCTTATTTACAAAAAAATACTAGTAGTTTTCTACCTTGATAATAATTTCAAAGGAGGTCAAGAGATTACCATGTATCAAAGAGTAGTAGATTGGAATTTAACAATTAGAGCTCAATGCTTTGATGTTGCATAGGAATAGTTTTGTATTAACAACTTTATTAAAAGAAAAGTTATTATAATATTTTGCATTTATAAACACTTTCATTATGATCTCATCCTATTTGAGGAGTGCAAAAGAGAAATATTGCTACCTTGTATAGTTCTACAAACACTACCAAATTATAATTTATTGCCCTGAAAAAAGTACTACTTAGGCTTTTAAAGACATAAAAGCATTGCAACTTTACTTCAAATCTAACATCCATCCTTTTGTTGTGTGCATCCTGTTGTTGTGTTCAAATGATTGAATAACTTGGAGCAATTTACTTACGATACTTTGTTGACATTCATAAAAAAATCTAATGAATTATGAGTTCAATACATCCTGTTTAGTAGAAAGATAGATCTTCCTTGCTAATTATCAGTCAATCACTTATTCACAAATTTTGTGTAGGGCTAATAGTTTTCATTTCCCATCTCATGAAAAACCCTTTTCGCTCTACTTAGACTCATGCCCCTCTAAGGCCATTTTAGTGATCGGTTATATGGGAAGTGGACGATCTTATTTGGTAAAATACCTAGTGACAAACTCCTATGTTACTTTTATTACAGTATTTTTGAACAAATTTTTGGATAACAAGCCTAAGGGTTTTCTTATTGATGATATGAATATTGATGCTAGTGACAACATCGATCGTGACCTTCATGTGGAGTTGGAGTTGATAGGTTTGATGAATGCACAAACTATGGATATAACGTTAGAAATAGACTGATTTTATATCACCATTCAATTTGAATTAGCAAAAGTAATGTCTCCTTGCATAATATGGATTTCAAATATTCATGATATGGATGTGAATGAGTCGAATTAGTTATCACTCAGTCTAGTAGTGAACCATCTCTCTAAGGATTGTGAAAGATGTTCCATTAGAAATATTCTTGTTATTACTTTGACTCATATTCCCCAAAAAGTAGATCTTGCTCCAGTAGCTCTGAATAAATTAAACACATGCATTAAGATATGAAGGCTTATTATTCCACAACAATGGAAGCACTTTTTCACTTTTTCATATATTAGGGGGTTTCACTTGGAAACAAAAATGTTCCATAATAATGGAGTCGAGTCCATAACCATAGGTTCCAATGTATGAGATCTTGTAGCACTTATCGATGAGGCCTTATCCATTAGTATTACACAGAAAAATTAATTATAGACACTAAAAAAATTAGATCCACTATTTAGGCAAACTTAGGAGTTGCGATCCCATGTAAGATTAGTTTAGGATTATGAGATTCTTTTCTATCAGATAGGAAAGACTGTAGCACAAAATGTACTTATCAGTGATTGCCCTATAGATTCTTTATCTATCTATATGAAGAAGAAATCATGTAATGAGAGGGATTCTTATTTTTCCAAATGGTACTTTGAACTTGGAACAAGCATGAAGAAATTAACAATACTTCTTTATCTTTTGAATTGTTCTGCTAGATCAATTGCGCAAGATCTTTGGTCTTTACTCGGACCTAATGAAAAAAATGGGATCACTTCTTATGGATTCATTGAGAATGATTTGGATCTATATCATGGCCTATTAGAAGTAGAAGGCGCTCTAGTGGGATCTTCATGGATAGAAAAAGATTGCAGTCAATTTGATAATAATTGAGTGACATTGCTTCTTCCGCCTAAACCGAGGAATCCCTTAGATATGATGTAGATCGAATCTTGTTCTATCCTTGATAAGAAATTTCTCTATCAAAAATACGAATCGGAGTTTGAAGAGATGGAGGAAGAAGGAGCCCTTGACCCATAACAGATAGAGGAGGATTTATTTAATTACATAGTTTGGGCTTCTAGAATATGACGTCCTTGGACCTTTTTATTTGATTGTATCAAAAGGCCCAAAGAATTGGGATTTCCCTATTGGTTAAGGCCATTTTGGCGCAAGTGGATCATTTATGATTAAGAGAATGAACTTCAAGAGAATGATTCAGAGTTCTTATAGAATGGAACTGTGCAGTACTAGACACGAGATAGATCTCCCAAAGAATAAGGTCTTTTTGAATAAGTCAATTCATTTGGGACCCAACAGATCCACTATTTTTTCTATTCAAAGATCAGCCTCCTGGCTTTGTGTTTTTATGTCGAGAATTATTTGCAGATGAAGAGATGTCAAAGAGGCTTCTTACTTTCCAAATAGATCCCTTTACATCTATATATAAACACTAGTTTATCATGAATATGCAAGAAAAGCACTTTGAATTGTTGATTAATTATCAGAGATAGCTTAGAACCAGTAGTTCATTATCTAATGGATCTTTTCTTTCTAATACTCTATCCGAGAGTTATCAGTATTTAGCAAATCTATTCTTATCTAATGGAACACTTCAATCTTTGGTGTTGTTTTGCTTGTAAGGTGTTTGGATTTGGTGGAATCATCACTTCTTTTTATTAGGATTTTTCTTTCAATTCCTTGTGCTTTTAATGGCTATTATGAACACTATTGGATCAAATGACAAAGACATTGTTAATAAAAAGTTGGCTTTACCCAAATAAAATGAGAATTATTGGATTCATGTAATGGGTTATAGATTTTCATCCCTCAGTCGGAAAGATATGTGGCTATGAAAGGTGGATTAAGTGGAACATATTTGATTGGGCGGTAGAGTTGTGGAAACTCTTCTTTCTTCTATATTTTGGACCTTAGCTCCATGGAATAATATGTTACTACTGAAACAAGGAAGAATTGAAATCGGAGATCAAACACTCTGTATGGATGATATGAACTGCCAAAACAAGAATTCTTGAACAATGAACTTCAGTTCATATATTCATAACCAAGAAGTACTAGATTATTTTCTCTTTTAGATAAACGTTGAAAGGAGAATGAAGTCTGGAATGTAGCAAGCATCTATTACTGAATTCACCCGACCCAGTAGTACCCATTTTGGGAATGTCTAGTGCGAAAGTCACTAAATAGGTAAGTCACCAATTCTTGAACTATGTGATGTACCTTTTATGTTGGGTTATGAGTGGATATTTTACCGAAGGTTTTGAATCCATCCTTCCTATTGAAGCATATACTCGGGGGGTGGGTTCAAGGTCAACAGTTTTAAAGTAGACTCCTCATTCATTAGATAAAGAAGATCACTAAGATTTTGTGGTCTGCTACCAAACTTAATCCAATTCCTAGAGTTCGGATTAGAATCAGTATATCAATACCGATTCTGATTCAAGCTCTCTTATGGAATTGTTCATTGAATGAGCATTCTCAATATTATGCCCTGAAGAGCACTCGAACCTCCACGCTCTTTAACATGAGATTTTGAGTCTCGCGTGTCTACCATTTCACCACCAAGGCATGAATCGTATTCTATGAATATGATATCTGTCTAGGGTGATGTATGGAATATATGATAAAGGTGGAGTATTTTTATTGATCGGTTATATCATATAGACTCAAATTGGACATCCAATTACTTTGATTTGAATTATCTAGAGAATGCCTAATATATATAAAAAAGATAGAAAATCAAACCTATTTTTGATTCAATAGGAGAGATACGTAAAAAGCAGTCCGATTAAACCTATTCCTAATCTTAAATAGAATAGAACGATGTAGGAATCCATATGTAAATAGAGTATCAATTTTAAAATATATTCGAATGACCCCTTCTCATAATGATAATGTATAGAACCCTATTTTGGCCTGGTTCGAATGTAATAAACTTATAATCATGGAATCAACTCGATCACTGATTATAAGTTCATAACCCTAGCCCATTCCTATTTTGGGTTGAATAGGTCTACTAATTTTTTGATTTCAGTTAATAAGAGTGATTTTAAACTAAAAAATATACCCTAGAAGCTAAAAAGGGGTATTTTGAGCAATTATAATAATCAGGTTCATTAATATTCTTATGGTTAATGAATGGTATTTGAATCAATTATCATCCATTCATTCATTATTTAATAATAATTCAATGGCTACCAATTTTTTTTACTACCGCTTTTCACCTACATATAGGTTCAAAACGGTAAGATCTAATTAAACGCAACACAATATGTCTTACTATGTATACATTGAATACATATTTTTCTTCCTACATTGCCAAATTCCTAAGTATGTAGATCACATCATGCATGAAGGACACACATAATTATACATATTACCAGGGTGAAATTTTTTTTTTCACATAGGATTAGAAAGGTATAATTTTGTCTTTAACTGAAATGTGTTTGTAGAGAATCATGACATTCAATTGGTAAAATATTAAGCTTCTGGCCTTGATCATAGAAGTCCTACACTATGATGATTTTCAATCAATTTGGCATCAAAGGCAGTATCATGGTATTACAAATTCATATTAGAAATTCAACCTTTGATATGCACCTCATGGCTATAAAGAGCCAGCAATACACAACAAGCAAACATGATTCAAGACTTAACTTGCGAAATTACTAGAACTATTGGAATTTGGGCTAATGGATTAAGCATCACCACAACCTAAGGTTCTTCTACATTGATAAGACTCAAAGGTGCCACAAACTGGTCAAATTTGATAAGTCTATTTTTCTTTGAAAGAACAAAGAGATGATTCACTCAAACTCTCAAGGACATAATGTCACAAAATTCTTCAACTTGTCTATTGATTTTCATGGCCGAATGGCCTTTAAATAGAATACAAAAATGTCATAAAATGGTAACAACTAAAAATCCTAATCCTAATTAATTGTGTGGGGGTGGCCAAGCTCCTTTAATTAGTTAAAAGGTAGCCTTAAAATAAAAAAGAAACAAAAACCCTAATGGTAATTGGACTTGGAGGTTTGGCCATTTAAGGCTTCCTTCAAGTTTACAAAATTTGGAAATTAAAATTAAGACATAATTTTAGCCATGATTACCTAAAAATAATGCTTCAAAATTCAGCCATAATTACCTAAATTAAGACTTTCAAGAATTAAAATAAAACTACAAAAATTAATTAAATAACTTGGTTTATTATCGTACTAGAATTCGACCAAAGCAAAGCTAGTGTTTCTTCAAATTGGATTTGCAATAAATCAATGATGTGCAAGTCTTGGTCGCATGCTTGACAGACTTGAATTTTACGAATTAAACCATTTAAGGTTTCTTGAACTTGTTTAGACCATACTATCGTCATCATCCCATAATATGTCTGAGCATATCAAATGCTTGGCGAGGAGATTGAACAGCTCTTTGGTTCCCATCATGTAGGTTGAATAGCTCTTGGATTCCCATCATTCCCCTTTCCTCAAAAGAATTCATCATCGAATCTTCAACAACACCCTTGGCATAAAATCAATATACTTTGACCACCTTAGGGAGTAGAAGGAATAGTTTGGCTAGGGAAAATGATGTCTTTGCTTTTTAGCTCTTTTTAAGCTACTCTTGCAAGAGCATTTTACCGCAAATCTTTGAAGGCTCCAAATTTGTATCAGAGTGTGGTAAAGTGGTCTTTCTCCAAACACAAAGTCAAGGTATGGAAGATTTTCATATTTGGCGTTCATATTTACGGCTGAAACAGTCAAAACATTATCAACCGGTTCAGACTCTTGGTTTTGATAACTCCCACTCATTGTATTTACCCTATTTGAACCATTAGGCTTTTCTTCCTCCTCAACCTTTTTCTTTTTATTGCTAATTTGGAGTTGATCATCATAAACTTGTACATAGTAGATGTTCTCCCTTTACTCATCATTTTCCATGATTGGAGCACTAAGTGATCTCATGGTCACTAATGCTTTTTCTCCATTCGACGATCTTTCATCACTTACCACTGATTGCATAGATTTCTGTTAGATTATACACTAAAGACCAATCATGTGATTATTATTTGGGCATATATATGTATCATAATTTTATAATTTATGGCAATTTATTATTATTATGTTTAATTCTATATCTGGATATTATGAATAAATATAATAATGTCCCAAAAATTTAATTATTCTAAAATAATTCTTGGTCAAGTATTATCATTAAAGGGACAATGATAATGCATTAAAACTAGCATGTGTAGTGACTGATTAATTGTGTCATGATATGAGATATAAAGTCAACACATGGGTACATGTTAGAGAACTATGTATTGGTCGACTCGCCATGAGAAATGATACATGGATTATTATATGAAGTGTCATAAGCATTTCTCATAGTGATGATGGTGCAAGTAATCATTAAAGTTGAGGTCATCAGAGATCCCAACATGAGAAGTTGTATGTTTTGATGCTACTAAAGGTTACCCGTAACAGGGTGAACTATAAAAGTGGCAATTAGATATGTAATGAATCATGTAATGGGATGTTCAGTGATCAAGATAGGATTTGCCCCTCTTATATAATGGGAGTGATATCTTTGGGCCCCTTGATTGAGTGAGACCACAAAATGATTGGCCGTGCTCAACATGAGTCGATATGTGATATTAAACTCATTTGCTTAGATGTGTCTACTCGGGAATCAAGAAATGCAAAGATTGAACTATACGAACGTGACATGCTCCATAGCTTGTGTTTAATCAAGATATCTAGGGTAAAAGAATTGAATTACATGGTAATATTCATCAAAAGAAAAGTAATGCCGAATTACTAACATTTTTATAACTTGTGTAGCATTGATGTGTTGCTAGACACTGCTCAATGCTTATTGCATAAAATAGATTTTATGTCATTGCCAATGTTATAAGAACCTATTGGGTTGCACACTTAGATCATATCCAAAAGAAGTGTAAAATTCATGTGATGAATTTTGGTTAATTTAAGAATCCTATTGTGAATAGGACTCTATTAAGTTTCCGATTTAAATCGGTATTTGATTTTGGTTTCTAAATAGTTTTGGTTTTGTGTTAATAAATCTGAAATAATTTTGGATTTATTAATTCCTATGATAGCCAAAAATTTTAGAGAAAAATGAGAATGGGATTCTTGTTTTGGAAGCTATCAAAATTTGGAAAGCTGAAATTTAGAAAGTTCCAAAAATAGATTAGAACTTAAAGTTCAAGTAAAACTCTGTAAAAGAAGTTTTACCCTAATCTATTTTTTATATATCTGGACATATAATTTTCAGCAGACATAACACACAAAAAGGTAACCTATACGTGAGCAACAAAGTTGCACATTTTATTGCTGCATAAAACAACTCGAAGCAAATTTTTCTTGAGAAGAAAAATTCTGCAGCAAGACAAAAACTCCAAAACTGAACCATAGTTTCTGGTTTCAACAAAATATTTTTGGCCCTTTTTCTTGAGAAGAAATAGCAGCCAAATTTACAAGAACACAAGAATCTTTTCAGCTGTTCTTTGGAAGAAAAGCAGCTGCTTCTTCTGTGTTAAAGAAACAAGAAAAACCGAAACTTGGAGAAGTTTCAAACCAGAAAACCGAAAGCAGAATTCTTGACTAGCACCTTCGAATTTTGTTGCTTCTCTTCTTGGGTTAATTGTGTGAAAATTAACCTAAAAATTGGAGATGATCATGTGGATACCATAGAGGCAAAGCTCCACTGGGATTTCTTGTGATTTGACAAGCAAAGTCTGCACAAGAAAGTTCAACCGCTATTGGTAAAGATAAAACTCTTCATGACCGGTTTGAAATCACTTTGTAAGGATCCTTGGAAGAAATAAAAAATTTTAAAATTCTACCATGTGCCATATTTGTTTTCCTACAATGGTATCAAAGTCACTTACGAAGGATCAAATTGTGAAAACATATTTATTTTCTTAAATTGTTTATGAATAAGCATGTTGAAAATTTGGATTATGTGAAGTTGTTCATTAAACATATATGATATGTTTGTGTTTATTACATTAATTTAGGGTATGCTTTAATTTGTTATTACTGGATTTGAATAATATGCATGGAAGAACCAAAATTTAGCTTTTTTGAAATTTTAGTTAGGTTCAGATTTCTCAAGTTTTTCTTGAGTTTCGGTTTTGATAAATTTATTAAAACTGAAAATAATATGTGTTGAATCATATTGAGGCCAAATTATGTATGTGATGTATAATATTGGCTTCATATTTTTCAAGAAAAATTTTGTCAAGTCTAGGTTACTAGTTTTATGCTAGTTTCGGTTTTTCAGAAAAACCCTATTTCAATTTTTGCAATTTTCTGGGGCCAATTTAGTTTTAATTTAAATTTTGAGGCTGAAATTAACATGTGATTATATTATATATATATATATATATAATATTAAAGCAAAAATTATATATGTGATATATAATAGTTCCAATTGAAAGTTTCAGATTTGCTGAAATTTTGGAAGGCTTGAATTTATGAATTTTGAATGGTTCAATTGTTTGAATTCTTTCGGCCAAATTGCACATAATTTTGAATTTGTTTGTGACTGACCAAAAATATATATGATATATTAAGTTGAGGCCTAAAATATAGATGATATATTATTCACAAATTGTTCATGATCATGTTTGGTAGGAAAAGGAACATATATGATGTGTTTCATCTTTGGCTGAATTAAACATAGCTTTGAAGTTTGTATATGGCCGAAATTGATATATGTATCATATTATGGTCGAAAATATATGAGATATATTTTTCACAAATTTCTAATGTGCAAGTAAGGTCGAAATATATTTGTGAAATATAATTTTGGAATTTTGATGTAACAACCGAAAATTTGTTTTGGATGTATACATGAGTTTGGCTTCAAGTTTGACCAAAAAAATATATATGATATATTTTCCAAAAATTAATCATGATTAAGAGTTGGCCAAATGGAATATGTGATATTTCATGATGTAGCTGGAAAAATATATATGATATATTTTTCATAAATTTCTCGTGATCAAGGAATGGTCGAAAAATTGTAACTTGACCTGAACCTTCTATGCATAGCATATTATTCGAAACCCTAAAATTTGATTTAATAACAATTGTCATAAATTAATTAGATTAATATATTTAAGTGTTAAATATGAATGACAATTATTTGTGACATGCACATTATGTGATATTTAAGCATGGTGCATAGTTATAGCCGCAGCCCAATGTGATTGGATATTTAATTTTCTATTGGTTTTGACTAAATATGACTTGCTTGTCATGTCTTGCTCTATTTTCTGGTTGTAAATTCTCTTCTCATCTAACTCCTCTCGAATGTAGCTCGAAGTTTCTCTAAATATGTAATAGTTAGATTAGAGATAGGGCTAGATTAGAAATCAAGGAGGTAAAGAGTTTGTGACCATACAAGAGTGACCAAGGAGGCACTTGGAGAAGATGCCGATACCCTTAGGTTGACCTTTTGGGTCTCTCATTGGCTAATCTTAGTGAGATGTGACAGGATAATAGTAATATCTGACTGCTAATCATTGGGATTGACTTAACTAGGTGGACTCAATAAGATTGAGACCTAGAGGCATAGAGTTGGGTTTTGGCTTATTAGATAAGCTAAAACAAAGAGTTCAACCAACTATCCAAGAGTTGTATGGGATACAATTGACAAAGTGCTGTCTACCAAAATAGCCGAGTTTTGGGCGATTAGCCAAAGCTAACTCAAAATTAGGTCAAATATGGATCTTGGTCTACTAGAAAGTTAATTAGATTAAATTTTCAAAATTAATATCGAGGTTATTAATTTGAGAAAAATAGTGGGAGTAACATTTAATAAAAGTTCATATTAAATGTATGCATTTATGATACTATTTTGCATATTTCTATTGTAGATAACCATGGCATCAAACACTAATACTAGTACACTGTCGCTACAATCTATCCTTGAAAAGGACAAGTTGAATGGGACAAACTTCATGAATGGTACAAGAACTTGAGGATAGTTTTCAAGCAAGAGAAAGGCGATATGTCCTAGAGGAACCTTTACCTAAGGAACCTACAGAAAAGGTAACTAAGGAATAGAATTGCTTCCATTGCAGTGATACCAAACATTGGAAGAGATAATACAAATTTTACCTAGAGGATCTTAAGAAGAAGTGGAAGGAAACTTCCACTTCAGGTATTCACATCATAAAAGTTAATTTATCTACTTCATCGTCATGGGTATTAGATACCAGATGTGATTCATACATTTGTGTAAATGTGCACGAACTCAAAGAAGGACTTTAACTAAGGGCGAAGTTGACATATGAGTGAGAAATGGAGCAAGGGTTGTTGCATTGGCTGTAGGGACTTATGTCTTAAATTTGCCCTCAAAGCTTCTATTAGAACTAGATAATTGTTATTACGTGCCTTTCATTAAAAAGAATATCATTTCCATTTCTTGTTTAGACAAGATTGTATATTTATTTATAATAAAGGACAATTGTTGTTTCTTTTATGGTAGTGCACAAATGGCTAATGGCCTTTATGTTCTAAATCTTGACATGCCTATTTATAATGTAAATACCAAAAGGATTAAATTACATAATTTTAATCCAACTTATCTCTGGCATTGTCTTCTGGGCCACATAAATGAGAATCGCAATTCCAAACTCCATAAGGATGAACTTTTGGACTCATTTCATTTTGAGTTATATGAGAACATGCGAATCACGTTTATTAGGTAGGATGACTAAAGCCTCTTTCACGAAACATAGTGAAAAGGCAAGTGATTTATTGGAACTAATGCATAGTGATGTATGTGGACCATTAAATACACAGGCTAGAGGTGGTTTTTAATACTTCATTAAATTTACTGATGACTTTAGTAGATATGGCTATGTGTATCTTGTGAGACACAAGTCGGAAACATTTGAAAAGTTCAAAAATTCAAGAATGAAGTACAAAACCAACTTGGCAAGAGTATTAAAGTACTTTGATTTGATCGAGGAGGTGAATACTTAAGCCAAAGTTCGATGACTATATAAAGGAGTGCAGGATAGTTTCATAGCTCACTCATCCTGGAACACCAAAGTAGAATGGTGTATTCGAGATGAGAAATAGAACTTTGTTAGACATGGTTCGATCCATGATGAGTCATGCAAATCGTTAAAATTCCTTATGGGGACATGCTTTATTAATAACCGCTTTCAAACTAAATTTAGTTCCATCTAAATTAGTTCAAAAGACACCATATGAGATATGGATTGGGAAGCATCCTATTGTGTCTTTTATGAAGGTTTGGGGATGTCAGGCTTACGTTAAACGTCAAGTCTTTGACAAACTTGGATCCAAATATGATAAATGTAATTTAGTGGGGGTATCCTAAAGAAACAAAAGGATACTATTTCTATAATCCCAATGAGAACAAAGTGTTTGTCGCTCGTACTGGTGTTTTTCTAGAAAAGGAGTTTACCTCTAGAAAATCAAATGACAAACAAATAGAGCTTGAAGAAGTTTGAGAGACACAAAATAGCGCTAAACTTGATGAGATAGAAGTTGAGCAAACTTGTTCGGTGAATTGCAAGCGTGCAATATTAACAAGTAATAAAGTAGTGAGTAGAGTATCGTTCCCACGAGGATTGATTCAAATTTAACCAATTACTTACCAATTTAATTAATTCAAGAACAAGCTAACTAATTAAAGTGATTTCATGCGATTTAGCTAAACTTAACAAAGAATGAAAAAATTATAACAATAAACAAATACTAAAAATTTACCAAATTAATTAAGATGTTAGAGATTTCGATTTCACTTAATCAATCCTAATTAACTCTCTTGACTTGCCATGCAATTAACTTAAATTCCAAATTATGATGGTGAAATTTCCCTAATGTAAATTAATAGCCGATATCGGTCTAATAACAATATTTAGATTAAAATCAACTCACACTTGGTCTAGGTGAATTTAGATTTCTAAATGCATTAGGAACTATGGAAATTCCCAGATTCAATCTAAGTAGCCACAACAGTTCTACTACCGAAACCACATGAACAGCCTAGATTATTACCGTCTAAATTGAATTCACGGTTTAATATCACATGAGCACATGCATGTTATCTCCACACGGTATCAAACAAGCATAAAAAGTCAATTGGGTGTTGTTCAATCACCTAAAAGCATTAAGAACATGATATTAAACTCATAATTGAAATATAGGTTGCATGAACAAGTCTTAAGAATTAATTATTCATGATTAAGATCCATCTAATCTCTAACAAAAGAAATTAGAACATAATGAAATTTAAACTAACAACAAAAATAAAAATAGACATAATTAAAATTAAATTAAATTCTGAAAATTAAAGTAAACAATATTTAATAAATATAAAAGCTAGAAATTATTTAGTACTTAAAAATAAAACATAACTAGAAGTTTTATAACAAAATACAAAAATCAAATTACTAAAATTGCTAAATTAAACTAAAGAATAAAAAAGAAAGAAAACTAAATTTGCTAACTAAACTAAACTAAACTAAAAAACAAAACAAGAAAAGAAAAGATAAAACCGTGAAAGTGAAGTCAAAACACTATTCTGCTGCTTTTGTTTCTTTTGCCCGATAGCTTCCAAAGAGAAAGAGAATCAGTTGCTTTCAACTCAAGTCCAAGTTGGCGGCTGAAATTTCTAGACTTCCTAAACTACTAAAGACAACAAAAAGACAGACAAAGGAATGACGGGAAAACATGAAGAATAACAAGAGGACGACTAAAATTCTGCAGTAGAAAAAACCGAAAGAAAGCTAATGAAAATTTCTGCAGAAAACCGAGAATATCTTCTGAAAAATTGCTAAGAAAAGAAAAGAAGCTACTACAATTATGAAGAAAACCGAGACAGGAAGCTACTGAATATTTTGAAGAAAACCGAGGCAGGAAGAGAAACAAGAAAAACAAAGGACATGCGGTTCCAAGTAAAAAAAATGGATGGCGGCTGCTATTGCTAACTAACGAAACAGAAAACAGAAAGAAAAAGAAAAGAAAATTATGCTAAATCTAAACTATAGCTAAAGAAAAAGAAGGAAAGAATGAAGTGCTGCTACTCTCTCCCTCTGAATTCTGCTAACCCGACTGTTGTTTATATAGAGAAGCTGATTTCCTAAACTCCAAATCCATCTTCAAATTGTAATTGGATTCTTCTTTCTTGTTTCCAAATCCCAGCCGACTTTTGTTTCCAAATTCTAGTAGCCTTCTTATCCTTATTGCTGCCCGATTTCTTCTTTCCTAATTTGTGCTGAGCTTGGTTTCCTTTTCTCTTGTTGTAGTTGACTTATATTTCCTACTTCTTGTACAGCACGGTTTTGTCTTCTTTTGCTTAAAGTTTCCTTTTGTTTGTGCAGCTGCTTCTTGTTTCTTAATTGTGCAACACGGCTTCTTGTTCTTTCCTAATTGGAGCTGGAGTATTCTTTGTCTTTTTTTTGAAGCAATTCAGTCAAGTTTTGATAAGTTTTCTTGGCTATAAAGTAAAAAAATAATGCCTAGATAATTGGTTAGTCCTTTGATCTTCAAATTAGAAGAAAAATTCAAGATTAAGCTCAAAAGTTCTAAAAATATTAGATAACTTGGTGATTATAAAATCAAAGGAAAATTTGGCAAAAATATGTAAAAACAAATCAAAACACAAGCCAATTTCTAACCAAGATTAATAAGAAAACCCTATATAAAATACAGTTATCAAATTTCCACAAAAAGTTGTGGAACAAATACCTGCTCAAGAGACACAAGCCCCGCGTAGGTTTGCTAGGATCCATCATGTGCTTCAGAGATATGGATTTTTGGTGATTGAAAGCGATGACATCTTCATAATTGATCAAGATTAGACTATGGCCTATCAAGAGGCAATATCAGGGCCATAATCTGAGAAATGGCTTGAAGCCAAGAGATTTGAAATGGAATCCATGTATACCAACCAAGTATAGACTTTGGTTGATCCACCTGAAGGGGTAAAACCCATAGGGTGCAAATGGTCTTCAAGAAAAAGACCGACATGAATAGTGAAGTAAACACTTTTAAGGGGCGATTGGTCGCTCAATGTTTCAAACAAATTCATGGTATGAACTATGACGAAACCTTTTCACTAGTTGCTATGATTAAATCCATTCAGGATCTTGCTTGCAATAGCTACATTCCATGATTATAAAATCTAACAAATGGATGTCAAAACTGCTTTCCTTAATAGAAATCTTCTCGAGGATGTGTACGTGACACAACCTGAGGGTTTTTTCAATCCATGGAATGCTGGAATGGTGTGTAAGCTACAACTATCCATTTATGGATTGGAGTAAGTTTCTTGAAGTTGGAATCTTTGATTTGATGATGCTATCAAAGAGTTTGGTTTCATTAAGAATGAAGATGAGCCTTGTGTCTACAAGAAGGTTAGTGGGAGCACTATTGTCTTTCTGGTATTATATGTAGATGACATACTGCTTATTGGGAATGACATTCATTCTTTACAATCTGTAAAGACTTGGTTGGGAAGTTGCTTTTCAATGAAAGACTTAGGTGAAGCAACCTATATATTAGGTGTCAAGGTTTCTAGAGATAGATTAAAGAGATCGATTGGCTTAAGTCAAAGTACATACATAGATAAAGTGCTAAAGCGGTTTAGCATGTAAGAATCTAAGAAAGGATTCTTGCCTATGGGGTGTGGAACTACTCTCTCGAAGGAACATTGTCCTTTGACACAAGAAGAGAGACAACAACATGAGTAAAGTTTCATATGTGTTAGCTATTAGATCTATCATGTATACCATGCTACGTACTCATCCCGATATCTCGTATGCTTTGAACATAATGGTAGATATCAAGTAGATCTTGGTGAACATAACTAGATCACTGTCAAAAATATCCTTAAGTACTTGAGAAGGACTAAGGATACATTCTTGATATATTGAGGTAAGAAAGAGCTCAATTTAATTGGTTACACCGATGCAAACTTGCAAACCGACAAGGATGATTATCAATCGCAGTCAAATTATGTGTTTTGCCTAAATTGTAGTGATGTGAGCTGAAAAGTTCAAAGCAGGCTATAGTAGCCAATTCTACAACAGAGGTAGAGTATATCACTACATCAGACGTAGCAAAAGAGGCTGTTTGGATCAAAAGTTCATAACCGAACTCAGGGTTGTACCTAGCATTGCCAATCCAATTGAGCTCTATTGTGGCGACAATAGACTCATTGCGCAGACTAGGAAACCTAGATCTCACCAACAATCCAAACATATACTTCAACGCTTCCATCTGATATGAGAGATCATTGAGAGAGAAGATGTGAAGATATGCAAAATACCAACAAATGATAACATCACTGACCTATTGACAAAGCCTCTGACACAGCAGAGACATGATAGTCATACTAGATCATTAGTCATTAGTGATATGATTGATTGGTCTTAGTGCAAGTGGGAGTTTGTTGGATTATGCCCTAAACACCAATCATGTGATGATTGTTTGGGCATATATATGTATCATACTATTTATAATTTATGGAAATTTATTATTATGTTTAAATTCATATTTGCATATTATGAATAAATATAATAATGTCCCTACAATTTAATTAATCTAAAATAATCCCTAGTCAAGTATTATCATTAAAGGGACAATGACAATGCTTTAAGACTAGCATGTGTAGTGACTAATGAAATTTGTCATGATATAAGATATCAAGTCAACACATGGGTACATGTTAGAGAACTATGTACATGATCGACTCGCTATGAGAAATGCTACATGGATTATCATATGAAATGTCATAAGCATTTCTCGTAGTGGTGATTGTGTAAGTAATCCTTAAACTTGAGGTTACTAGAGATCCCAACATGAGAAGTTGTATGTCTAGATGCTACTAAACGTTACCTGTAACAAGGTGAACTATAAAAGTGGGATGTTGAGTGATCAAAATAGGATTTGCCCCTTCTATATAATAGGAGTGATATCTTTAGGCCCCTTGATTGAGTGAGACCATAAAATGCATGGCTGTGCTTAACATGAGTTGGTATGTGATATTGAGTTATTTGCTTAGATGTGTCTGCTCGGAAATAAAGAAATGTAAAGATTGAACTATATGAGTGTTACACGCTCCATGGCTTGTGTTCAATCAAGATATCTAGGGAAAAAAAAATTAAATTACATGGTAACATTTATCACAAGAAAAGTAATGTCAAATTACTAACATTCTTATAACTTGGGTGGCATTGATGTGTTACTAGCTACAGCTCAATGCTTATGGCATAAAATAGATTTTATGTCATTGCCAATGTTATAAGAATCTATTGAGTCGCACACTTAGATCATATCCAAAAGAAGTGTAAAATTCATGTGATGAATTTTGTTTAATTTAAGAATCCTATTGCAAATAGGACTCTATTAAATTTCCGGTTTGAATCAGTATTTGGTTTTAGTTTCTAAATGGTTTTGGTTTTGTGTTAATAAATCCGAAATAGTTTTGGATTTACTAATTCATGTGATAGCCGAAAATTAGAGCGCAAAATGAGAATGGGATTCTTGTTTTGGAAGCTATCAAAGTTTGGAAAGCTGAAATTTAGAAGTTCCAAAAATATATTAGAACTTGAAGTTCAAGTAAAACTCTTTAGAAGAAGTTTTATCCTAATCTATTTTCTATATATTTGGACTTATAATTTTCAGCAGCCATAACACACAAAAAGGTAACCTAGACATGAGCAACAAAGCTGCACATTTTCTTGTTGTATAAAACAACCCAAAGCAAATTTTTCTAGAGAAGAAAAATTCTGCAGCAAGACCAAAAACTCCAAAACTGAACCATAGTTTCTGGTTTCAACAAAATCTTTTTGGCCCTTTTTCTTGAGAAGAAATAGCAGCCAAATTCACAAGAACACAAACAGATTTTCAGATATTCTTTGGAGGAAAAGCAACTGCTTCTTTTGTGTTAAAGAAACAAGAAAACTCAAAGCTTGGAGAAGTTTCAAACTAGAAAACCGAAAGTAGAATTCTTGGCTAGCACCTTTAGATTTTGCTGCTTTTCTTCTTGGGTTAATTTTGGAAAAATTTACCTAGAACTTGGAGACGATTGTGTGGATACCATAGAGGTAGAGCTCCACTAGGTTTTGATGTGATTCAACGAGCAAAATCTTCACAAGAAAGTTCAACTACTACCAGTTAAGGTAAAATTCTTCACAATCGGTTTGAAATCACTTCGTAAGGATTTTTGGAGGGAATAAAAAATTTTAAAATTTTGCTACATGCCGTATGTGATTTCTTACAAGTTTAAGGTAGTAAGTGCTTCTTCCCTACCTTGGAAGGCTGGAATCTCTATTTTTATACTTCCCAAATTTTCCATTTTTGTACTTCCCAAAATTTTGTCAATTGTATCAACTTAATTTCGACTTGTATGGGAAGTAGAAACCCCATCGGACTTTTTCTCTACTGTCAAAACTTGAGGAACTTTTCTTCCTAGATTTTGACCTCCTTGACAATGACTCAGTGATGGACTTCATGCCGTCAAGGAAAGTGTTTGCCAATTGCTCCAACTTATCGTCATTGGATTGAAACTTTAATTGCAAAGCCTCAAGTTGATCACCCAGATTGGAATATCTTTGGCTCATGTGTTCCACCCAATATATGAGAGTTTTTTGGTCGATTGGAGCTACGCCTTCTTCTCACATTTTTCTTACAAAAAGGTTAGTACAAACAAAAGTAAAAATAATACTATGGGAAAATTTGTAGTGAGGGTGTATATGAGTATCCTCACTCAAACAATCTCTTTCTAAGTTCTTGCTTGGAACAACACACTTTACCAACCCTGTAGGAATATTGGGCCAAAGATTAGCCCAAATAAGAATGTATGAATTTAGGAACTAAGACTCAAATTGGGAAATTACAAAAATCTGAAATCAACTTGGAATTGGATGCATATATGGAAACTAAATAAATACAACTACAAAGCAAACTTGAATAAGGAAACTAGATAAATTGAGTATTGAATATAAAGGAAAGAAAATATGTAATAAAAAAGGAAAACAAATATGGAATCTAAAAGGAAACTAGGAAAGATTACTAAAGGAATGCAACTCTAAAAGGAAGACAACTACAACTAGGAAACAATTCTTGCAAGTAAAATCAAATTAGGAAACAATGCTTGCAAAATTTTTTGTGTAAACATTTTTGGTCAGGAAGGGGTACAAAGGTGTAGGATTTTTCAGCCACCAACAATTGCCAAAAGGGACAAGAATTTTGGCTCATGCTACTGCCCAAGGACAAAATTCCAGTCAAGAATTTCTGCTAAGAGACACCAAATTTCAGTCAAAATTTCAACCACAAAAGTCCAGAATTTCGGCTGCCAAAATGTCACAATTCTTGAAGCAACTAAAACAATTTTCAACAAGGATTTTTGGCCAATAGGAACCAAATTCCAATCAAGATCTTTTCGGCCATGCAAGTGTAGAATTTTGGTCAAAATTTTTGGCCAAGCACAATTTGGTTAGGATTCAAGAACAAACAGCATGGTTAACAAAAATTATAGACAACTTCCAAGGATGCTGTACGGTTTGTGCATATTTTTTCACAATTCTTGAGCACTAAAATGCCTCTTCAATCAAGAATTTAATAAAAAAAAATTACAAAGGTGGCAGTACTGCAACAAGAATTCTAGAATAGAGAAAAAAAATCAAAACTGTTACATAGGTTTTGAAAGCAGATTTTCTGGTCACACTTCTTGAAACAATTTGGGCAACAATAATTCAAGGAACAAGGATTGAAGAACAAGAATTCAGGAATTCAAGAATTCAAGAAAAAAGAATTATTCTCTTCTTCTTTCTTTTTTTATTTCTTCCTTTCTGGTTTTGTTGTTCTTTTCTCTTCTTTTTTCTTTGGTTCTTTCTTCTTTCTTTTTTTTTCCACCAAAAAAATAAAAATTCACAGCAAAAATAGCAACACAAAGTAGAATAATTCACAAAAAAAAATAAAAATACAAAGATTATGGATGGACAATTCAAGAGTTTGTATTTTTCAAGATAGACAATTCAAGGAGTTTGGATTTTTTTTTTCAGGAAACAGTAGGCAACGAATTTTTTTTTTCACAGAATAAATGAAAAACCTAAATTATCTACACAAAAAGTGGGTAGTATGAAAAGGTTTAACCGAGTCTCAAAAACTAGGATTAAACAACTAATTTGACTACCACAAGAAAAACGGATTTTTGGCTACACAGAAAACAATTATAAACATAATTTTGAACAAAATTTTGAAGTTACCTAGAGGTTTAATACCAAACTGATGTGCACCTCATAGCCATAAAGAGTTAATAATACACAACAAGCAAACATGACCCAAGGTTAACTTGCGAAATCACTAAAATTGGTAGAATTTGGACCGATGAATGAAGCGTCGCCACAACTTAGAATTCTACTAGACTGATAAAACTCAAAGGTGCCACAAACTGTTCAAGTTTAATAAGCTCATTGTTCTTTGAAAGAACAAAGAGATTGATTGACTTAAACTTTCAAGGACATAATGTCAGAAAATAGTTCTCAACTTCCCTCTCTTAATTCTCATGGCCGAATGACTTTTAAATAGAATACAAGAATGTCTTAAAAAGGTAACAACCAAAAATCCTAACCCTACTCTAATTGTATAGGGCAACCAAGCGCCTTTAATTAATCAACAAGCATCCTTAAAATAAAAAGGAAACAAAAACCCTAATGTCAATTGGACTTAGAGGTTTGGCCTTTTAAGGCTTCCTTCAAGTTTACAAAATTTTGCAATTAAAATTAAGACATAATTTTGGCTAGAATTACCTAAAACTAATGTTCCAAAATTCGGCCATTATTACCTAATTTCAGCCCTTCAAGAATTAAAATAAAACTACAAAAATTAATTAATTAACTTGGTTTATTATTACACTAGAAGTTGGCCATGGCAAAACTAGTGTTCTTCAAATTGGACTTGTAGTAACTTAATGATCTACAAGTCTTGGTTGCATGCTTGATGGGCTTGAATGCCACGGATTAAACCACTTAAGGTGTTTTGAACTTGTTTAGCTCTAACTCTCATCATAGGCCCTATAATATGCCTTAATGGATCAAATGTTTAGCGAGTTGGCTTCTTGGTTTCTTGGTTCTCATCATTCCTCCTCTCCTCAAAAGGATTTGTCTTTGAATCAAACTCATCACCTACATCAAATGAGAAAAGATCAATCACATTGAACATGGCACTAACTTGATACTCACTAGGCGAATCCAATTTATAGGCATTGTCGTTGATGCGTTCAACCACTTGGAATGGTTCATCTCCTCTAGGATGAAGCTTAGTGCGCCGTTGTAGAGGAAATTGCTCTTTGTGCATATGTACCCAAACCCAATCACCAGACTCAAAGATAACGTGCTTGCAACATTTGTTGGTTTCAGTGGTATATTGGTGCGTCCTCTTCTCTATCTGTTGGTGGACATTTTCATGGAACTTTTTCACCATGTCAGTCTTCAGTGAGATACCACTCTGGAAGACTTAGAATTCTACCCTTGTGTCAGGACCTACAGGCTAAGGGACAGTTTCAGGTAGATAGTTTATATGGGGCGTAGGCCTCCCAAAAAGTAACGGAGGCTTGCAAAGGTTTCCTTGGACCAGACAGAGATTGGCCCTCGAGTGCAAAGACAGAAGGAAGCTTGACTGCAAGACCCAACCATCGAGGTGAAAGGGACATCGCTCAACGAATAAAAGTTACTCTAGGGATAACAGGCTGATCTTCCCTAAGAGCTCACATTGACGGGAAGGTTTGACACCTCTATGTCGGCTCTTCGTCACTTGGGGCTATAATATGTTCCAAGGGTTAGGGTGCTCGCCCATTAAAGTGGTATGTGAGCTAGGTTTTGAACCTCGTGAGACAGTTTAGTCCATATCTGGTGTGGGCATTAGAGTATTGAGAGGACCTTTCCCTAATACGAGAGGACCGAGAAAGACGCACCTCTGGTGTACCAGTTATTGTGCCCACGGTAAACGCTGAGTAGTCAAGTGCGGAGCAGATAACTGCTAAAAGTATCTAAGTAGTAAGCCCACCCCAAGATGAGTGCTCTCCTATTTTGACTTCCCTAGAGCCTTCAGTAGCATAATCGAGATAGCGACGGGTTCTCTACCCTTACGGGGATAGAGCGACAAAAGTTTTGAGAATTCAAGAGAAGGTCACGGCGAGACGAGCCGTTTATAATTACGACAGGTGTCAAGTGGTAGTGCAGTGATGTATGCAACAGAGGCATCCTAACAGAAAGGTAGACTTGAACCTTGCTTCTACATGACCTGATCAATTTGAGTAGGCACTCACCATCTGTTTTCATTACTCATTATTCAAATCCTTGACAACATGAAAAAACATTGTTCAACTCTTGTTTGATTTTGACAACATAAAAAAACCAAAAGTTTTGCCCTTCCATCCCGTAGGTAAAGAGGTGGGGGTGGGGGTGGGGGAGGGGGTGCAAGGCCTTTGGTGTCCCCTCCAGTCAAGAATTGGGACCTCATAATCACTAGCCAATATACTTTTCTCTCATGACTTTCTTCGTTCATGGTTCGATATTCTTCTCACTATCAATACTTGAATACTCAAATGGTAATGGTGTCAAATCCAGCAAAGTTAAGAGATTAAAATCATAAACCACTTCAAAAGGTGAATAGTTAGTAGCAAAGTGTACCATTCGGTTATAAGCAAATTTAACATGAGATAAACACTCTTCCAAACTTTTCAAGTTCTTTTGAGTAATAGAATGCAACAATTGTGACAATGTCCTATTGACCACCTTTGTTTGGCCATCAGTTTGTGGGTGACTAGTGGTAGAAAACAGTAACTTTGTACCTAGCTTACCCCATAAGGTCTTTCAAAAATAGCTTAGAGGCTTAAAGTTCCAATTAGACACGATGCTTTGTGATACTCCATGCAATCTAACGACTTCATGGAAGAACAGGTCAGTAACATGTTTGGCATTGTCCATTTTTCTGCAAGCAACAAAATGAGCTATTTTAGAAAATTGATCAACCACAATAAAGATGGAATCCATACCTCACACGGATCTCAGTTGTCCTAATACAAAATCCATTGAGATGTCGACCCAGGGCTGCTTAAGAATATGCAAAGGAGTGTACATGCCATGCGATTGGGCTTTAGACTTGGCTTGTCTGCAAGGAATGCACTTGTCACAAAACCTTTCTACATCTCTTTTCATATGAGGCCAAAAGAAGCGTTCAACTAACACATCTAAGGTCTTTCTAACCCCAAAGTGTCTGATTAATCTCCCACTATGCGTCTCATGTACTAGTAGTTCACGCAAAGAACTATTAGACACACAAAGTCAATTTTCTTTCATTAAAACCTTCATGCCTATAGAACTTGCCAAATGCGGCTTCTTCACAGGCTGCATAGATTGTACCAAAGTCAGGATCAGTAGCATATAAATACTTACTATGTTCAAATCCTAATAACTTGGTATGTAAAGAGGAAAGTAGGGTATACTGACGAGATAGTGCATTGGCCACAACATTTTCCTTACCTTATTTATATTTGAGCACATAAGGAAATGTTTCAATAAATTCAACCCACCTGACATGTCTCATATTCAACTTACCTTGTCCCTTTAAATGTTTAACAGATTTGTGGTCGGTATGAATTATAAACTCCTTAGGCCAAAGATAGTGTTGTCATGTTTGTAGAGTTCAGACTATTGCGTAGCATTCCTTGTCATACATAGAGTATCTCAATGTAGCACCATTCAGCTTCTCACTAAAGTAAGCAAGAGGTTGGCTTGTTTGCAACAATTCCTACACCTGAAGCATCACATCTAATTTCAAAAGTTTTAATAAAGTCAGATAAGGCTAATAACGATGCTGAGCTTAGCTCTTGCTTAAGCAAATTGAATGCTCGATCTTGCTCTTTTCTCCATTGAAAACCTGTAGACTTCTTAACAATTTCAGTTAGAGGAGCAACCTTAGTGCTAAAATTTTTAACAAACCTTGTATAAAAGCTCACTAAACCATGAAAGCTACGTACCTCAGAAACATTTGGAAGGGGTTGGCCATTCACGTATTGCTTTAACCTTCTCATCATCAACCTTTTGTTGGATTATGTCCTAAGAACCAATCATGTGATGATGGTTTAGGCATATATTATATCATTACGCTTTTAATTTATGGCAATTTATTATTATTATGTTTAATTCTATATCTGCATATTATGAATAAATATAATAATGTCCAAAAAATTTAATTATTTTAAAATTATCCCTAGTCAAGTATTATCATTAATGGGACAATGATAATACATTAAGACTAGTATGTGTATTGATTGGTGACATGTGTCATGATATGAGATATCAAGTCAACACATGGGTACATATTAGAGAACTATGTACTGGACGACCCACCATGAGAAATCCTACGTGTCCTATGTGAATTATTATATAAAGTGTCATAAGTATATTTCATAACGATGATGATGTATGTGATCTTTAGACTTGAGGTCATTAAAGATACCAACATGAGGAGTTGCATGTTTTGATACTACCAAATGTTACCCATAACAAGGTAAACTATAAAAGTAGTACTTGGATATGCAATGAATCACGTAGTGGGATGTTGAGTGATCAAGATATGATTTGCCCCTCTTATATAATGGGAGTAATATCTTCGGGTCCCTTGATTAAGTGAGACCATAAAATGCATGGTTATGCTCAAATGAGTTGATATGTGATATTGGGCTCATTTGTTAGATCAGTCTACTCGGGAATCCAGAAACGCAAAGATTGAACTATGCGAGCATAACACGTTCCATAGCTCATGTTCAATCAAGATATCTAGGGAAAAATGATTGAATTACATGATAACATTTATCACACGATAAGTAATGTCGAATTACTAACATTCTCATAATTTGGGTAGCTTTAATGTGTTGCTAGACACCGTTCATTGCTTATGGCATAAAATAGATTTTATGTCATGGCCAATGATACGAGAACCTATTAGGTCATACACTTAGATCGTATCCAAAAGGATTATAAAATTCATATGATGAATTTTGATTAATCTCAAGAATCCTAATGTGAATAGGACTCTATAGGATTTTCTAGTTTAAGAAGGTATTCGGATTAAAGACTAAAAGGGTTAGGATTTTAGTATTAATGAATCTGAAATAGTTTTGGATTTATTAATTAGTTAAAATCTAAATTTAGAAGTCCAATTTTGAATGGGATTCTTGTATTTGGCAGCAAATAGATTTATGGAATCTATAAATCCCAAATAGATTAGAATTTGGTATGGGGTTTTACCCTAATCTACATCTATATATATTGGGATTTTGTGCAGCCACCAAAAACGTGTGAGACACAAGAAAAACCCAGAAAAATAATCCCATCTTATTCTTGAAAAAAAGAAATTCTTTGCTCATTCTTTTGAAGAAAAAAAGAAAGAAAAACCGAAGCTTAGAGAATCTAAATTCTTGAGAAACCGAAAGAAGAATTTTGAAGCTATCAGTTCAGGATTTTGTGGCTCATTTTTCTATTTATTTGTGTGAAAATAAATAGAAGTTTGAAATGATCATGTGGATACTGTAGAGGTAAGGCTGAATTGGTTTTGTTGGTGATTCAAACAACGATTTTCGCAAAACAACTCTACCGATTCTACCAATACCAACAAGGTACAAGTTCTAAACTCCGGTATAATTTCACTTCGTATGGATCCTTGGAGGAAACCAAAAATTTCAAATTTCGCTATGTGATGCCCTTGGTTTCCTACGGTGGTATCAGAGCCACTCACAAAGACTCAAATTGGTTTTTTATGTGAAAGCATGTTTAATTGATTAAATTGTTTATGAACTAACATGCTGAAATTAGATTATATGAATATGTTCATTAAATCTGAATTTAGAATTAAAAATATATGATATGTTTATGTTTATTAAATCAATTTATGGTATGCATGAAACCCAAGCTTCGGATTTTTTGAATTTTACTAAGCTTTGAGTTTTTGCAATATTGGCTAGTTACGGAATTTTAATTTTTTTTTATTTTTCTATGTTGAGGGCCGAAACATGTGTTTGTTAGATCACATGAGGCCAAAATATATATTTGTGAAATATAATGTTTCGGAATTTTGATGATTTAACCGAAAATTAGTTTTGAACATATACATGTGTTTCGGATTTTGTGTGTTGGCCGAATTGATATATTTGATGTATCAAGTTGAATCCTAAAATATATATGATATATTATTCAAAAATTCCTCATGATCAAGGGTTGGCTAAATCGAGATATGTGATATTTCATGTTACACCCGAAACATGGTTTTGAACATAATATGTGTTTGGTTTTTTGTGTTTGGCCGAATTGTACAAGTGTTTGTTTCTTGTGTTTGGCCAAATTGTACTGGTGCTTGGCTTTGTGTTTGGTCGAAACTGGATATATATGATATATCAAGTTGTGGCTGAAAATATATAAGATATATTTTTCACAAAATTGCTCATGATCAATGTATGGCCGAAAATTGTAATTTGACCTGAACCTTCCATGCGTAGCATATTAATCGAAACCCTAAAATTTTATTTAATAATAATTGTCATAAATTAATTAGATTAATAAGTTTAAATGTTAAATATGAATGACAATTAATATGTGACATGCACATTATGTGATGTTTGAGTATGGTGCATAGCTATAGCCCTTAGCGCAATGTGATTGGATGTGGTTCGTATTGGTTGAAACTAAATATGACTTGTGAGTCATGCCTTACTCTATTTTCTAGTTGTACATTCTTTTCTCATCTAACTCCCCTCGAATGTAACTCGAGATTTCTGAAAACTTGCAATAGTTATATATGAAATAGGATTAGACTAGGAATCAAGGAGGCAAGGAGTTCGTGACCATACAAGAATGACCGAGGCAATTGGAGAAGATGCTTTTAACCTTAGGTTGACCTTATGGTTCTCTCATTGACTTGAGAGAACCAATGTGGTTTGGGCTATAACTATGTCACGTTTTAAGTTTGTTGTTGATGTATGAGATGCATGCTATGTATGCCTATTGGTTGATTACATAATAAGATCATGAAAGTAATAATAATCTCAAACAAATATTAAGTCTAAGATGCCTTCCAATGCCTAACACTCGTCAAGGCTACAATTGATCATGTGTAGGTTTGCCAAAACAAGGTGCCACGATCCATCTTGGTGAGACGCGACAAGATAATAGTAATATTTGACTACCAATCATTGGGTTTGACTTAATGAGGTAGACTCAATAAGATTGAGATCTAGAGGCATAGAGTTGGGCCTTGGCTTATTAGATAAAGCTAGAACATGAGTTGTTCACCCAACTATCTAAGAGTTGTATGGGATACAATTGACAAGTGTTGTCTCCCTAAATAGTTGAGTTTTGGGTGATTAGCCAAAGCTAACTCAAAATTAGGTCAAATATGGATCTTGGCCCAATAGAAAGATATTAGATTAATCTTTCCAAATTAATATTGAGGGTTATTAATTTGAGCAAAATGGTGAGGGTAACATTTAATAAAAGTCCATATTAAATGTTTGCATTCATGATACTTATTTTGCATATTTCTATTGTAGATAACTATGGCATCAAACACTAACACTAATACATTATCACTGAGATCTGTCTTTGAGAATGACAAGTTGAATGGTATGAACTTCCTATAGGAAACCAAATACAGCACGTAGTGTAAATTTAAAATTTTTGGTTTCCTCCAATGATCCTTATGAAGTGAAATCAAACCAGTTGTGAGGAATTTTACTTTTATCGGTAGCGATAGAACCTTTTTTGTGAAAATTGTTGATCGTTGAACTACCAGCAAAAGTAGAACAGCCTTGCCTCTATAGTATCCACACAATTGTCTCCAAGTCTAAAGTTAATTGTCACAAAATTAACCAAAGAAAGAAGCAGCAAAAATTCGTGAGTACTAGCAGCAAAATTTCTATTTTCGGTTTTTTAGTATTCAGTCTTCTCAAGTTTTGGTTTTCTCCTTGTTACTTTGACAAAGAAGCAGCTGCTATTTTTCTCGAAAGAATAGCTAAAGTGTTTATTGTGTTTTGGAAAAGATGACTACCGTTTCTTCACAAGAAAGTGCCGAAAAAGATGTTTCTGAACACGACAACAAGGATCGGTTTTGGGGTTCTCTTCTTTCTGCAAAAGTTTTCTTCTCCAAGAAAAACTAATTTTCTGCTTTTGATGTAGCAAGAAGAATGTGATTTTGCTGCTCACGTTGGGGTTGTGTGGTTGCTAAAATTATAAGTCCAAATATATAGAAATAGATTAGGGTAAAACTTTTTTCTAAAGATTTTTATTTGAACTACAAGTTCTAATCTATTTTGGAACTTTTTAAATTTCAGTAGCTATCAAAAACAAAACCATTCAAATTTAGAAATTCTCTAATTTTGGTTTTCTTGCTTAATTAATAAATCCAAAACTATTTTGAATTTATTAATAATAAAACCTAAATCATTTAGTGACAAATCCAAATACTGCCTTAAACCGAAAAACCTTCCAGAATCTTATTCGCAATAGGATTCTTAAATTAACTAAAAATTCATCACATGAATTTTACTCTTCTTTTAGATACGATCTAAGTGTGTGACCCAATAGATTCTTATAACATTGATAATGACATAAAATCTATTTTATGCCATAGGCATTGAGTGATGTCTAGCAACACATCAATGCTACCCAAGTTATAAGAATGTTTGTAATTCAACATTACTTTTCTTGTGACAGATGTTACCATGTAATTCAATTCTTTGGCCCTAGATATCTTAATTGAACATGAGCCATGGAGCGTGTCACACTCACAAAGTTCAATCTTTGCGTTTCTTGATTCCCAAGTAGACACATCTAAATAAATGAGCTTGATATCACATATCGACTCATTTGAGCACAACCATGCATTTTATGGTCTCAATTGATCAAGGAGCCAAAGATATTACTCCCATTACTTAGGAGGGGAAAATCCTATCTTGATCATTCAACATCTCACTACATGATTTATTGCACATCCAATTGCTACTTTTATAGTTCACATTTCTACCGGTAACGTTTAGTAGCATCAAAACATACAACTCCTCATGTTGAAATCTGTGATGATCTCAAGTCTGAGGATCACTTACACCATTATCACTATGAGATATGCTTATGACATTTCATATAATAACCCATGTAGCATTTCTCATGGTAGGTCGATCTAGTATATAATTCTCTAACATGTACCTAAATAGCCGAGTTTGGGGTGATTAGCCAAACTTAACTCAAAATTGGGAGAAATATGGATCTTGGCCCACTAGAAATATATTAGATTAATCTTTTCAAATTGATATTGAGAGTTATTAATTTGAGCAAAATAGTTGGAGTAACATTTAATAAAAGACCATATTAAATGTTTGCATTCATGATACCTATTTTGCATATTTCTCTTGTAGATAACCATGGCATTAAACACTAACACCAATTCTATCCTTGAGAAGGACAAGTTGAATGGGACAAACTTCCTGGATTGGTATAGGAACTTGAGAATAGTCCTCAAGCATGAGAAAAAGTTGTATGTTCTAGAGGAACCCTTACCTAAGAGACCTAAAGTAAAAGTAATTAAGGAAGGGAACTGCTTCCATTGTGGTGAGACCGGACATTGGGATAGAAATTGTAAGATTTACCTAGAGGATATAAAGAAGAAGAGGAAAGAAAATGAGACTTCCACTTTAGGTATTCATGTTATAGAAGCTAATTTATCTACTTCTTCATCATAGATATTAGATATCGGATGTGGTTCACACATTTGTGTAAATGTGCAAGAACTGAAAGGAAGTAGGATTTTAGCTAAAGGTGAAGTTGTCCAACGAGTAGAAAATGGAATAAGGGTTGCTGCATTAGTTGTAGGGACTTATGTCTTGAACTTGCCCTCGAGACTTCTTTTAGAACTAGATAATTGTTATTACGTGCCTTCCATTACTAAGAATATTATTTCAATTTCTTGTTTAGAAGATATTGGATATTCATTTATAATAAAGGACAATTATTGCTCCTTCTATTTAAATGAAATCTTTTATGGTAGAACACAAATGGCTGATGGCTTTTATGTTGTAAATCTTGACATGCCTATCTATAACGTAAATACCAAAAGGATTAAATTAGATAATTTTAATCCAATTTATCTTTGGCATTGTCGTCGGCGTCACATAAATGAGAACCGCATTCCCAAACTCCATAAAGATGGATTGTTAGACTCATTCGATTTTGAATCATATGAGACATGTGAATCATGTTTATTGAGCAAGATGATTAAAGCCCTTTTCACAAAACATAATGAAATGGCAAGTGATTTATTGGATCTAATACATAGTTATGTATGTGGACCATTAAATACACAAGTTAAAGGTGGTTTTCAATACTTCATCACATTTACTAATGACTACAGTAGATACGGCTATGTGTATCTTATGAGACACAAGTCTAAATCATTTGAAAAGTTCAAATAGTTCAAAAATAAAGTACAAAACCAACTTGGCAAAAGTATCAAAGCTCTTCGATCTGATATAGGAGGTGAATGCTTTAGTCAGGAATTTGATGACTGTCTAAAGGAGTGTAGGATAGTCTCACAACTCACTCCTCCTGGAACACCATAATGGAATGGTGTATCCAATAGGAGAAATTGAACTTTATTAGACATGGTTCGATCCATGATGAGTCATGTAGATCTTCCAAATTCCTTCTAGGGACATGCTTTCCTTACGGCTGCTTTCACACTAAATCGTGTTCCATCTAAATAGTTCAAAAGACACCATATCAGATATGGAGTGGGAAACGTCCTAGTGTGTCTTTTATGAAGATATGGGGATGTGAGGCTTACGTTAAACGTCAAGTCTCTGACAAAGTTGGACCCAAATATAATACGTGCAATTTTATGGGGCATCCTAAAGAAAACAAAAGGATACTACTTCTATAATCCCAACGAGAAAAAATTATTTGTTACTCAAACTAGTGTCTTTCTAGAGAATGAGTTCATTTCTAGAAAATCCAGTGGAAGACAAATAGAACTTCAAGAAATTCAAGAACCACAAAATATTGCTGAACTTGAAGAGATGGAAATTGAGAAAACACCACAAACTATTGTGGAACAAGTACTTGCTCATGAGACACAAGCCCCACATAGGTCCACTAGGATTCATCGTGAGCAGCAGAGATATGGATTTCCGGTGACTCAGGACAGTGATATTTTGCTCATGGATCAAGATGAGCCTCTGACCTATCAAGAAACAATATCAGGGCTAGACTTTGAGAAATGGCTTGAGGCCATGAGATCTGAGATGGAATCCATGTATTCAAACCAAGTATGGACTCTGGTTGACCCACCTAAAGGGGTAAAACCCATAGGGTGCAAATGGGTCTTCAAGAAAAAAACCGACATGGATGGTAAAGTACGCACCTTTAAGGAACAATTGGTTGCTACAGGTTTCAAACAAGTTCATGGTATAGACAATGATGAAACCTTTTCGCCAATAGCCATGCTTAAATTCATCAGGACCTTGCATGCAATAGCTGCATTTCATGATTATGAAATCTGGCAAATGAATGTCAAAACTACTTTCCTTAATGGAAATATTTTGGAGGATGTGTACATGACACAACCTGAAGGTTTTGTCGAAAGGTTTGTAGGCTACAATGATCCATTTATGGATTGAAGCAAGCTTCTCAAAGTTGGAATCTACAATTCGATGATACAATCAAACAATTTGGTTTCATCAAGAACGAAGATAAACCTTGTGTCTACGAGAAAGTTAGTGAGAGCACTGTTGTCTTCCTGGTATTGTATGTAGATGACATACTACTTATTGGGAATGGCATTCCTTTTTTACAATCTGTACAGACCTGGTTAGGAAGTTGCTTTTCTATGAAAGAATTAGGTGAAGCAACCTATATATTAGGTGTCAATATCTATGGAGATAGATCAAATAAATTGATTAGTCTAAGTCAAAATACATACATAGATAAAGTGCTAAAATAGTTTAGCATACAAGAATCTAAGAAATAGCTCTTGCCTATGGGACATGAAATTAGTCTCTCAAATGAACATTGTGCTTTGACAGAAGAAGAGAGACAACGCATGAGTAAGATTCCATATGCATCAGCTATTGGATCTATCATGTATGACATGCTATGTACTCGTCCCGATGTCTCGTATGCTTTGAGCATGATGAGCAGATATCAAGTCGATATCAGTGAGCATCACTGAATTACCATCAAGAATATCCTTAAGTACTTGAAAAAGGCTAAAGATAGATTCTTAATATATGGAGGTGAGGAAGAGCTCAATGTAATTGGTTACACCGATGCAAGCTTCCAAACCAACAAGGATGACTATCGATCTTAGTCAAGTTATGTGTTTTGCCAAAATGGTGATGCTGTGAGCTAGAAAAATTCAGAGCGGGCAACAGTAGTTGATTCTACGACATAGGGTGAGAATATTATTGCTTCTGACGCAATAAAAGAGGCCGTTTAAATAAAAAGTTCATAACCGAACTTGGGGTTCTACCTAGCATTGCCAATCTAATTGAGCTTTATTGTGACAACAACGAAGCCATTAAACAGGCTAAGGAACTCAGAAATTTTTGGATTATGCCCTAAGGACCAATCATATGATGATGGTTTAGGCATATATTGTATCATAATGCCTTTCATTTATGTTAATTTATTACTATGTTTTTATTTTATATATGTATTTTATGAATAAATATAGTAATGTCCCAAGAGTTTAATTATTCTAAAATTATCCCTAATCAAGTATTATCATTAAAGGGACAATGATAATGAATTAAGACTAATATGCATAGTGACTGATAAAATGTGTCATGATATGAGATAGCAAGTCAACAAATAGGTATATGTTAGAGAACTACGTATTGGATCAACCCGCCATGAGAAATGCTACGTGAATTATTATATAAAGTGCCATAAGCATATCTCATAGTGATGATTATGTATGTGATCCTTAGACTTGAGGTCATCAGAAATCCT
The DNA here is from genome assembly GCA_020080225.1 of Gynochthodes officinalis. NCBI lineage: Eukaryota > Viridiplantae > Streptophyta > Magnoliopsida > Gentianales > Rubiaceae > Gynochthodes > Gynochthodes officinalis. The sequence continues at coordinate 13,596,215 of CM034622.1, forward strand.
AACATAAGGAGTTGCATGTTTTGATATTACCCAAATGTTACCCGTAACAAGGTGAACTATAAAAGTAGTAATTGGATATACAATGAATCATGTAGAGGGATGTTGAGTGATCAAGATAGGATTTGCTCCTTCTATATAATGGGAGTGATATCTTTAGGCCCCTTGATTGAGTGAGACCATAAAATGCATGGTCATACTCAAATGAGTCGATATGTGATATCGGGCTCATTTGTTTAGATGAATCTACTCGAAAGTCAAGAAACGCAAACATTGAATCATGCGAGCGTGACACATTCCATGGCTTATTTTCAATCAAGGTATCTAGGGTAAAATGATTGAATTACATGGTAACATCTATCACACGATAAGTAATGTTGAGTTACTAAAATTCTCATAACTTGGGTAGCTTTGATGTGTTGCTAGACACCACTCACTATTTATGGCATTAAATAGATTTTATATCATGGCCAACGTTATGAAAAACCTATTGGGTCACACACTTAATGAGTGTAAAATTCATATGATGAATTTTGATTAATATCAAGAATCCTAATGTGAATAGGACTCTATAAGTTTTTCTAGTTTAAAATGGTATTCAGATTAAAGACTAAAAGGGTTTGGATATTAGTATTAATGAATCAGAAACAATTTAGGATTTATTAATTAATTAAAATCTGAATTTAGAAGTCCAATTTCGAATGGGATTCTTGTATTTGGCAGCAAATAGATTTATGGAATCTATAAAATCCCAAACAGATTAGAAGTTGGTATGAGGTTTTACCCTAATCTACATCTATATATATAATGGGATTTTGTGGAGCCACCAAAAACATGTGATACACAAGCAAAACCTAAAATCTTCTTTTTCTTTTTAAGAAAAAACAGCCACCATGTCTTGAAGAAATCAAGAAGAAAAACCCAAAGTCTTGAGAACAAAGTTCTTGTGAAAAACTGAACACAATCTTTGAAGCTAGCACTTCATATTTTCTGTACTTCTTTTTATAGTTATTTGTGTGACAATAACTAGAAACTTAGATCGATCATGTGGATACCATAGAGGCAAAGCTAACATTGTTAACATGTTTTCACCTGGGTATGGTAACATTGTTATTACAAAGGTTGTACATTGGCTGAAGGATTTATCCCATGGATTCAAACCTACCACTCTTGCTTCCTTTATGGATGGCATTGTATTGGATGGCTTGCAGAATATACAGGTGCCGATAACGGTTAGACAATAGATGTGGATTAAATGGAAACCCCCTCTCCATGGACATTTAAAGTTGAACACGGATGGCTCCAGTGTGAATGGTGGAGCTTTCGGTGGAGGGGTCCTACTCATGCGGCTCCGTTATCCTTGCTTACTCAATAAATTTTAGGGCTAGCACTAACAATTGGGCAAAGGCCTATGCTATCCTATTTGATCTTAAATTGTGCCAGGAAAAAGGGATAAACTTACACTGTGTCGAGTCAGACTCGAATATTATAATTCAAGGATTAAATAAGGGCCACAAAGTGCCATGGACTGTTACCCCTTGTATCTACCACATCTAACAAACTAGTAACACTACTACGTTTATCCATACATATCGGGAAGGGAATAGAGTGGCTGATTTTTTAGCAACATATGCTCATAGTTATGAGGATGCGCAGATTTTTGACAGGGTAGGATCCTTACCAAGGGAATGCCAAAACATTTGTTACGATAATATACATGAGTTGCCCAGTTTTAGGGGATGGTAAATGCTTTTACTATTACGTTGTCTATATGTGTGATACTTATGGTTATTGTTATATACTTGTTGTGCTGGTCTCTTTGTCTCCATTTACAGAGGAGATGTTGTCGAAATTTCTGTAGATTTTTGTCCTCCGTCTACAGAGGAGATGCTGCCAAGATTTCTACAAATTTTTGTATTATTTATGGGTTTTGCCTATACGCTACCTATTTGTATAAATCGTAGGATCCTAGTTAGTCTTTTTTATGTTATGCTACTTACTCTCTATGTGGTTAGGTTATACCCTGCCATTATTTTGTACTACTAATGTTACTATTAATAAAACGCCACTAGTGGATGAGTTTGTTCACTAGTGAGCCATACTATGTTTTGCAGTGCATTATCAAAAAAAAAAAGAGACAAAGCTGAATTGGTTTTGCTTGTAATTCGACAAAGAACAATCTTCGCAAAACAACTCTACTGGTTCTACCAATACTAACAAGGTACTAGCCTAAACTCCGATTTGATCTAACTTCGTATGGATCTTGGAGGAAACCAAAATTTTAAATTCCGTTGCATGATATACTTGGTTTCCTACATTTATAGAAGGTTCATCAAGGATTTTTCAAAAATTGCACAACCAATGTCAAGACTACTGCAACAAGATGGTCCATTTGAATTTTAAGAAAATTGTCGATTAGCTTTTGAAAAGTTGAAGGTGTTGCTCTCTACACCAATTATACAGCCACCCAATTGGAATTGACCCTTTGAACTCATGTGTGATGCAAGTCAATATGCTATAGGGGCTGTTCTAGGTCAAAAAGATGGAAAGAGCAGCCATGTGATCTATTATGCATCAAAGACTTTGAACCCTACATAATGCAGTTACTCCACCATTGAAAAAAAGCTTCTGGCCATTGTCTTTGCTTTTGACAAGTTTAGGTCTTATTTATTAGGATATAAAGTTATTGTTTACTCTGACTATGCAAATCTTAAATATCTCTTGTCAAATAAGGAATGCAAACCAAGACTCATCCGTTAGATTTTGCTATTACAAGAGTTTGATTGGGAGATCAAGATCGCAAAGGAGTAGACAATTTTGTAGATGATCATTTAAGCATATTGGTACGTGAATAGGAGCCATTACCAATTTTTTAGGTATTTCCTGATGAATAACCATTTTAGCTGTGAGGTAATGAACCCTAGTGTGCTCATATGGTGAATTTCATTGTCACGGGTAAATTGCCAAATGATGTAAGTAGGGCTAAAAGGGACAAATTTAAAATTGACTCTAAGTATTATATATGGGATTATCCTTATTTATGGAAAATAGGTTTGGACCAAATCATTTGCAGATGTGTGCCTAATGATTAGATTCATTCCAAACTTGTTTATTGTCATAGTCATGCATGTGGTGGACATTTTGGCCCCCAAAAAGATTGCTAGGAAAAATTCTTGATAGTATTTTTTATTAGCAAACTTTGTTTGAAGATCCTTACCATTTTTGAAAGAGTTGTGAAAGATGTCAAAGGGTGGGTAATTTATCGCATAGAAATGAAATGCCCCAAACTCTTGTTTTGTTTTGTGAAATTTTTGATGTCTGGGGTAAGGACTTCATGAGACCTTTTCCTAACTCTTTTGGTTTTTGCTATATTTTGTTGGTTGTGGATTATGCATCAAAGTGGCTAGAAGCAAAAGCTACCCAAACTAATGACTGTAAGGTGGTTGCAGGCTTTCTCAAGTCTAACATCTTTAGTAGGTTTGGGATTCCTCTAGCAATAATCAGTGATCAAGGGACACACTTTTGTAATTGCTTGTTGAAGGCTTGATGTGCAAATATGGCGTTCAACATCGGGTTGCCATAGCCTACCATCCACAAACAAAAAAACAAGCTAAAGTCACTAATCTAGAAATCAAGAATATTTTAGAGAAAATAGTTAAACCACACCGTAAAGATTGGAGTGTTCATTTGAAAGATGCACTCTGGGCCTATCGTACAGTATAAAAAGCCCTCATTGGCATGTCACCAGTTAGTATATGGTAAGTTTTGCTATTTACCAGTTGAAATTGAACATCATGCTTTTTGGGTAATTAAACACTGCAATTTGGATGCCAATGAGGTGGGAGCTGAAGAAAAGTTACAAATCCAAGAGTTAGAAGAGATTTGTTTGGAGGCCTATGACAATACTGCAAATTTAGAGAGTAACAAAACTCTCAAAGTTAATGGACACAAATTAAGGCCTTTTCTTGACAATTTTGAAGTCTCTAATGAAGAGGAGGTCAATTTGGTCCACCCAAATTACACAAAATGAATCCAAGGCATTGTCTAGCCAAAGACACTAAAGAAAGGCGCTTATTGAGAAGCAAGCCAATTCATTTTCTTTTTCCTTCTTTCTTTTTATAGATATGTGGTAGCTAACAAAATTTATTGTTGTTCATAGCAAAAGACCTCATTTCCTTAGGCATGACCATGTTCTAAAAGTAATAATCTTCTCCTAAACGGATATGTTTTTCTAGAAGACTTTTGTTCCTTAGGCATGCCCACAATAACACAATCTTCTATTATTTGATTTAAGTCACCTTAACTTTTTTTTTCTAGAAGACTTCACTTCCTTAGGCGTGTCCACGCCTTAATGATTTAAGTATTCTATTTTTTTTTCAATTGATTTCATTTGCAAAAAAAAAAAAAAACCAAGGGAAATCAAATTAGGTGTTCTATTTCTATTTCAATCACTAGGGTTTTTGCATTGCCCCTCCTATTTTCCCTTTCACCCTTTTCATTCTGTCTTGTATCCGTGCTTCGCCTTTACCATCCCCAATCAGTGCCGCATTTCCACTGCCGCCATCTTTTCCCTTCATATGAGTTTTCTACCGCCGGACCCCTCTCTCTCTTAGACAACAATATCTTATGCTCCCAAGCAGTCCATCGCTAGATAACCCTACTTTGTCTCCACCTAGACTGATGTCCGTTCTAACTCCATCCAATGGTCTTGCTTGTCGCACAAGGTAGTAAATGAAGAAAGGCAAAGCTATGTTGCTGCTTCTAATAAGAGCCTTCAGAGCCATTTGAAGTTTTTGACTAAGGCTCACCAATAGCGTTATGCTCTGATTTGCAAAAAAAAAAAAAAAAATGTTGCTGCCTTCTAATAAGAGCCTTCGGGGCCACTTGAAATTTTTGACTAAGGCTCACCAACAGCGTTATGCTCTGATTTGCAAAAAAAAAAAAAAAAAAAATCTTCAAAGGATGTATATTCATTACCCCACTTTAGAAACTTTGGGTTTAAAAGCTGAATTTGATTCTATGATTGACAATATTGGTTGGCACCCATTTTTTTCTATTAAGTGCCTGCTTTCGTGGACTTGACTCATGAACTTTATTTTACTTTCACATTTAATAGGCTTGCCACTTTCACTGTAGATAGTCTTAAGGTTGTCCAATTTTGATTGGTTGGAAAAGAATTTAAAATGTCTATTACTGAGCTCAATCTTGCCTTAGGATTTATCTTTTCTGAATATGCACAAACTTTTGAATATAAGACATCTAGAGTTGATTTTGATAATGATTTTGAGCCTTATTCTTTGTCGTGGGAAATGTCTATAGATAGGAGTACTTATGATCCCAGTCAATCAAAGGATCTTTATCTTCATAAACCAGTTTGGAGGTATTTGCATGAATTTTTAGCTTATACTTATTCTAGTAGGAAGGATAGTTCGGTTACACTGACTAAAACTGAATTTTTATTCATATGGGCCATGATACACAATGTTAAGGTCAATTTATGGTGTTGGCTTGCCACTCATTTCCATGCAATTCTTTGGAAATAACGTGTTTTGATTTTGGGATCTTCAATTACTCACTTGGCTATGAAATCTACTTGATTTTGGATCATACTGATCTGCATGCCGCATGTGAGTTAGAGCCGTTAGATTGGAAGAGTCTCATCCATATGGATCTTGTTGAGCCCCTTGGCAGCAGTTATCGTTTTCTTCCTCCTGGCCCACACTTGTTTCTTTGGCAACATAGAAAAAAGCGTCAACGTGTTCACAAGGAGTCTCCTCGAACCAGAGATGACACTAGCTTATCCTCAATGTCGATAGCCCCACCATATCATAGTCAAGATTTTCTGCATGACCTTACTTAGCGAATTTGGTGCATCAAGGCCAACCTTGCTACATTTTTCACTCATGTAGGCTTTACCCCACCTTTCTCACCCACACCATTGCTTAGGTTTTCTGCCACAGTTCATGGAAGTGTCTTGTTCTCTTGTTTTTATTTTTCTTTTCTTGTCTGCGTGTGCTTATCTTCCATACATTGAGGGCAATGTATAATTTAGGTTGGGGGGGGGGGGGGCAGGGGACGGTGTCTTGTGCTTCAATGGTTATTTCTAATTTTTCATGTAAAAAAAAAACTTGCAAAAAGTCCTTCCAAGTGTGCTCAACATTTTGATATCTTTTTTGAAATTCCTCACTTTTTTATATTCATTTAGAATAACTTTGAGTTATATGCATTAGTGATTTGGGTTGGAATGTAAGAATGAGTTGAGTATGATTAGCTTTTGTTTTGGAAATTTTGAAGCATCTTGTTGATTCTAATGATTGAATTCAATGAGAATGTGCAACATTTAATACGTTTAAACACTTGTGAGCATTTGAGCTAAGAGCATTTTCCTTTTCTTGCTATTATTTTCTTTGTTAAGTATGGTCAAATATAGTATGTTTGTTCTAGAACTTACTTTGTTATGCATGTCGAGATCGCATTGTAGATTTATGCTTTGAAATGATAAGGCCACCTTGGTTAGCCATTTTAGACTTTCTAAAAAGCCTACCCCCGTTACATATACCCCTATTAGCCAATTTTGAGCTTAGTCTTTTTTTCGTTTTTTTTTTTCTGTTATAACACCTCATTGGTTAGCCTTAAACCTTTGTCTTTGTTTACCATTGTTGAACCCTTTGTCAAGAGTATGTGGGAATGGATTGCATGATGAACATCTTATTGAATAAAAAAAAAAGAAAAATGAGGAAAAGAAAAGAAAAGTATGAAAAGAAAGAAAAAATAGTAAAAATTATCCCTTTATGAATATGAAGATTGGACAAGTTTAGTGTTCTCTATTCTATACAAAAGGTCCAATTGTGCTATGAAATTGCAAGAAGGGGATAAAGTTGCTTGGAATAAAGAAAGTTGTTCTAATGTGCTACAGATGTTACTTTCGAGTCATGCAGGGAAGTTTGTCCATATCTTGATTTGTGGTATCCAAATTTTCCTTCTCTCTCTTTTTTTCCCCCACATTTACCTAAACCCCGTTACAATCCTTGTAAAGACCCTTTGATTTTTGTATGGATTCATGTTTATTTAGTGGTGGAGAAGTGATATATAAGCAAGCCTATGGTAATGACATGCTATGTTTGCTTTGAGTGCTAAATGAATGCCTAAACACTTTGAGTGATTAGAGTGCAACCTATGAGAGGGTATCAAATTTGTTGCATTTGATTTCGATGAAATCATTGAAATTGATGATATGCATATGTTTTGTCTAGAAGCATTCTATGAATACTTGTTCTTGGGATTGCTATTCTGACTTGGATCCTTAATGTGTAAAGACTTCGAGTTATTTGTGGATGAGTTGAAAGAGGGGAATGAATGGAAAGGAAGATATTGGATATATAGATTTAGTGCAGGCTTGATGACATGCATGGTGTAGGTGTGGGGGATTTGGTATAACTTAATTTGTATATATTTATTATTATTATTTTCCCTTATGTTTGGTTGATTTCAGGGTGAAATTAATTCATTTAGTTATGTTTTGTGTTGTACATCTCGAAAGTAGAGGTTTGAAGAAAAAAGGGTTTAAAAGCAGGATTTGTGAAGAATTCGACCAAAGGACATTCCGGTATTAGACGTGAGTACGTTAGTGGATTAAAAGTTCAACTAAAAGACTTTAATTGTCTACATGGGAACGCCTAAAGCACTAACAGGCTAAATGAAATTTTTATCAAGAAGAGGAGTCTTTTGGGCAACTAAAAGGTAATTAAAGAAAGAGAATATTGTAAAATATTTTAGAAAACAAATCTTTTTTTTTTTAGTTAGGAGTAATTTTCGTATTCTTGTTATATTTTCCCTTTTCGAATAGAATTTAGTTTTTAATTTTTTAAAATTAGTATACTTATCGAACTTTTAGGAAACAACTTTTGTTATGAAAAGAGAACCCTAAAGGTGCCTAAGGAGGAATTTGCAGCTGCATGCACACATCATCTTCTCTCCATAGCCTTTCATTCTTTTTTCTCCTTTTTATTTTTGTTTTACCATCTATCATGTATAGAAACTAACTATTCTAGCTGAATGATAATTGAAAGCTAGTTCTACAACAACTATGAGACTTATTGTTTTTAATGTTCTTATAAATTCATAGGTATTTGTTTATTTCCTACAATTTATTATTTATGATTGTGTTGTTTAATTGGATAATTGGCACCATTATTTGATTGACAATATAATCTACTACTAACTAGGACATCAAGGTTTGATTGTTTTAGTGAAGTAGCAATTGGCATGATTATTACTTGGTAAGTGATTCAATTATGTCAAAGGATAAACAATCTAATTGAAACAAGAACAAAGTGAGTTTGTTGGCTAGAATTGGTTTTCTCTAATTCTTAATGCTATGGGTAAATTGAATTTTGTGGTGGTACCTAAATTATTTAACGACAAGGGAAGTGATTAATGAGGGTTGCTTAATTGCTGACAAAGTAAGTAGAAATTGGTTGTTTGGTGGTACTAAGTAACTATAACTAGTTTATTTGTGAATTTATGAGATTAACTTTATGTCAATAACTAATTGAATGAACTAGTTCTAAAATTATTCCTTTGACCAGAGTTTGTTAATTACTGAATTTTACCACTTCAAATTCTGCATTAAGTACTACATTAAGTTTTAATTTGTTATTTTTCATTTTTAATTTTTAGTATTGTCTAAAAACAACCCCTAATTATTTTATTGAAAGATAAATCTATCATTCCCTGAGAAGACGACCAGACACCCGCTATACTACAAAGGTTTTGAGAGTTGGAATTTACTTTTGGTGGTTTAACAACATGTCATTATCCTTTAACCAACACAATTCTTATGTTTAAAAGTTGAAATGAGGTTTTATTTTACAAATTCTCAAAATGGATTCTAGTTAGTGTTCTACATATAAATCACTATTTTATATATAATGTTTTACACATGTATTTATGCTAGCCATGTGGTTGGTATATTATGTATGAAATTTTCTCCATAAGAAATAGAGAAGTTTGGCTTTACCTCTAGCTATGGGAGTAGGTCACATTGATTGACAATGTAAATCTTTGTGTCTATTGTTCTCATTATTTTTATTTTTTTGAAGTATTAGATACAACTCAAGGTTTGTTTCTAAAAAAATTGTATTAGACAATGGTTCTGATTCAAATCTATTAGCCATCATGCAGGTAAAAGAAAACCTTCATTGAAAAATTGTCAGGAGTGTTGATTTTGATATGTAATAGCTCAAGATTGAAGCCATTCTTATTTAGAATGGATGTCAGCTACACTTGATAGAGTGAAGAAAATGACATTAGGAATATCAATGCTAGAATTTTCAGATCTAGATAAAAGATTGGATCAAACATTATATTAAATCTCTCTAATGAGATATCGAAAGAAGTTGCCAATAAGAGGTTGGCCAAAAGTATGTGAAACAAGCTAAATGGCATGGGCTTGAAGAATACCGTGGAGAATCAACTTTATTTGAAGCAAAACCTGTACATGTTAAGAATGATAAAAGATGCATCGATACTCTTATATCTCGATAAATTCGATTCTATTACTATGGATTTGGAGAATGTAGATGTTAAAATTAAGGATAAGGATCAAGTCATATTATTATTATATTCCTTCCTACAGTTCTTTAACTACTTTTAGGATACTATATTGTATAAGAAAGAATCCATCTTATATGATAATATAAACCCTGCATTAAATTTAAACAAATTGATGGTGATATCACAAGATAGACTAGCAAAAGTCAGGCAAATAGATATTTGTATCCATATAAGTTCTGATCACCAAGTCATACTTGATTCAATTACATTTTATTGTAGTTTAAAGCATATCTCAAATTAATTTGATTTTACTGTTTTCTATTCCCCAAGTAACTCTCATCAACTAGCACTAGAACCTTTAGGAGTAAGTGGAGTAAGTCATCAAATTGAAATTAGTTAGAGCTAAAATCATAAGATACCCCTTATATGATATGAGTTATAGATCCATGGGCTTTCTCTTTTAGCCATTTGGCTATTATCTCACAATAATAGGATTCATTGGAGAATGGGATCAAGAATCATTACTCTTTTGACATAAGAAAGGGACTTTTCGAAACCCTTTCTTGTGTCAAAAACTACTCGCAAGACGAATACTCTCTCCAAGCTTTTTACGTTTCCCACATTTATCCGTTTTATATAATCAATTATTTTTGTCTAATATCTAATCCAATTGGATTTGATTTTGAGGATCTGAGAATAGTGACTTAAAAAATAATAGATTCAGAAGAAAGTGTAAATCTAGACATAGAAATAAAATTTGTAATTTTTGTAAGGAAAAAAAAGATACATTAACACTGACTACTATAAATTGAAAATAAGGAGAAAAATAAAATTGAACAAAGTAACAACAACGCTGTTGAAGCTAGTGTAATTGTATATGAGAATAGGGAATCCTCTTTGTGACTACAGATAAGAGTCTCAACTCTAATAACAAGTTAATTCGGGTTATTCTTACCACATAAATCCCTATAGGTATTGTTTCCCCACTTATACACAATGGGATGGTAGAATTATCTTAATGAGTAATAACGCTACTTCTAAAGTCATTGGTACAGGATAATTCAAATCAAAATGTATGATGCTATTATAAGAACACTCGTTAATACTTGACATGTTCCCGATTTTAAAACTATCTTATCTCTTTGGGCGTCTTTAGTTCTAAAAGGTGCAAATACTCCATTGAAAGTCGAGTTTTGAAAGTTTTTAAAGGTGCTCTCATACTTGTGAAAGCTTGCAAATCTAGTAGTTTTTAAATTTTACAAGTATCTATTGTCATAGGTATTATAATAGTTTTTGTAACTTCAAATGTTGACATTATCAGATTAGGTATATGCAATTAGAAAACATGGGTGAAAAAAGTTTAATGTTCTCAAGTGAGAGAGGCTTATTTTGTGGTCAAAGTACTAGTAAAATGGATCCTTAAAAACATTGTATTTTTGAAAAATAGAAAATAATGAGCTTATATTCACCTACTATCCATAAAACAAAACGTACTTTAAATTATAATCATTATAATCCTTGGAGGCCTTTTCATGTTCCTTCTAAAGGTGGTGCCAAGTATACATTAACTTTTATTGATGATTATTCAATAAAAGTTTGGGTATTTTTCTTGAAATACAAAAATGATATTCTCTAACCTTTAAGCAATGAAAAGATTTGATTGAAAAATAGACAAAAAAGCGACTGTGAATAGATGATGACTTTGAATTTTGTAAAAGTAAATTAATGAATTTTGTAAAAATGAAGGAATTGCTCAATATAACATTGTCAAATGACTTCACAACAAAATCAAGTGGCTAAATGTATGAACCAGTTACTTTTGGGGAAAAAAACTTTGTAATCAAATGGTGAGTTGACATTTGATTTTGAAGCAAAAACTATGGTATGACAATGTCAGTCATACTCTATGTGATCCTTTTAATTTGAAGACTCCACATGAAAGTTTGGTCTGGTACTCTTGCTAATTACTGTAATTTAATAATTTTTGGATATCTAGCTTGTTTGCATGTAAATGAGAGAAAATTAGAGCTTAAGAAATGTATTTTTCTCAGTTACGCTTTTGAGGTGAACTGATATAGATTATGGTGTCTTGATCCTAAATAACCGAAATTTGTAATTACTAAAAATGTAACATTTGATGAATCCTCTATATTATATTCCAAAAAATAATCTTGTAATACTTATAATTTATAAAAGAAGGATAGTACAAAAAAGCAAGTGGAGTTAGACAGTAGTAATTAATTTTGATCCTTCTCGAAGGTTTTTTTTACACGTTAGACAGATCAAGTTAATAAACCAAATACTAATTCTATTGATGATGCACTAGTAGAGGAAGAATATTCCACCGACAGAGAGCTTCCAACATGAGGTATTCAACTATTACAAAGGTATGCAAATTTAATTGCATATGGCATAGGAAATAAGTGGAGACGGAGAACCTTTTACTCATATAAAGGCTATTGTAAATGTTGATTTGAATAATGTGTAGTAGCTATAAATGAAAAAAATAGAATCTTTCCATAAGAATGGTACTTGTGGTGCTTGTGACACCTTGGAAATGTAAGAAATTTGTTGGCTATAAATAGGCCCTTGAAAGGAAAGAAGGTATTTCAAGCATAGAAAATATAAGGTTTAAAACACAATTGTCTGCAAAGAGTTACAATTAGCTATAAAGTGTTGATTTTAATGATATGTTCACGCATATTGTGAAACATAGCTTTATCTATTCCTTTATTGCTTCCATTGATTGTCATTTTTCATTTGAAATTAGAGCAATGAAAATGTCAAGATAGCTTTCCTACTTGGTAAATTAGATAAATAGAGTTATATGCAACAACTTGATGGTTTTGAAGTTGAAGGTAAGAAAGATTAGGTCTACTTATTGAATAAATCTTCTTAAAAATTAAAACTGTGTCTAAGACAAAGGTATAAAAGAGTTGATTCCTTTTATATTCCGTCATGATTACTCAACACTTAACAACTAAGTACTCACTAAAATTAAGACAAAGTTTGAGAGAGAGACAGAGTAAATCACACTAATGATTCTTTAGCTTTACTAGATTTGTTTTTCTTCTTTTTTTTTTTGGTCTCAAAACACCAAGTGGAGAAAAATGTGTCAATCTAACCACATTTCTATCCAAGTGGTGAACTCTATACATTGCACATAGCATATTAAAAACCCTAGGACCCAAATGACCACTTTATTGAGTTCAATGCCATGTATAGTGTTCCAACTCCATTTACACTTTGTAGTTGCTAAAATTTCTGAGTTGTTATACCACTTCAACGATAATAGCTACTTTAAACTTTTATCCCGCACTGTAGGGTCGATTATGTGGATTATATATTGCCATTGTATTCTAATCAAACACATATTTTCATTTAAGTTTAAATATATCTTATCGTTTTAAATAATTTTTTTCCAAGACTTTTATGTTTTTTCGTTCCCTTTAATTTAACTTAATAATTATCTATTTTCTATACACTGCATTGGTGCATCGAAAGGTCTCGTACACACATGTTTAAATCACTTTAAGCATGTTTATCTAATTTTCTTGTCTACTGAGGTTACACCCACTTTATAATGTATTCATTACTTATTTTATATAATCTAGAGTATCTACATATTCATCAGTTGTTATGCCACTCAGAATAAAAAAAAATTCAGAAATTTTTTAAAGTTGTGTAGGGAGATAGATTGATGAGAAAAAAGGGAGATAAATTTACCAGCACAAGCGCGCGCGCACACACACACATATATATATATATATACATATGTACATATATATATATATACATATGTACATATATATATATATACATATGTACATATATATATATATATATATATATATATAAACAAGATCTGAGGGAAGAAAAAATAAGAGAAGAAAAGAAAAACACAAACAGAAAGCAGATGAAGAAGAAGGAAATCCAGAAACTAGTATAATTAGTAAGCATTATGGTGACCACGATCAAGTAGAAGACAAGATGGATTGCACAATCGAAATTCCAATGAAATCCTTTTTAATGGTAATCACTAGTTAGTTGTAGCATAAAATATGTAATTTTGTAGAGGCACATTTTCAAAAATTCATTGAGATCCACAAAAGTGATGCAGCCCACAAAAACCTCAAGAAAATCTAAGTTTAGAGTTTCCATCATCTTTTTCAAGCTCCAACAAGCATCCAGTCAAGATTAGTGGCTTTATTGGGAGTAGCAATTTGTAAAAGAAAAGTTTTTAGTAAGTGATAGATTAAAAGATCCCTCAAGTCTACTATCACTAATTTGTAAGCATCTTCCAGAGCTTCGTACCCACCAAAATCAAAAGGAGAGGCAATACAATGTCCAGGCAGCAAGCATCAAGTTGGTGCACCGTGGAAGATAAGACGTAGATTTGGGTGCAACAATGAATCAATTCAGAGCTCTATTATTCATATTGTGTAAGAGACCACTTCTATGCTTTCTTGGTTAGTTCTCCTTTTGCCTACGTGAACTCAAAAGTGTGGGAACGTTAATTGGATGACAGACGCTCATGCACCAGTAACAAATATTTAAGAATTTTCTAAATTTGGGTTTCAAATTGACCAAAATCTGACTTTGAATCTCAACTTCATTAATGACAATTTTATGATAATTTTGGGTATTTCTAATAATATCAAGTCTTATTCCTATTTTAACATTTTCATTTCAGGAGTTTGAACCCTGCTTAACAAAGGGCCAAAGAAACTTTCTAATTATTGATAAACTTCATCATCAAGAGAGAAACAGTTTGAATCACCATTTATGACCCTTAAATATCCACTCAGTGATAAAGGGGGTAGGCGTGCGGAGATAACCAGGAGGCTTGTCTCTACAACAGCCACCATTGAAAGAATGCGTAATAGTTCATTAATTGAACGCTCTTATGCCAAAAAATGAACAGGGATAAGTGACCTGACGAAATTATGGGATGTAATAGCACTGAAATACTAAATTATGGTGATGGCCAAGTCATGTGAAGAAGAAACCACATAAAACGCGCCCTTTATTTTTAAAATATAATTCTATCTTTTTTAAACCCTACTTTATAATTAAGGAGAAATTCAATATTTAAATATTACTAAAATTTTTAATAGAAACACTAACTGGTATTTGTGTATTATTATTGTGTCATTTGTATTATTTTTTTTCATTTGATACATCCAATTCGATTCTACCATCCCAAAAAATCTAATATACAGAATAAATAAATGGAACCATCCTATCAGAATAATAGATGGGACTGTAGTCTCTCCCTATGTGTTATTAAATTTTTAATAAAATTCACATTTGACATTCTTCTCTATTCAGATTTTCAATATATTATTCAAATAACATTTACATTTTCAATATCCGTAATTTTTTAAAATTCTCTACAAATTTTGAATTATTATTTTCATTCTTTAATTTAACATAAAATAATTATATTTTTCAAATAATAAATTACAATTTTATTTTTTTGAATAAAAAAGTAATGCTATATTGTTTCAATAATAACACACCCCCGTGCATTAGGTTAGTTAATTAGAGAATTATGGAAACTCAGTTAGCTACGTTGGTGGCTATGAATAGCACAACTCAACCTATGTTCGAGAGAGTCTTTTGATTATTTTTTTTAAATTAGTGATTCTCTAATTACTAAATTAAGAATCTAATAAAAGTGCGGGCTATTACATAGGGGCGGGGGTTACTCAGTATGTACTATTGGTAGTAGTTGCGGGTTCCTTAATCAACAAAAGAATCTAAGAAAAAATAATGATGAGTTGCAAATCCTTTACCAATTATCAATTACATATATATGAGGAAAATAATATCCATTTCCTCACATTTATTGATGTATATTGATTCTATAATTGTAATTACACAACGTAAGTTATCTAAGTAATTTTATTTTTTACCATCAGTAATTTTCTCCCAATTCAATTGTTTCATAAGTTATTTGAATTTGTCTTTCAATTACTCAGAACTACTAAGAAGATAACAAGTTACTTGTATGATTATTTGATTGTTCAATTATCTTTTCAAATTTTTAATTTACAAATTTCTAAAGTCTCAATTATTTATCTTATATTTCAATCATAAAAAAATGAAAATTTTTAATTATTCAATGTTTATATTTTAAGTCACCATTCGTCACGTTTGGTGCTCCCCACTTCTCTTTGTATTCAGAAAAAAAGAAAAAAAAAAAGGAATAGAACTCTTTTTTATACCATCATATGATAATTCTTCTTCTTATTTTTTTAATTTATATGTTAACATGTTCAAAGATGGGATGTTTCAAGAATTTGGATTAGGAAAATATTTTGATAAAATTCATTTATATTCCATAGTACTATAACACTTTTTTCTTTTAATTTTCTGATTGTTTTCAAGTGAAATTTTTTGAGATTTTGATTTAGCATTTATTATCATGTAAAATTGAATAAAAATAGGCTCACCAATTCTTATCATCTCTATTATCTTCATTCCATTTTTAAGTCATTCCATTTTTTTCCATGAGTGTGTTGGGTTTTTTTTCCCTTTTTTTTTTTAATCTTTCCAACAATGGGGTCCAGGGCAATTGGGGGGGGGGGGGGGGGGTAAGAGAAGAGTGTGGTGTTTAATGTATAGAATTTCTTAATTTTGTTTTGGACTTTGTGTTTTTCTTTTTTAATTAAGTTATCACTATATGAATTTGTGGCAAAAATGTTTTGGGAGTTAGTGATTACATTTAGCGAAAATTGAAAAGATTGAATATGAGGTATCAAGTTGATTCTTTTTTCTATTTATTTCTATGATATTTATTTTTAGTGGATTATGACTTAAATAATTAGATATAAACGGCTTCTTCAAGATGCAAACGTTCTTTAGATATATATATGAACACACACACATGAACTAGAGTTATATTTAGTTCCATATTTGTTTTATTCGTTGTGAATGACCAAATGATATTGAATTCAGTTTTCTTTCGGAATGCAACAAATACTCTAGAGCTGACCCCTTGAACCCTTTCAATGCAATTTTGATGTTAAGAAATTTTTTATTGATGTTGACAATTTATTTTTATTCTTTAAGTAAGTACTTATTGTTTAATTTGATAATATTTTACTACATCGAATAATAGTTTTATTACATACATGTATTATTTAGTATTTATTATTAAAATTATTTTATTTTTTATTTTAGAAATAAAAAAACAACTTCATAATTGAAGTAATAATCTCAAAATTATATTTTGTTTACCAAACAAATAACATCATGATTGAAGTAATAATTTTCTATTCATTTGAATGAGATAAAGATTGGTTGGAAAAGAATGTTGATATAATGTGAGAAAAGAAGTTTTATGTCTATAATAAAAAATAAAGTTAACTCAAAGGACTTGACAATTTTATAAGATTGTTCAAAACAAATGATCGAATGTGAACTCAATCCAATCCTATCCATGTGTGAATTGTGATATGAAACCAATCTGAACAACTCAGATCAGGCCAAATTTCGGATCGAGTTGGTTTTGATCCGATTTGATTAGGAACTCTCTCTCTCTTTTCTTTTCATACATAATATTAGTTTGAAATTAATATTTTTACGGAAAAAATTGTACTTTTTTTAAGTCAAGGTTATAAATAATTTTTATTTGAATATTTTAATTTGTGTATTTTAATGGAAATTAATTTGTGTATTTTCATGTAAATATTTTAATTTCATTTGTCACAAAATTAACTAACTTTAATTAAAAATTATTTGCATTATCAAAAACTACATTGATTCCCATGTTATAACTAATGTTAGCTATTTTTGGAGAAAAAAGAGTTATAACTTCTTCTTTTTTTATTTGGATCAAATTGGATTAATCTGGATCAGATCCGAGATGCAAAATTGATCTGATTCGATCTGAAATTTCAATCGAATTGGATCTGCCAGATTGATCCGATCTGTAGATCAAGATTATTACCCCTAAAATTTTGTATCTTATTTGGCTTGAATCATTCCATATTTGCCTAATAATGAAATAATTATTATGCCTAACAAATTTCTTGTATGGAGGTAGAAATAGAAAATTGGTTTTTCCAAGCATAATTTTGGAAAATTGGTTTTTCCAAGCATAATTTTGGAACTTAATGTTCGTTGTTAGTTGGAGCTGAACAGTTATTTATGAGGTATTTTCTACTAATGCAGCTTAAATCTCACAATTTATTCTTTTAAAATGTTAGTTGTCACTACAAGAAAAATAAACTTTAGTGACCAATCGATTTTAGTTACTGAAAATACAATTGTCGTCACTAAAAGTCTTTAGTGACGACAAATGGGTCGTAATCCCCTGGCTACTAATGCTCCAATACTAAAAATATTTAGTGACCACTTGAGAAAATATCATCACTAAAAGGTCAATTTAGTGACAGCATGCAAAATGGTCACCAATTAATGACGACAATTTTGGTCACTGAAAGGGTTGTTTTGTCATCACTAAGTGTTCCCACTGGTCACTAAAAGTTGATCAGTCAACGCCAATAGTGACAACATGGTGACCACAATTTGTCGTCACTAAATACTATAAAGTCAACGAATTTGGTGACAACAAAAAGTGGTCACGAACTACTGTTTAGGTCACGTGACACAAATGGTGACCAAAAAAAGTGGTCACTAAATGTTCTAATTTGAAATGAATTTGGTGACGAGAATTTGTCGTCACTGAATAAGTCCATGATTTGTGACAAAAAATTGTCGTCAGCTAAGAAGTGAATGCATGAACGCAATAGTGACAACATTTGGTGACCATAACTGTTGTCAATAAAAGTAATTTTATCCACTATTTTAGTGACGAAATTTTGTTGTAAGAAAATTGTAAAATTACAAAAGAAATTGGTGATGACATATATTTTGGTGACTGCATTTGATATCAAGAAATTTATGAAGAAAATAAATTAGTGTCAACTTTTGTGACAATGTTCTTGGTGAAATAGCATTACTCACGATTACTAACAATCCAAAACATGTGAAATTCATAAACATATATCGAAATAAATACCATTACTACTCCAATAACAAATAAAAGTAGAAAAATCAAATAGCAATGACTATTTTGATGACATTCTTGGTGAAGTAGCATTAGTTACTACGACTCAAAATCCAAAACATCCAACATTCATAAACATCCAAGATTAATAAACATTCATAAAAATAAATACCACAACTACACTAACAACAAAAAAGATAAGGGTATGGCACAAATGTGAAAAGTAATTCATTCAACTACATAGGAATGCAAGAATAAAACATTATGCAAGAGACAATATCATCCAAAAAGTGGTAGCTAATCAACAAGATATCCATCCTACATCTTGTAGGAAAAATGAATGAAAAGCTTTAGAGCTATCTAATAGATACATCCCACTTCTAGCAAGCAAAATCCAAAACAGCTAGAGTAACATTCCAAAAGCAGCCCTAAAATCCAAAAGAGATAGAGCCACATTTACAAAAGCTCCTTCAAAATATTGGTGCCAAGCAACCATTATTAATGTTTCATACATAAAGCTACCATATAATAGTGTTCCATAAATAGAAAAGGGTCACATAATATAATGAACAAAATGGATTACCAAATACCATCAACAAAGTGTGAAGAGCACCATCATCTGTCCATTGTGTACATGCCAAGCCTAGAGAAGATTGATTCACTGAAAACATAAAAAAAAAAAAAATCAATTTCTTTGAAGAAAGCCATAAAAGTTAGTTTGGTTACAAGGATAGTTCAATTATCTAATATGCATATAGAGAGGTTTTGTATATATATATATAGAGAGAGAGAGAGAGTGTGTGTGTGTGTGTGTGTGTGTGAGTGAGTGAGTGATCCAGGATTAGGCATCCACATGAAATTCAATTCAGTACCATAACTTTCTAACCATATAGCCACTCACATATATGCTACAACTGAAGAAATGTTAAAAATTATTCAAGCTTCATACTTGAATTGCTCGGGTTCACTATCTTCTTTTCCTCAAAATTCTTAGAGCTTTAGCTGCAGCAATCAATGGAAATTCAATCCCCCAAGCTATCCATTTGTCTAAGGCACCATATACAGCCTCTTTTTCATTTGGAAGTCTAGAAATCTGCAAAGTGAAAGATTTTCTATAAACAACACCATGCGATGAGAAAGCCAAGTAATCCAATAAAACCACTATATATGTGAGGAAATTATCCAATTAAAACACTATCAAAAGCATTCATCCTTTAGTTGTCAACACTAGATAATGTACTCTTTAGGAGAAAACAAGACATACGTGTGACAATAACACATTGACTACTAAAAAAGAAAACAAAACATATAGAGCTTGATCAGAACATATAGACTTCCTTCTAAAAACTCATAGATCTACAGCTTGTAAGGCTCGCCAGATCTAATTGTCATTGTTGTAAGAGCTTAAGCAGCAATAATACGAACCTGGAATTAAGTGATGGTACAAAGGGCTTAGAACACACAAAAACTTTAATAACAATAATTATAAAGAAAAGTAAATGAATGCTCTTCATAGGCTGGAAAAAGTAGACCATGTCATGTTTGGATGGATCAGTATCAGTGTGCAAACTACTTGAATTTATATTTTGGAATAACATAATGAAATTCAGTTAAAGTGATATCAAGAACAAGAAACAACTATGGAAAAGATCGGTATCAGTTTATCTAACCATGTGAACTCATATTAGGGAATAACACAGTGAATTTAAGTTGAAATGATATGATAGAAAATGACAAGAACATGATACGAAAACCAAAAAAAAGCATTAGGTATGTTCTCTCTCACCAATAGGCGTCCTAAAACATGAAAACTCTCAAATGCCTTTCCTCTAACTATCTTCGTAAAGTGCCAAAAAGAGAAACCCATGAAGGATATAACAACTTCTTAAACTACACTTAAATGGCTTAAGAGTAATGTTCTGTTGCACATAAGCAGTAATTCTCTGCTCTTTTGCAAGCCATGTGAAGCATTCACAGCAAGCTGGTATGGATGCACGAGGACAAAAATCTATGGTGAAATGAAGAGTCTCAAGTGCCTTCAGATTAGACAAGAGCTAGAGTTGACAACTCTGATGCATAAGGTGATTCAGAATCAAGAACTGCCAATGTTACTTTGCAACCTAACCAGGTAATAGGAGAACATAGATTCCAATATTGGATGTTACAGGTCTAATGGGTATCCTATTTTTAAATATTTGATTGATTTGGCAAGCCACCCAACAAGTATGCTGCAATATCATGTTACTAGGCCAAGGAACCAAAACTTTTTGTCCCATTTCTATAGAATTGAAAACTATATAAGTGTAAAGTGCAGATAAAAGCATAGCTTGTTGCAACAATTTTTTCAGCACTATGATGAAAAGAATTTGTGAAAAAAAAATTATACCTCCCAACTACCACTGAAAGCACATCTTTGAAGACGGGTTAGCGCGCTAGCAAGAGTTGGATTCCGAGAACTTGTAGCAGCAACCATTTTATCTGCATCCAACATCATTAAAATACAAAACATATAGAAGGAAGTCCATATTCTAGGATTCAAGTATATAGAGCCATACCTCCAGAAAAGGTTCCACGGTCGATTCAGTACCCTTCTTCCCTTTTTCAATAGCAGCAGCATGAGTTTGGCTTTTACCCACACTTAGTTTAGCACCCATACTCAATTCAGTACCCACACTCAATTCAGTATCCCTTCTTGAGTTTGCTTGCTTTTTAGTAATTAAAGCCGGTTCTTTGAGGAAACCCACACTTAATTCAGCATCCACATTTACTTTTTTAATCTCACCAAGGATTTTTGAGGTCACTAGCCCCATTGGATGATCACCCAGCACTGCAAAAGGCTTTCTAGGCAGTTTAGCTCCCTGATTTCCAGTGACTACAATTGATCGAACCATCCCAACTACTGTCAGTGGCCCATTCTTTCCACAAGAACGAAAACAGAGATAGTAGCAGCAGTGGCACAAGTGGAATTACAAGGATGGCAGTAACACATTAACACTGGACACAGACTCAGAAGCTCGCCAGCAGAAGCAAACCAAAATTCCTCATAGTCGAAAGTCGAATCTGGTAGTTCTTTCCAAAAAATACAGAGATGGCAGAAGGTGGTTTATTCCACCAAAGCTCACAGACCAGAAGCAAGCTAGAAGATTCAAACAGTAATGAGCAACCAGAAGCAGAAGCTCATAGCAGCAGGACAAACCAGAAGCTTGCAATAGACAAATGAGGAGTCTGATAGATCTATTCCATCACCATCATCACTACTCCATTTGAAGATCCAGACGGTAAAGATGTAGTAAGTGGAGAGGCGAGATTTGAGTCAAGAAATCAAGCCCATCCGTCAGTGAAATCTGCCAAAAAATTGGGAAAGAACTACGATGAACAGTAATGTCGGGGAAGAGACGCTCAATGTCAACTCTACTTTTACCAACGTGACCTCTCTTCTTTCTATGCTTTTTGAATCTAGTTGTCATGGCGGAATCCTTTCACCTCTCTCTACGAGCAATGTGTGTGTCTGAGTGTGAGGGTTTTGGGAGAAGCGCATGATGAAAAGAAGAAATGGGAGAGTAAAGTCTAATTTTCAAGAGTACTTATTGTTAGACTGAATGGGCGTTTGGTATAAATGGTGGGTTTAGGAATGGAATGGATTTGTGGAATGGAAATGTTTGGCGCTTGGTATAAATGGTGGGTTTAGGAATGGAATGGATTTGTGGAATGGAAATGTTTGGAATAGAATGGAATGATAATAATTATGTTGTTTGGTATTATTTTGTAATGGAATGGAATAGATTTTATATTAAAATTAAAATTTAATATTAATAATAATAAATTTATAAATAAATTTTATATTAAAATTATAACAAAAATATTAATATTTTACATTATATGATATTTAATAAATTATATCTTGTTCAAAAAATAGTCAAAGTGCATGTCATTTTGTAGAGAAAAATATTTTCTATAATTTAGTGAATTTTTTTTTTAAAAATAAAAAAAAAAAAGCAAAATAGGGGTTGCAAACCATAGGGGGGTTTGCAACCCCTTGCCATGTGACGCGCGCCCAATCACATCATCATTTGGCGGTAGCGTCACAATACTTTTTGTTTTTGTTTCTCCATAAAAAACGACGTAGTTTTAAGCCATTTGGCTCAAAACTACGTCGTTTTTGAGCTCTTCCAAAACCCATTTGGATGGGTTTACACAAAAGGAGGGGGGAGGGGTGGGTTTCACGTAAACCCACCCCCAAAGGGTTACAAAAACCCAAAACCATGTACCAAACATCTCATTTGAATCCAAAGTATTCCAAACCCATGCCAAAACCACATACCAAACACCACCTGAATTTTTGTTTAAGTGTTGGCAAAAGTAAAGAACACAGTCACCACGATGGGTGCCTCTTATTTTTTAACATCCGATTTTCCCGCTTTAAACCAATTCATTTTCCCTCATTCGTTTTTAAAACATTCAAATTTTTAATTAATTATTAATTATTAAAAAAATAATATTTCAAAATCAATAATCAAATTTTCACTTTTTACAATACTACATTAGTTTAATAAAATTCTGAGTTGAATTTTTTTAAAAAAATTTAAATTTTAAAATACAAATTAATTTTTAAATGGTTAAAGTGAAATTAGTTTTTAAAATAACCTAGAGAACAAAATAATATTTATATTTTTATGTGGAAATTAAAGAAATTATGTATATTAAAAGTATGTGTATATATGCACTAAACTACTTCTACTTTATAATAATTACTTTTATGATAACTACACAACTATAATATATATAAATTAACTAGTTATACTGTATATTTTAGTCCTAACTATATATATATATATATATATATACACTTCTTCTGCTAAAAAAAAAATTCAATTTCTAAACAAGTTTTTGTCTTAAAAAAATAGTCTAATTTCAAAAGTCAAAGCTGAATTTTCAACAAAATTTTCAAAATGTCCTTAATCATATAGAATACATTAAAAGGTGTATTGATATACAATACTCTTAATGAGGAAATTAGTGGTATAAAATGAAATGTACCACCACTTGGTTGATCAAAAATAAAAGGTTGTACATTGATGAAACCAAACTTCTTTTTTTTTTGGATAAAGAGAGTATAAGTATTTACTACTTTTGTTATACATTGTATGTCTAACAATATATGTACATGTATTAACGACTACTTATGTTATAATATTACATTAGTGACTGTAATTACTTTGAAACTATATATTTTTTATTCTTGATTTTCAATATTGTATTTAAAACTAACAAATTTATATGCTTAAAATAATTAAACTTATGTGCACATGTTCATATATATCAAGGTGTCCTAGTATAATTATTCTAAATTAAGAGTCATAACATACATAAGCCAATGAAACTCAACCTAATGAAGAATACACTTATTCCATTTGTTGCTCTTAACCAAAGAAATCCAATTAGTACTAATCAATAATGTATTATAATACTAAAAAGACTGTGCGATTAACGTACAATTATATGGACAAACAAACATGTTCAGATGTCCTAGTACAATTATTAGAAATTAAGAATTATAATATAAGTAAGCTAAGTTTGGTATAAAGAAAAATATACTTTGTCTAATCATTATTCTTAGTCAAAGAAATCTAATTATAATTAATTTATAGTGTATTTAAAGAAGTCTCTGTGTTTGAAGTAAACTAATATGGGAAAATTCATATATATTAGGGTGTAGTAGTGCAGTTATTAGAAATTAAGAGCCATGAATTAAAAAAGTTAAATTTGGCCCAATGAATAAATTACATAACCTGATTATTATCCTTAGCCAAACAATTCCAATCATTATATAAGTAGTGGCAATCAAAGAAGCTTTCTTTTTTTTTTTTGTTAGTGTAAATTTTGTGGACAAATTCATAAATATTATGATGTCTTAGTAAAATTATTAAAAATTAAAAGCCATAATATAAATTAGCTAAGTTCGGTGTAGTGAATAAATTGTTTAACCCAATCATAATTATTGGTCAAAGAAAGCAATTAGTGAATAGTGTATTTTAACTCTAAATGATTATGTATTTTAGGTAAAATTATATAGCAAATGTATAAATATTAGGGTGTCAACATACAATTAATAAAAATTAAGTGTCATAATACAAATTAACTAAGTTTGACCCAATGAAAAAATTGTTTAGCCCAATTCTTATTTCTTATAATATAAGCCCAATTAATATAAAGTTAGACCCAATCAATTTGACACAATTAATATAAAGTTAGGCCCAATTAATATAATTTGCCACAATTAAATCAATTTGACACAATAAGTATTTTAGACTGTACTTTGTAGAATGGAAGCAGCTTTTAAGCAAGGTTTTATGATTTATTCTTGTAAAGGATTAAATGCTGCTATAAAGATAGCCCCAGTAAAGACAGCACCTCTATCACCAAAACCTTTTCTAAGGGAAAAAATTAAGTTAATTGATAATGGACGCATAATAATTATTCATTACAACTACTTCTTGTACTTAATACGATGTCTTAATAGAATTCGTCTAAATTATAGGGGCAAAACTATAAATATAAAGGTGTCTTAACATTAGTATCAAAATTATGTTGGCAAAATTCTAAAGCAAAGAGTGCCATAGTCCAATTATTATTATTAGCCAAAGAAATCAAATTATAATTAATTTATAGCGTATTTTAAAAAGTCTCTATATTTCAAGTAAAATAATGTAAGAAAATTCATATATATTAGGGTGTTTTAATACAATTATTAAAATTAAGAGTCATAAATTTAAAAAATTAAGTTTGGCCCAATATGTAACCCAATGGACTAAAGGCCTAAAGGCCTATTTTCTTGTAACTACTTATGTCTCACTCATAGTTCGTAGAATCGGGATTCTACGAAGAATCAATTTGGGGAAGCAAAATTGGATCATAGAATCGTAAGATTGTACAAAAAAATAACCAAAATAATTATAATTATTCATATTTTATCACCTACACTAATTTTTTCACAAAAATAAGTTGTGTACTTGCATGAAATTGTAAAAAAATAAAATTATAAAACCTACGATGTATATGCGTTCTGAATTTTGTCCAAATCTTGTTTAACAACAAATATCTATCATTCAATCATTCAACCACATTCTAAACAAAATAATAATAGCACAAAAAAATATATATAATGCATTTTAAATTACCAAAACATGAAAAATTTCACATCCAAATAGACTTTTGGCTAAAACATTAAATTTAATAACAAATTAAAGTACAACACAAATTTAACAATATAAATATTTTTACACAAGCTACATATCATCTTCATCAAAGTCATCATCTCCATCTATATCGAAAGATCTTGATCTATAATTATCAAATAATATATCATCATTATTAAACCCATCATCATCGTCATTACAATCTTCATTTTCAACTTCATTTGGACCAATGATGGTTAGATTATCTACATCTTCATCTTCGTCAACATCAATTCTGTGTTCCCAAGCACGATCTAATCAAGCACCGGGGGCATTTTTTTTAACTTTTGCTTTTAGATTAGAAGACGACATTCTGAAATTGCAAAGTTAGGGGAAAAATTTTAGATTGGAGAATAAGGGCGACAAAATCCATATTTGGGAGTAAATGGGAAATGATCCACAAACATCTACATTCCTAACATTTTTAACAATTCTATACAGTCGAGCAGCATATGGCTTCATATACTAGCAAACCACTCCAAAACAATCCACAAAAAAAAACCGAAAAAACAGAACCAGAAAAATAGAACAAAAAATAGAAAAATAGTGCAATGTGCTTCAGTTCAGAAAAAACCAAAAAAAAAAAAACAGAAAAACGGCGCAATGAGCTTCAGTTCAGAAAAAACCAAAAAAAATAGAAAAACGGTACAATGTTCTTAAGTCCAGGAAAAACCAGACAAAAAAAAAGCAAAAAAACGATGCAACGTGCTTCAGTTAAAAAAAACCAGAAAAAAATAGAAAAACGACGCAATGTGCTTTAGCCCAGAAAACTAATACCATACATCTAGCAGGACAGCAAGGAGTGCAAGTGTACAACCAATTAAGAAATAGAAACAGAAACAGTTCCGGCTAGTCATTGTTGTGAACCCCATAATCCTTAAAATAAGACACAATGAACCTCAAAATAAGACAAGGTTAGACACATAATCTAGAATTGTTTCTCAAAAAATTTAGGACAATGAGTTCTCATTTTAAGTTAGATTGAATAAAGAAAAAAAAAATGTAAGAGAGTGAATGCACGTGCAAAAGTCAATATAGGAATCTCTCATCGTGATGTATGGTGTTTAAAAAAAAAGTTTTTAGATCCCTTTATTGAACTTTGCATCAACGCATCATTAAAAATTTTTGAGGTGAAGAATCAGTGAGTTTGTGTTCATGTAATACATTAATACACCATATAAAGTTCAAAAGCTTCATATGTAGTACCATCATGTTCCTCAATGATAGAATACATTGTCCAAATCATTTGATCATGCTACAAATGCAATAAAAGATTTTAACAAAGCCGTAAGTACTATCATGTTGAAAAGAAAAGACTTTATGTACACAAAGATCAAAATCCTGTTTAGATGGCTCCAATGGTTAAACCATTTTTCCCAGAGGGAAGAATAGTGCCATTGGCTCAAGCTTTGCGCGTTGACTGTTTCTGTTTGTCCCCAAGCAAAAGCGAATCCATCATGCATGTTTACAAATAAACCAATGAAAGAATAGCAAAAGCACATCCATCATGCATGTTTACAAATAAACCAGACAGAAAACAATGTACAATAAAGAACAAGTAATAAACAAAATACGAATCACCAAATCATAAACAGAGATTGGAAACAAAGGATAAAACAATTTCATTAGAAAAATTTAGAATTGTAGCTAAGCAAAGAGAAGTAGGGGGATAAGTGAGCAAAGAGGACAATTGGAAACATAAAATGAGGTTGAGCAGAACTATGAGCTCACTAAGCACAATTAAGTAGCACATTTAGGAGTGAGATACGAAGCTAAGAAAAGCACAAACACTCTGCATGGATCACACGTATATAAAGCTTCACCTCTTATTTAAACATAACTAGTTAAATTTCCATTCGTAGCATGCCCACAATATAATTGAATTAACATGATTGTAAAACAATGACTTGTAGAGACAACAAAAACGTACATCTAATCTCATTATAAGCTCCCAGTCACAATTAAAAAAATTATTATCATTGTTATTAGACCAATGACACATAAATAGATAAACTAGAGCAGCAGCGGAGCATATCATGAGATGGAGCAGTAGAGCAGTAATGGCACAAAAACTGATGAATTTATGCAGCATAAAATAACCTAAGTGGAAGCAATTGATCAACATTGCGATTGAAAAACAAAATTAGGGAAAGATGGTCTTTCATAATTTTACTCAGACATTCTTACAAATAATTTTTGGGCATAATAAATACTTTCTTTTCTTTGCAAAATTAGTAAATGGGAACCTTGCTGAGGATGAAGCTGCAATGAGGAACTTTCTCTTTCGGCTTCAAGATGTTCAATGAAGTCAGTTGGTACTAGGTGGAGCTTTGGCTTCAACAGCAAGCTTAGCGCTTCCGGTAGTGAGAGGATTCAGCGGGTAGAGGAGATTGGGTAGCTTTAGGTGCTGAGAGGTGGTGACAAAGGAGCTTGCCAGCTTGGGCTCGTCTGTTGTGCTAGGCGGCGGCAGCAAACAATGGAATTATTTATGACGGCTACAGCGAGCTTTGTTCTTCTGAAGGGGGGGAGAGACAGAGCCTATAGAGCTTTGTTAGGGTAGATTGGCTAACAAAACAACATCATTTTGGCTAATTAGCTACCTTTTTTTTCCCTTGAGATCGTTTAGAATCAGTGGAATCGAACGATTATAACGACTCTGGCCGATTCTACTCACGATTTTACATAGTAATTGATTCTATATGATTTAGAATTGATTTTGCATATTTGGATCATAGAATCGTGTGATTCTACTATTCGGATCGCAATTTTGATAACTTTGGTCTCACTAAATATTTATGGCCCAATACATAACCCAATTGACATTTCTCCATCAATACATACTACTTATGTCACTAAAGGCCTATTTTCTTCTAGTTAATAATTATTCATTACAACTACTACTTGTTCTTAATAAGATGTCTTAATAGAATTCGTTTAAATTATAGGGGCAAAACTATAAATATCATGGAGTTTTAACATAAGTATCAACATTATGTTGGCAAAATTCTAACACAAAGAGTGCCATAGTACAATTAATAGAAAATAAGGGTGATAATAGAAACGACATTTTTGGCCCAGTGAGAGTGCTTAGCCCAATGTACCAAATTTAACCCAATTTTTTAAATTATTATTTTTCATCATTTTCTTATTCATTACAATTACTAATTGTACTTAATAAGATGCCTTAATATAATCAGTCAAAATTATAGGGGCAAAATTGTAAATATTAGGGTGTCCTAACATACTTATCAAAATTATTTTTGCAAAATTGTAAAGAATAAGGTGTCGCACTTTAATCAATAAAAATTAAATGTCACACCAAAAACAACATGTTTCACCTAATAAAATTGCTTAGTCCAAGAACCAAACCATTATTTCACTATAATTTAACCCAATTTCTTAATTATTATTTTGGTAAACTCCTTATTCATTACAACTACTAATTTGGTGACGACATTTTATCGTCACTAAACCGTTCTACAATTATCATTCCTAAAATATACATAGTATTTATGAATTAGTGACCACAAATTGTCGTCACTAATTTCATAACTTTTGGTGACGATATTTTCTTGTCACTAAACCATTCTACAATTATAATTCATAAAAATATACATAGTATTTATGAATTAGTGACCATAAAATATTGTCACTAATTTTCTAACATTTGGTGATGACAATTCCTCGTCACCAAGCTATTTGATCCTTGTCTTTGTGACGAGATCAAATGTCATCACTAAAAGTCGTCACTAATTGTAGTGCAGTTCCCGGTCTTTTATGGCGCTACCATATTCAGTGACGATTTGGTGACCACATTTTTCATTTGGTCACTAAAGATGTTATGATGACTTTAATTTAGTGACGACTCACTCAATGGTCACCAAAGAGGCCATTTAATGACCAAATTGATTGTCGTTACCAACATTTTAATCACTAAAGGCTATTTTTCTTGTAGTGTGTATAAATAGCGATGTTGTATGTTTCAAAGGTACCTTCTTCTCATTGAAGAATGCGTCCACTACAAGTCACAATAATAACATTGCTTGTATTTTTTTGGGTAGGGATTTACGAGATACAGTAATGGATTATTCAAGCTAGCCATGGATTGTTGTTGTTGATGTTGTTGTTGCTGTTATGGTTATTATTATTTGTAATTGGAGGTCTTGAATTTGTGACCTTGTAATTACAATTTCTATTATCTTACTATCTAATCTAACTCCCAGATTGGGCATCATCTATATGTACATCTTATTTTTACTAAATAGTATATCATACTATTTCTTTCTTTTTAAAAAAAAAATTAATGGAATATGATATAATACATTAAAGGACAAAAAAATTGGTGGCCAATAAACTTTTACAATTATATACTTTTGGCTATTTGACTTATTATTATTATTATTATTATTTAAATCTAGGTATCTATCAAACTAATAAAACTGCTCACTTATGGTCCTTATCTATTTTAGTTGTTAGATTCAAATAGAATCACATCACATGAGAAATTCATGACTAAATTAAGAGTAATTGTGTCAAAAAATCACAAATTTCTCTGCCAAACTAACTAAAAGAACATTGCTATTTTTGTACCTACTGTTTCCATCATCACTAGGTCTAATTACCATCATCTCCACCTTCCTCAACCTCCAATCACAACCAAGAAAACAAGGACAACACCTTTCCCCATCCCTTTGCCAATTTATTAGCATCTTCACTTGTTATAATCAAGCTATTTATGAAAATCTCACTCTCCAAAAGACCCCTCCACAAGCACAAGCTGGGATTCTCTCTATGATTGCTATTTTATCTTCTTCATCCCCATGCCCAAATTACTCTTTTTGTTCTCTTATTAGATTGGGAGGTTCTAAAATTGGTGCTCATGGGAAATTCCAAACTCCCCTGCACCTTATAGCAACCTATATTTCCAGCAACAATGATGTTTCATTGGATGTATGTCATGTACAATTCGTTAACAATATATGATGATGTTGTGGTGTTTATCAAATGATAAACCAAATGTCAAGGAATTAATTTGGATCCGTCAAAATTCAATTATGCATGTTATCCTTCTAAATCCACCAAAATCTTAATCAATAGCATCAATATCTAGGAGTCCCCATTTTATGATGATGGTTTTATAATTATTTTCATCGAAAAATTACATTTTTAATCTCTTATCTTTTATCCCTTATCAATTTTGGTCCATCATCTTTTCAAGTCGACACTCCTAGTCTATTATCTACCTTTTTTACTCACATTTGGGACAAATAATGGTAAATTAAAAGGGACCAAAAAAATTGGTCACAAGTAGAGCATGCCTCTATTAGTCAAAGAACCTGACTTAATTATATTCCCAAATCAAAACTTGCTCCACCCTATATCTCATGACTAGGGTTTCTGTCATTGAGGGTCAATATCAAAATTGTGCGTTAACAAACAATTACATCTTATCTACATAAAGAATCGATCAATCTAAGCAAGAAATCATCAAAATATGTCATTAAAGAACAAATATGCCAATGAGCACACAATTTATGGTATGTAGCCATGATTTTGACTTGAAATAAATTGAAAATCATGTCTTTGTATTTTTTTTTTTTCAGAATTGCATGTCAATTCACATGTTTCCATAGAAATAAGTAGTGGTGTCTGAATGTATTTTTTTGTTTATGATAATTCCTATAGAGTTTAATGTTGTGGTCTTCCATGGGAAAGATGGAAAAAAAAAATTGGTATGTGGTTCTTCTTTTTGTTTTTGTTTGGGTCCATCTGATAACATTTGACATTTATTTATACATGATGTCAAATTGACTTAATGAAATAATTAGATGAATTTTTGTTTATTAAAACTTAGGTTAAGATTAATTAAATAATAATTAAATGATTAATTTATTATTGTATATAATGCAAGTGCTTTACGACAGTACTTACCTCATACTATGTTGGGTCACATGTATTGTCTAATTATATGCATGTTAATATATCATAGATGATAACTGCAATTTATTCACCATAAAGTTTTATCACAAGTTTGTATTTGTCGATGCTGATGTTGAAGGTTTCGTTATGGATAACATGAATAACATAGTAATGAGTATTGGGATTAATGAGGAAAATCAGTATTTAACAATAACTGAGGAACATGTTTCATAATGTCCAGTCGAATAGTGAATTAGAAGAACTTTGTGTAAATGCATTGAGCAATGGAAGAGTACTACAACTATATATGTTAGACCCATTGAATGAAACAATTGTTAGAACACCATCTTATAGTGATGATTATAATAGTAACAATTATGAAACTTATATATGTACTAAGACTAATGATAGTGATAGTAGTGGGGCAAAGGAGTGGTCTGATGAGAATTTTGACTATAAAGTACATGAGGTTGATAATTAGAAAGCACAAGATAATATAGTTTTAAGCAATAAGAAAATATAAAATGTTAAGATTGGGTAGCTTCAAAACTAGAGAAAAAAAATATAATAACTTAGGGCTTGAGTGATGCTAAACCTTTGGATTTAAGTGATTGCAAACCTCAAGGCTTAGTTGATGCTAGGCCTCAAGGGATTGGTGATAATAGGCCTCAAAATGGTGTAAATATAAGGTGTCAGGTTAAAGAACACAATGATCACAGTAGTAATGAAAATTAGAAAGATGAGGTTCTTGACAAAAAAAATGTAGATTTTGATAGCATAAATGATTCTTATAAGGGTGAGAGAAGAGAAGAAAAATTATTTAACCCTAAAGATCTATCGATCCTCCACTAGAGTGTGGAATGCAATTCAATAGTTTTAAAAAATTTAAAGATAATGTTAGGAGTTGGAAAATTAAAAGGGCTAGATTGTTTAAGTTTGTAAAAAATAATAATGGAATGTGATGTAGACATTGAACCCTATAGACGTTGTTTTTAGCAATTCAGAGTCATTTAGATAGACTTTTAGGCCTTTTTTTCTATTTTTAGGGTTTTTTCTATTTTAGGCAAATTTTTAATTAATTAAGGGTATTTTTGTATTTTTTGCGCTTTTAGGGTTAGCACCTTATATAAGAGTGCTTATGAGTTTCTGATGACAGACAATTATTTTGAGATTTAATATACCTCAAAATTATTTTGAGTTTCTGATGACAGGAAATTTCTTTCTCTTCTTCAAGAGTTTCTTTGAAGCGATCAATTTGACTTACCGGGCAAGTCAGCGAATTGGCTTGCTCATGGCGGCTATAACACTGGTTGGTTGACACAAGTTCATCAACAGGTCACGTTCATACCAAAGTTACCAATCACATGTTCAATTGGGGGTCAAGGTCAACAATTCGCAACTCCTGCATTTTCATAGAACAATTAGCTTCCTCATCGATTTACATCATTTGGTATCATAGCTGGTTCTACAAGGTTTAAAAAAAAAGAT
This sequence comes from Gynochthodes officinalis, assembly GCA_020080225.1. NCBI lineage: Eukaryota > Viridiplantae > Streptophyta > Magnoliopsida > Gentianales > Rubiaceae > Gynochthodes > Gynochthodes officinalis. The sequence goes on from CM034622.1 coordinate 13,629,428, forward strand.
CAATTATGTCAGGCAGCCAAGAAAGCGGAATCAAAGAGAGGATGGCACTAATCCAAAAGATGATGCGATTTTGGCAGGCATCCAGCAGTTGAGCTTACAATTTGAAACACTTAGCAATCGAGTTGTGAGGTGTGAGACGAGGCTTGATAGTGATTGAGAGCCACCACCAGAGAGGCCACAAAATCAAGGAGGAGAGCTTAGGGGACAACCTAGATGGCAGCAGCAATTTTAAGATGAATATGTGTCCAATACAGAAGATGATTGAGATGGCAAGTTTGGGAGCAGGAACAGACACCAAGGGTTTAGAAACTGAGAGTCTAAGATGATGATGAACTTGGTAACATCAAATGAAGATTCCATCTTTCTAAGGAAAGAATAATCCTGATGCGTATCTAGAATGGGAAAAATGAATGGCGATGGTATTTGACTGCTAATGATATGGAGCTCAAGAACGTAAAAATTGCAACTCCTAAATTAACTGATTACGCTATAATATGGTGAGATCAACTCGTGACTAGCAGGAGATGTAATGGTGAGAGGCCGATAGAAACATGGGGTGAGATGAAATCAGTGATGAGAAGGCGCTTCATACCAAGTCATTACCACTACGACTTGCTCCACAAGCTGCAAAATCTCACACAACGCAATAAGAGCGTGGAAAAGTATCATAAAGACATGGAGATTGTCATAATCCGTGCTAATGTGGTAGAGGATTGTGAGGCTACAATGTCACGATTCTTGAGTGGTTTGAGCAGAGATATAGCAAGGGTAGAGAGCTGCAACATTATGTTGAGTTGGAAGAATTGGTGGATAAAGCTATCAAAGTTGGGAGGCAATTGAAGATGGACCGAAATTACAAGAGCGGTGAAGGTTCAAGTTCGAATTGGAAGCCAAACTGGAAGAGAGATGAGAAGCCAAATTGGAGAGGAAACAATACTAAGGTCAAATTTTCAAAGGAAGAGGATAAGGATGGCAAAATTGTTTCGAGTCCGACTTCAAGTAAAATCGAGAACCCTAACACTAAGACTCGTGATATTAAATGTTTCAAGTGTTTGGGTAGGGGTCATATGGAAAATTAATACCCTAATAAGAAGGTGATGATCATGATTGGATATGGTGATATTGAATCTGACAGTGAGAATGAGGGAGAGGATGATGAAATGCCACCGCCGTTGGAGGACTGTAGTAATGTTAAGATGCCAATCAAGGTTGAATTGATGGTGGTTAGGCGTTCTATAAGTGTTCAAGTTAAGAAGGAGAAGCATCACCAACAATGAGATAATCTATTCTGTACAAGATGCTTGGTGAATGGTAAGATATGTGGGGTGATTGTTGAAAGGAGGTAGTTGCACGAATGTGGCAAGTTGTACCATGGTAGAGAAGTTTGGATTAAGGACTGAAAAGCACCCTAAACCATAAAGACTACAGTGGTTGAATGATAGTGGAGAAGTGAAGGTGACAAAGCAAGTCCAAGTTTCATTTGAGATAAGGAGATATAAAGACGAGGTGATGTGTGTTGTTGTACCTATGCAAACAGATCATCTTTTAATTGGTAGGCCATTACAGTATGATCAGAAAGTACATCATGACAGATACACCAACCGATATTTGTTGTTAATGAATCAAAAGACTTACACCTTGGTACCGATGATACCTACTGAGGTGTATGAAGATCAATTGAAAAAGCAATAATTTGAGGGCAAATCCTTTGCATGGGAGAGGGAATGATGTAGACATCAAACCCTATAGACATTGTTTTTAGCAATTCGGAGTCATTTAGATAGACTTTTAGGCCTTTTTTCTATTTTTAGGGTTTTTTCTATTTTAGGCAAATTTTTAATTAATTAAGGGTATTTTTTTCTTTTTTGCCCTTTTAGAGTTAGCACCTTATATAAGGGTGCTTATGAGTTTCTAACGACAGACAATTATTTTTGAGATTTAATATATTAAGAGAAAATTCCTTTCTCTTCTTCAAGAGTTTCTTTGAAGCCTTTTGATTTGACTTATTGGGTAAGTCAGTGAATTTGCTTGCTCATGGCAGCTATAACATTGGTTGGTTGACATAATTTTGTCAATAGGTCGTGTTCATACCTAAGTTACCAATCACATATTCGATTGGGGGTCGAGATCAACAATTCGCAACTCCTAGATCTTTGTAGAATGATCAGCTTCCACATCGATTCACATCAGAATGGTTCAAACTATTTGTCCATTTAAAACTAAAAAATTGGCATGTGATTGGGAGATCAACGCCAGAAATACAGGGGATGATAGAATTGTCCAAATTAGAAAAATAAGTGTGGGTTTAAGTACAAGCACAAGTTTACCAAATCAAATTGGGTAGCGAAAAAATACACTAAGATCTTGAGAGAGAACTCTAAAATAAATATTATGAGTCCTAGGAGTCAAGTGAGATGAAGGTTTTGAAAATTATTCATGGTATAAAGGCTGATCAATATAACTTTCTACATGCATATAGTGTGGAGATACTTGGAACCAACTGAGGATCCAGTATGATTTTGAAGATGGTTGATGGTTATAATGAATGGGTTTAGATAAGTATAAGGGCAAGTTTGTCAAATACAATTGGGTAGTAAAGAAGTACATAGAGATTTTGAAATAGAACCATGAAATAGATACTTTGATTTAAATACAACATTTTACATGCATATAGTGCAGAAATTCTTCGAACTAATGCAAGATCCACTATGATAATGAAGATGGTTGTGGATATAATGCAACTGTTATTGGGCAACATAGATTTAAAATATAGGCGTATGTTTTGATGGGGTCAAATAAGGGTTTATGGCTAGGTGTAGAAATTTATTAGGTATGGGTGGTACTTCTCTAAATGGTCATTCCGGATGGATTCTCATGACTGCTGCAAGTATTGATCCAAACAACGACTAATTCCCTATAGTTTGCACAGTGTTAGAGGGTAATAAATCCAATGGACCTCGTTTTTTGAGTCTATTAAGAGATGATTTGTAGATTGATATTGATAAAGAATAGATTATATGAGTGCTAAGTAGAAAGGGTTGATTCAAGCTCACAAGATTGTGTTCCCTATGTCTAACCATAGGTTTTTGGTTAAGTATCTTCAAAGAACTGGTCAATAGTTGGTTTTAAAATGAAGGCACTTAGAAAAGCTTTGTGGGCTACAATTAAAGGAACAACACAACTCAATTTTTGCAAAAAATGATTACTCGTCAAGTTTGAATGTTGAAGAAGCAAGGTGGGTGGATGACAAGATTTTAGAATATAAGAATGATTACAATACTTGAGAGGATTAGGATGTATCATAGAAAGGATGCAAGAAAATAAAGACAGGGATAGAACCAAATGGGTTGAAAAGGCAATATGTCCTAAAATTTTTGAAAGAGTGCTAAAGCATACTTATGTGTGCCTCATAAGTCTAATGATGACGATATAGAAGTTTTGTGTGAGTAAGGAGAGATATGCTATTAATGTGAAGGAGAAGAGTTGCACATGTAGAAGGTCGGATTTGATAGGAATCCCATGTGTCTATGCAATTTCATCCATATGAACAGTGAATGAGGAGCCTTTAAATCAATTGATTTTTTTTTAGCAACCTTTAAATTATGTGCATGAACTTATAGCTTAGATAAATGCGTAAAATGCTATTTCCATTTCATACTCTCCCTTAGTGGGCATCACAAGTAGCTAACTCCTATTTAGTGAATCCATTATCCCACTTTATATAGTAAGACTCCTAACAAACCAAAGAAAAATAAAAGAAGGAATTAGCACTCTATTTCAAATTATCGCGATTAGTGGATGGAGAACTACTACAATGATGATGAGTGTGCATTCCTTGACAAAAAAAGGTAAAACAAAATGAAAAGGGAATGAGACATGATTGAGAGTCCTAAGATGGAGAGAATAGCCATCGACGAAGGAGTGATGTGTGAAAGGAATAGTATGAGTCACACAATGACAACAACTATTGTAATAATCCCTTCGGTATGAGAATAAAGAAGAACGTTAAAAGGTCTCACATCAATGACATCCCTAACATTAGTAAGCAAGTCCAAGATGATATCCAGAATCTACTAGGATGCGAGGAAAATACACATTCACCATTCACACCTCTTATTGCTAATTTTCCCAACTAACAGGTTTCAAGTTGTTAGAAGGATAAAATTGTCTAATAGGAATTCTAATCCCTTAGACCACTGGTCTTGCTATAAGTGGACAATGAAATTCAAAAATGCCCCCAATAGAACCAATGTGTAAGGCCTTTTCTGTCTACTTGAAAGGTAAGGCCCATGTCTAGTTTGATGGTTTGTCTTAAGGTAGAGTCTCGTCTTTCAAGCAAATGGCACAATTCTTCTACACTCATTTCTTCTGGAGGAAGAAATTTAACAAGATAGCTATGGATTTAATGAAGATCAAGTAGACAAAGGATGAGTTGCTAAAGTTCTACATGGAATGATTTAAGAATGAAAGTTTGCAAGTGAAGAGTCGCATTGAGCAGTCAGTGATCTCAGCTTTTATGAATGGGTTAAATCTTGGCAATTTTTACACCTAGTTGGCTCAAGATACTTCTACCAACGTCCAGACTTTATGGTAAGTGGTCCAAAACTATACTAAAAGGAAAGAAGCCAATTGGCGAAAAAATAAAAATGATAAAAATAAGAAGGAACAACTGCAAGAGGACTCTTAAAGGCAAGGGCAACCAGAGTGGAGTTAGATGTGCATTTGATAGGCTTAAGTACAACAAAGGTAGGTTGGAACCTTATATTCAAGACAAAAACTTAACACCCCTGATGAAAAGACATATTGAGATCTTGGTCATCCACAAAGATATCTTGAGACATCTAGTGCCATTAACTACAATCTCGCACAAGCCACCTCGTCGTTTGTGGTGTGCTTTCCACAATAATCACAGCTTTTATACCAAGGATTGCAATGATTTGAGAACGGAGGTGAGGATTGTGTTAAAAAGAGCATGTTGCAACAGTATATTCAAAGGTGGTAGATGTGTTATGATAGACTTCAACCTCGGTAGGAAGGCCAAGAAGGTAGATATAATTTTGGTGGCAGATGTGGTGGCTAGTACCAAAGAGGACAAGGTGCTCTTTAAACTTTTACAGATAACAGGTAGAGATAGGAACACACCCCCAAATCAGCAACATCAGAAGAATTCTAAACAACAACCACAACATAACCCCCAGAACAATAGAAATATCATTGACATAATCCATGCCATTTTTGGGTGATATCTAGAAGGACAATCACAATCTGTTATAAAGGCAAATGTTAGGAGAATCCCCCCAAAGCTAGCATAAGAGATTCATGTAGGAAATCAAATACAACACAAACAGAAATTTAAAATTTTTTATTTCCTCCAAGGATCCTTATGAAATGATACCAAATCGGTAGTGAAGTATTTTTTACCTTATTGGAAGCGGTGGAATTTTCTTGCAAAGATTTTTGCTTGTCAAATTATAGCAAAACTCAGCAAAGCCCTGCATCTACGGTATCCGTACGATCATCTCCAAGTTCCAAGTTAATTGTCACACAATCAACCCAAGAAAGAAGTAGCAAAACCCGATGGTGATATCCTTCATTTTTTGCCTTCGGTTTTTCCAAATTTCAAGCTTCTCAAGTTTCGGTTTTCTCCTTGTTTCTTTGACAAAGAAGCATATGCTATTTTTCCTTGAAGAATAACTGAAGTGCTCCTTATTGTTTTCTTGAAAATGGTAGTTGTTTCTTCACAAGAAAGACCCGAAAAGAATTTTTCAGAATCAGCAAACAAGGATCAGTTTTTAGGTTTACTTTTATTGCAGAATTTTTCTTCATAAGAAAATTTGATTTCTTGGCTTTTTGATGCAGCAAGAATAACGTGTTTTCTTTCTCACGTTAGGGGTTGAGAGGCTGCTGAAATTATAAGTCCAAATATATAGAAAATAGATTAGGGTAAAACTTCTTCTAAAAAGTTTTACTTGAACTACAAGTTCTAATCTATTTTGACACTTTCAAAATTTCAACTTTCTAAATTTAAGTGGCTACCAAAACAAGAATTCCATTCTTATTTGGCTTTGTAATTTCGATTTTTATATGAATTAATAAATCCAAAACTGTTGTGAATTTATTAATACAAAACCAAAATCATTTAGAATCTAAAACCGAATACCGTTTTAAACCTTATAGAGTCCTATTCGCAATAGGATTTTAAATTAACCAAAATTCATCATATGAATTTTATACTTCTTTTAAATACGATCTAACTATGTGACCTAATAAGTTCTTATAACGTTGGCAATGATATAAAATTTATTTTATGCCATAAGCATTTAGCGGTGTCTAGCAACACATCACTGCTACCCGATTTATAAAAATGTTAGTAATTTGACATTACTTTTCTTGTGATAAATATTACCATGTAATTCAATCCTTTTACCCTAGATATCTTGATTGAACATGAGTCATGGAGCATGTGATGCTCCTATAGTTCAATCTCTATATTTTTTTATTCCCAAATAGACACATCTAAACAAATGAGCTCGATATCACATATCGACTCATTTGAGCACAACCATGTATTTTATGGTCTCACTTGATCAAAGGGCCCAAAGATATCACTCCTATTATATAGGAGGGGCAAATCTTATCTTGATCACTCAACATCCCACTACATGATTCATTACATATTCAATTGCTACTTTTATAGTTCAACCTGTTGCGGATAATATTTAATAACATCCAAACATGCAACTCCTCATGTTGGGATCTCTAGTGACCTCAAGTCTACGGATCACTTACATCATAATTACTATGAGAAATGTTTATGACACTTCATATAATAACCCATGTAGTATTTCTCATGGCGGGTCGATCTAGTACATCGTTCTCTAACATGTACCTATGTGTTGACTTGATATCTCATATCATGACACATTTCATCAGCCACTATACATACTAGTCTTGATGCATTATCATTGTCCCATTTAATGATAATATTTGACTAGGGATAATTTTAGAATAATTAAATTCTTGGGGCATTATTATATTTATTCATAAAGCACAGATATGAAAATAAACATAATAATCATTGTCATTAATTATAAACATCATGATATAATATATGCCTAAACCATCATTACATTACTAGTCCCTAGGGCATAATCCAATAGTTCAAACCATTCGAGATCATCACCTTTTTTGAAGAAGATGCAGTGCCTTAGATTTGTCCACACAACAATGCTTTAGTGATTAAAAAGCCATAATAGCAAATAAAGAGGTACACATAGTATATGTTGATGACGGAAGTGTCGTGAATGTCATGTACATAAACTGTCTCTAAAAGTTCGGCATTGATTTCGAAACTTTGAGACCCACAAATATGCCTTTGGTCACTTTTGCTTATGAGGTGATATACTCGTTGGGAATCATTACATTGGTCATCACTATCGGAGACTACCCACCGAGATAAAAAAAAATTATGATAGACTTCTATATAGTGGATTTATCCTCGCCTTTCAATACCATAATTGGCGATCTTGGATGAATAAAGCCAAGGTCATATGATTTCCCTATCATCTGGTGCTGAAATTTCTAATAGACTACGAGGTGGCTTTCACACAAGGTGACCAATTCATGGTGCATGAATGTATGCAGATTGTATTAAAAAGGAAAAGAGTTGAGACTAGAGGAATGCATTCAATTTGAATAATAAGTAATTGAAAATTAATCACGGGGTTGCACCTTGAGAAAATTAACCCACCCAAGACTAGGTGAAATAATAATCTTAGGGTCACACCTCAAGAATGTAAAGACGATCAACATTTGGATGAAGTGCAATAGGTGCTAGAGATATAGATGAGGTTTAGCAAGTCCCAATTACAATGAGCACCCTGATCGGGTAATTCAAGTCAGAACCTCACAACTGACTGAGGTAAAGGAAAAAAAATCATCAATTTACACTAAAAATATAAAGAAGTATTTGTTTGGAGCACAAACAACATGCCTGGAATACCTCATAGATTAATGACTCATAAGTTAAATATTGATCTAGGGTGAAACTTGTCTAATAAAATAAGAGAAACTTTGCCCCCTGAGAAATAAGATAATCAACAAATGGGTGAAAATTTTGTTCCAATCCAACATACTAAAGAAGGTGTTCTATCCAACTTGACTGGCTAACCTAGTGCTAGTTAAGAAACTCGATGACAGTTGGCGCATGTGTATTGACTACACTGATTTGAACAAGCACTACCTTAAGGACTGCTATCCATTATCTATTATAAGTCAAAGGCGGAAGCAATCTCAAGATATGAAATCCTAATGTTCTTGGATGCATATAAGAGGTAACATTAAATTCCCATAAAGGAGGAAAATGTGGATAAAATCATCTGCATTACTGAGATGAATGTCTACTAGTACAAGAAGATGTAGTTTGGGTTAAAAAAATGCTGGAACCAGATATTAGAGATTGGTTAACCATATTTTTTCTAAGCAAATAGGTAAGAATATGAAAGTTTATGGTCTATGATATGGTGATAAAACACCAAAAAGCTTGAAACGGGTCAACAAACTTAGAGGAACCCTACAAATTCGGAAGAAGACATTTATGTGTTTGAACCCCAAAAACATCACTTTTGCAGTTGGCTTGGGAAAATTCATGAGAAACATGGTTTTCAAGAGGGGTATTGAGGCTAACTTGAAAAAGTAATGGCTATTGCTAAAATGGCACTTCCTTGCTTAGTAAGGGATGTTTAGAGGCTAACGGAAAGCTTGGTGGCATTAAACAGACTCTTATCTTGGTCTGCAAACTATCCACCTACCTTTCTTAAAGATACTCTACAATATCAAGAATTTTAAGTGGATCATAGAACACCAAAAAGGTTTTGAGAAGTTAAAAATCCACTTGGAATGTCTATTAGCATTAATCTTACCTCGTCCCAAAGATTTGCTATTCTTATATTTGGTAGCTTTAGATAACGTTGTCAATGCAATGTTAGTATGAGATGAAGTCAACATCTAGAAATAGGTGTGTTATATTAGTAGAGGCTTGCATTGACTCGAGACTCACTATCTTTTTATCAAGAAGTTGGTTTAGCCCTTAGTTAACACTACTAGAAGGTTAAGACCTTACTTCTAGGCACACCCCATCTGCATATGAACAAATCCAACCTCTTAAGTAGATACCTTTCAGACCTAAAGCTAACTTGAAGTTTCAGGAAGATTAACAAAGTGGGCTATTAAACTATGAGAGCATGATATGAGGTATTAGCCCCAATGTGCCATTAGGGGTAGGCCTTTGTAGATTTTATAATATAGATACCCACTAAGAAAGGGGTCTAATGACGGACCTCGGCTCACTAAACTCATCCTTGTAAAGTGACAAACAAGCAGACTCCTAAACACTATATGTTTTAAAGCCTTAAATGAAAAAGGAAGTAAATTGAATTATTTCTTATTCCCAATGGAAAAGAAGTTACATATGCATTATGTTTCAACTTCGAAGTTACTAACAATGAAATAGAATATGAAACGTTGATTATGAGACTAAATTTAGCTTGACAGATGAAGGAAACATGTCCAAGCCTTCAGTGGCTCCTAGGTAGTGGTCAAATAGGTGAAAGGAACATACAAAACCAAGAAAGAGTAGATGAAAAGATATCTCAACAAGGTGCGTCAATTTAGCCAAAATTTCAAAACTTTTAGCATTAAACAGATACCAAGGTCTAGGAACAAAAGGGCCCATCTAATGAGTAAGTTAGCCTCACCAACATTCTCTCACTTCAACAAAAGAGTATTAGTTGAAGTGTTGCCATGCTGAAGTACAAATGAAAAGGCTATAATCACCATTGCAAAAGGAGATAATTGGGTGACTCCTATTTGGTAGTATTTGCAGCACAGTGGGTTGTTAGAAAAATAAAAGTAAGGCTATAAAGTTGAAGTTAAAAGCGCCTAAGTATGTTTTACATGATGTTATAGTATATAAATAGTTATATCTCTAGCGGTTACTTAGGTGTATTAGCTAATGGCAGGCACATTATATTTTTAGAGTACACTAGGGATTTTGTGAAAACTATGTAGGCCTCGAATATTAGTGAATAAGATTATTAGATGGGGATACTAACAGCTCACTATGTTTCAAGATGCCCATGAATTTGTTTAGAAGTGCATGAAGTTTCAGCTACATGTCCTAATAATTTGGTGACTTTAGATGGAGTTGATCAACATTTAGAATTTATGGCCTATTATATAGTGGGGTATTGATATCTTTGGCCCTTTTCTCGAGGCACCATGTCTTCTCAAATTCCTAGTAATGGCCATTGATTACTTTACTAAGTAGGTGGAAGCAAAACCCTTAGCCAATATTATGGGAAATAATATTTTGAAATTTGTCCAGAGTAAGATTGTTTGCAAATTCAGTATCTCTTATTTTATTATTTCAAACAATAGGAAGCAGTTTATAGACAACCCATTCCAATCCTAGTGTGAAAAGTTAAACATAAGGTAGAATTTCACTTTAGTGGTTCATCCTCAAGCAAATGACTAGGTCAAGATCACAAACTGCGCATTACTCGAGAGGCTAAAAACCTCGTCTCAATGAAGCTAAGGGAGAGTAAGTGACGCATCTTTCCAGTGTTCTTGGGACATATCATACTACACCTTGGATAGCTACATAGGAAACCTATAACTTAGTATATAGGTAAGAAGCCATCTTGTTAGCTGAACTTGGGCTCCAAAACCCATGGGTGATAGCTTTCCACTTAGCTCTTAATGAAAAAGAGATTTGGATGAATCTCGACTTGTTGAAAAAATGATAAGACATCACTTCTATTAAGAAAAATGATCAATATAAGCATGTTGTGGTCAAGTATTATAATGAAAGGGTGAAGATGAATTAATTCAACCCAGGAGACCTCATGCTCAGGAAAAATGAAGCAAGTCAAGATGAAAAACAGGACAAGTCAGAAGCCATTTGGGGAAATTCATACAAGGTCATAGATGTATCTGAGTTGGAAAATTATAGATGGTCTACCATGCTTGGAGAGTTGTTGCCTTTCATGTGGCATGTCAGTAACTTCAAAAAAATTATATATATAAAATATCCTTTCATCGAATGACTAACAAAATTTCAAAAAGTTCTAAGCTTTGAACAATAGAAATAAAACAAGGGGGGTCTAGGATGATTAACTACTTAAATGAATTTCAAAAATTAATAAAAGTAAATATTCAAGCAGAAAAATAGAGAAGTTACCAAATTTACTTAGTTTCCAATGCAATATTTGATCTCATTCAATTGCATCACTGATCATGAGTCATAAAGAATTATCTTGCAAATTCAAGTATTTAATTTGAAATTTATTAGGATAGCCATAATAAATTTCTATTTTCTTAATATAATTGACCGAGTCTAGTACCCAAATCAAAACGTACCATTCATTGACTAGGCATGATAATGTTCCATATCAAATTAATGATAGCATTAAGATCTATGTAAACAATTAAACCAAGATTAAAGAAATGGGATAGCTACAGTAAATTAATCTTGTCTCATTGATTCCCCTAGATTAGGCATGCATATTTCAAGTTATAAACATTATTAACCTAGTTACTACTTGTACCATTCATTCATGAAAGTTACGGATCACTGAACTCATGGGTGGTAGTAGAATAAACGATGAAAAATTAATTTGTCAGATTGACCAACACCAATTATTCATAGAAATTAAATCAATAATCAACAAGTACTTAAATTAAGAGCAAAAATATAAATTTAAGAACAAAATCTCACAGTAATTTCAATTGAAATCAATCATTCACTTGAATTAGAAGAGTTTAGCTACTTATGGTAGAACGCATGAATCCTTGAATTTTTCTAATAAATTTCTAACCCTAAGAAAGAAAAGATGAGAACGTGTATTTGAAGAGAGAGCGGCTTCTTGTATTTTTTTCTATATGTTTTGGCCGCCCCTCTAGGGTTCTTATTTTATAAAAAAAAAGCCAACTCCCACAATATAGTAAGAATACCAATTCTAATGAGTTACTAAAAACTAAATTCTTCTCTAAAAGGGAAATTTAACAAGAATAGGAAAATACTCCTAACTAAAAACAATATTTTTTCCCTAAAAGTTTTGCTACAATATCCCCTTTCCTTCTTGCAATTGACAACTCACAATTTCCTTTTCTTGATGAAAATTTTATCCATAAAATTCTTCTTTTACATCATTTTTGCCTAGCCTATCAGTGCATTAGGCATGGTTACGGCAGACAACTGAAAGTCTTTTGGTCACACATTTTCACCAAATTTTGCTCTTTTGTCCTCTTTTCTTGCAAATCTCTACTTTCACATCTAAAACACAAAACATAACCAAATGAATTCATTTCATCCTAAAATCAACCAAATATTGGGGAAAATATTAACAATAAATATGTACAATTTAAACTCTATCATTTTGTCCCATTATTCATTTCATTGGTTATTAAATAAATTAAGAGAAAGGATCTTAGAGTCCTAGAATTCAATTAAGTGTGACTCGGAGTCACATTGCACTTCAATAAATCAAGGAATTCAAAAGTAATTTCGATTCAACTTATATAAAGCTACTATTTTGCAAAACATCCAAAGGGGTGGCAAGGTCCCAAGCATCCTATGGGGTGAGGGAATGAACTTACTAAAGAAAAACGTTCTAAGTGTTGAAAAATTATCGAAGAACAAATGCATACAAAGCATCATTCTTATTCATACAATTCACAACATACATGATACATTTCCAATTGTCATTTATCTTTTCCTTTCTTCTTTGCATATCTAACCTATATTTATGTAAATATCTAATATGGCCTCTTTTCTCTTATATTGATAATTGGGTTGTTTTCTTTGTTGGGCTAACAACTTCAGTTCAACAATTATTTTATCTATGGGTTTTCAAGTTCTGAAGTCATCTTTAAGCCTTGACCCTATAGCTTGGCCTTCAACTTTGCATTTGAACTTTAGTTCATAAATTTGTTTTTACAGTACATTCACAAACTCCTGGAGGTTTTGGATATGATTTTGTTTATCCTACAACTCTTTGGTGAAGGTACGAATGGCTTTGTCTTGACCGGTGATATCTGAGTTCAACCATGAGACCTCGGTAGTAAGTTCTAACATCTTCTCTTTATATATTTTTGCTTGTGGATGGAGACTATCTTTTTTCTCTTCTTCAAGTAATCATATTAATTCTTTATAGGACAAAGTTAGGGTCCTAAATCTATCAGTTGTTATTTCCAATTTATCTAAATTGTCTTGTAAGGTTTTGATTTTAGACATTACAGCTACAACCTTGTCATTCTCATTTAGAATGAAGGAAAAATACACTTCTAAAAGAAAGTACAATTGTAAATTTTACATTAATAATTGAAGGCTGATTACATTTGTAGAAAAAAGAAGAAAATATACAATAAAAAGCCAAACTAGAATCCTTTTTATTCATTTCATCAGTCTAAAAAGAGACCTCAGACTCTACATTCTTGTCTATGTATTCTTCATCACTGTTCGGGGTCTGCATATCTAGATCCTCATCCACTTCACATTCTTATAGCTTGTTAATTGCTATCGGGCAATCTCGAAATGCGAAGTGATCTAATAAGGTGAAGGATACCCCCACAATCTTTCACCACCCTTATATACTCTTGGTCAGTTATATTCAAAACTTCAAGGTCGTACCTACGTAGATCCTCTAATTTCAAATCGGGGTATTTTTTTCTTGAAGTTTAATAGCGGTCTAATGTTTCCCTATCTCCACCATTGCCTTACTAAAGTGAATGGTAAAGGTGCTGAAATTGTTGGTATGAAATAATTTTTGCACTAGTGACTTTCTAAATTCCACTTGGTTAATTCCCTTCAATTTTTGTACTTTAGCTTGAAGGGATTCTTTCTCTTGGCCTAGTTTCTCACTTTCAAATCGTAACCTTCTCTCAGCCTCATCTTCCTTTTGTAGTGAGTAGCAACATAAGGCCTCAAATTCTTTCAATTAGATGACCTTGGTCTTATGTTTTGTTGCTTGTTGTTCAGGAGGTTGGCCATCGACATTTATTTAGTCAAATGTAATATGGCTTGTTATGAGTTCATAGTTAGTTGTTGCCTCAAGTAACCCCTAATAGAGAACTAAGTTCAAAATAAATCTCTATCTTACCTAAGGGACCATTAAGGGAGTTGTTGTGTGTAGCTCCGAGATAGGCATGTCACCCATTGTCTCATGTAGCTCATCCATCTCCCGGACCTCTACCTTTGGTGAGTACTCTTCTGGGCAATGGAAGCATAATTTTCTCTAGGTGATGTTTACTTCGGTAGCCTTCTTTGTGACCTTGTCTTTGTCACCAACCATTTGTATCATTTTTCCTTTGGGGACTGGCTACCCCATCTCAGCAATCTTTTTTGGTGCCTTTCCTACTAGCTTTTGACCTCTTGATGTAAAGGTCCTCTTCTCGAGGTCGTTGTTGCTATATTTTTTTTGGCAGATGTAAGATGTTTTAGCCTTATTTTTGTTGAACCTTCTTATGTAGTGATCCTCTTCTAGATGTCACTGCTGCTATGTGTTTTCTTGGCTAATGTTGTAGCCTCATCTCTATCAACACCGCTATAAAACCTAACCATTGTAGAAAAGATAATATGTGTGATTAGTAGCATCTTATAAGACCAACCAAGTATACAAATAATAGATATGATAGTCCTGCCCTTTGTCTTCTTCTTCTTCTTTTCCTCTTTGGCTTGTCTCGAGACTTAATGTTTGACCTAAACCACAGTCGAACTTAGTTTATAGTTTGCTATCTTCTCCTTAGTGAACTTTCTAATTCTTTTCTCTTAGAGCTCCATACTCTTGGCCTAGTCGACTTTGTCTCTTTCGCTTTTTAAAAGTATCATTTGCCTCCCCATAATGCCACTTCATCTCAATCTCACAAGGGCAATCTTGAAGAAAAAAGAATGTTTGTTTCCAATCATGGTGGGTGGTAAGTTTTTCTATCTTACTTCCCAATCTTGAAAAAAAGGTGAAATATCCTAATGAAGTCAAAGACTTCTTCATACAATAAAAGTATTTCAAGAGGTCCATTGAATTTTGAATACACCCTTCTTGATACAACAGTTTGAATCCTATTATCGTCCTTATTGAGTTTGGTGCCAATTGCGTTAGGGATATATGGTAATAAATAAGGATGTTGGATTAAGCAGCAGAGTAGGAACCCTAGACTTGCTTTTAATTGGTCTTCAAAGATCACCCTATACTCTACGGGAGGTTGGTAGGCTCTCCGGTCTGACCCCATGGCTTTTACTTCGTACTCCCTAGGTTTATAATTTTTTTTTCTTGAGGTTCCTAAACTTAAATTCTCCTAACACAAAGACTATGTTATCAGTGGTGAGGTAATACTTTTTTGGGTAAGTCACTTGTGGCGTAGAGGGTAGAGTTTCCATCTTACCCTCACTTCTAGTACTCTTTGCCAATTCTAGTGTTTCTTCCTCTACCTCAGCCTCTATTCTAGATCTTTCTTTATCTAGCTTACAAATCCTTTCTTCCCTTCACTACTAACGTAACCTAGTGATAAATTCTCTCTCTCATTTTCTGACCCCTAACTAGAATACTAACCTGATTTCTTGCAGAACCTTGAGATAATGAATTAGAAATAGACATACTTGTTTAATTTTGTCATCATTGATTAACTACTGAATGTGAAGGATTGTCGCCAATTGACGTTCAGGTGGCTTTGTGGAATTTGCTGTATTTTAGCCTTCTTTTTTCTCTTCGATGATTCAAATGAATGGTGGAAAAAAAAATCATATTAGAGTTGAAATGTGCATACTGATGGTTACTAGCGTTTTGATTTAAAAGTTGCATGCCGCATCTTTTCAATTTTTCATTGAGTCGTGTGTTGTATTACAAAAAGAAGTGCTTTTCCTCGGGCTTAGTTGTGCTCATTAATTGCAAGGCTTCAATCAATAGTGAATGCAACTTTTTTCATCATTTTTTATCCCAGATCTTGGTTATTTTACTCTGTGTTTGTAGTGCCATTGGTGAAGCCTTGGCATGATTAGTCACGCTGAGACTTGGGAGGGTTTATGATGAATATAAGACCTCGACTCAAGAAGTGAGGCCCATAGGGGTAAGTCCAAGAAGGGTTCCGTGAAATAAAAGTATGGGTAATTTCAAACTCTTTCTAGAGCACGTTTCTATAATCTCACATTTCAAATATAAACGTATCATAATCGCACCAGATAAAGGGAAGAAAACACTAATTCTAACATCATGAGTTTTCAGTTACCTCACACCCATAAAAACTAATTTAAGTATTGGTGTGTTTTCCTTGGAAACAATTTTGGAACCTAGTTTGCAGGCTTATTGCCAGTTAAGGAATCCTACAGCAATTCACCTCAGAGTGAGTTGCAAATATTTGCTTTATCAACTACCATTTCCAGTTGAAAGCAAGCCAATTTTAAAGAATATGAAGCAAAGTTAGCACCACGCTAAGACTAGAAGGAAGGAGCAATAACGAAGGTCAAAAACCCAAAATAAGGTGTATATTGATAGCATGCAAAATATATGGGTCCATAGTATTAAATTGCTATTAATTAGAGATGGCAATAAGCTAAGTGTTGGAAAACGAACTGAAAGTTCCAGTGCTTACGAGTTTTTTTGACTCCCACTACCTAATTTTCTTAAGGAATTTCAACCAAGTTCAAAACGTAAATAAGGGGTTCAGGGCTCAAACAGTAAGTGCAAGGCACAAGAAAGGAAAAATAGTTTTGATAGGGACTTAAAATGGTTATGAATTTGTAATTTGCTCTTGATTTGGGCATGGCATATGTATGACAAGACTGTCGCTTACAAATTTTTGGCATTTTGTAGCACTTTATTGATCAATATTCGAGATCCAAAATCTTAGTCAAGTTTCATAAACAAATGTTCAAAATTATAAGATTCTTGTCAACAAAGTAATTTGTTTAAAATCTTGATGAGGTAAACAAATCTTGAGAAAATAAATGATGAAAACATGAAAATCCAAATCAAGCTTGCAACGAACAAGAAAAAACATACCCCCGCAAACAAGTAACGAAATATATCATGTTGGACGTTTTTATTTTTTCACTATTTGATACTAAATATTTACTTACAAAGCTATTTACATTCTAAAGTAATCTTTTTGAAAGAAATCAAGTTATCTGCCTATGGTCAGGTGAACTACTAAGCTCCACCTCTGGTGTCTCTTCCGAAAAATTCCCTCCCACAGTGGAGCTTATATTGCCATGTTCTGCTGAGTTATAATGCTCTATGTCATTTGACAAGCTCGGACTTGTTGGAGGATTGGAAAATGGAGATTTTCTCAATCGAAATGCTACTGGACTTTGGCGATAAATAGGACGTGGTGAAATTTCAATCCTCTCTCCATCATCAGCGGCTCCAACGTGAATCTCAGATTTCCGAAATGTATGGCTGCTTAGATCTTTATTGTCAAAGCCTCTAGCCAACTCTACAATTTTTGCCCACATGGAATAATCTGGATCCGTTACTACACCCCAATGTTCACGTAGGAACATTGTCAAATAAAATATGAAAGCAAAAGTAACCGCAACTCCAACTATTAAAAATAGTCCCCAGAAGTTCCCCATGTCTAAGCTGCTAGAAGAGAGTGATGTGCTAGAGTCTTGGCAACCGTTAGTTTTAAGTATCCATGCTTTCTCAATTTGAATCATTTTATCACCCTCACTAACATTTAGAACTGCCCTGGAAACATCAGTTACCAAAGGAGAACCGATTGGAAATACCTATCATGTCATGAAAATCCATAATCTGAGAGTAAGTAGAAATATAATATAGGAAAAAAATATTAGGACGTCATTGAGTGGTAATAACCACAGCAAGTGAAGCACCAATTACATCATGAATATATGCTGGACAAATTTAACATTTTAATTGAGCTTGTTAATAAATGATGGTGGTTATTAAACAGGAGGTTGTGCGCATTCACAAGTCACTGGGCTGAGTTCATGGAATTCCTAAAAGATTTGCCTAATCTTTTTATGGACACCTCATTGATTAATAAACATCTAATGTTTTCTTGTACTTTCCCCCATCACGCATTTAACAAGTAAAACAATTATATCTAGAATTCAGTAGTTGACTCTGGACATGGAAGTTCGACCAACTTATTCTTACTACAAAAGCAGTGTAATGATGTAAAGTTGATGAATCCTCCATGTTCACTCCCTGCAACATTCAAGCGGCAGCTGGGCACTACTTTACGTCATAACCACCAAAAATTTGCTTAAAAAGTAGAGAAAACGAAGTTAGTAAAACAGGAGACAGACGTGTACTTACATATCCGAAGCCATCTGTCCTATATGTTGGCTGAACCATGGTATACTGTGAGCAATATGTTTCAAGGAATAGCTTCATGTAGGGGATCTCATCAAAAGCAGCAGCAATGCCACCGTTTCCACTCCCCTTGGTGAAAAGTTGTTGTAGTTCCTCTAGAGAGTTGAACTCTAAAAGTCTAGACTTATCGAAACCCATCTGAATCAACATTTCGAAAACAAATGAACCATTTTGGTAACCTACATTTGCCTTGTTCTTGATAAGTTCATTTGCGTTTGTGATGGTTGGTTGGAGTTGTTGTACTGTCAGCATTGATGTAAGACTAGCTGTGTAACTTTGGGTGAGTATAAGCACAACCAGGAACCAGATGATCAGCACGAACCTAGCCAGATTGCTTACTATCTTCTCCTCTACCAAAATGGAGTAAACAAAGAAAAATAAAAACAAAAGAAAAGGATTCAGCAAAGAAAAGGCATATGTTTCAACCATAACAAAGTACTCCAAAATTTTCAATATATAACTTTTATAAGAGCAACAAGAAGAGAAGGATGAGAAATTACTGTGTGCAAAAACCATGGTAGAGAAGGCGAACCAAAAGATCATGCCAATTTGATGCAGTGGAGGTCCTCTAAATTCTTCATTTATTCTATGTTCAAGAACCCATATAAGAAGACCAACAACAACGAAAGAAAAGAAACTTGTCAACCAGAGATCCCAAGTTAGTGGCTTCAAAAATACCCATGCATTTTTCCTCTGGTTGTGTTGGAATGGAACAACCATTGATACCCCAGATTCAGTGTATGGCATAGTAAAGTCCACATATTGGGACCTATTTGCCACGATAGTTATGTCTCCCGCTACAGCATCGAAATTCTGTGGCATAAATTATAGGAAAAATGATTTAACTCCACTATTCATGAAATAAATGGGAGTACTGTGATGATTTCCTTTCATTTAACAGAATGTCGTGTCTAAGCTAGAGGAGCTGGAAGAATGATTGTTCGAACATACGTTCATTTGGATAGTTCATATGACTGCAATGATCCATCCATTAATGGTTTGAGATGAATGATACATTCAAAAGTGTATCAAAGGCAAATTTAGCAAAGGAGAACGCAATCGTGTCACTAAGAAAATTCAGTAAAATTTTCACTTTATTTATTACTCTTTGCATAATTGCTTATGTCTTCTTAGTTTTTGTGTTTGTGTTTGTGTGCGTGTGCTTGTGAGAGAGAGAGATAGAGTGAGATGAGTACCCCGAAATAGACCTGATCAACCAAGTCATTGTAAGTTCCAGCACTTTTGCCATCTGAAGTTTCGTACGGAATGTACTCATAAGGAACAGCATAAGGTAGGGATGACATTACTGCATCAAAAACGCCAATGCAGTATCCTGTGACTGTTGTTGTGTTATCAGGGTTTCTTGTAACCTTTACAAATTCAGTGAAAACAGTTTTCACTGGTACACCTACCCTTAACTTCTTCCCACTTGTTGGAATCACCCATCCCTTGGGAGGAGTTACCGTGTCACCTGGCCATATGATCGTCAAGCTTGATTTGTTTATACGCTTAATATTACCATCAGCAGAATTAAGATGCTTCAAAATCCCTTTTTCTGCTGTCCAGAACGCAACCTTTTTTGCACCATTAGCAATGATATTTACAATTTGATAAACCGGAGATTGAAGTTGTCCACCGACGAGATTGAAGTCTCCACTTAGACCCATAAATGAAGTGTTCAATAATGCTTTCAAAAGCATTGGACCATTTGTGGAGACTCCAACAGTATCGAGATCTGTTGAGTTCTCTGAAGCATTCAACTTTTGAAAACCAATGCTTGAAACTCCTGCTTTCTCTACTGCCATTGCGAGTGCCGTAGCTGAATCATATGCCCACAGGCCAAACACATTCAACTGAGGATTAAGAATGGATGGATTGTTTTGATGGAAGTTCAACCTCCATCTACTAGTGAAGCTCTGGAGCATTAAGGTCTCTGGAACATAAGGCCTTACACCTATTACTCCTTGCATTGAACCAAGGACTGAAGGATCAATTGAATTTAACTCATTTGTTATGGAATCAGTTATAATCCAAACATATTCTTCGCTCATCATTCCAAGCTGTTTCGCTTTAGAGAAAATCCTTGCGCCAAGAGCAGGCAACATATGAACAATGAAAACTCTCGTCTGCATATTCATTAGTTTGTAAAGTTCTGCAATGATTGCATCATCAGTGGCCATGGGACGAATGACACTTCTATAAGGAATACGCGTGTTAATTGCATCCAAGGCATCAGTTAAGAAAGGTATAATCCCTTCTCCAAACTCATTATCAACATAGATAGGTACAACTTCTCTCCAACCAAATGTATAGACGATTGAACTCAATGCTTGAACTTGAGATGAGCTGTTTAGAGTAGCCCGAATGAAGTATGGACTTTGGATTGATGAAAGGGAAGGACTTGTTGCAGAAAATGAAATAATGGGCACATGAGCTTTCCCTCCAAGATCAATTATGAAGTCTGCTTGCATTGATGAAACAGGCCCTAAGATAGCTTGCACTTCAACATTTTTCAGCAAGTCCAGAGCTGCATTAGTTTGAGATAGGCAAATGAAATATGGAAAAATAATCATCAAAAGAAAACCAAAATGAAATCCATTATAGTCCATGAAGAAGTCGAAAATAATGTGTAAACTGCAAAGTGAACAAGTGATGTAATTGCTGTTGTTTTTTTGTGTCCACATGCGTAGTACCATATATGATGACCTGCCGCCAAGTGCCAATGAACGAGAAACCCTGTGGTCTTATGCAAAAATTTTAACATGAAATAACACAATAATGGAACATTGAACCCAAATATACACAATTTACTCTACATAAATATGATCAGAGTGGACGCAACCAGATGATTGCAGAATTTAGGAATACACATCTGCTTAATTGCAAACTACATGACAACTCATCTCATACTAAACTCAATAAACTAAAAGAATCTGAGCAATTAAGTACCATAAGATCTCGTAACCGTATCAATAGGAACTTGATGATTTAACGTATTGCTTAAATTCAATTGAAAAATAAATGCTAGAAATTAACTATCCAATATGACTAGAAATGAAAAATAAACCAAAAAATATATGCTTGTAAATGAGGGAAAAGAAAAAGAAAACAATTAATAAGAGAGGTGGAAAGCGGAAAAAAACACTGAAAAAAAAAATTGGATTCTCATTTGAAAACAAGAAGTAAATACACTAAATCCTACATTTTTGGTAACCACATGATATCTAGCACATAAAGAAGACCCTATTGAACTTATTTCATGCCCATATGACTGAACCAGCAAATGGAACATTCGTCGGCATAATGCTATGCAACTAAAACGGACTCACTTATGGTCAGTACACGCAGGCCTGTTCGATAAATTATTTGGTTAAGAGGTGATGAAACTCTATATAATACTTTAATCAATCTGATTCTGAATTACTTAATACTTACTACCAAACACACTCATAATTATCATAAATACTATTATCTAATTTATTTTTATTTTTTTGTTTACTAATCTTTGGTCTATTTTTTTCAATTTTATTTTTCATGTTCAATGGATTAACTGTTTCAACGTTAAGTATTCAGTATTCAATTTTACCAAATTGGCCTTTCTTGCATATATCCGTATTATTTGTTGCCAATAAATTCGGCTGAAAAAAATTGAAAATTTTAAAGAAAATGGTTATGATAAAATTCTATTATATATATATAGAGAATATGATTTATTATAATATTTCTGACAAAACCCTTATTAGACACCCAATCACATTAGCCACATAAGATTTTTTTAATATATTAATTTCATTAGTTCTCACCATATCTAACAATTCTAAAATCATGTGCTCTCAATCCCTTCTCCCATGTTTTAATACTTCTTCTTTTTTTTTTCTTTTTTTTTTCTTTCTATATGGAACCTTCTCTCAACTTCTTTTCCTCCATATGGAACCTTTTTATTATTGAGAATTGGCAACTCCATATGAGAGCGACTTGACAATTCCATATTAGAACATATTGAAAGGCTGTTGATTATTTTAGAAATTGCTCCATTGAGTATACACCAATGAAGCCCTGATTAACGCTATACTATATTCTAATTTTTGCAACTCAACAAAAAAAAAAAAAGAAAATTAATCAGTTAGGAGAAAAAGATGAATAGAAACTTTAAAACTTGGAGTGGGTTGACGGAAAAGAGGCCTAAACCATATTTTAATAATTTTTAAAGTAAATATGAAATTAGAAACTCTATTTTTGGTGGTACTGTGGAAGACCCCTTGGTTGAAGGTCAAACAGAGTTCCAACTCCCAAGTGCTTGCGAGAAAAGTTCCTTACGGAGAAGAAGAAAATTGGATTTATATTAGAAAGTGTTTCTATGTATGTGGTGAGGACTCCATGCAAAGAAGAAAAAAAATGAGTTTTTATTAGAAGTGTTTTTTTGTGATGAGAACTACTGAAATTAATATGAAAATTTTTAAAAAATTTAGACTGATCAATAAAAATTGGGTCGGTGACAAGAGTTTTGTTAGAATCATTCTAATAATGATATTCTCATATATATATATATATATATATATATATATATATATATATATATATATATATATATATATATATATATATAATATTTATTAAGAGTGGCAATTCATGACACGATGCCAAAAGATGATACGAAATTAACACGTGTTTAGCAAGTATAGGTATACCTTTTTATGGGTTCGGGTCAAATTAGGTCAGACCCATATAATACAAAAAATAAATAGGCCTAATTAGGTCACACGTTTAATTAACCTGTTTAATTTGTTTAAAATAATTTTAAAAATTATCTAATAATAATTTTATAAAATTAAAATACATTGTATAAAATATACTTTTAGGTATTTTTAGTGTTTTAATCTTTCATAAATATATAATTTTTTTTTTGAGTTGTGTTACCTATGAAATAAATAGATAATTAAGTTTTTCTAAATTTCACATGTATATAGGTATTTTGTGTTGTTTTCGTATTGTGTCGTGTTATCCGTAAACTAAATAGGTCGTGCTCAAATTATATTACCTGACATGTATAATTAAATAAATCATATTTGAATTTGTGTAAAATATATAATACATATGTCTTAATACGACACACAAACCTGAAACACGACTTGATTGCCACCCTTACTTCACCTATTAAGAACTATACCACTTAAATTAAATTTCATGCCTACAATTATGTGACCTGCCACCTGATTTAACTTACTATTCATTAGCTTAGTTTAGTTTAGTTTTGTTTACTCCTCTTTGTGTTGGAATCGATTTGTCTTCTATTATATTCTTTTTATCTCAATTTCATAAAATTAAAGTAAAATATAACACTTATTTAGTTAACTCTGCCTATGCAAACTACGCTTATGCATGTTTGCATAGCCTGTCTCAAACCAGGATAAAGTGAGGAGGGTTGCGTCAGGCGTTGCGAGCCGGCTATAAAAAAACTAGCTATCTTTTATAAGATTAACCCAAAGAATATTTCGTTGGAGCGTACCCTTCTTAGCGACGCGTTGCATCAGCGCTCGGATGTAGCGAAAAATAAGCAAGGGTCCTTGCACCAAGTTAGGTAGGTGCGAGGGGTAAGGAAGCTAGTCTAGGGCCATCATTCCCGGAGTGATGCGCCACATCAGTGCCCAGGTGTGGTGAAAAATGAGCAAGGGCGAGTATGAGGGGAAAACAAGACCTAGGGGGTAAGGATTCGACTAGGGAGTTGGAACATAGGAACTTTAATGGGTAAGTTGAGAGAGTTAGCATATACTTTGGTTCGAAGGAAAATCAATATTGCTTGCCTGCAAGAGACTAAATGGGTTGGAGAAAAGGCTAAGGAAGTTGAAGGTACCGGATTCAAGTTGTGATACACAAGCACAAAGAAGAGTGTCAATGGAGTTGGGATTATGATAGATAAATGTTACAAAGATAAAGTGGTAGATGTTAAGAGGCCGGGAGATAGAATTATTTTGGTTAAGCTAGTAGTGGGAAAGCTGATTTTGAATATCCTTAGTGTGTATGTCCCTCAAATTGGATTGCGAGTTACAAATGAGGATAAATTTTGGGAAGACTTGGAGGAGATTCTATGAGGGATACCGTGCGAGGAGAAAGCATTTGTAGGAGGGGACTTAAATGGACATGCTGGGCAATATAGTGAAGGTTTTGATAGAGTTCATGGAGGTTTTGGTTACGGAACTAGAAATGAGGCAGGTGAGAATATTTTGAATGTAGCTCTAGCCTATGATTTAATGGTGACAAATACCTACTTAAGGAAAAGAGAGTCACATCAAATCACTTTTTGTAGTGGCCCAAATTGTAGCGAAATTGACTTTTTTCTTGTTAGAAGGGAGGATAGGATCTCATATGTAGATTGTAGTGTATACCCTGGAGAATGCGTAATTACACAACATAAGTTGGTGGTCCTAGAGGTTCGGTATAAAAAAGTACGCAAACTGCAGAAAGTTATTCAGAACCCAAGAATAAGATGGTGGAAACTAAAAGAGGAAAAACAAATAGCTATGAAGAAAAGATTACTGCAAGAAGGACTGTGGCTACTGGAAGGTGATGTAAATGTGATGTGGAATGAGATGGCTGATTGCATTCAAAGAGTGGCAAGGAGCACCTTAGAGGAAAGTAGAGGGAACGGACAACAAACAAAGGAAACTTGGTGGTGGAATGAAGAGGTACAGGAGGTAATTGAACATAAAAAAGAGTGCTCCAAGCATTTATATAAATGTCATAGTGATGAGAATCTGCAAAAGTTTAGACTAGCGAGAACAAATGCTAAAAAAGCTGTGCGAGAGGCTAGAGATAAGGTCTTTTCAGAGATGTACAAACAATTGGGACCAAGGAAGGAGAAAAAGGTATCTATAGGCTTGCAAAGATAAGAGATAGGAAAAGTAAAGACTTGACACAGGTTAGATGCATAAAAGATGAAAACCAAAAACTTTTAGTAAGAGAAGCAGACGTTGAGAAAAGATGGATAAGCTATTTTAGCAAACTATTTAATGAGGGATGCGACGGAAGTGGGATAGAGTTGGAGGATGTTTATGATGACTCAAACAGAAGGTTTGTGGGTAGAATTAGAGAGCATGAAGTTAAGGAGGCATTAAAGAGGATGAAGACGGGTAGAGCATTGTGGCCAGATGAGATCCCTAGTGAAGTGTGGCGATGCTTAGAGGATGTAGCAATACGTTGGTTGACTAACCTTTTTAATAGGATTTTCCAAACAAATAAGATGCCTGAGGGATGGAGGGAGAGTATGCTTGTGCCTATCTATAAGAATAAGGGGGATATCCAGAATTGTGCTAATTATAGGGGCGTTAAGCTTATGAGCCATACAATGAAACTGTGGGAGAGAGTTATTGAGCATCATTTGAGAATAGAGACTAAGGTCTCCGTAAATCAATTTGGATTTATGCCGGGAAGATCAACTATGAAGGCTATTTTCTTGATACGACAGCTGATGGAGAGATATCAAGAAAAGAAGAAAGATCTACATATGATATTTGTTGATCTTGTGAAGGCGTATGATAGGGTCCCAAGAAAGGTTCTATGATGGGTACTTGAGAAGAAGAAAGTCCCCTCAAAGTATGTAGAGATTATCAAGGATATGTATGATGGTGTTACTACGTGCGTGAAAGCTTATAATAGAAGATCAAGCTATTTTCCAATCACAGTAGGCTTACACCAAGGATCTGCTCTGAGTCCTTACCTTGTTGCCCTAGTTATGGATGAGTTGACAAAGGATATCCAAGATGAGATGCCATGGTGTATGTTATTCGCAGATGATATTGTGCTTATTGATGAGACAAATACGGGGGTAGAAGCTAAATTAGAAATATGGAAAAACACTTTAGAGTCAAAAGGATTGACGTTAAGTTGAAATAAGACTGAATATATGAAGTGCGAATTCAACAAAGCAAGACATGAGAACGAAGATTCCGTGAGTATGCTCGGACAGGAGGTACCTAAGAAAGATGTTTTTAGATATTTGGGATCAATATTGCAAAAATTGGGAGAGATTGATGAAGATGTAAACCATAGAATTAGAGCAAGTTGGATGAATGGCGAAGTGCAACAGGGTTTTTGTATGACGGCAAAATCTCGATTAGGTTAAAAGGAAAATTTTATAGAACAGCTATAAGACCGGCAATGCTATATGGAGTTGAATGTTGGCCAGTAAAGAGACAACATGGGCATAAGTTGGGAGTAGTAGAAATGAGGATGTTACGGTGGATGAGTGGTAAGACAATAATAGATAAGATGAGAAATGAGGGTATTCGACGAAGAGTTGGAGTAGCACCGATGGCAGAAAAGATGAGAGAATATAGATTGAGATGGTTTGGACATATTCTTCGGCGACCTATAGATGCACTGGTAAGAATAGAAGTTTGTTTTAAGGAGTATGATGGAAAGAAAGGGAGAGGTCGACCGAAAGTTACGTGGGGAAAAATAGTAAAACAAGATTTTATAAAGTTGGAAATAGATTAGCGGCTAGTTTGTAATAGAACAGAGTGAAGGAAAACTATTAGTGTAGTGAAAGAGCAAAACTCTAGTAATCCCGACTGCCCTTTATAGTTTTAACATTTTTATTTATTTCTTTATCTATTTATATATCTATTTATTTTATTATATTTTCTTTGTTTTATAGATTTATGTCTTTGGATTTATCGACCACCGACCCCAATTAGTTTGGAATAAAGGTGATGATGATGATGATAACACCTATTTAGTTATAACACTTTTCCTACATTTTTTTTTAAAAAAAAAATTGAATTCAAGTATGACTTTGATCTAATTATAGAAATCTTCATCCCCTATGTTTAAGAGTTTGAAATTTTGTTTAATGGTATATTTTTGTTCTAATCTAATTAAACTTATCAAAATTAACTCCCTATTCATTTTTCTTTTTATCATATTTGAATTCCTTTGAAATTTGAGATTTTTATTTCCTTTGACATATTTTTATAAACTTTTGTTCTTAATTGAATGCTAATACGCACGGAGTCAGTTAGTTTATGGAAATTAATATTATTTTTAATTCTTTTTCAGAAGATTAAATATCTGGTGCATTGCACTAAAGAATAGCTAGTTGCCTAGTTGTTCTAGAATTGGAAGCTTTTAGTTATTAGAAGGGATCATTGCTCATGACACAATTTTCTAATCATTGAATAATAATAATTCATTCTTTTTAACAGTTCTCAGGCTATGTTTGAATTGTATTGTACTTGAAATATTGTATTAAAATATATGAAAATTTTGATAAGAATTTTTTGTAAAAAAAAATATATTTGAGCATAAATGAATAAGTAGATTAAAAGGAAACTTTTTTAAAATAATGTGTAAAGAATTTTGGTGGGAGTTTAAGTTTTAAATTTGAATTTTGAAATAAAATAAAAGGTTAGTTGATTTTTTTTTTTAGAAAAAAAAATCAACTTTTATTATATGAGTATTAAAAGAAACACAGTAGCTTCCGCGTATTTCCAGTTGGACGTATAACATCATTATTATTTTTTATATGAAGGAATCAAATTTTTTTTAATAAAAATATCAATGGTTAAAAGTCAATATTTTCCACTGTTTTATGGACATGACTTCCAAGACCGAATACTTTTTCACTCAAACAATCTATTAAGCCCTCTCTGCCGTAAACCAAGAAAACGTCAAATCGTCAAGACTCCTCACATGTTTTACAGAGAGTTTTGCCTACTATGTGATTCTTAATTAAATAAATACATTCCAGGAAAAAGATTTTTACCCTATCCCGTTTTAATTCTTTGTCGTTTTATGAGAAACAAAATTTTGAAATGTGTGTTTCGTCATTTTCATTCAAAATATTGGTAAAGTAAAAGTATATTTGAGATAAGTTACGTACCTGCATTTGTTTTAATGTTTATATAAGAAAAATTAATTTTTTTCCCAAAAGACAAACCTTCCAACAATTTTTTATTTTATTTCAAAATTTAAATTTAAAATTCAAATTTCAATTAAACTTCTTCTCACAATATTATTTTAAAAAAATTTCTCTCTAACATACTTGTCCATTTTACTTTCAAATACACTTTTTCTTTCAAAAAATTCTCACAAAAACTTTCACAAATTCTAATAAAAAAAATTTCAAACTCATTACAATCCAAATATAGTCTAAATATTGTTGTTGGAGAAGTGTTTAATTAGTGAGACAATTTCACTGTCAAAAAAAAAAAACGAAAATTTTCATGTTTTTAATTCAAAACATTAGAAGTGCATTGCTATTTTGGATAAATTAACTTTCAAAATGGTGTTATGTGAAAAGATGAGTTGAAACAATCATATTGAGACACTAAAAAAGAGTAAAATATGAACATGACAATCTTTGGTGAAAACTAAATTATTTTTTCTCCGTCCATTCTTCTCGATTTAAATTACGTATTTATCAAAGGTCCCTACAACATTATTGAACCTTTGACTAAAACTAGTAACTTTGACGGTATCTGTATTGGAAAATTGCTGACTGTATAATCTAACTCAAAGCAAAATGTAAAAATCAAAAAGGGAATGAAAATTAAGCCTAAAAATCTTAATTCAGTTATCACTGTGGTCATCATGCTAACTTTAATTAACCCAATTGACAAGGATCTTCTACCAATTGTAATTCGATTAGCCTGATGGGCTTATATAAACAGTATTTTAAAATGTATTTTCACATATAATATAAAAAAATATATTAAAAACTAAAAAATTATATTAAAAAAACGTGAAAATATATTTTAAAACACTATTAATAGTAGCCCAACCTAGAGGATTGATACAATTTTGCATTGTAAACATACATTTTCAATGCCATGTTTCTCCTTTTCCTTCTTCCTTGAATATCTAGTCCCTTTTCCAGTTCGGTACAACACATGCATAACTCAAGGTGTTCTTTTGGCATTCAAGAGAGATCAAAACCAGAATTCATGTTGCAGTTAGCAAGGAGCAAATGAAACTTGGTGAAAGTATAAAATTAAAATTAAGACCAGAGAAAAGTAAAACCTCTAGCGAAAGAAAGTCGAGATGCAAAGATACTGTTTAGATGAAGAAGATAAAATACTATATACCTGCAGATGCAGCCAGAACCACATCTTTCCTGGAGTCCCGGATGTTTAGGACAATTTTAGTCTTGTAGGAGCCATGGGAGGCATAGAAGTCGGAAAGGGCCATAGAAATGCAGCTCAACCCCATTTGTCCAATCCAACTATTCATGTCTAGGACCACTCCTACCTTTATGGGAATTGTTTTGTTGTTCTGGGCTGTGGTCAATTGTGCTGGGACCAAAATGAGGCCAAGGAAGAAGGTGAAGGAGAAGAGAAATGGATTGGAAGTGACAAAGTTAGTACTCTTCTTCTCCATTTTCGCATTCTTTGAGATTCTAAATTGGTTTGATAGGTAGTGATATGTATTTATAGTTCAGCTTGATGGAATCAAGATATGCATTGGATCTCTTGTTACGTGTCATTGTATGTTACAAACTTTAATAAATTGATATAGATTATGTAATTTATACTAATTTTATATATTTTTAATATTCATTATCATTTTGAGATAACACCCAAAATAGTCCTTCACATTTCAGCGAATAATCTTTATAGTCCTTCACTTTTAAAACGAGAACAAATAGTCCTTCACATTTTATAAATGTATTCGTTTAGTCCTTCGTTAGAATTCCATTTCTTTTTCTATTAAATAAGCCCACGTGCATTGCTCGTGACATGTTAAGCATGGGCAAAAGTGGAATTAAACAAAAAAAAACCCTCCCCTTTAACCCTTGACCCGTGGTCCCCCCACCCCGCACTCGTCATCGTCCCAAGTTCTCCTCATCGCCATCGCTTTCCTCCTCCCCCCTTCCCCCCAAAATTCGTCGAACCCTAATTTCACCAGCGCCCCCGTCGTCCTCCCCCCAGTCGACAGCCAAAACGTCGTCCTCTGCAAATCAACCCCAACTCCCTCTATCCCGTGGTTCCTCGCAGCCCCGTCGACAAAGCCAAGCCCTAAAGCCCTGTGCAGTGCATCCTCGTCGTTCCTCCGTACAAGCCTGTAACGTCGTGCAAGGCGAGCTCTAGGCGCATCTCCACTATAACGCCGCCAGTGCTAGAACCCAAGGCTTATCCCCACCCCCCTCTAGAACCGGCAGTTGAAGGAGATAAAAATTACACAAAGATTCGGAGATGGTATTCAGTAGTGTGATGTTAATTTCAACTACCAAAACATTGACTGTGGCTTGGCAGTATATGGCATGTTTCGGTGAGCATCAATTCATAGATGGGCAACAAAGGGTGGATCTGCTCCTGTGTTTCCCTCTTCAGTAGCTCGGCCAATGAATCCGCTATTTTTGGACTTACCTTTGTATCCCTCATCATCAAACTTTCTACTTTTGCTTTTGTTGTTGACGTTTTCATCAATTCGACAACAAAATGGAGGCTAATTTGGGTTACTGCTTCTGCTGATAATTTTAGTTGAATTTTAAATTGGGATTTTGATGTTTGTTTTTATTCTATTTCTGCATCAAAATGGAAGAATTTGATTTACTGATTGCTGTTGAAATTGAAGCTCTTTGGGTTGTTTCTATTTTTAAATTTTAGCAAAATCTCTTGGAATGCCTGTTTTTTGGTCTGGTTCTTCATCAAACGAAGTATCGTATGCTTGAACAAATTCAAGGAAGAAACAAGGTGATTATAGCTTTGGGGAATGGGAATGATATCAGATGATGATGAGGCTGAGCTCGGTGGCGATGATGATGAAGATTGATCTTCATTGCGGAAATTGAGTTTAGTGTAATTTCCGTATAGCTTTTCTGCTGCATCGTCATAAGCTCTGGTTGCTTCAAGTAAGGTACTGAAAGTGCCAAGCCAAATTCTTGCCCCACGATTTAGCTCGCGAATTTCGGCTACCCATTTTCCCCAAGTCCTCTGTCTAACACCCCTGAATGTGCAAAGTGAATTTTCTGCTCCTCCTTTCCCTCTCATACACCCTTTTCTTGAATGCTCGGTTGTGATTTTCTTCCCATAATTTCTTATTGCAGAGACTGATTCCTTCTTTAGCTCTTTTCCTAATGGTATTCCTACATTTATGCGTTCACTGTCACCATTTTCCATCATGGCCTAATTGATTTTTCCCTTCTTCTAGCTTCTGAATTTTTTAATTTTTTTTATGAGATCAAATGTTTTAGTCAATTTCAAGGTGCGAGAAAAGGTGCTGATATACATGAGATGCATAATTAATAATCGTTTGCTTGGTCAAGTATTGATTCACAGTTTCTGGGAGAACAGGTGTAAATTGCAAGATTACTCCAAGCTTGCAAGATTACACCTTTACCCATATGTAAAAGGTCTGTGCAGGGCACGTGGGCTTATTTAACAGAAAAAGAAACGGAATTCTAACGAAGGACTAAACGAATACATTTATAAAATGTGAAGGACTATTTGTTCCCGTTTTAAAAGTGAAGGACTATAAAGATTATTCGCTGAAATGTGAAGGACTATTTTGGGTGTTATCTCTATCATTTTAGTTAATTTTGGGGTAAATAGTATAATTTGTCTCTTAATTTGGGACTTTAGTTCAATCTGGTCTTTTGTATTCAAAAAGTTTCAATTTGATTTTTAACTTGCAATTTCAATTTTAATTAGTCATTTTAATAGAATTAAGCCAAACAGGACTTAGTGCATTCGATAACATAACTTACATATACTTAGGACAAAGGGCAATGAAAGAACCAAAATAAAAGAGTAAATTGTAAATAATCATTTTATTTTTTTATGCTTTTGCAAGATGTTCCTAAAAGTATTATTTTATATTTTATCACTCCCAACTTTGTAATTTTCACAATATATATGAATTTTTATTAGTTGTCAAAAATATATGAATAGATAAAATTAATCTTTAATGATTCAAATTGCAAAATGCTAAAATTGGAAGTGATTTAAACAATTAAAAGATAATTTAAATAAAATATTTATAAATTGTGCAAATAAGTGACTAAATGCATTAAGTCTTGTTTGACTTGATTCTATTAAAAGGACTAATTAGAATTGAATTTACAAGTTAATGAACCAAATTAAAACTTTTTGAATATGAGGAATGAAATAGAATTAGCGTATCAAGTTGAAAGACGAATATGCCATTTAAAATAAATATAATCCTGTAATTTAGTAAACATAATAATTATCTCATATTCCATTTACCCCATTCATCTAAATTTATCTCATATTCCATTCACCCATTCATCTAAATTTATCTCAAATTAAAACTTTTTGAATAGTCTTGTTTTACTAAATTTATCTCATATTCCATTCACCCCATTCATCTAAAAATAAAATAAAATCATCTAATGCACATTTCATTTTATCATTAAACATAATAATTATTAATAAAAATAATGTAAAAATTTTATTCAATTTTGATCAAAAATATTTTTTTTAGACGAAGAGAAGTTTTTTTATAAAAGGAATAAGTAATTTTTTTGTAAATATACAAAATGAAATAACTATTTCGGCTTTTGGGTGGCTTTAACTTCTTTTTTTTTTTTTTTTAATGAAAGGCTCATTGGGGAAAGAAATTGAAAAGGGAATAGGAAAAGATAATTGAAAAGGGAATAGGAAAGGATCATTTGGAGTGTGATGTATTTGGAAAAAGTTGTATTGGAATGTGTGAAAATTTTGGTGGGTATTTTTTTTATAGAAAAAGTTATTTTGGAGGGAAAAATAAGAGAAATTTTTTTTTAAAATTATGTGAGAGGAATTTGAGTGGGAAAATTTAAATTTAAAATTTTGAAATAAAAATGTATTTGAATAGTTTGTTTTTATTTGAGAATTTACTTATTTGAAAATAAAAATTGGCTGTCCAAATAGACAACATTGACAAAAAGTATATTCAAAAAGTTTTATAGTATTTTCTGAATTTTTGCACTAACTGAATATTTTCATAAAATTTTATAGTATTTTCTGATTTTTGCTGCACTAAAAATTTAAAATAAATATAATCGAATAGCAAAAAAGTAAACCCTCAATATTAAAATCTATTATAATAAAAATGAATATCAATGGTATAAATATTAATAGAAATTACAAAAAAAAAATCAAATTTATTATTTTGTGTAATATAGAGTGACAAACAAAAAGTATAACAGCAGACTTTTATGACTCAAATATAATAGGTACATATGGTGAATACTGGTTCAACTTGTTCTTAAATTTAATTTGATTCTCGATATTCAAAAAGTTATAATGAAGTAGTCAAACTTGGTAATTGGACTCCATTTCGTTCCTTTGGCCAGAATCAACCAAACCAAAAGGTTCGTACTTGAAAATTAGAAGATTTTTTACAGCATCATTATATTCAAGTAGGATGTCTAAAATATTTTTTAATTTCATATAATTTGATGAAGAATTGGACCTCCTATTTTAGCCAAATTTTTGTGAAGTTATGAAATAAGATAAAATTACTAAATTAAAGGATTTAATTAAAGCTTTTTAAATTACACTATAAACAATGGTTCATTGCTCAAGTAGATCAAAAGCAAGGCAATGCAAATAAGCGTCCAAGATCCATTTAACATAAATGCTGGGACGCTTTTTCATTTGAAATAAATTTGCCAAAATCACAAATTGTGCTTAAATTTACCATCTAAAGATAATAAAATATTCCTATGAGAGTATACTATAAACTTTTAAGAGGATTACAACCTAAAAACCTGTGGAAATATTGGAATTGGATGGAGAACTAAACCTACCTTGATAGGGGTTAGATCCAATAAACAAAATTAAATATATTGAATAAATATTTTATTCTGAAACTCTCTCTTAATAAAGTATATTTGTTAAATACTACTTTTGTCCAAAAAAAAAAAGTCGACATTTGATTTTTTATAATTTTTTCTTAAATTATAATATACAACACATTTAATACATAATTAATTATTTTTTAATTTAGATTATAAAATATTATTATTAGTAAAGGTAATATAAAAATTTCACAACAAAAGTTAATTTTTTTTTTAGAGAAATAAAAATTTTAAAATCAAATTCTGTTGTTTTGGATGGATGGCGTATGTTTTTTTCCCTTAACCTTGTAGATAATGTACATTCACTATCAGTCATTTTCTTTAGATAATGGACTAAAGGAATTGCTCGATAATTGTTTAAGAATGAATAGGATTGACGGGAAAAGAATAAGAAGATTGGGGCCTCCACGGCTCCACGTTCCGTTCAATCAATTTCAACCACCCGATTCACAAGGGTTTGTCTCGTGTGGTAATGTTCCAGCTCATGTATTTTCTAAGTTAGGCTTTTTCTGGGCTGTCTTTCATTTCGTTATTGACTCATAACATTGAATAAAAAAGTATTATGCGTGTATGGACAACCTTTCAAAAAAAAAATTATCTCAAAAATATATTTTTATATTTTTTAAAATAATAATTGCAAAATAAAAAAATATTAAAAAATATATTTGAAACAAAAATAAATTTTAAAATACAAACTAAATAGGCACATAGTTGTTGCTTGTGTCACCTAAGGAATGACATGAGTGAAGTATAGTGATGCATTATCTCTTTTGTTGATTATTGTTAATAAGATATTCTTTGAATTAGAAAAAAAATTTTAACTTTTGATATTACCAACAACAGTTAAAAATAATTTATAATTTAAATAGGATAATTTATTATTTACGAGAATAAAAAAATATAATACATATGTAAAATATTTTTTTGGTAGATCAGTCAAAACACGCTTAATTATTTTTAGAGATTCACCAACGAGTGTCTTTGTTTAAAAGGAATGGGTAATGAAACGGAATTGTTGGTCCTACTTCATTGGTTAAAATTCTGACCTGTTCGTCTCTGACCAAATCAACATGGGATTGAGAGTGACTTTTTAGAATGCAGGAGAAACCCACGCCATAGCTTGTTTGATACCATACCATACCATAAACTGCCCCAAATGCATCTTGTAGTCGTGGAGGCCGTCATCCTGGAATCATTGACTATAAGGAAACTCTATCGAAATTTCAATTTCTCTGTGGAAATTCTATGTTCTACCAAGTTTAACAAATTAATGAAACTATGACCAAACTTGATTTAACTAAGTTGGTGACAATTATGCGATTTGAGGTGTATTTGACAGTTTTTTTTCCCCTTTTTTTTATTTTTATATTAGTATTAAAGATTAAACTAATATGAGAATTTAGGAGATAGTGTAAAGAGTTTGAAAGCCTTTTATAAGATACGAATAAAAAGAAAAAGAAGAAAGATTTACACATAGGATAAAGAATAAAATTAATTTTTGAGAACTTGACAACTGTTACAATATTCATTTAATAGTCAACATATCATCCCATTGAAATCTTTTTTTTTTTTTTTGGCAGGGGATGGGGCGGGCAGGGGAGGGATAGACTGTAATGAAAGACTTTTTTGCTACGTAAATATCTAGATTGCTTGACTTTTACTTAAAATCCATATGCTGATGTTTATAGCTAGTCAAGGTTGAATTTCATGAGAAAAATTCTTCACTTATTATATTAAATCTCACAATATAAAATGAAAATAATATTTAAAACATATTTTTATATTTTTTAAAATAATTTTTTAACTTAATTTTTATTTTTAAAAATACAAAAATACATTATAAAATATAATTCGTAGACACCTGTACCCT
The DNA here is from genome assembly GCA_020080225.1 of Gynochthodes officinalis. Lineage (NCBI taxonomy): Eukaryota > Viridiplantae > Streptophyta > Magnoliopsida > Gentianales > Rubiaceae > Gynochthodes > Gynochthodes officinalis. Next base: position 13,665,486 of record CM034622.1, read on the forward strand.
TTAAAACGAAATTATAGATTATACTGCCTAGAAATGTGTGGGCTCTCAATCATAGTAATATCACTGTGTGCATTTTGACATAGGGCTCTAGAAGACCAAAAAATGGATTCGTGGATTTAAGTATGGGATAATCAATAATGCTTCTTGACCTTTGAAAACAAAGGAAATGTAAAGTATAGCAATTAAATTGGGCGCAATTTATATATTTTATTAATAAATAATGATATTTTTTGTGAAGTGGTTTAATAAATAATATGCTAAAAATAAAAAGACATAATTCTCCATTACTGTTTTAAATTTGTCAAAAGTATGATAGGTAATTTTTCCCCTTTAACATACAAGGTTAGTTGATATAAATTTTCAGTCTAACTTTATACCATAAATAACACCACTATTTATTAATTTACTAGAAAATTGAAGTGAAATCATTCATCATGTGCATATCCCTTTAATTTGTTATACGCTGGAGGTTTATAATATCTTTTAGGGCACCCACAGCCCCTTTTGGCGGTGAGTGGCCTAAACCATCTGAATCGACAATGTCTTGATCGGCATGGCTAACTGTTGCATTTGTTTGCCTTGGCCGTCCGGAAAAACCGGAGCATGGCCAAGCCATGCTCCTTTGTTATTTTTTTTTTATTATTTTTTTGTGCTAAAACGACGCCGTTTGGCGTCCAAAAGACGCCAAACGGCGTCGTTGCCTTCCAAAGGCAAGCGGCGGTATTGTCGCTGTCGATTGCCTCGAGCAATGTTGGCGCGCCACGTCGATGGTATTGCAAATCAGCCAATGATTTGCAACAGCCATTTCTCCTATTTTTTTTTTTTAAAAAAATAAAATTCACCAATTAATAGGAAATATTTTTCTCTACAAATTGACATGCACTTTGACTATTTTTGGAGTTAAATCTGATATTTTTATTTTTCATTAATTGTAATAAGCATTACATATTTGTTTTGGAGTATTTATTATTAAAATTTTATTACAATTTTTATTAATTTAGAGTATATTTTTTATTGTAATTTTTGTGTAATGAAAATTTTATTTTCTATTAATTGTTTTAAGTATTTCATATTTAATTTATTGTATTTATTTTTATGTTTTAAGTCTATTATTAAATTTTAATTTTAATATAATGAAAAATTTTCTATTAATTGTTTTTAAGTATTTAATGTATGATAAATAACATTATAAGTAGTATTATTAATATGAAAAAAATTAATATAAGCCGTGTGAGTAGTAAATTTTAATTTTAATCACGTACGTTTTTTTAAGTATTTCATATTTAATTTATCGTATTTATTTTCATGTTATTAGTGTATTAGTAAATTTTAATTTTAATGTAATGAAAAATTTTTGATTAAATATTTTTTAATATTTAATATATGATAATTTTAATTTAATGTATAAATTGCATTATTAATATAAAAAGAATTTGGTAATAGTTTGGAATATGGTGAAGGAGAGAGAATTAGTGGAGAGAGCTGATGTGGCTGTAGAGCTGACGTGGGCGATGTGGCGAGAAAGGTCGTAGGCAGTGAGAACCTGTGGATGCCCTTAGTATTATATACTTTGTCAACAGTACATGTTGCTGTACTTTCTGACGCGTGGTCAGCTGTACACTCTGCCATTTCATCTGTGGAAGTAAGTAAAGACACGCCAGGGAGGTCGTTTCCGTCAACCGCGGAATAATTGATAAACAATTGACTTTCCATGGGTTGACTCTATTTTCTTTTGGGTTAATTACATTTACCCCTTAAAGTTGTCCAATTACAAAAAGAGCCCTAAGTTTACAAATATTACCATTACAATCCTCCCGGCAGGGCCAGCACTGAATAATAAAGAAGTCCATGTGTTGAGTTCATTTTATTTTGGGTTAATTACAGTTATCCCCTGAAGTTCTATAATTTGCAAATATTACCATCACTCCTCTTGATTTAATAGACGCTAGATTCAACTGACAAATAAGTGAAATGGCGAAAGAACTAATTAAAAATTATAATATTTACCCCGTTGAGATTAGTGCTAATTACAAAATGAACCTTCATAATTTAAAAATTCATTGCAATAAAATTTAATCTTCTTTTTTTATCCTTTCAAATGGAAGACTTCAACTGATTTTGAACAATTTTCAAAACCAATTTTGTGATTAGATGTTAACTAGTTATCTACTACTATCAAACCCTTTATATTGCTTTTTTTTTTTTGGTTTATTATACACACATACACACACATTATATGAATATTAACTTTAAACCACATGTTCACATTATTGTGTTTTCTAATTTGCCTTTTCTTTTGGCTTGTTAATTTTGTGTTTGGCACATGATTCAATACTATGCTATTTGTTGTTTATAATTTATTCAATTAATTATTCAAATAACTGTATTATTAATTTTTAAGTTTTGTGTAATTTTATCGATGAGAATGCTTTGTCTATACGTCAATTTTACTCTATAATAGCTAAAATATACTCCATTCATCTTGCAAAAAGAGTCTAGTTCCTAAAAGTTTTATTTTTTTTTCAAAAAAATCTACATTTAAATTTAATTCATAAAGGATGCTTATACATAATAACTATCCTATGAACTAAAATTAATAATAAGACTAAAAATAGAAAATTATACACATAATAGTGCATTTAGTTGATTGAAAATTATACACATAATAGTGCATTTAGTTTATTGTACTCTATAAAAAAAGAAGAAGTTGTACCTATCTACAAGTAGATCATTTTCATAGGATGAATGGTATAATTTAATAGCTATAAACTAGGAATTATAAAGTTTTCATTTGAATGGAAAATTGTTTTTAGCATTTCTTCATTGTGGATTTTATAGTTTATAGTCATATACTCTATTTTTTATTGCAAGAAAAAAAATTAAATAATATATCATGATAAAAATTTTTTTAAAAAGATAAAAGGAAATGAAAAATTAATAAAATGACAATTTAATATCTACAAGGGTGATTTGGTAATTTAAATATAGCACAGGGAGAGTAGATGTAATTTAAACCTTATGTTATGAGGGCATTTTGGAATATTTATAACAATTTTTTTTGCTAACATGAGCACATTTCTAGTACCTTCTCATCGTAGGACGATATATGTTACACTCTCTAATTGTCAAAAAGAATAATGGTCATATTCACAAATTATGTAATTTGATTATTAATTAGACTAAACCTCAGGGGTAAATGTAATTGACACATTTATTTTTACACTGCTAAGTACAAATAACTTTTCACTTGGTTCATTTCTTGCAAGTTTGCCGAATAGTATGTAAGTATTCAAGCTGGCTAGGTCAGGCTTGTAAGATTTAATGAGTTAAAGGAAATTAAACTTTCAAGTTGGTCAAGATAAATAGCTCCACAGGTTTTTATTCTATTGAAACTGGGGAATATGATAGGTTACTATTTGGTTAATTAAATTTGGATTGGTTTGTAATTCTAGTGTATAAGATGGATTCTTCTTCTTTAACATCCATCTTCTTCAAACAAGCTATAAAGTATGTAACTAATAAATTAGATGTTGTCATTGATACGTAAAAATTAAAAATTAAAAAAAAAAAAAGAGAGAAGGGAATGAAAAAACAAGAGAGGAGAAACTTTAAGACAATCGTTAGCATGGTAGTTCGAGTTGTAGAAAAAATGGATAAAGTTGTACCGTATTTGTGACATGTTGAAAAATTTATTAATTAATCATGTCAATTGTTGACAAGTAATGTCATTTGCTCAACTTTAATGTTACCAATTTTATCAATTGTGTTCTTTATTATATTATGTTTTCACCAATTGTATTATATGGCTAGTTTCAAGTACATTAATTGGTTTTCAGTCATGGCGAAAACGTGCTGACAGTCATGTTGAAAAACATTCAGGTGATCATAAAGATAAAAACTAGCACATTGAAATTCACATTGGTTTTCAAGTACGTCTGCACTTGAAGATGTTGGAAACAGTACGTCTGCACATTGAAATTAATTGGTCCATTGTGAGAATTTTTTTGGTAATAATCTACAAAACAGTGAAGGTATATACATTTAGTCGCAAAACTTTTAATGCTTATTTATACTACACGTCATTTCAGATAATGAATTAGTATGATTATTGGTTATCCTACAAATTTTCTTATTTAATTTATCCACAATAATAATAAAAAAGTTTCTATATATTGATCATTCTATGAAACCTTCTTGTTAAATCCTGTACTCTTTGGTCACCCTTTCATAATTAGGTCTCAAGGTTATGTTATCTTTGTGTAAGAAATCACCCGGATTTTCAATGTCCTACCCAATGGATAACCGGCATAAAATGGAAATCTACTCTTTGTTATATATCAATTAATAGCCATATTGCTAATGTATGATGACCCAATTATGCTTAAGATGATTTTCCTAGTCAGCATTTACCTCCTCAAAGCAATGCTAATTATGATATCGCAATCCCACATCGAAAAGATAATGAATAGAAGGGATGTATATAATACCTTATCTAACAAACTACTAATAACTTGGTTTAAAAATTTTGGATTAGTGAGAGTAAAAGTTCAAAAGTTATTAGGCCAATTCGTTGGATTTGAGTGTTACAGTTCGTATTAGAGCCAATCTGGTTTAGGAGCTAAGTGCTATGTGCGGAGCCACCTCTTTAACACACGAGTGGGACAAAGTGCCACGCATGAGAGCAAGTACTACGCATGAAAGCCATATCTAGAGTCCCATTCTAAGGGAGATTGACCCAAAAGAAAGTAGTGGGATAATAACTGGCCGTTTTGATCCTTTGGAACAACTTGATGAATTTAGTAGATCTTTTTAGCAGGCCCTAATGACTATAGATCGAACCTATCCAATTTTTATAGTACGATGGTTGGCTGTTCATGTTGGCATGTGATGCTGTGGCATGAAAAGTTACATGTCATGGCATTAGTATCTAAGTTGTTGGCATGTGATGCTGTGGCATGAAAAGTTACATGCCATGGCATTAGTATTCAAGTTCTATCTTGGAAGAGTATTGATGTAAATTAGCCTATAAATTAGCTAGATTAATATTACCAAATTGAGATAGAATCCAGCTACCATAATTGTAAGGAATGTATATATTCAGTTATCATATTCTGTAGAAGAAGTTTTAGGTAAGTTCTTTGTAAAATTTGTATATGTATCATGTCTGGATTTCCAGAAACGAATGAGAAAAACTTTTCTTCATGGTATCAGAGAGGGTTAGGGCCTGCTACAAGTCATGGAGAGACAGGAAATAACAACAACACCACATTCGAGTGAAGGATCTACAGCCACGATTCTTGAAAATTTTACAACTGCGATGAAGCAGTTGTTATCACAACAACAACAAAATACACCATCAGTGACAGAACCTTCTGCCCCTGCAATTGCTATTAGGTTCAATGGTTCCAACTATGGCTTGTGGTCTCAAGTCATCGAGATGTATGTTTCTGGGAAGGATAAGTTGGGATATTTGTGGTCTTTGTTCCACAACCAGCCATGACCGATCCTGGTTTTAGGAAGTGGAGTACTGAAGATGCCACCGTAAAAGGATGGCTGATAAACTCAATGGAACCAGCACTAATTGGAAATTTTATACGATTTCCAACTGCAAAAGCTGTTTGGGATTCAGTAGCAACTACCTACTTTGACGGAACTGATACATCCCAAGTATATGATTTGAAGCGGCAAGTGTCGCGGTTAAAACAAAATGAGGAACAATCGAAACCTACTACAATAATCTTCAGGCTCTCTGGCGAGAAATAGATTTTCGACGACCAAACCCCATGATGTGTGCTGAGGATATTACAAGATATACTTAGCCATTCAAGAAGATCGAGTATATCTCTTCCTTGATGGACTTGATGATCGCCTGGATAAGGTACGAGCAGATGTGCTACAGATCCAACCATTTTCTACTGTGGAACAGGCATATGCCAGGGTAAGGCGAGAAGATCTCTGACAAACTGTTATGCTTTCATTTGGAGAACATGGAGTCTCGGGTGGAGCTATGATCTCCTGCCGTGAAGGGGCTGACTCCCGACCAAAATTAACGACAGGGGGAGTACCAACCACAGGAGGGTGCTCTCACTGTGGAAATTCAAAACATACAAAGGATAAGTGCTTTAAACTTCATGGTTATCCTGAGTGGTGGGATGAACTCCAGAAAAAGAAGAAAGGGAAGGCAAAGCGGTGGGAAAGAAACTGCTCAGGCGACTTTAGTTTCTGGAGGGGCGGAATTGTCCTTAGTTCCCGATCAGAGTACATGTGCCGAACCCAAAGGTAAATCGGGCTGTGCTTATTCTGTCTCTCACATGGGCAAGAATGATAAATGGATTATTGACTCTGGAGCAACAAATCACATGACTTTTGACTCCCAAGATCTTGCCACAACAACTTCTCCTAAGATTGACCAGATTACAAATGCAAATGGACAAAGTTCCAGCGTAACTGGAGCAGGAGATGTTCATCTTTCTCAATCTATTTCTCTTCCAAATACTTTATTAGTACCATCTTTATCCAATAAGCTATTGTCGGTAGGACAGATCACCAGTGATTTACAATGTTTTGCTTTAATGCATCCTGATTTTTGTATATTTCAGGACATTCGCACGAAGGAGATTATTGGACGTGGTACTAAGAGGGATGTATTATACTTCCTAGATGATTTCAAGACAAGGGGTTATGGTTTACACACTCAAGGTCGTCTGGACAAAGAAAAAGGCTTAGTGTGGTTATGGCATCGTCGACTGGGACACCCTTGTTTTGGATACTTGAAAGTTTTATTTCCTGAATTGTTTCGTAATTTTTCAGAGTCAAGTTTCACATGTGAAACTTGTGTTCGGGCAAAAAGTCATCGTGTTAGTTTTCCTCCCAGTATCAATAAAAGGACAAAACCATGTGCTTTAATCCATTCTGATGTATGGGGGCCATCTCCAATCTCTACAATTTCTGGTTTTAGATGGTTTATTATTTTCGTGGATGATTGCACACGTATGACTTGGCTTTATCTAATGAAAAACAAGGATGAAGTTGCTGCTATATTTGAAACCTTTTATGAGATGATTAGAACACAATTCGGTGTCAAGATTCAGGTCCTTCGAACTGATAATGGAGGGGAATTTGTGAACACCAAACTTAGCACCTACTTTAACCTGCATGGTATTACTCATGAGACATCTTGTGCTTACACACCACAACAGAATGGAGTGGCTGAGAGAAAGAACCGACATATTCTTGAAACCGCAAGAGCTATTCTCATAGGTGGCCATGTTTCTAAAAGATTTTGGGATGCTGCTGTCATAACTTCAGTGTACCTTATGAACCGAATGCCCTCACGAGCTTTAAGTTTTCGAACTCCATTACAATGCCTTGCTGATCATGTGGAAATTTCTGGTGCTTTGACTTTACCTCCAAAAGTATTTGGATGTGTGGCTCTTGTACATTTGCATAAAAATCAAAGGATGAAGCTGGATCCATGTGCCGAAAAGTGTACGTTTATTGGATACGGATCACATCAGAAAGGTTACAAATGTTATAACCCAAGTACCAAGAAGTTTCATGTCACACTTGATGTTACCTTCATCGAGTCTGAATTTTTTTATCCACCATCACAACCGAGCATTCGTCACGTAAGAAGAAAGGATACAAATTGGTGGGATATTTCGAATACACAGTTGCCTACGGTAACTTCTATGATGGAAAAGCAACCTGCAGTCCCAACAACTATGATCCAGCCTATGATGGAAGTTGGATACCCTGTCAACAATGAAAAAACTGAACCCAGCAGTAAGGAACAAACTGAACCCAGGAGTGATGATATTCCAGCCGAGCTTCAGGAAGTTGAGCTTCAGGGATTCTGTGAAGACCAACAAAGTCCTATCAATCCATCTCCCTCTTTAGTATCCACCCCAACTCCTGCGAATGCTGCTGAGGTAAACACTTCTTCTCCTTGTGATAATTTACATGGTCGCAAAACTTATGTTCTTCCTGACAGGCATAATCGGGGCAAGCCACCCAACAAATACTCTCTTGAAATAAAAAATCGAACAGCAAAGTATCCCATTGCAAATTATGTGTCAACAAGATGATTATCAGCCACATATCAAGTATTTATCGGAAACGTATCGGCTAAGGCTGTTCCAGAGAGGGTGGAGGTGGCTATGAAGGATCCTGAATGGAGAGCAGCCATGAAAGATGAAATGGAAGCCTTAGAGAAGAATGGGACGTGGAGGCTAGTTGCTCTTCCACCAGGGAAAAAGGCAGTGGACTGTAAGTGGGTTTTCATAATCAAGTATAAGGCGGATGGGTCTATCGAACGATACAAGGCAAGGCTAGTGGCAAAGGGGTATACACAGACATACGGAGTCGACTACAAGGAAAAATTTTCTCCAGTGGCGAAATTAAACACCGTGAGAGTTCTGTTATCACTAGCAACAAATTTAGACTGGCCCTTACATCAACTTGACGTAAAGAATGCATTCCTTCACGGCAATCTGAACGAGGAGATTTACATGAAAATCCCACCGGGCTACAAGTGTGATGGCAACCCCAATGTTGTCTGCAAACTGGACCGATCTCTCTATGGATTGAAACAATCTCCCCGTGCCTGGTTTGGGAGATTTAGTTGTGCTATGAAGGAGTATGGATATGAGCAGTGCACGGCTGATTTTACGTTGTTCATAAAGAGGTGCAATGAGAAAATAACTCTTCTTATTATATATGTTGATGACATTATTATCACAGGCAATGATCATGCGGAGAGTGCAAGACTCATGTCTAAATTGAATGGTGACTTCGATATGAAGCATCTGGGAGAGTTAAAATATTTTCTGGGTATTGAAGTTGCAAGATCAAAAGAGGGAATCTTCTTGTCTCAACGGAAATATGTATTAGATCTTCTTGCTGAAGTTGGAATGCTGGAGTGCAAGCCAGTAGATACTCCGATAATACAGAACCATAAGCTTCATGAAAGTCCAGTTCAGCCTCCTGCCGATGGAGATAGGTACCAACGATTGGTAGGAAAACTGATCTATTTATCTCATACCAGACCTGACATTTCATATGCTGTAAGTGTGGTAAGCCAATTCATGCATGCTCCCAAGAAGGATCACATGGATGCAGTTGTCCGAATTCTTCAATATTTAAAGTCTGCTCCAGGAAAAGGCCTGTTTTTCGGAAAGCATGGTCATCTAGATGTGAAAGGGTATACAGATGCAGATTGGGCGGGTAATGTTACCGATAGGCGTTCAACTTCTGGTTATCTTACGATGGTTGGAGGAAATCTTGTTACATGGAGAAGCAAGAAGCAAAAAGTAGTGTCTCTTTCTAGTGCAGAAGCTGAATTCAGAGGAGTCGTGAAAGGAGTATGCGAGCTACTGTGGTTAAAAAGGTTGATGACTGAATTGGGTTACTCTCCAAAGATCGGAATGAAACAATATTGTGATAATAAGGCAGCCATAAGTATATCTGAAAATCCCATCCAACATGATAGAACTAAACATGTGGAGATTGATCGTAATTTCATAAAGGAAAAGATTGAAGAAGGAGTCATTCAAATACCATTCATCCGGTCAAGTGATCAACTAGCAGACATGCTAACTAAAGCTATATCTGGGAGGGATTTTAAGATCTCGCTGTCCAAGTTGGGTATCAAAGATATCTTTTCACCCACTTGAGGGGGAGTGTTGGCATGTGATGCTGTGGCATGAAAAGTTACATGCCATGGCATTAGTATTCAAGTTCTATCTTGGAAGAGTATTGATGTAAATTAGCCTATAAATTAGCTAGATTAATACTACCAAATTGAGATAGAATCCTGCTACCATAATTGTAAGGAATGTATATATTCAGTTACCATATTCTGTAGAAGAAGTTTTAGGTAAGTTCTTTGTAAAATTTGTATATGTATCATGTCTGGATTTCCAGAAACGAATGAGAAAAACTTTTCTTCAGTTCACGGACTGGCTGTCCCTACTGTCTTCTTTTTGGGATCCATATCAGCAATGCAGTTCATCCAACGATAAACCTCTATCCGAATTTTATAACTATGACACAATCAAACCCGAACGAACAAAACGTTGAATTGAATCGTACCAGTTTATACTGGGGGTTATTACTCATTTTTGTACTTGCGGTTTTATTTTCCAAGTGGGATGGGCCTTGTGAGGATGCAAAGGTCTTAAGAGTGGAAGAACGGAGCCACTTTTTGGACATAGAGCAGGACAAAGTGCTGCGCATGAGAGCTGCCTAGAGTCCCGTTCCAAGGAAGACTAGTCCAAAAGAAAATAATGGGTTGGGCTTTGCAAGGATACAAAGGTCTTAAGAGAGGAAGAATGTAATACCGCAATATCATATCAAAAGTTAACGAATGAAATTAATGTATATAAGACCCTACCTAATAGACTACTAATAATTTGGTTTAAACATTTTGAGTTAGTGAGGACAAAAACCTAAAAGTTATGGGTTAATCCGTTGGAATGGGCTGTTACAGTAATATTAATTATTGTTAATTGTAGGTCTTAGTATTGGGACATAATGTTCTTGCGTCATAGTAACTCTTGATGAAAATAACAGGGATACAGTGCAGTTCATTAGTTCTCAATCCCTCCACAAAAAGAAGTTCTACGTATACACTACAAATATTGCTACTAAAACCAAGATTCTTGTAGTTGATTCTAATTATAGTTATTGTGAAGCCAAGAAATTCTATGTGATACCCACAAATTTTTATTGTTCGAGTAGTCAAATTTCTCTTGTAATCCCTAACATATTATCCTTTCTTTAGCAGCTTTTACAAGTCAAGATGAGAAAGATGTCCATTTTATAAAGAATGTTACGACCTACAACAATCATTTTGATTTATATCTCTTCGTGTTAAGTATGATCAAGAGCTAACCAAAAAAAAAAAATGTAATGTCACTACAAGAAAAACCCCCCTTTAGTGACGACTGGAATATCGTCACTAAAGGTCGCTTTTTCGTCACAAAAAACATATAGTGACGAAAAAATGGTTCGTCACTAGGTCGTCACTAATGCTCCGTCGCTAAAGGGTTTAGTGACCGAAACAAAAAAGTCGTCACTAAATGAGTAGCGTTAGTGACGACTTGAAAATGTGACAAAAATTAGTGACGGAAAAAAGTTGTCACAAAAAGAGGGGGAAAGTCGTCACTAAAAGTTAAGAATCGTCACTAATTGAGCACGTTTAGTGACGAAATTTAGTGACGAAAAATTTTCGTCACTGAAACTATTTCGGTCAGTTGGGCAGTTGTGACGGTTTAGTGACGGAAAAAAGTCGTCACTAAAAAGAATCTTGGTCAACTCTTTCTGTGACGAACTAGTGACGATATGTTTTGTCGTCACTAAATGGTTAGTGACGACTTTAAGTTTGTCACAGAAAGTTTGTTGGTGAATGCAATTTTGTGACGGAAAATTTTGACCTTTTTTGCATTAGTGACGGAAAAATCTCGTCACTAAAAATTCGTTCGCAAATGAAATTAGTGACGAAAAAAACTTGTCACTAAATAGTGTTATTAGTGACAATTTTAACCAAAGCTATAACATTGTATATTTTAATATTTTATCACTGATAACATCAATATATTGATTGTGACATCATTTATCCTTTTAATACAAACATCATCGATATCAAAAATGTAATGAAAACAATCTTACTAATCATTCAACATTCAAAGCCCATATGAAGAAACGTACGAAAGATAAACTTGTGCATTGCAAAAGACAACATTTTACTTTCCTAGTATACAAGAAAATAAAAGTTAAATATCGTAGTTGAACCATGAGAATAAAACATTATCCAAACATCTAACACCCCCACAAAATAGTTATGTACACATAATTCCCATAGCATTCTAAAAGTAAATAAGCAAAAGGCTATTGTAAAACCTTTACAACAGCAACCAACTGCCCATTTGATTCCAAAGTATGTCTACAATCTGTGAATGCTTGGCACAACCTGGTGATGGATGCGTCACTGTGATAAGAAAAGGAAAAAGCAGTAAATGTTATAAATTCAATCCAATTGCAAATATGACTAGCTACGGAAACAACACCCCATAACTATACCTCTCATGACATCGTACAATTCATCGTAATGAATAATAATAATCATATTATATTTTCCACCAATCACATATAACAAAAACCACCATGCAACCTATCACATGACATAATAGAAGACTACAAGGCGAAAATCATACTCTTAACCAATCCTTTTAACTAGGCATCATTATGTTACATAATGTTTATTTCTCAGACAAATGTAGAAATGTGCCATGCATTGACAAAAAAGAAATGAAATGTATGAGTGCACATTTGAGAACGTATTAAAGGAACAATATCATGTCGCGATAACAATTAAAGGCTTAGAAGCAGCAACATCCCATAATTATATCCCATAATTAGAAGCAGCAACATCCCTGCATTTCTGATAAATATATGAAACCTATGAGTCTATTTGCAACAATCCTTTAGGAAACAACATGTTTTCGTGACAACTGAGCTCGTGTTTATAAAATAATTATATCTTTCAGCAGCAACAATATCCCAAAATTATATCTCAATACATAATACAATTCCACCAATGAATTATCACAACAATACGACATTCTCCACCAATCAAACATAAATGAAGTGCCTATGAAATGTTTCACATGACAAAATACATTACGACCAATGAAAGATAATCTTTATAAACAAACCCTGTTAACAAGGCACCAATATGTTGCATAATGTTCATATCTCATACGAATGTAGAAATATCCCCTGCATTGATGATAATGACATGAAACAAAAAGCGTAAATACATTCTCCACCAATCAAACATAAATGAAGTGATTATGAAATGTTTCACATGACATAATACATTACGACCAATGAAAGATAATCTTTATAAACAAACCCTGTTAACAAGGCACCAATATGTTGCATACTGTTCATATCTCATACGAATGTAGAAATATCCCCTGCATTGATGATAATGACATGAAACAAAAAGCGTAAATACATTCTCCACCAATCAAACATAAATGAAGTGATTATGAAATGTTTCACATGACATAATACATTACGACCAATGAAAGATAATCTTCATAAACAAGCCCTGTTAACAAGGCACCAATATGTTGCATACTGTTCATTTCTCATACGAATGTAGAAATATCTCCTGCATTGATGATAATGACATGAAACAAAAAGCGTAAATGCAACAATCCTTAAGGGAACAACATATTTTCATGATAACCAATCTCATTTTTATAAAACAATTATATCTATGTTGGTCAAAAACATTCCATAATTATATATGGAATGACATTATACAATTCCACCAGTTAAAAATAAAAGTCATACTACAATTGCTACAATCGAAGAAAACAAAACTGACCACCAAATGTATCTCAAGTTATACATAAGAATCTACTATGTTACCTAATGCTCACAAACCAATATAAGAAATATTCTCAAACCAATCACAAAACTAAATCACAAACTTACCTACACATATAGGCACCAATATGTTACCTAATGTTCGTATCTCGTAGAAACTGTAAGAAATATTCTCTGCTTTGATGATAAATATATAAAAACTATGAGTCTACTTGCAACAATCCTTAAGCAAACATCATCTTTTCGTGATATCCGAACTCGCCTTTATAAAACAATTATATCTTTTAGAAGCAGCAATATCCCAAAATTATATCTCAATACATACGACAATTCCACCAATTATCGATAATAGTAATACTATAATGCTAGCATTCGAAGAAAACAAAACTGAGCACCTAATGCATTGCATGACGTAATACAATACAACTAATGGCTAAACGGAAAAAATTCCTGAACCAACCTATACATTTAAGCACCAATATATTACATACTGTTTATATCTCATAGAGACATTGGAAATGTATCGTGCATATATAATATTAATGTGGTATCTATGAATATACATGAAACAATCACTTAAGTTACCATGTTCTTTATCTAACCAATATCATCATCATAAGATACTCATAAGTGAAATGTGAACTTACATCTTTTGAAGATTGTTGACTAGCTAGGCAGTCAATTCCTCCATTAAAAGTGCACTTTTTCTTTCATCGCATTCAATTCAACTTCTTGGGCATCAACCTTAGCAAGAATTACTTCATTTCGCCCACAAAGATCATTCGCTCTTTTCCTCTCAACTTCTACTTCCGTTTGGAGTCTTTCCAAGACAATTGCTGGTTTCTTTGAAGCAGCCCGACTCTTCTCCTCGCCAGGGATGTGCTGTAGCTTCCTCCGGCATATATCTATTGGTGAGCTTGAGGAGGTAGACTCCTCCTGGCGCAATTCGTCCTACATTAATAAACACAACATTATTCGCCAATTAGTCTAAACGTTTACAAACAAAAATTGCATACATTGCATGAAAGTCATTTACCAATGTTCTTTGTGCCTTGTCAGAAACCATCTTTCCCTTCTTTCGGGAGAAATGAGCAATTTCATATACATCAATTGCTGTTGGGGCTTTTCCTTCTTTCTTCATCTGTTAAGTGGCCATAATGATAGTATATGCTTTAAGTATATCCCACATAACCATAGTGAAAAATAGAACAACATACTAAGGCTGTACTAACCAGATCATCCACAATTCTAGCTATGGAGACTGTCCCAATAGTTGGTGGGGTGTCATTGGTAGCCTGATTCACCTTGTTGCGTTGGCTAAGTCCCTGGATATTACACCATGTGTAAAATGAATCAAAACCTTTTCTAATTATGACAAAAGATTGAGCTAAAAAGCATAATAAGAATTAATGACTACTTGACCTGGAAGGTGTCACTGGCAAATCTGTCACAAAGGAGGGCCCATTCCTCCTCCTTCACACTCGATGGCGGATGCTTGATTGCCTCTTCCTTGGATGGAAATTTTTTGTAGTGAAGGTGCAGCCTATATTGCCTATTGCGGTGTTGGGCACTAAACTGTGTACGGAATGCCTTCTTCACTAACTCATCCTCACTATAAGTTGAATTCTCCTAAACATTAACAAAAATGGCATTACAATTCATATATACAACTAAGTCCAAGTTAGGTATTATGAATTTAATTAGCCAATACAAAGCACATAATACCGTGCACTTGGCGATGATCTCCTTCTTCAATTCTTGTGGCTGATTTTTCCAGGTTGTGCCATCAAATTTAGCAAATTGCCGTAGAAGGCAGCCACCCTTAGTTATCAATTGCTGACTATCCGATCCCACGAACCTTCCAACTTTCTCATTGACTTCTATGACAAGTTTTGCATCTAAACACCCCTTTCTTTTACCAGTCACATTGCGTGTGGGTCCCCTCGTACTGCATGTCACTACATGATTTGGACAAGACCATAAGCCATAAGAGCCGATTATCCATTCAACAAACTCACTCTCAATCATAAAGACGAGGAAGGAAAAACTATGTTCATCAAACTTGTGGACATAAGTTTATTGTATAAAACTTACCTAATGAAGTACTTCCAGACGGTGTGTTTGCTGTCAAAGCTTGCTGATCGAAGGTGGGCATCTCAGATTGATCTTGAGAATAGCAGTGAACATCCTCCTCCTCATTGGCAGGTTCACCCACTCTCGAAGTTCGAATCTCTTTTTCGTTATGTGACTCTAACATAAGCGTCAACGATCGCCTCACTCCAGTGGTGTTTGTCGACAACGTACAAGTGTCCTCAATGTTCTCATCTCTAAGCTGAAAGGGGGGCATTGCCCGATTTGGTAGAGGGCAGGCATCTTTTGAAGAAGATTCACCCATTGCCGCATTTTTCTGTGTCGGTGACAACCTGGCACTTCGACGAGGAGAAGCAAGTTTTGGGAGGGGGGGGGGGGTGGCAAATTTGGCACAAGTCGGGCACTTCGCCTTGGGGATGCAACAAGTGAAAGACGTTGAGCATTGTTCCCTTTAGACGGCGTGGACGTCCCCTTTGGGGTTTTTGACTGTGCAGGCCTCTGTTCCAATCTTTCCTTGCCAGGCCCAACCATCTGTACATCAACAACCAAACATTATACAATTAAGTATCTACACGCATAGTATTTAAATTGTTTATAACATAACCAAATGGCCTAATAACTTACGTGAGAGAATGGCCCAAACAAATGCAGAAAAAAGCCCAAAAAACAATCACCTTTCCAATGAAAAAATAGCCCAAAAATTGCAGAGAAACTACTCCAGACCAGTGGACAAACTTGTAAAAAAAGTCGCAAAAACAGCCCAGACACGTGTCTTTGTGTCACTAAAAGGGACGTGTGCCCTGTAGATGAGATGTTCAAAATGCCCTCAAGACCTCAAGCAATCCAAGGAATTGGTAGCGGGTATCATTCACTCCCCATCATTCTGGACCATGGCTTTTGGCCAAATTCTCCCATTATATACAGAAGGTACACCAAAATGAAGTTCCTTAAAGGATACTTGACAACAATAAATTGGTTTGAAATCAAGAAAGAAAAGCTAGAATGGACTAGTTTGACATCGTTCTTTCGTAATTTCTAATTGCCCATCACCTTATCCCACAGCCCAGCCAAAAAATACAATGAAAAAGCCCAAAAATTGCAAAGAAACTACTCCGGACCAGTGGACAAACTTGTAAAAAAAGTCGCAAAAACAGCCCAATAACATTATGAGAGAATGACCCAAACAAATGCAGAAAAAGGCCCAAAAAATAGTCACCATTCCAATGAAACAAACAGGCCAAAAATTGCAGCACAAATTGCAAAGAAACTAATTTGGACCAGTCAAAAAAATTCTAAAAAAAGTCAAAAAATCAGTCGGCATAACATTATGAGAAAACAGTCCAAAAATTTTACTTACTACTTTAGGCAAAACTTAGAACAAAACCACAACATTGGCAACTTAAGCGAAAGGGTAATAGGATGCAACAAGAAACCAAAAACTTTGGGGGGAAGAAAACTTTCGGGTGAATTTGAACCAAATTCAAATTCAATTTTTTGATAATTCGAATTTGGGTGAATTTGAAGTAAATTTGAATTCGAATTCGGTTTTTTCGGCACCGAGGTGCATTGTATTTCAAAATGCATTGTTGTATCTTGAAAACTCTGGAATCCATAAACTAATGCAGGTCTCTAGGTTGAGGTACATTTTGAGGACTGAATAACTTCATGAAAGAAACACGCATGCTTTCAAATATATAAAAATTATTAAGTGATAACACTTTTTGCAACAGAAGTTACACTTATATCTAATCAATGGCTGAGGCCTCATTCTTTGCCAATTATAGGTGAGTAAGAAACAAAAAGGAAAAAAACAGAAAAACGCAAAAGAGGTAAAACACGGCCGAATCAATTTCAAATCTGACCGCATGAACTTTCGCACAACCATGCCCCGCCATCACCTCCGTGAAGAAACCGAGCGAATAAGAAAAACACCAAAAAAACAACAAAATCAATCCATGAAGACAAAAACTAGCGCGCCCATTGATTTTCAACGCCTTTCTCAAATTGGGTTCAATTCCGAATTGCAGAACGCTAACCATAATTAACAGCATAATTTCATCAAAGGCAGTATCAAATTGGGTTCAATTCCGAATTTCAAAAAACATCATACCTAAGAAAGAAAAAATATTGAAACGACAAACACCTTTCTCGATATCTCTAAAACAGAGAAAATTCAGCCAAAAAATTTCAGAGTATAAGATTTACACACACAAAAAGGAAGCAGAGACAAATTTGGACCTCAAAGATTAGAATCTCCTCCCAGTTCAAAAATCTCTGTTAAGCGTCAAGGTAGCTAGATCACCCCATCATCACTGAAACAGCCCCACTTCAAATTTCTGCAAAAAGCTTCGATCTTTCTACAAAGTTCCCACTAAACAACTTGCAAACTAAGAGTTAGAAACTGATTTTTTAAGCACAACTTGCAACTTGCTTCAATCGAGGTGGGTTGTGGCACGTTGCCAGGAAAGAGGGAGCGAAGAATAACTCTGACCGTGTAGACCCTCTATCCAGTCATACCCATCAGCGCCCCCTTTCTAGTCAGAACAAAAAAAAGGCAGGCCGAAGGTCTACCGGCGGAACTAAACCTAGATCTGGGTAGCTCACTGGTAAATCCAAACACACAAGACAAGTCGGCCCCAAAAACAAAGGCGAGCTCACGGTTTAGAGATAGGAATATAAAAGATTTTTCAAAAACAAAAGCCCAACAATTGAAGATTGAATGCAACAAATATAGATACATACCGCAACTTCCAACTTGTAGAATGTATTTATTAGTACAAAATCCGGTGATGGAGAGGCAGTCGCCGGGGGGAAGAAAGAAGAAAATGGAAAAGGGAGGGGGGCAGTCGGCTTGGGAGAAGAAAGGGAAAAATGGAAAATGGAGGGGAGGGGGGCTGTCGGCGAGAGAAGAAGGGAGAAAATGGAAAAGGGAGGAGGAGGTGCGATCGGCTTGGGGAAGAAAGGGAAATGGAAAATGGAGGAAGGGGGTCATCGGCGGGAGAAGAAGGAGAAAATGGAAAAGGAGGAGGCGATCGGCTTGGGTGAAAAAAGGGGAAATGGAAAATGGAGGGGGGGTAGAAAGCGGAAAATGGAAAATGGTGGGAAGGCGGGAGTCAGCGGGGAAATGGAAAATGGATTCAATATTTTTTAAAATGTGTTTATTTTGTCAAAATATGTTTATTTCTTTCAATTGCATTCTTAATATTTTAATACAAAATTTAGTGAATTATAATATTTTATATTAATATGATTAATTAATAAATCTATACATATTATTTTCTCTATTTTTTTCAATTATTTTAACTTATTTTTAAATAATTTTTATATTTTTTAATAAATTTCTTTTTTTATTTTCTGATTTAATATATTAATATTATTATTACAATTTTAATATATAATTATCGAAATTATAAATATGTGAATTTGTTCAATTCTTATATTATATTTAATCAATTCTAATATATGAGTAAAATTAATATAAATACATATCATATGTAATAGTAATACAAATCAATGAATTTAAATGCTCAAAACACTAGCATTTAGTTAATTAGCTCCATATATAATCTT
Organism: Gynochthodes officinalis; assembly: GCA_020080225.1. Classification (NCBI taxonomy): domain Eukaryota; kingdom Viridiplantae; phylum Streptophyta; class Magnoliopsida; order Gentianales; family Rubiaceae; genus Gynochthodes; species Gynochthodes officinalis. The sequence goes on from CM034622.1 coordinate 13,684,548, forward strand.
ATATATAAATATATATATATATATATATATATATATATATATAAAACTTATTATATGTATAAATATAACTCAATATAATTTGTATGAATGATGAATCATACACTTTATATGTATAGATATAACTCAATGTAATATATATATTTTTTATTGAGATAGAAATCTAGAGTGCAACTCCTTAATATTACTTTTCTTTTTTTGGAAATTGAGCGATATTGTTTAGTTGAAGATTTGGAAGTAAGATAAAAACTCTTAGAGTTAGTAAGTTTGATTGAAATACAGGGTAAAAGTGAGTTTTAATGGAAAAAAATAGTAATCTTTGTTGCTTTTGGATATATGCTAGGGAAATCTAATGAAAAAAATAAAAAATAATTAAATGCCATAAACCCTTTACTTGGAAAATAAATTAAATAATAGTTTGTATTTTGATCTTGACAAGATTAGCTAGTAGTAAATGGGAAAGAATAAAATAATTTAAAAGTAGTATTAAAGAGTTAAATATATTCCAAGTGCCTTTATCGAAGAATTTAAAAGGAAAGGTATAAATTCAAAATACTACAATTATTCTAATCCAATCAATTAAACTAGAGGGCAAGGAAATATTATGTTGCATATTTGTTGGGGGTGAATAGAAGTAATAGCTTGTGGCAAAAGTATAATTAGAATGAGGAAATAGACATAAATAAAAAAATGGATAAATGAAGTTCTTAATTTCAAGTGGTACTTATTTTTTTTTGTCTAAATCAACTTTGCTACATATTTACAAGTGACAAATACTAAATACTAAATCTGTCGTTATAAAAATGCCAAGTATGAACCATACCCAACATTTATATGCAATAAAGTAATTATTCTTTGTACTAATTACTTTTATTATAATTACATAACCACATAACTACTATATATATATGAATTAACTGCTTATACTATAGATTTTAGTCCTATCTATATATGTATATATAGATACTCCCTTTGTCATAAAAAAAAAGTGTTTGTCTCAAAACATATCCACTATTTCAAAAGTGCATACTGATTATTCAACAAAATATCCAAAATACTCTTAATGAGGTAGATTACATGAAATGGTGTATGATATACAATACCTTTAATGAGAAAATTAGTTGCACTTGCATTTTGTTGACTAACAAGAAAAAGTTGTACATTAGTAAAACCGAACGCCTTTTTGGGAACAAAAGAGTATAACTGTATAAGTATCTACTACTTTTGTTATACATTATACGTCTCACTATATATGTACATGTATTAATCACTACTTGTGTTGTTATATTACATTAATGGCTATAATTAGTTTGAAACTATATATGTCCCAATGCATATGTTGTAATTAAAATTTATAATATTCAATTTCGTTGTATACCAAAGCAAATATTTTATATCTCCATAGTTAATAATATTATACACTAAAATACAATTTTTAGCAATTTCTTGTTAGTCAAATGACAGAGCAATATTGTTCTTGACGAGGCTTTGGCACATGTGGTTTGAGCCAAATTTACCACCAAATAGTGAAAATATTTTACATTTTCTCCCTCTCTCTCCATCTGTTAAAAATGGCTAATTTAGTAAAACATCTTATTAGTTATAAACTATGAATACAACAAACATAATTAATAATATTATTAAACCCAGTTTGTACGTCAAACTAGTAAACTAATTGGTTCTTGTGCTTATTACTATTAACAAAATTATATATTTAAAGTGATTAAACTTATATGTGCAAATTCATATAATGTAGTCAAATTCATATATATGCGTAAATTCTCGAGTTGATAGTGTATCTACAAACAAATACTCTATTCATACGTCAACTAATGTTGGCAAATGCATATATATTTGGGTGTTTTAGTACAATTATTAAAAATTAAGATTTATATTTTTCAAAAGTTAACTTCAGCCCAATAAGTAAATTACATAATCCAATTCTTAAGTAAACAAAAATTAAGGCCAATTCTTATATCAATTGTGGGCCAAATAATTTAGCCCAAAACAAGCTCAATCCTTATATAAGTTGTGGCCCAAGCAATTTAGCCCAAAACAAGCCCAATCCTTTATAAGTTGTGGCCCAAGTAATTTAGCCAAAAACATTTTATATACTCTATCCCAAATTAATTAGCTTAACACATATATTTTTTCATCAAATTTATAATATTATGTTTTATTATACACTAAAATAATTTTTTTCTATCTCCATATATAATAATATTACACACTTCAACCCTATGTATAAAAAAAAAATTAATAGATTACAACTATTTTCTTTTTCATTGTCACATAACCTACTAATTAAATTTTCTTTTGCACCAAAAAATTATATTTATAATGCACTAAAAAAATTTATATTTTTTAATTATTGATATTTCACACATATACATATAATCAAGAATTTAATTAAAAATCATATATCAAGATGTGTTTAGACCTTAACCAATCCTTACCAAGTTAGGTACTTTGTGTTAACGCACGTCTATTTAAACCTAGTATTTTTATGGACACTAATGTAATGTGTTAATTGGGGATTTCCACTTTAATACAATTAGTTTGGACAAGAAAAAAAAAAGCCAATTAGTGACGAAACAATTGCGTCACTAAAACATATTTCCATTAGTGACGAAAAAGATATCGTCACTAAAAGGTATTAAAATTTAGTGACGATAAAATTTCGTCACAATGATTCTTTTAGTGACGATAATGAATGTCGTCACTGAATTCTCGTCACTAATTACGACTATTTTAGCGGGAAATTTTCCCGCCACACTCTTTAGTGACGACTTTTTGTGATTCGTCACTAAAAATTTGGAGTAGTCAATAAAATAGTGACGATAAAAGTTTTGGTCACTAAAGGTTATATTTAGTGACGATATTTTTTTCCGTCACTAGAAATTCCGTCACTAAAGGGGGGTTTTTCTTGTAGTGTGTACACTTTTCATGTGCAAGGTTAGGTATATTATTGCTTAAGTCCACTTCTCTTGAATGATGAGAAACTGTCAAGTGTGTAGTTTTACGTTTTTGATATTTAAAAATAGATTAATGATTGGTTAAAGTTCTTGGACAAGTTTCATGAAAGAAGCTTGAGATTGCTCTCTCAAATTCTGAAGGAAAATTACTATGCCAAATTCTTTAGAGCTCTTTGGATGGTGTGGATATTGAGAATTACTCTACCTTTTTCAACACTAATTCTGACTTACATCAACGTCATTATAACCTTCCTTCAATTTCACAAGTTATATCTATTCTTACTGAATCTAACGGTGCTTCTTGTGATAAATCATTTCATATTTGGATCTATATTTATTTAGATATTCCACAAAGAATAAAACACTACTTTGGTTATGATCCTTTCCAATATTTGATTATATTTCTTCATGGAGAATCAGGCTAGTACACTGTGATTGAAAGAGCTCGAGGTAAGAATAAGAGAAAAGAGCTTGTGTGTAGGGAAAAGATGTGAATCTTTAGATGTTTTTGCATATGAGAATCCTACTGATTGACTTAATTTTGAAAAGAATTGTAAGTTTGTCAAGTTAAATTCACACATAAGATCTATTATTGTTTTTTTGCATCAATGCCCAACAACTAATTCTTTTCTTCCTTTTTTTCGTAGTTGTTAATGAGGCAAAGAAGTATAATGGGTATGTATCCATTAGGGAGTATTATTCCTATAGACTATACATAAGATAGGATAATAAATAGATGCTACTTTTTGCATTAATAAATTTTGAACAATTCGTTGTTTATATTTATGTTAAGACTAAAACAAGTAGGTTGGATTTTCATAGACACAAAAAGATTATATTAGAACTAAATTTTTATAAGGGGTTTTAGGTAGTATGTTTGTGGGTGAAACAGTTGGAGCAAATCCTAGTCATAGGCTTGTATTTCCAATATCATTTCTTGGTGAAATGCATGGTATTTGCTACAGATACTTATATGCTATGGCTTTAGTGCAAAAGTATGGAAACCAGACACTATTTTTACTATGACATGAAACCCCAACTAGAAATAGATCAAAGAAAATTTACAGAACAAGTAAAAAGATTAAGAGTATGAAATTGTTGTAGGAGAGTTCCCGTAGTTCTTTATTTGGAATTAATGACATAAAATTTAGATTGAGAAGAAAAACCATGAAATGATAGTGATGCTAGTTGTTGTAAGCCCAAAACAATGAGAGAGATACTATCTTAGACTTCTACTTTGCCGTGATAGAGGTCCTACTTATTTTGATGATTTGTTGACAATAACTAGAGGAAAAAAGCGTTTAGATAGGCTATGTTAAAACTAGGTTTTCTAGATTTAGACACGTATAATGAGGAAATGCTTGATGAATTAATTATGTTTCAAATGCCTTGTGTTTTGCGATTTTTTTTTTTTTTTGGGTTGCTATTCTCTTGTCCTCCAAGTGATCATAGGAAACTGTGGGAAACATATGAACATCAACTATCAACAGAGTCTCTTAGGCTTGAAAGTCTTGCTAGTGATGCATCTTACAATGTGAAAAAGAAAAATGTTTTGTGAGATCCATAAGGCTTTGCAACAAATGGATAAGAATGTTGCTCACTTTAGGTTATTTCCGGGTGATACTAATTTTAGTTTTCATGAAAAACCAATAAAAAAAATTGAAAGTTGAATTAAATGACATCATTATGGAAAGTGTCAAAAGTAATTATAGTTAAAAATTTTCCTTTGATGGCCCTGCAGATACAAAAAACCTTTTTGATATTGAGCCCATCTTGCTATAATTAACCAGGTCTCAAGTCTTTATTGAAATTGTTGTTACTGTATACGGGGTAGTTGCATCAATTCTTCTTGGAGGTGGTATGACACATTCTAGGTTTAAGATTCCTCTTGATTTTGCAAATATTTTAACTTGTAACATGAGCAAATAACGCGGCAAAACTAGGTTATAGCTCATTCTAAACTTCTACTATAGGAGAAGGCAACAATGGCTAAGAAGGAAAAGGAAGCACTATAGCAAGGGATTTTATGCATTACTAAGGATGTAATGAACAACATTAGTCCTTTTGGCAAGAAGGTTGTAGTTTTTGGTGGTAACTTTATGCAAACACTTCTAGTAATTGAAAAAGCTTGTGAAGATGTGTAAATTAAATCAGGTATTATAAACTTAGTTCTATAGCCTAATTTGAAGATGTAAGTACTTAGTGAAAATATGTGGTTAAGTTGGATCAAATGTTTGTCATAATTTTTGTTCAGAATATGTGAGAGTAGACAACCTATTGATAAAGAGATACTATTTAATTATTTGAAAATGTTGTCATCCATTTAATGAAAAAGAGTATTCTCTCAACATTTTAGTTACTCTAAAATTATTCTTCTAATACCATTTCATGCAAAATCAATTCCTAATATGAAGATATTTTAATTAACAGATTAATAGACTCAGTTTTTGTGAACTTGAACCTATATTCCATTTAGTCTTTTGAGATGGTGAACAAGTGCATTTTGATACCCAAAAGTAATACTGTTGATGGTATGACTAAATGATGATTGAACACTTTCCTAGAGACATTCAAATATACACTAGTATAGATAAAACTCTTGATGAGAGACATCAAGAAGATAATGATAGGTTCTTTAATTCTTTAAATCCCAAACATTTTTACCCTGTAAATAGTCACTAAAGAAGAATTGTCCTACTATTCTTCTAAGGAACTTAAACCCTTTAAAAGGTCTTTGTAATCGAGCACGGTTAATATGTAGGGAACTAAGGTCAAATAGTATTTTAGTTGAAATTTGAGTTGTAATGGAACACGGTTAATATGTATGTTAATAAAGATGAGACATTTTTCCTATCAAAGATATCACTAAATTCTCCTAAGAGTGGAAATCATGATCACCTTTTACAAGAACTCAATTTCCACTCAGGTGTTGCTTTGCAGTGACTATTAAAAGAAATTCAAAGTCAAACTCTAGACTTAGTAAGAATATATCTTCGTGAGCTTGTTTTCTCTCTTGCCCAACTACATATGGCTTTAACAAGAGTAAAAATTTCTAATTGAGTCAGGGTATTTATTGTTCCTCCAAAGTATTCTCATATAAAAATCAACTATAGATATCAAAATGTTGTATATCATGAAATTTTTAAGCTTGCATGGTAATAAAGTGTGCATATCTATTTTATGAATTGTAACAAAATTCCTTTTCAATTGTAGTTTTTCCAGTGTGCAAGTTGATTGCTCAGAAATTGTATTTACTTACAAAATAGTTGAATCAATGACCACAAATATCCCTTTTGCTGCCAAAGAACGGAAGTAATGATTTTTGTGCAGAAAAAGTTAAACACATACACTCAACGATCTTAGTAAGTATAATAAATTTATGCTTGTCGATGACAAGGTATTATAATTGTTGGAAAACTCTAATAGCTTATCAACTATACCATAAATTAAATTTTTTTTCTTCATTATTTTCATTTTCTTAGTGATTATTTCCGTGCTATGTAGGAAGTAAGATGGAAGACATAATATTTAATTATATTGTTTCGTGCATGAGCAACAAGCTCTAACTATATAAATCCCAATCCGCAAATTTTAGATTTTAACTCTACTCCTTTTCTACTCTCAAAATCCCGAATTCTCTTGACTAATTCTGCTAGCTTGAAGACTTTACCTATGCAGGTTCTGAATTCCAGTTACAAAGGCTGCTAGAAAGATTTGTAATTTTAAATTCCTGTTCTGATGTATCTATAATAGTTTTATCAAGATCGCTGTTTATTGTACAATGATGGTTGGACTGCTTGGTGCGGCTGTTTTCTTTCTCAAGGGACTTTTTATTCGGTCGGACTAAGTTGTTTTTGTCAGATCTGAATTTCTGTTGAAGACCGAACATGGGATCAGGATACAGAGAAGATGATGGATAGCATAATGTTGTTGCGAGCTTCCTAATGGTATTTTATCCTTACTTGGCTTTGAGATTTCTCTTATGTAATAGATAAACAAATTGTGTTTAGGGAGTGCAATTGATGTTCAAGATATATTGTCCAAGTTTAGTCATTGAGTTGAAGTTAGCTGGACATTATATCTCAGAAAATCAATCTTTTGGTTGGCAATCCGTTAGATAGGGTAGTGTTTCCATTCCATAGCTAGGTAGATGTTTAGCTTAGTTAGCACATTGCAATTACAATATTTTGCAATTTCCATTGTAACTAATGGGATAATGGCAACTCCAATCCATTATTCTATTTTCCTCCTTGGCTAATAATTTAGACCAAGGAGATCATTTTAGCCTTTTGGGCTAATATCTGTAAAGTTTCTAGTCTTCATTCAATGAAATTGCTATCGTTTTGGAAAAAAAAAAAACTATATAAAAAGCATTGAATTAAGAATGCTAAGGTCAAAGATAATTTATTACCATTTACACATTAATTGAAGAGGTCTCAAATGGTGATAACACTTTGATTTTTTAGTATAAATATACGAATTTTAGTGACCTTTCTGAATTCTTCCATGTTAATTACATCCCCCTCACCTGTGAATTTGACTTATTATCAATCGATTCTTATATTTTTAAAAAATTACCAACACTTCCCTAGACCTAATGTCTATCAAAATCAACTAAGAGAAAAAGTGAAAAGAAAAAATAATCAGTAAAAATTATTACATTTACCTTACTAAGGGTTGACTTAATTACAAAATAAAAGTGTTATAATTTTAAAAAATTATTACTGTAAAACATTTTTTTTTCTTTTAGTTTCCTTTTCAAAATGACAATGAGCTTGATAGTGAGTTAATGTGAGCATCTAAGGCTATTTATGAAGCAACCTAACTACCACAAAAGTTCAATTCATTCACACAAATTTAAAAAAAAAACCAAACAAAACATTGATTTTGAATATCAAAATCAAATTTTTGTTAGTTTTTTTTTTAAAGGATGACTTTATTCATTCAAGTTAGGCATTTTTGTTAGTTTTTTATTATTATTAGAATAAGTGAATTATTATTGATTCATTCCTTGAAAGAATAGAACATGATAATTTTTTGTCATCTAACTCAAGTAGCAATCAAAAGCATCAAATGGATCTAACTAAAATCCATATGTTATATATGTTTGCTTATATACATACATACATACACACACACACACATATATAAAACTGTGTGAGTCTCAAAAATAGGCTAGATATAATAAACTGTATCTTTTTATTATTATTATTATGACTAGCAGAAAAAATGTGCATGATATTGTGAATTGTTTCAAAAGGAATTCAAAATTTCAATTTAAGAATGCATTCTACGATTTAGAATAAATTGATTTGCTATTTCTTAAATCTCTCAAAATCATAAAGTAACATGTATTCTTCTAATTCTAGGCAATTTATAGACCTACCTATCATTTATAAATAGAAGAAAAAACATATTAGCAGTGGAAAACCTACAAGGATAGAAAGTATAAGGCTAAAAGAAAGCCAAAAAAAGGATATTTCATATGTAATCCTACATAATCTCAAATGCTATCTGTTATATATATAATGAGAAAATAATTTAAAAGAAAAGATAAACCTTCCATTGAGGAGGCTATGCGTCTAAAAAATTGGTATCGCATCTAATTTGTGATTCAACTGTTACAACTTATGGTTCAATTTTTCTGCCATTATAGGAAAATTATAGTTTCTCATTGATTTCTGTAATATATTTTGTGCTTCCTGCATGATAGGGAGAAATGAAAAAGTAATTGTAAAATGAATTAGCACAAAGTCTCACTTGACATGAAGCCCTCAGCTATATCTATGTAAATGATAAAGAAATATATTTTAGTTACCAATATCCTACCTTCACTTCATTTCTATTAATTATGTAGTGAGGCCAAAACCATTGATAAGAATTAATGGCTGGATAAAAGAAATGCCATGCATTATGCAATTAAGCTATCTTAAACATATATAATTTTATGACTGTAAATTTTGCAAAATGCATTTGTGCAGGCAAAAATCACTTTTCAACCCCTTCTTTAGTCATACTGGTACATGACATGTAACAAGCTTTCTCGTAGAACCATAGCAAACTACAATATTCTTGTAACATTTGTGATGACAAGCTGCTGGTGCCACAAAGGTACAAATTGTAAACTAAATTAGCTACTACATATACATGCTTTTAAGATAATAACTAAAATTTTATTGCTACAAATGGATATATATAATTTGTGGATGTTGTTTTTATATAGAGCTCTTGCATATCATTGAAATGATAATGGCATTAGTATTCAGTCATATTATTGAAAAGCTGTTGAATTTCTTTGCCAAAGAAGAAATAGATCATGATTTTTAGGTATCAAAATATTATGGAACTTGTGATATTTAGTAAGTAAATTTACTAAAATATATTGAAAATATCAAAATAACATGCAATTAAAAATTTATTTGCATTTTTTGGAACAAAGAGCTATGTATAAGTACACTATTCAGAACTAGAAAAGAAACTCTTCTATGTTTAGATAAGGTCCAAAATTTAATCGAGTTAGATAATTTCTAAGCAAGGACGAGCATATACAAAATTTGCCATCAAAGGGATGTGTAGAAAGTCAGAATGCTGACTATAGCTTTTCTTCTACTCTAGTTACACTTATTTTTAGTCCTGGTTTATTTTAACACACAACATTATCGAGTTTTTCTAATTCCTCTGTAAATTAAAATTTATGTAGTTGAAATATCCTCTTACTCTATTTTGTGTATGTCACTTACTAATAAATTTAACATTGTTGATGTTTTGCAACAAATTAAAGATGTTGTGACTAAGGAAAGGAAAGTAAAGCCTACTATGAACTTAACTATCCCACTATCCTACAAGAAACTAAAGTTGTTGTGACTACAACGAGAAAGGCTAAATAAGCCAAGAAAAATTATATTTGGTTTGGTACTACTTCTTCTACTCAAATGCGAATTAGGCCCGTAATATCTATGATATTCTAATCCTTTTGAAACTATGGACTTCTATCCTGAGCAACTAAATATAGGTCTAAAAGTCAAACAAAATAGCATAACTTCTTTTGTTTAGGCTTTAATAGTATATAGTTTGTGTTAGGAACTACGCACTTATTATGCATCAAAAAACTAAAGTTCATTTTGCCATGTTATGAATGAGTAAGTAACTCATGTAAATTCACGGTTAGGATTCACATTGATTGATTATTAGAAAATATGCACTTCATAATTAATTTCTATTGCATAGAATACTAAAACAAGTGCACTTTAAATGTAGCGTGTGCTTTTAATCTCCATTAGATGGTGTAGAATTTCAATGCCAAGAAATTAAATACATTCAATCCAATATTTATTTTGCTAGTAGAGAAAAATCAAACTACAAATATAGTCCACTTAAAAAAGAAAATAACAATAACTAATTTTCAAATAGTTCTCTACAATATAGCTAAATCTTTTCATAACTTTTTTCTTACATTAAAGTGTCACATGTGTACTAGTGATATGTTGCATCCAATGACTAGTAATAAATGAAATCTGTTTCAATAGGCTAGTAATTGTGGTTGATTTCTCATTCGCGCTTATTATGTGTATGTATAGACTGCAAATACATACAACTCTTGTCAATGTTTTTTGTATTCAAAGTTTGTCTACTTCTAGAGTTTTCTAATTTGCCATGCAACATTTCTAAGGGGCATATCAACTCTTTCACAAAGAAAGGTGTGTATTCATACAATCTTTTATCCTCCTATGGCTTAGTAATATTTTAATACTCCACTAATTTATAAATTTAACATTGTATTTTCAAATTTCACATATTATTATATTTCTCATAATTAGCAAATGAACAAACAAAAAAAATCCGTTCAATAGGTGAGAATCCATAGAAGTAAAAAATAGCACAAGTTTCTCACTATACTCACATTCAATGAACCTCATGTATGTCGTGATAGTGAAGAAACAACCATGCATATGTGAACTGCAATCAATTTATAAGAAATTCCTACAAAGGCATCCTAACTTTATCAACTACTTAGGATATCCAAAGTTACTCTTATCAAGTGCAATCCAAAATTGGCTACAAATTATTCTCACTATTGATGGTGAAGCATTGTAGTAAAGAAGTATCATTATAACATTTCCATTCATATTCTGATACTAAGTGTAAATGTTAAAGCAATTTTAAGTATGTTTTCACATGTCATTTAGTACAACCACATAAAGATGAAAATCATTAGCTATGGTGCTTTTTAATTAAGTCCAATGATGTTCAAAAATAGGTGCTAATTTTCTATACCATAGATCAACCTCCTTTTATAGTGATTAACATACAATGGTCTCTTATTTGCAAAAAAATACTAGTATTTTTCTACCTTGATAATAATTTCAAAGGAGGTCAAGAGATTATAGTGTATCAAAGAGTAGTAGATTGGAATTTAACAATTAGAGCTCAATGCTTTGATGTTGCATAGGAATAGTTTTGTATTAACAACTTTATTAAAAGAAAAGTTATTAGAATATTTTGCATTTATAAACACTTTCATTATGATATCATCCTATGTGAGGAGTGCAAAAGAGAAATATTGCTACCTTGTATAGTTCTATGAACACTACCAAATTATAATTTACTGCCATGAAAAAAGTACTACTCAGGCTTTTAAAGACATAAAAGCATTGCAACTTTATTTCAAATCTAACATCCATCCTTTTGTTGTGTGCATGCTGTTGTTGTGTTCAAATGATTGAATAACTAGGAGCAATTTACTTACGACACTTAGTTGACATTCATAAAAAATATTTAATGAATTATGAGTTCAATACATCCTGTTTAGTAGAAAGACGGATCTTACTTGCTAATTATCAGTCAATCACTTATTCACAAATTTTGTGTGAGGCTAATAGTTTTCATTTCCCATCTCATGGAAAACCCTTTTCGCTCTACTTAACTTTATGCCCCTCTAAGGGTATTTTAGTGATCGGTTATATGGGAAGTGGACGATCTTATTTGGTAAAATACCTAGTGACAAACTTCTATGTTACTTTTATTACGGTAGTTTTGAACAAGTTTCTGGATAACAAGCCTAAAGGTTTTCTTATTGATGATATGAATATTGATGCTAGTGACAACATCAATCGTGACTTTCATGTGAAGCTGGAGTTGCTAGGTTTGATGAATGCACTAACTATGGATATGACATTGGAAATCGACCGATTTTATATCACCATTCAATTTGAATTAGCAAAAGTAATGTCTCCTTGCATAATATGGATTTTAGATATTCATGATATGGATGTGAATGAGTCGAATTAGTTATCACTCGGTCTATTAGTGAACCATCTCTTCAGGGATTATGAAAGAAGTTCCATTAGAAATATTCTTGTTATTACTTTGACTCATATTTCCCAAAAGTAGATCTCGCTCTAATAGCTTCGAATAAATTAAATACATGCTTTAAGATATGAGGGCTTCTTATTCCACAACAATGGAAGCACTTTTTCACTTTTTCATATATTACGGGGTTTCACTTGGAGACGAAAATGTTCCATACTAATGAAGTCGAGTCCATAACAATAGGTTTCCATAACCATGGGTTCTAATGTACGAGATCTTGTAGAATTTATGGATAAGGCCTTATCCATTAGTATTACACAGAAAAATTAATTATAGACACTAATAAAATTAGATCCATTATTTAGACAAACTTGGGAGTTGCGATCCCAGGTAAGATCAGTTCAGGATCGTGGGATCCTTTTCTATCAGATAGGAAAGATTGTAGCACAAAGTGTACTTCTAAGTAATTGCCTCATAGATTTTATATCAGATAGGAAAGATTGTACTTCTATATGAAGAAGAAATCATGTAATGAGAGGAATTCTTATTTTTCCAAATGGTACTTTGAACTTGGAACGAGCATAAAGAAATTAACCAGACTTCTTGATCTTATGAATTGTTCTGCTAAATCAGTTGCGCAAGATCTTTGATCTCTACCTAGACCTAATGAAAAAAATGGGATCACTTCTTATGGATTCGTTGAGAATGATTTGGATCTATATCATGGCCTATTAGAAGTAGAAAGCGCTCTGGTGAGATCTTCATGGACAGAAAAAGATTGCAGTTAATTTGATAATAATCGAGTGACATTGCTTCTTCAGCCTAAACCGAGGAATCCCTTAGATATGATGCAGATCAAATCTTGTTCTATCCTTGATAAGAGATTTCTCTATGAAAAATACGAATCAGAGTTTGAAGAGGTGGAGGAAGAAGGAGCTCTTGACCCATAACAGATAAAGGAGGATTTATTCAATTACATAGTTTGGGCTTCTAGAATATGACACCTTTGGGCATTTTTATTTGATTGTAGCAAAAGGCCCAAAGAATTAGGATTTTCCTATTGGTTAAGGCCATTTTGGCGCAAGTGGATCATTTATGATTAAGAGAATGAGCTTCAAGAGAATGATTCGGAGTTCTTATAGAATGGAATTGTGTAGTACCAGACACGAGATAGATCTCCCAAAGAATAAGGTCTTTTTTGAATAAGTCAATTCGTTTGGAACCGAGCAGATCCACTGATGCGCACCTCACGGCTATATGGAGCCGGCAATACGCAACAAGCGAAACAGGACCCAAGACTTAACCTGCGAAATCCTAGAACCAGAGGAATTGAGACCGAATGGATGAATCGTCGCCACAATCTAGGGTTCTACTAGATTGATAAGACTCAAAGGCGCCACAAACTGGTCAAGTTTGATAAGCCCGTTGAATCACTCAAACTCTCAAGGACGTAATGTCACAAAATCTTTTAATTCATGCCTATTGATGTCTGAGCTGAATGGCCTCTATTTATAAGGGTACAAGGATTGTAAAAAGGAAACAATTAAAATCCTAACCCTAATTTAATTTCTAAAGAGGAAGAGGCAGCCAAGCACCTTTAAGTAACTAAAAGACAGCCTTAAAATAAAAAGGAAACAAAAACTCTAAAGCCAATTGGACTTGGAAGTTTGGCCCTTTAAGGCTTCCTTCAAGCTTACAAATTTGGCATCTAACTAAAAGGATAATTTAGGCCATAAATTTCCTAAAAATAATAATACAATAATTCAGCCATAATCATCTAATTTTGGCCTGAAAAATTAAAATAAAACTATAAAAATTAAGTAAATAAACTTGGGCTATTATTACACTAAAATCCGGTCAAGGTAAGACTAGTGTTCGGTTGAACAGCTTCCGAGATCTCATCATTCCCCCTCTCCTCGAAAGGATTCGTCCTCGAATCTTCAACAATATCCTTGGAATGAAATCAACATACTTTGACCCCCTTAAAGAGTAGGAAAAATACTTTGGCCAGAGAAAACTATGGCTTTTCTTTTTACCTTTTCTCGAGCCACTCTCGTAATTGCGTTTTACAGCCAATCTTTGAAAGGCCCAAGTTTGTAGCGGAGTGTGGTAAAATTTTCTTTCTTCAAACACAAAGTCAAGGTTTGGAAGAGTCAAAACATTATCAACTGGCTCGGGCTCTTGGTTTTGATGACCCCCATCCATTGGATTCGCCAAATATGATACATCAAGCTCTTCTTCGTCCTCAATCTTTTTCTTTTCATTGCTAATCTGGAGTTGATCTTCATAAGCTTGTACGTGGCAGATGTTCTCCCTTTGCTCATCATTTAACATGGCTTGAGCATTGAGCGATTTTGTAGTCGTTAATTCTTCTTCTCCATTTGACGACTCTTCATCACTTACCACTAATTGCATAGATTTCGAGGTAGTAATTATTTCTCCCATGACGGTATCTTCTTCACTGTCAACTTCAGTAAAAGGAGGTATAGAATCATTGGACTTACTACCAGAAATCACATCCCTGTGAAATGTAGAGTCTAAAAGGAAATCTTCATACGTCCTTTCAACCTTTTGTTTCCATTTTAAGTATGCTTCAGGAACTCCACTACCTTGAAAGGTTGGAATTTTCATTTTGATGCTTCCCAAATTTCTATCAACTTTATCAACTTGTTTTCGACCTCTATGGGAAGTAGAAGCCCCATCGGAATCTTCACTTTCATCAGAATTTGAAGAACTTTTCCTCCTAGATTTTGACTTTCTTGTTGAGGACTCATTGATGGATTTAGCCAATTGTTCCATCTTATCACCATTAGCTTGAAGCTTCAGTTGCAAAGCCTTAAGTTGATTATCCAACTTGGAACAAAATTGGCTCATGTTCTCCATCCAATTTGGGAGAGTCTTTTGGTCGATTGGAGCTACACTTTCTTTTGACATGATTCCTGCAAAAGGTTAGTACAAAAAGAAACAACAAGAATATGGAAAGATTTATAGTAAGGGTGTGTGTGAGTAAGCTCTCGGTTACTTTTGTATGTCTCACCCCTCACTCAAACAATCTCTCTTTAAGTTCTTGCTTGGAACAACAATCTTTATCAACCCTTGAGGAAATTTCGACCAAGGATAGCTCAATAAGAATGTAGGAACTAAGACTCAAAAAAGGTTAACAAATTAGGAAACTATAAAAACTTAAATTAACTTGGAATTGGATGCAAATATGGTAACTAAAAGAAATAGGAAACAAGACAAATCCAACTACAAAGTGGACTTGAATAAGGAAAGCTTATAAATGGAAACTAAGTAAATCTGAATATGGACCCTAAAAAGGAAAACAAATTTAGAAACGAAAAGGACACAAATAGGAAAGACTACTAAAGGAAAGGAATTCTAACTAGGAAAACAAATACAACTAGGAGCCTATTCTTGCAACCCCTTTTTTATATAGAAATTTCAGTTAAAGAAGGTCATAAGGTGCAGAGTTTTAGTCAAGAACAATGGTCAAAAGGAACAAAAATTTCGTGCAAGGAGGGCTGCTCAAAGAACCAAATTTCTGGTTAACAATTTCAGCCACAAGTTTGAAACTTTCGGCTGCCAACAATGCAAATTCTATCACAATTTCTTAAGCAATTTTAACAAAGGTTCAGGAGACAAGAACCCAGAGTACAGTACGGGTTTTTCCAGCAGAACAAGATCACAAGAATTCTGGACAACAACACAAATAGTATGGCTGAAACTTTCAGAAAACAAAATTCTGGTTACACTTTTGGTTGCAAATTCAGCCAACTAGTTCAAGAACAAGGTTCCAAGAATTCAAGAAATCAAGAAACAAGGTTTCAAGGAGTAAGAAACAAGAGTTTCACAAATTAAAGAGCAAGGATTCAGGAATCAAGAGTAAAAAATTCAAGGATCAAGAATTGTTCTTCTCCTTCTTCTCCTTTCTTTCTTTCTTTTTTTCTCACTTTTTTTTTCTTTTTTTTTTTTTAGAGTAGAAAACAATTTAAAGCAACAACAATATCACACGAAAGGGAAAAACAAAAAATAGAACAAGAACAATGACTATGGAGAGGATTCAAGAGCTTGGATTGTTTTCAGCAATTTAGCCAAAACAAAAGCAGTAGGTTTGTGCGGCTGTTTTTTTTTTCAGGGAATAAATAGAAAAACCAAAATTATCTATACAAAAATTGGGCAGCAAGAAAAGGTTTAACCAAGTCTCGAAGACTAGAGCTGAATAACTAATTTGGCTACCACAACAAAAAACAAAAATTTAGCTACTAGGAAACTGTAGATAGAATTTTTGGTATATAAACAGAATTATTAACAAAATTTCGAAGTTACCTAGAGCTCTGATACCAAACTGATGCGCACCTCATGGCTATATGGAGCGGGCAATACGCAACAAGCGAAACAGGACCCAAGACTTAACCTGTGAAATCCTAGAACCGGAGGAATTGAGACCGAATGGATAAATCGTCGCCACAATCTAGGGTTCTACTAGATTGATAAGATTTAAAGGCGCCACAAACTGGTTAAGTTTGATAAGCCCGTTGCTCTTCACAAGAATGAAGAGATTGAATTACTCAAATTCTCAAAGACGTAATGTCACAAAATCTTTTAATTCATGTCTATTGATGTCTAGGCTGAATGGCCTCTATTTATAAGGGTACAAGGATTGTAAAAAGGAAACAATTAAAATCCTAACTCTAATTTAATTTTTAAAGAGGAAGAGGCAGCCAAGCTCCTTTAACTAAAAGACAACCTTAAAATAAAAAGGAAACAAAAACTCTAAAGCCAATTGGACTTGGAAGTTTGGCCCTTTAAGGCTTCTTTCAAGTTTACAAATTTGGCATCTAACTAAAAGGATAATTTAGGCCATAAATTTCCTAAAAATAATAATACAATAATTCAGCCATAATCATCTAATTTTGGCCTGAAAAATTAAAATAAAAATATAAAAATTACGTAAATAAACTTGGGCTATTATCACACTAAAATCCGGCCAAGGTAAGACTAGTGTTCGGTTGAACAGCTTCCGAGATCTCATCATCCACTATTTTTTCTATTCAAAGATCAGCCTCTTGGCTTTGTGTTTTTACGTCGAGAATTATTTGCAGATGAAGAAATGTCAAAAGGGCTTCTTACTTTCCAAATAGATCCCCCTACATCTATATATAAACACTGGTTTATCATGAATACGCAAGAAAAGCACTTGAATTGTTGATTAATTATCAGAGATAGCTTAGAACTAGTAGTTCATTATCTAACAGATCTTTCCATTCTAATACTCTATCCGAGAGTTATTAGTATTTAGCAAATCTATTCCTATCAAATAGAACACTATTGGATCAAATGACAAAGACATTGTTAATAAAAAGATGGCTTTACCCAAATAAAATGAAAATTATTGGATTTATGTAATGGGATATAGATATCCCTTAGTTGGAAAGATATGTGGCTATGAAAGGTGGATTAAGTGAAACATATTTGATTGGGCGGTAGAGTTGTGGAAACACTTCTTTCTTCTATATTTTGGACCTTAACTCCATGGAACAATATGTTACTGTTGAAACATGGAAGAATTGAAATCGTAGATCAAAACATTATGTATGGATGGTATGAAATGCCAAAACAATAATTCTTGAACAATGAGCACCAGTTCATATATTCATAACCTAGAAATACTAGATTATTTTCTTTTTTAGATAAGCGCTGATAGGAGAATGAAGGCTGGAATGTAACAGGCATCTATTATTGAATTCACCCGACCCAGTAGTACCCATTTTGGGAATGTCTAGTGCAAAAGTCACTGAATGGGTAAGTCACGAATTCTTGAACTATGTAATGTACCTTTTCTGTTGGGTTACGAGTGGATATTTTACTAGAGGTTTTGAATCTATCCTGCCTATTGAAGCATATACTCGAGGGGTGGGTGTAGGGTGGACTATTTTAAAGTAGACTCCCCATTTATTAGATAAAGAAAATCACTAAGATTTTGTGATCCCCTACCAAACTTAATCCAATTCCTAGAGTTCGGATTAGAATCGGTATATCAATACCGATTCCGATCTGAGCTCTCTTATGGAATTGTTCATTGAATGAGCATTCTCAATATTATGCCTTGAAGAGCACTTGAACCTCCACGCTCTTTAACATGAGATTTTTGAGTCTCACGTGTCTACCATTTCACCACCACGGCATGAATCGTGTTTCATGAATATGATATCTATCTAGTGTGATGTATGGAATATAGGATAAATGTGAAGTATTTTTATTGATCGGTTATATCATATAGGCTCAAATTAGACATTCAATTGCTTCGATTTAAATTATCTAGAGAATGCCTAATATATATCAAAAAGATAGAAAATCAAACCCATTTTCGATTCAATAGAAACTCAAGGGGGTGAAAATAGGGTCCAAAATAAGGAGAGATATGTAAAAAGTAGTCCAATTAAGCCTATTCTTAATCCTAAATAGAATAGGACAATGTAGGAATCCATATGTAAATAGAGTATCTATTTAAAAATATATTCAAATGACCCCTTCTCATAATGATAATGTATAGAACCCTATTCTGGCTGGTCCGGTATGGAATAAACTTATAATCATGGAATCGACTCGATCATTTGATTATAAGTTCATAACCCTAGCCCATTCCTACTTTGGGTTGAATAGGTCTACTCACTTTTTTTATTTCAGTTAATAAGAGCAATTTTAAACTAAAAAAAATAGACCCTAGAAGCTAAAAAAGGGTATTCTGAACAATTATAATAATTTGGTTAATTGATATTCTTATGGTTAATGAATGATATTTGAATTATTTATCATCTATTCATTCATTATTTAATAATAATTCAATGGCTACCAAATTTTTTTTCTACCACTTTTCACCTACATATAGGTTCAAAATGGTATGATCTGATTAAACACAACACAATATGTCTTACTATGTATACATTACTCGAAGTCATTTGACAAGAATACATTGAATACATATTTTCCTTCCTACATTGCCAATTCCTAAGTATGTAGATCACATCATGCATGAAGGACACACATAATTATACACATTACGAGGGGGAAAAAACATATGACATAGGATTAGAGAGGTATAATTTTGTCTATAACTGAAATGTGTTTGTAAAGAATCATGACATTCAATTGGTAAAATATTAATCTTCTGGCCTTGATCATAAAAGTCCTACACTATGATGATTTTCAATCAATTTGGCATCAAAGGAAGTATCATGGTATTACAAATTTAGATTAGAAATTCAACCTTTGATGTGCATCTCATGACTATAAAGAGCCAACAATACACAACAAGTAAACATGACTCAAGACTTAACTTGCGAAATCACTACAATCGATGGAATTTGGACTGATGGATGAAGCGTCACCACAACCTAGGGTTCTACTAGATTGATAAGACTCAAAGATGCCACAAACTGGTCATATTTGATAAGCCTGTTGTTCTTTGAAATAACAAAGAGATTGATTCACTCAAACTCTCAAGGACGTAATGTCACAAAATTCTTCAACTTGTCTATTGATTTTTATGGCCGAATGACCTTTAAATAGAATATAAAAATGTCTTGAAAAGGTAACACCTAAAAATCCTAATCCTACTTAATTGTGCAGGGTGGCCAAGTCCCTTTAATTAATTAAAGGGCAGCCTTCAAATAAAAAGGAAAAAAAATCCTAATGCCAATTGGACTTGGAGGTTTGGCTCTTTAAGGTTTCCTTCAAGTTTACAAAATTTGGCAATTAAAATTAAGACATAATTTTGGCCATAATTACCTAGATTAAGACTTTCAAGAATTAAAATAAAAATTAAAAAATTAATTAAATAATTTAGTCTATTATCGTACTAGAATTCAACCAAAGCAAAGCTAGTGTTTCTTCAAATTAGATTTGCAAAAAATTAATGACGTGCAAGTCTTGGTCGCATGCTTGACAGGCTTGAATGCCATGGATTAAACCACTTAAGGTTTCTTGAACTCGTTTAGACCATACTCTCGTCATCGGCCCATAATATGTCTGAGCAGATCAAATGCTTAACGAGTAGATTCAACAGCTCTTCGATTCCCATCAAGTAGGTTGAACAGCGCTTGGATTCCTATGATTCCCCTCTTCTCGAAAGGATTCGTCATCGAATCTTCAACAACACCCTTGGGATGAAATCAATATACTTGGACCACCTTAGGGAGTAGAAGGAATAGTTTGGCCAAGGAAAATGATGTCTTTGTTTTTTAGCTCTTCTTGAGTTACTCTTGCAATAGCATTTTACCGCAAATCTTTGAAGGCTCCAAATTTGTATCAAAGTGCGGTAAAGTGGTCTTTCTCCAAACACAAAGTCAAGGTATGGAAGATTCTCATATTTGGCATGCATATTTACGGCTCAAACAGTCAAAACATTATCAATCGGCTCAGACTCTTGGTTTTGATAACCCTCACTCATTGTATTTACCCTATTTGAACCACCAAGCTTTTCTTCCTCCTCAACCTTTTTCTTTTCAGTGCTCATCTGGGGTTGATCATCATAAACTTATACATAGTAGATGTTCTCCCTTTACTCATCATTTTCCATGGCTGGAGCACTAAGTGATCTCATAGTCACTAATGCTTCTTCTCTATTCGACAATATTTCATCACGTACCACCGATTGCATCGATTTCTGTTGGATTATGCGCTAAAGACCAATCATGTGATTATTATTTGGGCATATAAATACATATATATATGTGTGTGTGTGTGTGTGTGTGTGTGTATCATAATGTTTATAATTTATGGAAATTTATTATTATATTTAAATTCATATCATCGTATTATGAATAAATATAATAATGTTTCTAGAATTTAATTATTCTAAAATAATCCTTAATCAAGTATTATCATTAAAGGGAAAATGATAATACATTAAGACCAGCATGTGTAGTGACTAATTAATTGTGTCATGATATGAGATATCAAGTTAACACATGGGTACATGTTAGAGAACTATGTACTGGATCAACTTGCCATGAGAAATGCTACATGAATTATTATATGAAGTGTCATAAGCATTTCTCATAGTGATGTTGGTGCAAGTAATCATTAGAGTTGAGGTTACTAGAGATCCCAACATGAGGAGTTGTATGGTTTGATGCTACTAAACGTTACCCGTAACAGGGTGAACTATAAAAGTGGCAATTAGATATGTAATGAATCATGCAGTGGGATGTTGAGTGATCAAGATAAGATTTACTCCTCCTATATAATGGGAGTGATATTTTTTAACCCCTTAATTGAGTGTGACCACAAAATGCATGACCGTGCTCAACATGAGTCGATATGTGATATCGAACTCATTTGTTTATATGTGTCTACTTGGGAATCAAGAAATGCAAAGATTGAACTATATGAGCATGACATGTTCCATGGCTCATGTTCAATCAAGATATCTAGGGCAAAAAGATTGAATTACATGGTAATATTTATCACAAGAAAAGTAATATCGAATTACTAACATTCTTATAACTTGGGTAGCATTGATGTGTTGTTAGACACCGCTTAATGCTTATGGCATAAAATAGATTTTATATCATTACCAACGTTATAAGAACCTATTGGGTCACAAACTTAGATCGTATTCAAAAGAAGTGTAAAATTCATGTGATGAATTTTGGTTAATTTAAGAATCCTATTGTGAATAGGACTCTATTAGGTTTCCGATTTAAATCGGTATTTGGTTTTGGTTTCTAAATGGTTTTGGTTTTGTGTTAATAAATCTGAAACAATTTTGGATTTATTAATTCATGTGATAGCCAAAAATTAGAGAGCAAAATGAGAATGGGATTCTTGTTTTGGCAGCTATCAAAATTTGGAAAGCTAAAATTTAGAAAGTGCCAAAAATAAACTAGAACTTGGAGTTCAAGTAAAACTCTTTAGAAGAAGTTTTACCCTAATCTATTTTCTATATATCTGGACTTATAATTTTCAGTAGACATAACACACAAAAAGGTAACATAGACATGAGCAACAAATTTGCACATTTTCTTGCTGCATAAAACAACCCAATGCAAATTTTTCTTGAGAAGAAAAATTCTGCATCAAGACAAAAACTCCAAAACCGAACCATAGTTTTTGGTTTCAACAAAATATTTTTGGCCCTTTTTCTTGAGAAGAAATAGCAGCCAAATTTACAGGAACACAAGAATATTTTCAGCTGTTCTTTGGAAGAAAAGCAGCCGCTTCTTCTTTATTAAAGAAACAAGAAAAACCGAAGTTTGGAGAAGTTTCAAACCAGAAAACCGAAAGCAGAATTCTTGGCTAGTACCTTCAAATTTTGCTACTTCTCTTCTTGGGTTACTTGTGTGACAATTAACCTGAAACTTGGAGATGATCATGTGAATACCATAGAGGCAAAGCTCCATTGGGTTTTGTTGTGATTCAACGAGCAAAGTTTGCACAAAAAAGTTCAACTACTACCAGTAAAGATAAAACTCTTCATGACCGGTTGGAAATCTCTTTGTAAGGATCCTTGGAAGAAATCAAAAATTTTAAAATTTCGCTATGTGCCATATTTTATTTCCTACAGTGGCATCAAAGCCACTTATGAAGGCTCAAATTGATTTTATGTGAAAATATTTTTATTTTCTTAAATTATTTATGAATAAGCATGCTAAATATTTGGATTATGTGAAGTTGTTCATTAAACATATATGATATGTTTGTGTTTATTAAATTAATTTAGGGTATGCTTTAATGTGTTGTTACTGGATTTTAATCATTTAATATAATATATGTGTGTGTGTGTGTGTGTGAGTGTGCATGGAAGAACCAAAATTTAGCTTCTTTAAAATTTAAGTTAGGTTCAGATTTCTCAAGTTTTTCTTGAGTTTCGGTTTTGATAAATTTATTAAAACTGAAAATAATATGTATTGAATCATATTGAGGCCAAATTATGTATGTGATGTATAAGACTGGCTTCGGATTTTTCAAGAAAAATTTTATCAAGTTCAGGCTACTAGTTTTATGCTAGTTTCAGTTTTTCTAAAAAACCTTGTTTCGATTTTTGCAATTTTTTGGGGGCCAATTAGGTTTGAATTTCAACTTTGAGGCTGAAATTAATATGTGATTTCTATATAATATTAAGGCCAAATTATATATGTGATATATAATAGTTCCAATTGAAAGTTTCAGATTTACTGAAATTTTGGAAGGCTTGAATTTATGAATTTTGAATGGTTCAATTTTTTGGATTCTTTTGGCCGAATTGCACATAATTTTGAATTTTTAT
This sequence comes from Gynochthodes officinalis, assembly GCA_020080225.1. NCBI lineage: Eukaryota > Viridiplantae > Streptophyta > Magnoliopsida > Gentianales > Rubiaceae > Gynochthodes > Gynochthodes officinalis. Next base: position 13,708,101 of record CM034622.1, read on the forward strand.
GGTGACTGGCCAAAATTTAATATATATGATTTATTAAGTTGAGGCCTAAAATATAGATGATATATTATTCAAAAATTGTTCATGATCATGTTTGGTAGGAAAAGGAACATATATGATGTGTTTCATTTTTGGCCGAATTAAACATAGCTTTGAATTTTGTATATGGACAAAATTGATATATGTATCATATTATGGTCAAAAATATATGAGATATATTTTCACAAATTTCCAATGAGCAAGTAAGCCCAAAATATATTGGAATTTTGATGTAACAACCGAAAATTTGTTTCGGATGTATACATGAGTTCGGCTTCAAGTTTGACCAAAAATATATATATGATATATTTTTCACAAATTAATCATGATTAAGAGTTGGCCAAATAGAATATGTGATATTTCATGATGTGGCTGGAAAAATATATATGATATATTTTTCATAAATTTCTCATGATCAAGGAATGGCCGAAAAATTGTAACTTGACCCGAACCTTCCATGCATAACATATTGTCATAAATTAATTAGATTAATATATTTAATTGTTAAATATGAATGACAATTATTTGTGACATGCACATTATGTGATATTTGAGCATGGTGCATAGTTATAGCCTATAGCCCAATGTGATTGGATATTTAATTTTGCATTGGTTTTGACTAAATATGACTTGCGTGTCATGCCTTGCTCTATTTTTTGGCTGTAAATTCTCTTCTCATCTAACTCCCCTCGAATGTAACTCAAGGTTTTTCTAAAAATGTAATAGTTAGATTAGATATAGGATTAGACTAGAAATCAAGAAGGCAAGGAGTTTGTGACCACACAAGAGCGACCAAGGAGATACTTGGAGAAGATGTCGATACCCTCAGGTTGACCTTTTGGTTCTCTGATTGGCTAATCTTAGTGAGACGCGACAGGATAATAGTAATATCCAACTGCTAATAATTGGGTTTGACTTAACTAGGTGGACTCAATAAGATTGAGACCTAGAGGCATAGAGTTGGGTTTTGGCTTCATAGATAAGCTAGAACAAAGAGTTGTTCACCCAACAATCCAAGAGTTGTATGGGATACAATTGACAAAGTGTTGTCTGCCTAAATAGACGAGTTTTGGGTGATTAGCCAAAGATAACTCAAAATTAAGTCAAATATGGATCTTGACCCACTAGAAAGTTAATGAGATTAAACTTTGCAAATTAATATCGAGGTTATTAATTTGAGTAAAATAGTGGGAGTAACATTTAATAAAAGTCCATATTAAATGTATGCATTTATAATACTATTTTGCATATTTCTATTGTAGATAACCATGGCGTCAAACACTAACACTAATACACTGTCACTATAATCTATCATTGAGAAGGACAAGTTGAATGGGACAAACTTACTGAATGGTACAAGAATTTGAGGATAGTCCTCAAGCAAGAGAAAAGTGATATGTCCTAGAGGAACCCTTACCTGAGGAACCTAAAGAAAAAGTAACTAAGGAATGGAACTACTTCCATTGCGGTGAGACCGAACATTGGAAGAGATAATGCAAAGTTTACCTAAAGGATCTTAAGAAGAAGTGGAAGGAAACTTCCACTTCAGGTATTCACATTATAAAAGTTAATTTATCTACTTTTTCATCATGGGTATTAGATACCGGATGTGTTTCATACATTTGTGTAAATGTGCACGGACTAAAAGAAGCAGGACTTTAGCTAAGGGCGAAGTTGACTAAAGCCCCTTTCATGAAACATAATGAAAGGGTAAGTGATTTTTTGGAACTAATACATAGTGATGTATGTGGACCACTAAATACACAGGCTAGAGGTGGTTTTTAATACTTCATTAAATTTACTGATGACTTCAATAGATATGGCTGTATGTATCTTGTGAGACACAAGTTAGAATCATTTAAAAAGTTCAAAGAATTCAAGAATGAAGTACAAAACCAACTTGACAAGAGTATTAAAGTACTTTGATCTGATCGAGGAGGTGAACATTTAAGCTAAGAGTTCGATGACTATATAAAGGAGTGTAGGATAGTCTCACATCTCATTCCTCTTGGAACACCATAATAGAATGGTGTATTCAAGAGGAGAAATTGAACTTTGTTAGATATGGTTCGATCCATGATGAGTCATGCAAATATTTAAAATTCCTTATAGGGGCATGCGTTATTAACAACCGCTTTCAAACTAAACTGAGTTCCATCTAAATCAGTTCAAAAGACACCATATGAGATATGGATTTGGAAGCGTCCTATTGTGTCTTTTATGAAGGTTTGGGGATGTGAGGCTTACGTTAAATTCCAAGTTTCTGACAAACTTGGACCCAAATATAATAAATGTAATTTAGTGGGGTATCCTAAAGAAACAAAATGATACTATTTCTATAATCCCAATGAGAACAAAGTGTTTATCACTCGTATTGGTGTTTTTCTAGAAAAGGAGTTTATCTCTAGAAAATCCAATAGGAGACAAATAGAACTTGAAGAAGTTCGAGAGACACAAAATAACGCCAAACTTGATGAGATGAAAGTTGAGCAAACACCACAAAAAGTTGTGGAACAAATACTTGCTGAAGAGATACAAGCCCCGTGTAGGTCTACTAGGATTCATCGTGAGCCACAGAGATATGGATTTCTGATGACTGAAAGTAGTGAAGTTTTGATAATCAATCAAGATGAGACTATGACCTATCAAGAGGCTATATCAGGGCTAGACTCTGAGAAATGGCTTAAAGCCAAGAGATCTGAAATGGAATCCACTTATACCAACCAGGTATGGACTTTGGTTGATCCACTTGAAGGGGTAAAACTCGTAGGGTGCAAATAGGTCTTCAAGAAAAAGACCGACATGAATAGTGAAGTATACACTTTTAAGGGGCAATTGATTGCTAAAGGTTTAAAAAAAATTCATGGTATGGACTATGACAAAACCTTTTCACCAGTTGCCATGCTCAAATCCATCAGGATCTTGCTTGCAATAGCTGTATTCCATGATTATAAAATCTGGCAAATGGATGTCAAAACTGCTTTCCTTAATGGAAATCTTCCCAAGGATATGTATATGATACAATTGAGGGTTTTGTCGATCCATAGAATGCTGGAAAGGTGTGTAAGCTATAGCGATCCGTTTATGGATTGAAACAAGTTTCTTGAAGTTGGAATCTTCGATTTGATGATGCAATCAAAGAGTTTGGTTTCATCAAGAACGAAGATGAGCCTTGTGTCTACAAGAAGGCTAGTGGGAGCACTGTTGTCTTTCTGGTATTATATGTGGATGACATATTGCTTATTGAGAATGACATCCATTCTTTACAATCTGTAAAGACTTGGTTGGGAAGTTGGTTTTCAATGAAAGACTTAGGTGAAGCAACCTATATATTAGATGTCAAGGTTTTTAGAGATAGATCAAAGAGATTGATTGGCCTAAGTCAAAGTACATATATAGATAAAGTGCTAATGTGGTTTAGCATGTAAGAATAAGAAAGGATTCTTGCCTATAGGGTATGGAACTACTCTTTCGAAGGAATAGTGTCCTTCGACACAAGAAGAGAGACAACACATGAGTAAAGTTTTATATGTGTTAGCTATTAGATCTATCATGTATACCATGCTATGTACTCGTCCTGATGTCTCATACGCTTTGAACATAACGAGCATATATCAAGTAGATCCTGGTGAACGTCACTGGATCACTATAAAAAATATCCTTAAGTACTTGAGAATGACTAATGATACATTCTTGATATATGGAGGTAAGAAAGAGCTCAATGTAATTGGTTATACCGATTCAAGCTTCCAAACCAACAAGGATGATTATCGATTGCAGTCAAATTATGTGTTTTGCCTAAATGGTAGTGATGTGAGCTGAAAAGTTCAAAGCAGGCTACAATAGCCAATTCTACTATAGAGGCAGAGTATATCAATGCATCAGGCGTAGCAAAAGAGGCCGTTTGGATCAAAAGTTCGTAACTGAACTTAGGGTTGTACCTAGCATTGCCAATCCAATTGAGCTCTATTCTAGTGACAATGAAGTCATTGCGCAGGTTAAGAAACCTAGATCTCACCAACAATCCAAACATATACTACGGCACTTCCATATGATATGAGAGATCATTGAGAGAGAAGATGTGAAGATATACAAAATACCAACTGATGATACATCACTGACCCATTGACAAAGCCTCTAATGCAACAGAGGCATAATCGTCTTACTAGATCATTAGTCATTAGTGACATGACTGATTGGTCTTAGTGCAAGTGGGAGTTTGTTGGATTGTACTCTAAAGACCAATCATGTGATGATTGTTTGGGCATATATATGTATCATAATATTTATAATTTATGACAATTTATTATTATATTTAAATTCATATTTGCATATTATGAATAAAGATAATAATGTCCCTACAATTTAATTAATCTAAATAATCCCTAGTCAAGTATTATCATTAAAGGGACAATGACAATGCATTAAGACTAAGATGTGTAGTGACTGATGAAATGTGTTATAATATAAGATATCAAGTCAACACAGTGGTACATGTTAGAAAATTATGTACTGGATCAAATCGCCATAACAAATACTACATGGATTATTATATAAAATGTCATAAGCATTTCTCATAGTGATGTTGGTGTAAGTAATCCTTAAACTTGAGGTTACCAGAGATCCCAACATGAGGAGTTGTATGTCTTGATGCTACTAAACATTACCCATAACAAGGTGAACAATAAAAGTGGCAATTGGATATGTAATGAATCATGTAGTGGGATGTTGAGTGATCAAAATAGGATTTGCCTCTCCTATATAATGGGAGTGATATCTTTGGGCCCCTTGAATGAGTGAGACCATAAAATGCATGGCCATGCGTAACATGAGTTGATATGTAATATCGAATTCATTCGTTTAGATGTGTCTACTCTGGAATAAAGAAATGCAAAGATTGAACTATATGAGCATGACACGTTCCATGGCTTGTGTTCAATCAAGATATCTAAGGCAAAAGGATTGAATTACATGGTAACATTTATCACAAGAAAAGTAATGTCGAATTACTAACATTCTTATAACTTGGGTGGCATTGATGTGTTGCTAGATACCGCTCAATTTTTATGGCATAAAATAGATTTTATGTCATTGTCAATATTATAAGAATATATTGAATTGCACACTTAGATCGTATCAAAAAGAAGTGTAAAATTCATATAATGAATTTTGGTTAATTTAAGAATCGTATTGCGAATAGGCCTCTATTATGTTTCTGGTTTAAATCGGTATTTGGTTTTAATTTCTAAATGGTTTTGGTTTTGTGTTAATAAATCTGAAATAGTTTTGGATTTACTAATTCATGTGATAGTTGAAAACTAGAGAGTAAAATGAGAATGGGATTCTTGTTTTGGCAGCTATCAAAATTTGGAAAGCTGAAATTTAGAAGTTCCAAAAATATATTAGAACTTGGAGTTCAAGTAAAACTCTTTAGAAGAAGTTTTACCTTAATCTATTTTCTATATATTTGGACTTATGATTTTTAGCAGCCATAACACACAAAAAGGTAACCTAGACGTGAGCAACAAAGCTGCACATTTTCTTGCTGTATAAAACAACCCGAAACAAATTTTTCTTGAGAAGAAAAATCCTGTAGCAAGACAAAAACTCCAAAACCGAACCATAGTTTTTGGTTTCAACAAATCTTTTTGGCCCTTTTTCTTGAGAAGAAATAGCAACCAAATTCGCAAGAACACAAGAAACTTTTCAATTGTTCTTTGGAAGAAATGCAGCTGCTTTTTCTGTGTTAAAGAAACAAGAAAAACTGAAACTTGGAGAAGCTTCAAACCAGAAGACCAAAAGTAGAATTCTTGGCTAGCATCTTTAGATTTTGCTTCTTTTCTTCTTGGGTTAATTGTTTGACAATTATGCTGGAACTTGGAGACAATTGTGTAGATACCACAGAGGCAAAGTTTCGCTGGGTTTTGCTGTGATTCAATGAGCAAAATCTTCACAAGAAAGTTCAACCGCTACTGGTAAAGGTAAAACTCTTCACGACCGGTTTGAAATCAATTCGTAAGGATCTTTGGAGGAAATAAAAAATTTTAAAATTTCGCTACATGCCGTATTTGATTTCCTACAATTTTAAGGTAGTAAGTGCTTCTCCCCTACTTTGGAAAGATGAAATCTCTATTTTTATATTCCCCAAATTTTCCATTTTTGTACTTCTCAAAATTTTGTCAATTGTATCAACTTGATTTCGACCCCTATGGGAAGTAGAAGTCCCATTGGACTTTTCTCTACTATCAAAGTTTGAGAGACTTTTCTTTCTAGATTTCAACCTCTTTGACAATGACTCAGTGATTGACTTCATGCCTTCACAAAAAGTGTTTGCCAATTGCTGCAACTTATTGTCATTGGATTGAAACCTTAATTGCAAAGCCTCAAGTTGATCACCCAAATTGGAATATCTTCAACTCATGTGTTCCGCCCAATCTATGAGAGTCTTTTGGTCGATTGGAGTTACACCTTCTTTTCACATTTTTCCTACAAAAAGGTTAGTGCAAACAACAGTAAAAATAATACTATGGGAAAATTTGTAATAAAGGTGTATATGAGTATGCTCTCCGATTTTTTTTTTGTCTCACCCCACTCAAACAATCTCTTTCTAAGTTCTTACTTGGAACAACACACTTTACCAACCCTTTAGGAATATTCAGCCAAAGATTAGCCCAAATAAGAGTGTATAAATTTAGGAACTAAGACTCAAATTGGAAAACTAAAAAAATTTGAAATCAACTTGGAATTGGATGCATATATGGAAACTAAATAAATCCAACTACAAAGTGGACTTGAATAAGGAAACTATAAAATAGGAAACTAGATAAATCTGAATATGGAATCTAAAGGAAAGCAATATGTAATAAAAAAGGAAAACAAATATGGAATCTAAAAGGAAACAAATAGGAAAGATTACTAAAGGAATGAAACTCTAAGAGGAAGACAACTACAACTAGGAAACAATTCTTGCAAGTAAAATCAAATTAGGAAACAATGCTTGCAACATTTTTGGCCCAGAAGGGGTGTAGGATTTTTCAGCCAACAACAATTGCCAAAAGGGACAAGAATTTTGGCTCAAGCTACTGCCTAAGGACAAAATTCCAGTCAAGAATTTCTGCCAAGAGGCACCAAATTTCAGTCAAAATTTCAGCCACAAAAGTCCAAAATTTTGGTTGCCAAAATGTCACAATTCTTGAAGCAACTAAAAAAATTTTCAACAAGGATTTTCAGCCAAGATAAAGCAAATTCCAGTCGAGATCTTTTTGACGAAGCAAGCGCAGAATTTTGGTCAAAATTTTTGGCCCAGCACAATTTGGTTAGGATTCAAGAACAAGTAGCACGGTTTAACAAAAGTTATGGACAACTTCCAAGGATGCAGTATGGTTTGTGCATAATTTTTTCATAATTCTTGAGCACTAAAACGCCTCTTTAATCAAGAATTTAAGAACAAAATTACAAAAGTGGCAGTACTGCAACAAGAATTCAAGAATAGAAAAAAAAATCAAGACTACTACATGGGTTTTGAAGGCATATTTTTTTGTCACACTTCTTGAAACAATTTCGACAACAATAATTAAAGAAACAAGGATTGAAGAACAAGAATTCAGAAATTCAAGAATAAGAATTCAAGAATTCAAGAAACAAAATTCTCTTCTTCTTTCTTTTTTTCTTTCTACCCTTCTGGTTTTGTTGTTCTTTTCTCTTCTTTTTTTTGGTTCTTTCTTCTTTCTTTTTTTTTTCTCCACCAGTAAAAGAACAGTTCACAACAGAAATATTAACACAAAGTAGAAGAATTCACAAAAAATCAACACAAAGATTATGGATGGACAATTCAAAAGTTCGAATTTTATTTTTCAGGAAACAGTAGACAGCGAATTTTTTTTTCACAGAATAAATGAATAACCAAAATTATATACACAAAAAGTGGACTGTAAGAAATGGTTTAACCGAGTTTTGAAAACTAAGGTTAAACAACTCATTTGACTACCACAAGAAAAATGAATTTTTAGCTGCACGGAAAACAATTATAAACATAATTTTGAACAAAATTTTGAAGTTATCTAGAGGTTTGATGCCAAACTGATGTGCACCTTACGGCTACAAAGAGCTAACAATACACAACAAGTGAATATGACCCAAGACTTAACTTGCAAAATCACTAGAACCGGTGGAATTTGGACCGATGGATGTCAAAACAAAGTGCCATGATCCATCTTGGTGAGACGCGACAAGATAATAATAATATCCGACTGGCAATCATTGGGTTTCACTTAATTAGGTAGACTCAATAAAATTGAGATGTAAAGGCATAGAGTTGGGCCTTGGCTTATTAGATAAAGCTAGAAGAAGAGTTGTTCACCCAACTGTCTAAGAGTTGTATGGGATACAATTGACAAGTGTTGTCTACCTAAATAGCCGAATTTTGGGTGATTAGCCAAAGCTAATTCAAAATTAGGTCAAATATTGATCTTGACCCACTAGAAAGATATTAGATGAATCTTTCCAAATTAATATTGAAGGTTATTAATTTCAGCAAAATAGTGGGGGTAACATTTAATAAAAGACTATATTAAATGTTTGCATTCATGATACTTATTTTGCATATTTCTATTATAGATAACTATGACATCAAACACTAACACTAATACACTATCACTGCGATCTGTCCTTGAGAAAGACAATTTGAATGAGATGAACTAACTATAGGAAACCAAATACAGCACGCAGTGGAAATTTAAAATTTTTGGTTTCCTTCAATGATCCTTATGAAGTGAAATCAAACCGGTCGTGAGGAATTTTACTTTTATCGGTAGCGGTAGAACTTTTTTGTGAAAATTGTTGATCGTTGAACTACCAGTAAAAATAGAATAGCCTTGCCTCTATGGTATCCATACGATTGTCTCCAAGTCTCAAGTTAATTGTCACACAATTAACCAAAGAAAGAAGCAGCAAAAATTCTTGTGTACTAGCGGCAGAATTTCTATTTTCAGTTTTTCAGGATTCAATCTTCTCAATCTTTGGTTTTCTCCTTGTTTCTTTGACAAAGAAGCAGCTGCTATTTTTCTATAAAGAATAGCTAAAGTGTTTATTTCGTTTTTGAAAAGATGGCTACTGTTTCTTCACAAGAAAGTGCAGAAAAAGATTTTTCGAAGTGCGACATCAAGGATCAGTTTTGGGGTTCTCTTCTTGCTGTAAAATTTTTCTTCTCCAAGAAAAACAAATTCTCCACTTTTGATGCAGCAAGAAGAATGTGATTTTTCTGCTCACTTTGGGGTTGTGTGGCTGCTAAAATTATAAGTCCAAATATATAGAAATAGATTAGGGTGAAACTTTTTCTAAAGAGTTTTATTTGAACCACAAGTTCTAATTTATTTTGGAACTTTCTAAATTTCAGTAGCTCCCAAAAACAAAACCATTCGAATTTAGAAACTCTCTAATTTTTGTTTTCTTTCTTAATTAATAAATCCAAAACTATTTTGAATTTATTAATAATAAAACCTAAGTCATTTAGTCACAAATCCAAATACCGCCTTAAACTGAAAAACCTTCTATTGTCTTATTCACAATAAGATTCTTAAATTAACCAAAAATTCATCACGTGAATTTTACACTTCTTTTGGATACGATCTAAGTGTCTGACCCAATAGGTTCTTATAACATTGGTAATGACATAAAATATATTTTATGCCATAAGTATTCAGTGGTGTCTAGCAACACACAAATGCTACCCAAGTTATAAAAATATTAGTAATTCGACATTACTATTCTTGTGATAGATGTTACCATATAATTCAATCCTTTTACCCTAGATATCTTAATTGAACATGAGCCATGGAGCGTGTCGCACTCGCATAGTTCAATCGTTGTAGTTCTTGATTCCCAAGTAGACACATCTAGGTAAATGAATTTGATATCACATATCAACTCATTTGAGCACAACCATGCATTTTATGGTCTTACTTGATCAAGGGACCAAAGATATCACTCCCATTACTTAGGAGGGGAAAATCCTATCTTGATCATTCAACATCTCACTACATGATTTATTGCACATCCAATTGCTACTTTTATAGTTCACCATTCCACTAGTAACGTTTAGTAGTATCAAAACATACAACTTCTTATGTTGAGATCTCAGAGATCTCAAGTCTAAGGATCGCTTACACCATCATCACTATGAGATATGTTTATGACACTTCATATAATAACCCATGTAGCATTTCTCATGGCTAGTTGATCCAGTACATAATTCTCTAACATGTACCTAAATAGCTGAGTTTTGGGTGATTAGCCAAACTTAACTCAAAATTAGGTCAAATATGGATCTTGGCCCACTAGAAAGATATTAGATTAATCTTTCCCAATTGATATTGAGAGTTATTAATTTGAGCAAAATAGTGGGAGTAACATTTAATAAAAGACCATATTAAATGTTTGCATTCATGATACCTATTTTGCATATTTCTCTTGTAGATAACCATGGCATCAAACACTAACACTGTGATCTATCCTTGAGAAGGACAAGTTGAATGAGACAAACTTCCTGGATTGATACAGGAACTTGAGGATAGTCCTCAAGCATGAGAAAAAGTTGTATGTCTTAGAGGAACCCTTACCTAAGAAACCTAAAGGAAAATTAACTAAAGAAGGGAACTGCTTCCATTGCGGTGAGACCGGACATTAGAAGAGAAATTGTAAGATTTACCTAGAGGATCTAAAGAAGAATAGGAAGGAAAATGAGACTTCCACTTCAAGTATTCATGTTATAAAAGTTAATTTATCTACTTCTTCATCATGGATATTAGATATCAGATGTGGTTCACACATTTGTGTAAATGTACAAGAACTGAAAAGAAGTACGATTTTAGGTAAAGGCGAAGTCGTCCTACAAGTAGGAAATGGAATAAGGGTTACTACATTAGTTGTAGGGACTTATGTCTTGAACTTGCCCTCAGAGCTTCTTTTAGAACTAGATAATTGTTATTACGTGCCTTCCATTACTAAGAATATTATTTCAATTTCTTGTTTAGAAATATTAGATATTCATTTATAATAAAGGACAATTGTTGCTCCTTCTATTTAAATGAAATCTTTTATGGTAGTACACAAATGGTTGATGGCTTTTATGTTCTAAATCTTGATATGCCTATTTATAACGTAAATACCAAAAGGATTAAATTAGATAATTTTAATCCAATTTATCTCTAGCATTGTCATCTGTGTCAAATAAATGAGAACCGCATTTCCAAACTCTATAAAGATGGACTGTTAGACTCATTTGATTTTAATCATATGAGACATGTGAATCATGTTTATTGAGCAAGATGACTAAAGCCCCTTTCACAAAATATAATGAAATGGCAAGTGATTTATTAGATCTAATACATAGTGATGTATGTGGACCATTAAATACACAAGTTAGAGGTGGTTTTCAATACTTCATCACATTTACTAATGACTACAATAGATACGACCATGTGTATCTTATGAGACATAAGTCTGAATCATTTGAAATTTCGAGTTCAAAAATAAAGTACAAAACCAACTTGGCAAAAGTATCAAAGTACTTCGATCTGATCTAGGAGGTGAATGCTTAAGCCATGAATTTGATGAGTGTCTAAAGGAGTGTGGGATAGCCTCACAACTCACTCCTCTTAGAACACTAAAATGGAATGATGTATCCAAGAGGAGAAATCAAACTGTGTTAGACATGGTTCGATCCATGATGAATCATGCAGATCTTCTAAATTTCTTCTAGGGACATGCTTTACTTACAGCTGCTTTCACACTAAATCACGTTCCATCTAAACAGTTCAAAAGACACCATATAAGATATGGACTGGGAAACGTCCTAGTGTGTCTTTTATGAAGATATGGGGATGTGAGGCTTACGTTAAATGTCAAGTTTTTGACAAACTTGGACCCAAATTTGATAAGTGCAATTTATGGGGTATCCTAAAGAAAACAAAGGGATACTACTTCTATAATCCCAACGAGAAAAAAATATCTGTTACTCGGAATGGTGTCTTTCTAGAGAAGGAGTTCATTTCTAGAAAATCCAGTGGGAGACAAATAGAACTTCAAGAAATTCGAGAACCACAAAATATCGTTGAACTTGAAGAGATGGAAACTGAGCAAACACTACAAACTATTGTGGAACAAGAATCTACTCATGAGACACAAGCCCCATATAGGTCCACTAGGATTTATCGTGAGGTGCAAAGATATGGATTTATGGTGACTCGGGATGATGACATCTTGCTCATGGATAAAGATGAGTCTCCGACCTATCAAGAAAAAATATTGGGCCTAGATTTTGAGAAATGGCTTGAGGCCATGAGATTTGAGATGAAATCCATGTATTCAAATCAGGTATGAACTCTGGTTGACCCACCTGAAAGGGGTAAAACCCATAGGGTTCAAATGGGTCTTCAAGAAGAAGACCAACATGGGTGGTAAAGTACATACCTTTAAGGAACTATTGGTTGCTTTCAAATAAGTTCATGGTATAGACTATGATGAAACCTTTTTGCCAGTTGCCATGCTTAAATCTATCAGAATCTTGCATGCAATAGCTACATTCCATGATTATGAAATCTAGCAAATGGATATCAAAAACTACTTTCCTTAATGGAAATATTTTGAAGGATCTGTACATGACACAACCTGAAGGTTTTGTCGATCCAGAAAATGTTGGAAAGGTTTGTAAGCTACGACGGTCCATTTATGGGTTGAAGTAAGATTCTCGAAGTTGGAATCTACAATTCAATGATGCAATCAAGCAGTTTGGTTTCATTAAGAACGAAGATAAACCTTGTGTCTACAAGAAGGTTATTGGGAGCATTGTTGTCTTCCTGGTAATGTATGTAGATGACACTACTTATTAGGAATCACATTGCTTTTTACAATCTGTAAAAACTTGGCTAGGAAGTTGCTTTTCTATGATAGACTTAGGTCAAGCAACCTATATATTAGGTGTCAAGATCTATAGAGATAGATCAAAGAAATTGATTGGCCTAAATCAAAAAAAATATATTGATAAAGTGCTAAAACGGTTTAGCATGCAAGAATCTAAGAAATGGCTTTTGCCTATAGAACATGAAATTAGTCTCTCCAATGAATATTGTCCTTCAACAGAAGAAGAGAGACAACGCATGAGTAAGATTCCATATGCATCAGCTATTGGATTTATCATGTATGCCATGCTATGTACTCATCCCAATGTCTCGTATGCTTTGAGCATGATGAGCAGATATCAAGTCGATCTCGGTGAGCATCATTGGATTGCCGTCAAGAATATCCTTAAGTACTTGAGAAGGGCTAAAGATAGATTCTCAACATATGGAGGTGAGGAAGAGCTCAATGTGATTGGTTACACCAGTGCAAGCTTCCAAACCGACAAGGATGACTATTGATCGTAGTCAAGTTATGTGTTTTGCCTAAATGGTGGTGCTGTGAGGTAAGAAAATTCAAAGCGGGCAAAATTAGCCAATTCTATGACAGAGCTGAGAATATTGTTGCTTCTGACGCAGCAAAAGAGGCCGTTTAGATCAAAAATTTCATAACCGAACTTGGGGTTGTACCTAACATTGCCGATCTAACTGAGCTTTATTGTGACAACAACGGAGCCATTACATAGGCTAAGGAACCCAAAACTTGTTGGATTATGATCTAAGGACTGATCATATGATGATGGTTTAGGCATATATTGTATCATAATGCCTTTTATTTATGTTAATTTATTATTATATTTTTATTCTATATCTGCGTTTTATGAATAAATATAATAATGTCCCAAGATTTTAATTATTCTAAAATTATCCCTAATCAAGTATTATCATTAAAGGGACAATGATAATGCATTAAGACTAATATGTGTAGTGACTGATAAAATGTGTCATGATATGAGATATCAAGTCAAAAAATGGGTATATGTTAGGGAACTATGTACTAGATCAACCTGCCATGAGAAATGTTACGTGGATTATTATATAAAGTGTCATAAGCATATCTCATAGTTATGATGATGTATGTGATCCTTAGATTTGAGGTCATCAGAGATCCCAACATAAGGAGTTGCATGTTTTGATGCTACTCAAACGTTACCCGTAATAGGGTGAACTATAAAAGTAGTAATTGGATATGCAATGAATCATGTAGTGGGATGTTGAGTGGTAAAGATAAGATTTGCTCCTCCTATATAATGGGAGTGATATCTTTGGGCATTTGATTGAGTGAGACCGTAAAATGCATGGTCGTGTTCAAATGAGTCGATATGTGATACCAAGCTCATTTGTTTAGATGAGTTTACTCGAAAATCAAGAAACGCAAACATTGAATCATGCGAGTGTGACACACTTCATGGCTCGTATTCAATCAAGGTATCTAGGGCAAAAAGATTGAATTACATGGTAACATCTATCACACGATAAGTAATGTTGAGTTACTAAAATTCTCATAACTTGGGTAGCTTTGATGTGTTGCTAGGCACTGCTCACTATTTATGACGTAAAATAAATTTTATGTCATGGCCAATGTTATGAAAACCTATTTGGTCTCACACTTAAATCGTATCCAAAAGTAGTGTAAAATTCATATGATGAATTTTGATTAATCTCAAGAATCCTAATATGAATAGGACTCTATAGGATTTTCTGGTTTAAAACGGTATTCGGGTTGAAGACTAAAAGGGTTGAGAACAAAGTTCTTGTGAAAAACCAAACACAAGCTTTGAAGCTAGCACTTCAGATTTTGTTTACTTCTTTTTCTAGTTATTTGTGTAACAATAACTAGAAAATTGGATCAATCATGTGGATACCATAGAGGCAAAGGTGAATTGGTTTTGCTGGTGATTCGACAAAGAATAATCTTTGCAATACAACTCTACTGGTTCTACCGATACTAATAAGGTACAAGCATAAACTCCGATTTGATCTCACTTCGTATGGATCTTGGAGGAAACCAAAATTTTAAATTCCGCTATGATGTAATTGGTTCCTACATTTATAGGAGGTTCATCAAGGATTTTTCAAAAATTGCACAACCAATGTCAAGACTGCTGCAACAAGATGTTCTATTTGAATTTGAAGAAAATTATCTGTTGGCTTTTGACAAGTTGAAGGTGTTTCTCACTTCTACAGCCACCCAAATGGAATTTACCCTTTGAAATCATGTGTGATGTGAGTCAATATGCTATAGGGGCTGTTCTAGGTCAAAGAGATGGAAAGACCAGCCATGTGATCTATTATGCATCAAAGACTTTGAACCCTACATAATGCAATTACTCCACCATTGAAAAGAAGCTTCTGGCCATTGTCTTTGCTTTTGACAAGTTTAGGTATTATTTATTAGGATATAAAGTTATTGTTTATTTTGACTATGCAACTCTTAAATATCTCTTGTCAAATAAGGAATCCAAACCAAGACTCATCCACTAGATTTTGCTACTACAAGAGTTTGATTGGGAGATCAAGGATCACAAAGGAGTAGACAATTCTGTAAATGATCATTTAAGCAGCTTGGTGCGTGAATAGGAGCCAATACCAATTTTTGAGGTATTTGCTGATGAACTACTGTTTCAGCTATGAGGTAATGAACCCTGGTATGCAGATATTGTGAATTTCATTGTCATTGATAAATTGCCGAATGATATAAGCAGAGCTAAAAGGGACAAACTTAAAATTAACTCTAAGTAATATATATGGGATGATCCTTATTTATGGAAAACAGGTTTGGACCAAATCATTTGTAGATGTGTGGCTAATGATTAGATTTGTTGCATACTTGCTTATTGTCATAGTCATGCATGTGGTGGATATTTTGGCCCCAAAAAGATTGCTAGGAAAAATTCTTGATAGTAGTTTTTATTGGCAAACTTTGTTTAAAGATGCTTACCATTTTTGCAAGAGTTGTGAAAGATGTCAAAGGGTGGGTAATTTATTGCATAGAAATGAAATGCCTCAAACTCCTGTTTTGTTTTGTGAAATTTTTTATGTCTGGGGTATGGACTTTATGAGACCTTTTCCTAACTCTTTTGGTTTTTGCTATATTTTGTTGGTTATGGATTATGTATCGAAGTGGTTAGAAGCAAAAGCTACCCAAACTAATGAATCTAAGGTTGTTGTAGGCTTTCTCAAGTCTAACATCTTTAGTAGGTTTGGGATTCCTCTAGCAATAATTGGTGATCAAGGGACACACCTTTGTAACTGCACTATCGAAG
This sequence comes from Gynochthodes officinalis, assembly GCA_020080225.1. Classification (NCBI taxonomy): domain Eukaryota; kingdom Viridiplantae; phylum Streptophyta; class Magnoliopsida; order Gentianales; family Rubiaceae; genus Gynochthodes; species Gynochthodes officinalis. The sequence continues at coordinate 13,724,356 of CM034622.1, forward strand.
CCTTGATATGTAAATATGGCGTTCAACATTAGGTTGCCACAGCCTACCATCCACAAACAAACAAACAAGCTGAGCCTTTGGGCTTATCATACAGCATAAAGATGCACTCTGGGCCTATCGTACAGCATAAAAAACTCTCACTGGCATGTCACCATATCAGTTAGTATATGGTAAGTTCTGCAATTTACCAGTTGAAATTGAACATCATGCTTGTTGGGTAGTTAAACAATGCAATTTAAATGCCAATGAGGCGGGAGTTGAACGAAAGTTACAACTCCAAGAGTTAGAAGAGATTTGTTTGGAGGCCTATGACAATGTAAGGGTCTATAAGGAGCACACAAAATTGCTCCGTGATAAGCTTTTGCAACGTAAAGAGTTTTACATGGGCCAAAAGGTACTACTCATTCATTCAAAGTTGAAGTTTATGCTAGGTAAGCCAAAACCAAGATGGTTCGGATCTTATGTGGTAACCAGTGTTTATCCTCATAGTTTTTTCGATATTACAAATTTAGAGACTAACAAAACTCTTAAAGTTAATGGACACAAGTTAAGGCCTTTTCTTGACAATTTTTAAGTCTTTAATGAAGAGGAGGTCAATTTGGTCCACCCAAATTACACAAAATGAATCCAAGGCATTGTTTAGCCAAAGACACTAAAGAAAGACGCTTATTGGGAGGCAAGCCAATTCATTGTCTTTTTCTTTCTTTCTTTTTATAGATATGTGGTAGCTAATGAAATTTATTGTTGTTCGTAGCAGAATACCTCATTTCCTTAGGCGTGACCATGTTCTAAAAGTAATAATCTTCTCCTAAACGGATATGTTTTTCTAGAAAACTTTTGTTCATTAGGTGTGCCCACGGTTTAAATAACATAGTCTTCTGTTATTTGTTTTAAGTCACCTTGAATTTGTTTTCTAGAAGACTTCACTTCTTTAGGCATGCCCACGCCTTAATGATTTAAGTCTTCTATTTTTTTTCAATTGATTTCATTTGCAAAAAAAAAAAAAAAAAAACCAAGGGAAATCAAATTAGGTGTTCTATTTCTATTTCAATCACTAGGGTTTTGGCACTGCCCTTCTTATTTTCCCTTTCACCCTTTTCATTCTGTCTTGTATCTGTGCTTTGCCCTTACCATCCCCAATCAGCGCCTCATTTGCACCGCCGCCATTTTTTCCCTTCATATGAGTTTTTTACTGCCAGACCCCTCTCTCTCTTAGACAACAATATCTTATGCTCTCGAGCAGTCCATCACTGGATAACCCTACTTTGTCCCCACCTAGACTGATGTCCATTCTAACTCCATCCAATGGTCTTGCTTGTCACATGAGGCAGTGAATGAAGAAAGGCAAAGTTGTGCAACTGCCTTCTGATGAGAGCCTTCTGGCCATTTGAAGTTTTTGACTAAGGCTCACCAACAGCGTTATGCTCTAATTTGCGAAAAAAAAAAGATTCTTCCAAGGATGTATATTCATTACCCCACTTTAGAAAATTTGGGTTTAAAAGTTGAATTTGATTCTATGATTGACAATATTGGTTGGCACCCATTTGTTTCTATTAAGTGCCCAAGTTTCGTGGAGTTGACTCGTGAACTTTATTCTACTTTCACATTTAACAGGTTGGCCACTTTCACTTTAGATAGTCTTAAGGTTGTCCAATTTCGATTGGTTGGAAAAGAATTTAAAATGTCTATTACTGAGTTCAATCTTGCCTTAGGATTTATCTCTTCTTAATATGCACAAACTTTTGAATATAAGGCATCTAGAGTTGATTTTGATACTAATTTTGAGCCTTATTCTTTGTGGTAGGAAATGTCTATAGATAGGAGTACTTATGATGCCAGTCAATCAAAGGATCATTATCTTCATAAACCATTTTAGAGGTATGTGCATAATATTTTAGCTTATACTTATTCTTGTAGGAATGATAGTTCAGTTACACTGACTAAAACTGAATTTTTTTTCATATGGGCCATGATACACAATGTTAAGTTCAATTTAGGGTGTTGGCTTGCCACTCATTTCCTTGCAATTCTTTGGAAATAACGTGTTTTAATTTTGGGATCTTTAATTACTCACTTGGTTGTGAATTTGAATCTACTTGATTTTGGATCATACTAACCTGAATGCTGCATGTTAGTTAGAGCCGTTAGATTTGAAGAGTCTCATCCATATGGATCTTGTTGAGCCCTTTGGTAGCAACTATCGTTTTCTTCCTCTTGGCCCACACTTGTTTCTTTGGCAGTGTAGAAAAAAGCGTCAACGTGCTCACGAGGAGTCTCCTCCAACCAAAGATGACACTGGCTCGTTCTTAATGCCGATAGCCCCACCATATCATAGTCAAGATTTTTTGCATGACCTTAGTCAGTGAATTTGGTGCATCGAGGCCAACCTTGTTGCTTTCTTCACTCATGTAGGCTTTAGCCCACCTTGCTCACTCACACCACAGCTCAGGTTTTCTGCCGCGATTCAAGGGAGTGTCTTGTTCTCTTGTTTTCATTTTTCTTTTCTTGTCTGTGTGCACACTTATCTTCCATACATTGAGGACAATGTATAATTTAGGCTGGGGGGAGGGGTGGAGGGGGAGAGGGAGGTGTCTTGTGCTTCAATGGTTATTTTTAATTTTTCATGTAAAAAAAAAACTTGCAAAAAGTCCTTCCAAGTGTACTTGACATTTTGATATCTTCCTTGAAATTCCTCACTTCTTTATACTCGTTTAGAATAACTTTGAGTTATATGCATTAGTGATTTCGGTTGGAATATATGAATGAGGTGAGTCTGATTAGCTTTTGTTTTGGAAATTTTGAAGCATCTTGTTGATTGTAATGATTTAATTCAATGAGAATGTGTAATATTTAATACATTTAAACACTTGTGAGCATTTGAGCTAAGAGCATTTTCCTTTTCTTGCTATTATTTTCTTTGTTAAATGTTGTCAAATATAGTATGTTTATTCTAGAATTTGCTTTGTTATGCATGTCGAGATCGCATTGTGGATTCATGCTTTGAAACGATAAGGGCACCTTGGTTAGCCACTTTAGACTTTCTAAAAAGCCTACCCCATTACATATACCCCTATTAGCCAATTTTGAGCTTTAGCCTTTTTTTTTTTTGTTATAACATCTCATTGATTAGCCTTAAACCTTTGTCTTTGTTTACCATTGTTGAACCCTTTGTTAAGAGTATGTGGGAATGAATTGCATAATGAACATCTTGTTGAATAAAAAAAATCAAAGAAACAAAGAAAAATGAGAAAAAGAAAATGAAAAATATGAAAAAGAAAGAAAAAATAGTGAAAATTATCCCATTGTGAATGTGAAGATTGGACAAGTTTAGTGTTCTCTATTGTATACAAAAGGTCCAATTCTGCTATGAAATTGCAAGAAGGGGATAAAGTTGCTTGGAATAAAGAAAGTTATTCTAATGTGCTACAAATGTTACTTTTGAGTCATGCAAGGAAGTTTGTCCATATCTTGATTTGTGTAATCTAATTTTTTTTTTTGGCCCATATTTACCTAAGCCCCATTACAATCCTTGTAAAAACCCTTTGATTTTTTGTATGGATTCATGTTTATTTAGTGGTGTAGAAGTGATGATGAAAATATAGGAGCCAAGGTTGAAACAATCAACCATTTAGCCAAGACAACTCGATCAAATCCGAAAAAGACAAATCTAAGAGCACAAGTTGGATGTTTAGTTGAGAATTCACCTACAAAGAAGACTTCCGAACTTAGCTCATCATTTGTCATTCTAGTCATCCATGAAGAATCAAGAATGAAGGATCGAGTGTGGCTGATTTTCACTTGTGTAATCAAGATCCTTAGGCCACTTCTCATCACAATCGAAGTTCAAAATTGGAAGGTTCTAAATCGGAAGAATGCAATTCACTTCAGGCACCACACAAGCAAATCTGAACCACACTTGGATTCAGCATTTGGCCTTGAAAGATTTTAGCTAGCTTCGGCCTTAAAAGGTTCCAGGTTTTGGCTGATTTTAGAAGCTCAAATGGATGTTTTTGGTAGCTCAAGACCAGCTTAATTCCTACTTTATTCAGCACTTGGAATTATGGTTTAGGCAATTCCATTCAGCACTTGGATGTTGATTTAGGAAGCTCAATTATTCAGCTCAATTCCATTCAGCACTTGGACTTGTAATTTCGGGAATTCCAAATCCAATTCAAGAGTGGAAAGCCAACTTAAGCAACATTTGGCCAGCACATAAAGCCATTCAAGAGTGGAAAGCCAACTTAAGGAACATTCGGCCAGCACACAAAGCCAAACCAGCTTTGGATTTGTTTTAAGCAACTATTTGTTCTATTTTCTTTTTCTTAGATTAGGAGTCTTTCTTTTAAGTAATTGTTTCTTTAGTTAGCTTCCTTAAAGTTGATGAGCTCTAATCCTTTTAGAGGATAGATTTAGTCTCTTAAAAATCGCCCTTTTACTCTAAAATAGAGGCTATTCAGCCTCAAAAAAGATAGACTTTTATCAATTACAAACTTGAGAGCTTTTAGTTTTTCTTTGAGTTCTAGTTTAGAACTTGTTTTGAATCTTTGAGGATAGCATTTTAGGTTCATGTTTAAGCTATTTTTTTTGAGTTTTGTTCCTTCAACAATCTAAGTGTGCCGGTTGGTTCCAAGGATAGTCAAAGTTCACATCTTGGGAATTTGATAATTCCGCTGGGTGTCTTGCTAAAGGAAGACTAGTGCAACCTAGAGGACAATACTATGACCAACACTTTTGTATAGGTTCGAATTCTTATTCTTTGGTTTAACATTCATATAAATTTGGTATCATATCTGTCTTTGGGTTGCTCCTTGAAGTTGTTCATATCCTTTGTGTTTTCTATTCGTGTCTCTGTGTTCTTGTGTTCTTTTTCTGCTTATTGTTTGTATATCTTAGTCTTGTTTCTATCCATAATCTCTTCGAGTTTATCTTCTTAATTCTGTGTTAAAGAAAATTCAGTTCAAAAAAAAAATCTGTCCAGAATCTGCCCAGTTTTTCTTCTGTTTTCCCATCGCATGATCAGCTTCGTTTCTTCGCATCTTTTTTGTTTTAAACCCTGGTTCTTGTGCTATATTTTCTTTTGAATATTGCTTGATTAACAAGACCTTGGTTGTTGAATTGCTACTGCAAAAGTGAAGCCAATAGCTGCAATAAAATCAGAAAACCCATAGCTAAAAAAAAAAATCCAGAAAACCCAAACATCTTAAACCCAAGTTTTTGCCAGTTTTTTTTGTTGTATCTTCTTGTGATTATCACCTGAGTAAGAAGGCTTCATCTTCTTGAATTTTTCTATCAAATTGTGCTACAAAAACCGTGAAATAGCCTGATGAATTCCTTCTAGAAACCTGATAAGCCAGCAAAGAAAACAAAACCCCAGTTTTCTGAATTCTGCCCAAACCTTCTTGATCCTTGATCCAATTGTTTTTTTGAATATTTTCTGATCACAAAGGCTTCAATTTGTTGCCAAAAGTGTGTTGCAAAGTTATAAAACCCCAACCAAAATTTAGCAACTCTCTGTGAAAGAAAATTTGTCCATAAAGTTGGAAATTCTAAAACCTGAAATCTCGAACCTGCCTGTTTCTTGCTTTTGACTTCGGCTTGCATAATTCTTGATTAAAAGGCTGCGAATTTTTGTTGGATTTTGTTGCCAAGATTGTGATCTAAGTTGAGAATTAGCTGTTGGAAATCTTGGAAACCCGTAGCTGAAGAATTGTTGCCAAAACCGAAGAAACCAAAGACACATCTTAATTGGAATTGGATTTTGTCAAGAACTTGTGTTGCTGTCTGAATTTGGTTTGATAGATTGAGAAAGAAAATTCATATTCACAAATTTTACTTCATCACAAGCACATAAAGAACCATCTTGTGTCAATTTCTTTTCGGCCAGAAATTTTTAATTTTCTGTTTTTGGAAAAATTTAGCCGAAGCGTCATCTTTGTTAAGTCCTTTGCTTCTTTGTTGTCTTCACATTTGTTTCTTGATCTCAGAACTTGTTTTCATGTCTTGTCTTTCTTAACCTCTAAATAATTTATTCTTGCTTTTACTTGGATTTAATTGTCTATTTTTGTGACACTTTTGAAACTTATTTTGATTAGAACTCTTAGAAAAGTAATTGAGTGTGAGTGAACCTACTCATCAACCACATTACTATAAAAAGAGAGTTCAATCTTACATTTGTCAGAGTTTCATAATTTGGGCAATTGGTTAGAGGGAAGTGAGGTAGGAAAATTTTTATTCCTAACATTACTTATGCAGAGATGGCCTCAAATCCAAGAGAACAAGACAAAGACATAAAAGAGTACTGTAAGAGCTTAGCTTCAGCTCTAGAAGTAGTTCGAAGAAGATTTGACCAAATGGAAGGCACAATGGCTCAAAACCATCTTAATTCCAACTCTATTTAGCTCAATTCTATTCAGCACTTGGAATTATGGTTTAGGCAATTCCATTCAGCACTTGGACTTGTAATTTCGGGAATTCCAAATCCAATTCAAGAGTGGAAAGCCAACTTAAGCAACATTTGGCCAGCACACAAAGCCAAACCAATTTTGGATTTGTTTTAAGCAACTATTTGTTCTATTTTCTTTTTCTTAGATTAGGAGTCTTTCTTTTAAGTAGTTGTTTCTTTAGTTAGCTTCCTAAAAAGTGATCAGTTCTAATCCTTTTAGAGAATAGACTTAGTCTCTTAAAAATCGGCCCTTGTAATCTATAAATAGAGGCTATTTAGCCCTAAGAAAAGATAGACTTTTATCAATTACAAACTTAAGAGATTTTAGTTTTTCTTTGAGTTATAGTTTAGAACTTGTTTTGAATATTTGAGGATAGCCTCTTAGGTTCATGTTTAAGCTATTTTGTTGAGTTTCTTTCCTTCAACAATCTAAGTGTGCTGGTTGGTTTCAAGGATAGTCAAAGTTCACATCTTGAGTCTTTGATAATTCCATTGGATATCAAGTGGATAAAAGTAAGGTTCTAAGGATAGTCAAAGTTCATATTTGGGTCTTTGATAATTCTGTTGGGTATCTTGCTAAAGGAAGACTAGGTCAACCTAGAAGACAATACTAGGACCAACGCTTTAGTATAGATTCAAATTCTTATTCTTTGGTTTAAGATTCAATCAAGTGATATATAAGCAAGCCTATGGTAATGACATGCTATGTTTGATTTGAGTGCTAAATGAATGCCTAAACAATTTGAGTGATTAGAGTGCAACCTATGAGAGGGTATCAAATTTGTTGCATTTGATTTTGATAAAATGTTTGAAATTGATGATATGTATATGTTTTGTCTAGAATCATGCTATGAATATTTGTTCTTTGGATTGCTATTCCGACTTGGATTCTTAATGTGTAAAGACTTTGAGTTATTTGTGGATGAGTTGAAAAAGAGGAAGGAATGGAGAGGAAGATATTGGATATATAGATTTAGTCCATGCTTGATGACAAGCATGGTTTAGGTGTGGAGGATTTGGTAGAACTTAACTTGTATGTGTTTGTTTCTTATATGTTTAAAACAATGGTATGCTTGAATACTAATATCTTTGTATACCATTGTTTGAATACCAATAAAACAAGTTAAGTTTGAATATCAATATCTTTGTATATTGGATATATAGATTTAGTGCATGCTGGATTTGAATTAGAACAATGGTATGTTCGTGGCTTCATCTGCAAAAAGAAGGTTTTCTGATATGTTTGTTTTTTCTAAGCCCACTTTTCTGTAAATTCCTATGTTTCTTTTAGATCTCCCCCCACCGATCAAGTTCCAGTATTTCTATGGTTTCTGCACTGTTTTCTTTAATTTTGGGAATATTGGCTTTGCTGTTGGTATTTTACTGGGACATCTCATGGATGTCTTGTTTCTACCTATAGTACTGAATTAAGTTTCTGTTTTGGGAAGGTAAAGTTTCTGTTTTGGTTCATCTACCCTATGCTCCACTATAGTACTGGATTACATCTGTGGTTTGGTGGACTGGAATTTTGCTGTTAGTTTTTCTCTCTGTCCAAAGCAAAATTGTATGGACTAGTAGATTTCCTAGTGTTTTTTCTTTGCAGTTGGATCCTGAGTTCCAAGTACACTTAAGAGGAATGGTTCATTTAGTTTCTGTTTTTGTTCTAGTCTCCTTTCATGTTGTATAGTGTGTGTTTTTTATCCATCATATATTCCAGGAGGAAAAAAAATAAAAGGAAAAAACAAAACAAAAAAAGGAAAAAAAGGAAAAAAAAAGAAAAGAAATATGTAGATATCTTTTGATCAGTTTTTAGTATTTTTGCTTGGATACCTTTTATATTTCAATTCCGTTTCTACACATTATTGTATTTTTCATCTTTAAAAGTGCTCTGCACATGGCTGCGTAGGATTTTTATATTCTTAATCTTCAACTGAACTTTGGCTCTTTGCTCTTTTAGACTGGATGTGAAGTTAGCTAGTCTTTGTATGGCTTTCACTTTGTTGGAATGGATTTTCTGGATTGGATGAGGATTTTCTTGATTTTCAACTGAAATATGGCGTATTTGGGTTTGATTTAGCTAGCTTTTGACTGGTTTTTTATTTTGCTAAAATGGAAATTCTGGATTGGACCACACTTGGATGTTGCATCTACTTTCTGTTTTTCTATTTCTGCTCTTCTCTAAATGGGGATATGTTTGCTCTGCCATTGTTTCGGGTATAGGTCCAGGAATGTGCAATGTTGGGATAGTTTGCTGGAATTTTCCTGCTGTTTTTCTTCTTTTGGACCTGGATTCTGCTTTCTCTGAAGGAGAGACGACTGGATCATTTTTAGTTTATTTTGGTTTAGTCCATCTTCCTTTTGTTTTTGTTTAAGGAATGATCTTTGTACTCCTTTTGAAACTGTAAAGTTGCAATTGATGTCTAAGATATAGTGGGGGCTTAGTCATTTAGTTGAAATTAGCTATTTTCACTATATCTGAAAATATCAATCTTTTCTGCTATCTTTTTTCATAGTAGTGGTTTCTTTTTTTCTTTCATTAGTGTAGCATGTTTCATAATAGCTAGTCCTAGACTAGTTTCTCTTGTATTCGATGGGAGAGCGGTTTTTTTCAACCGTTATCACATTGTTCCTCCTTGGCTATTAGTTTTAGACCAAGGAGATCAATTAGCCTTTTTTGGCTATCAATTGTACAGTTCCAATTTATTCATTAAATGAAATGATATGACTGTCGTTTTAGAAAAAAAGTGATTCAATTGTGTCAATGGATAAACAATTTAATTGAAACAAGAACAATGTGAGTTTGTTGGTTGGAATTAGGTTTCTCTAATTCTTAATGCTATGGGTAAATTGAATTTTGTGATGGTAACTAAATTATTTAACGACAAGAGAAGTGATTAATGAGGGTTTCTTAATTGCCGACAAAGTAAGGAGAAATTGGTTGCTTTGTGGTACTAAGTGGCTATAACCAATTTATTTGTGAATTTATGAGATTAACCTTATGTCAATAACCAATTGAATGAACTAGTTCTAAAATTATTCCTTTGACCAGAGTTTGTTAATTATTGAATTTTACCACTTCTAATTCTGCATTAAGTACTACATTTAGTTTTAATTTGTGATTTTGCATTTTTAATTTTTAGTATTGTCTAAAAACAACCCCTAATTATTCTATTAAGAGATAAATCCATCATTCCCTGAGGAGATCACCAAACTCCCACTATACTACAAAAGTTTTGAGAGTTGGAATTTATTTTTTGTGATTTAACAACATGTCATTATCCTTTAACCAACACAATTCTTATGTTTAAAAGTTGAAATGAGGTTTTATTTTATAAATTCTCATAATAGATTTTAGTTAGTGTTCTACATATAAATCACTATTTTATATATAGTGTTTTACACATGTATTTATGCTAGCCATGTGGTTGGTATATTATGTATGAAATTTTCTCCATAAGAAATAGAGAAGTTTGGCTTTATCTCCAACTATGGGAGTATGTCACATTGATTGAACAATGTAAATCTTTGTGTCTATTGTTCTATTTATTTTTATTTTATTTTTTCTCATTATTATTATTATTTGGAGTATTAGATACAACTCAGGGTTTGTTTCTAAAAAATTGGTATTAGACCATTGTTCTAATTCAAAACTATTAGCCATCATGTAGGAAAAAGAAAACCTTCATTGAAAAGATTGTCAGGAGTGTTGATTTTGATATTTAATAGCTCAAGATTGACGCCATTCTTATTTAGAATGGATGTGAGTTACACTTGATAGAGTGAAGAAAATGACATTAGAAATATAAATGCTAGAATTTTCAGATCTAGATAAAAGATTGGATCAAACATTATATTAAATCTCTCTAATGAGATATCGAAAGAAGTTGCCAATAAGAGGTTGGCCAAAAGTATGTGAAACAAGCTGAATGGCATGGGCATGAAGAATACCGTGGAGAATCAGCTTTATTTGAAGCAAAACCTATACATGTTAAGAATGATAAAAGATTCATCGATACTCTTATATCTCAATAAATTTGATTCTATTACTATGGATTTGGAGAATGCAGATGTTAAAATTAAGGATAAGCATCAAGTCATATTATTATTATTATGTTCCTTCCTATAGTTCTTTAACTACTTTTAGGATACTATAATGTATAAGAAAGAATCCATCTTATGTGATAATATAAACACTGCATTAAATTTAAACAAATTGATGGTGATATCACAGGATAGACTTGCAAAAGTCAGGCAAATAGATATTTGTATCCATATAAGTTCTGATCACCAACTCATACTTGATTCAATTACATTTTATTGAAATTTAAGGTATATCTCAAATTAATTTGACTTTACCTTTTTCTATTCCCCAAATAACTCTCATCAACTAACACTAGAACCTTTAGGAGTAATTGAAATTAGTTAAAGCTAAAATCATAAGATACCCCTTATATGATATGAGTTATAAATCCACGAGCTTTCTCTTTTGGCCATTTGGCTATTATCTCTCAATAATAGGAATCATTGAAGAATGGGATCAAGAATCATTACTCTTTTGACATAAGAAAGGGACTTTTTGAAACCCTTTCTTGTGTCGAACACTACTCGCAAGACAAATACTCTCTCCTAGCATTTTACGTTTCCCACATTTATCCATTTTATATAATCAATTATTTCTGTCTATTATCTAATCCAATTGGATTCGATTTTGAGGATCTGAGAATAGTGACTTAAAAAATAATAGATTCAGACGAAAGTGTAAATCTAGACATAGAAATAAAATTTGTAATTTTTGTAAGGAAAAAAGGAAACATTAACACTGACTACTATAAATTGAAAATAAGGAGAAAAATAAAATTGAACAAAGTAACAACAATGCTGTTGAAGCTAGTGTATTTTATATGAGAATAGGGAATCCTCTTTGTGACTACAGATAAGAGTCTCAACTCTAATAACAAGTTAATTCGGGTTATTCTTACCACATAAATCCCTATAGGTATTGTTTGCCCACTTATACACAATGGGATGATAGAATTATCTTAATGAGTAATAACGCTACTTCTAAAGTCATTGGTACAGGATAATTCAAATCAAAATGTATGATGCTATTATAAGAACACTCGTTAATATTAGACATGTTCCTAATTTTAAAACTATCTTATCTGTTTGGGCATCTTTAGTTCTAAAAGGTGCAAATACTCCATTGAAAGTGGAGTTTTGAAAGTTTTTAAAGGTGCTCTCATACTTATGAAAGCTTGCAAATCTAGTAGTTTTTAAATTTTACAAGTATCTATTGTCATAGGTATTATAATAGTCTTTGTAACTTCAAATATTGACATTATTGGATTAGGTATATGAAATTAGAACACATAGGTGTAAAAAGTTTAATGTTCTTAAGTGATAGAGGCTTATTTTGTGGTCAAAGTACTAGTAAAATGGATCTTTAAAAACATTGTATTTTTGAAAAATAGAAAAGAATGAGCTTATATTCACCTACTATCCATAAAACAAAAAGCACTTTAAATTATAATCATTATAATCCTTGAGGCCTTTTCATGTTCCTTTTAAAGGTGGTGCCAAGTATACATTAACTTTTATTGATGATTATTCAATAAAAGTTTGGGTATATTTCTTGAAATACAAAAATGATATTCTCTAACCTTTTAGAAATGAAAAGATTTGATTGAAAAATAGACAAAAAAAGCGACTGTGAATAGATGTTGACTTTGAATTTTGTAAAAGTAAATTTAATGAATTTTGTAAAAAAATGAAAGAATTGCTCAGTATAACATTGTTAGATGACTTCACACAAAATCAAGTGGCTAAATGTATGAACTGGTTACTTTTGGGGAAAAAAAACTTTGTAATCAAATGGTGAGTTGACATTTGATTTTGAAGCAAAAACTATGCTATGACAATGTCAGTCATACTCTATGAGCTCCTTTTAATTTGAAGACTCCACAGGAAAGTTTGGTCTGGTACTCTTGCTAATTATTGTAATTTAATAATTTTTGGATATCTAGCTTGTTTTCATATAAATGAGAGAAAATTAGAGCTTAAGAAATGTAATTTTCTCGGTTACACTTTTGAGGTGAACCGATATAGATTATGGTGTCCTGATCCTAAATAACGAAATTTGTAATTAGTAGAAATGTTACATTTGATGAATCCTCTATATTATATTCCAAAAAAGAGTCTTGTAATACTTATAATTTATAAAAGAAGGATAGTACAAAAAAGCAAGTGGAGTTAAAGAGTAGTAATTAATTTTGGTCCTTCTTAGAGCTTTTTTTACGCGTTAGACAGATCAAGTTGATAAACAAAATACTCATTCTATTGATAATGAACTAGTATAGGAAGAATATTCCACAAACAGAGACCTTCCAACACGAGGTATTCAACTATTACAAAGGTATGCAAATTTAATTGCATATGGCATAGGAAATAGGTGGAGATGGAGAACCTTTTACTCATATAAAGGCTATTGTAAATGTTGATTTAGATAATGGGTAGTAGCTATAAATGAAAAAAATAGAATCTTTCCATAAGAATGGTTCTTGTGGTGCTTGTGACACCTTGGAAATGTAGGAAAATTGTTGGCTATAAATAAGCCTTTGAAAGGAAAGAAGGTATTTCAGGTATTGAAAATATAAGGTTTAAAACACAATTGGTTGCAAAGAGTTACAATTAGCTATAAAGTGTTGATTTTAATATATGTTCACGCATATTGTGAAACATAGCTTTATATATTCCTTTATTGCTTCCATTGATTGTCATTTTTTATTTGTAATTAGAACAATGAAAATGTCCAGATAGCTTTCCTACTTGGTTAATTAGATAAATAGAGTTATATGCAACAACTTGATGGTTTTGAAGTTGAAGGTAAGAAAGATTAGGTCTACTTATTGAATAAATCTTCTTAAAAATTAAAACAGTTTCGAAGACAAAGGTATAAAAGAGTTGATTCCTTTTATATTTTGTCGTGGTTTCTACAGGAGCATTTATAATAGTTTTATCTATTTCCTAAAGTTAGGTAATGATTCATTCATTTATTTATTGATTTATGCTGATGACAAGCTTATTATAGCCAAGAATTTTGCAAAAAATAAACCATATTGAAAATCTTGTTAAATGGTGAATTTGAATTGAAAGATTTGAGCGTAGCTAAGAAGATTTATTCGTCTTGATACTTCACAAAATAATAGTGTTCTTAGCAAATATATAGCCAATCCTAGATAAGAACACTGGTAATTTATGAAATGGATTCTCAAATACATAAATGGTAGCTTAAACACTTGTTTCAAATTTTGTAGAATTAGTATTGCTTTTGTTGGTTTCGTAGATTCATACTTGCAAGTGATGTTAACAGATTTAGAATATCTTACAAGTTATGGATTTTGTATTGAAAATTGCACCATTAGTTGGAAAGCAAGTTTATAACAATTAGTGGTTTTATCTACTATTGAAATAGAATATATAGCCGTCATTAATGTTACTAAAAAAACTTTATGGTTGAAAGATTTATTTAGTAAAATTATATATATGTGACCTTAGGTTACTATCATTTAATGTGATAGTCAAAATGCTATTTATTTGAGCAAATGTATCATGAGCAATGAAAAGCATATTGATGAGAAACATCACGTTATTTATAACACTACTGTAGAGAAGAAGATACTTATTCAAAAAATCAATGCCAAGGGCAATCCTATTGATATATTTTCCAAAACTTTGGAAAAAGCAAAATTGAGTTGAAAAGGTGCAATTCATGCGAGACAACCCTTCATTTATTTTGAGTTGTAACCTTTCAAGTTCAATGCACAACCACTATAAAAGGTCTAGTTGTTGTCTTTTCTTTGTTGTAGAAAATAAGTCTCCAACTGCACCACTATAAAGTCATCTTATTTTTACTAAATAGTATATCATACTATTTCTTTATTTTTTAAAAAAATTAATGGAATATGATATAATAAAAAAATTGGTGGCCAATAAACTTTTACAATTATATACTTTTGGCTATTTGACTTATTATATATTTATTTTTTTAAAATCTAGGTATCTATCAAACTAATAAAACTGCTCACTTATGGTCCTTATCTATTTCAGTTGTTAGGTTCAAAAAGAATCACATCACATTAGAAATTCATGACTAAATTAAGAGTAATCATGTCAAAAAATCACAAATTTCTCTGCCAACCTAACTAAAACAACATTGCTGTTTTGGTACCTACTATTTCCATCATCACTAGGTCTAATTAACATCATCTCCACCTTCTTCAACCTCCAATCACAACCAAGAAAACAAGGCCAACACCTTTCCCCATCCCCTTTGCCAATTTATTAGCATCTTCACTTGTTATAATCAAGCTATTTATGAAAATCTCACTATATCCAAAAGACCCTTCCACAAGCACAAGCTGGCATTCTCTCTATGATTTCTATTTTATCTTCTTCATTCCCATGCCCAAATTACTCTTTTTGTTCTCTTATTAGATTGGGAGGTGCTCATGGGAAATTCCAGACTCCCCTGCACCTTATAGCAACCTATATCTCCAGCAATAATGATGTTTCATTGGATGTATGTCATGTACAATTCATTAACAATATATGATGATGTCTTGGTGTTTATCAAAGGATCAACCAAATGTCAAGGAATTAATTTGGACCTGTCAAAATTCAATTATGCACGTTATCCTTCTAAATCCACCAAAATCTTAATCAATAGCATCAACATCTAGGAGTCCCCATTTTATGATGATAGTTTTATAATTATTTTCACAGAAAAATTACATTTTTAATCTCTTATCTTTTATTCCTTGTCAATTTGGGTCCATCATCTTTTCAAGTCGACACTCCTAGTCTATTATCCACCTTCTTTACTCATACTTGGGACAAATAATGGTAAATTAAAAGGGACCAAAAAATTTGGTCACAAGTAGAGCATGCTTCTATTAGTCAAAGAATCTGACTTAATTATATTCCCAAATCAAAACTTGTAAACTTGTTACCGTATTTAAAAGAAATTTCACTTTTTACATTCAACCCCAAACAAAAGCTCCACCCTATATCTCATTATTAGGGATTCTGTCATTGAGGATCAATATCAAAATTCTGTGTTTACAAACAATTAGGTCTTATCTACATAAAGAATCGATCAATCTAAGCAAGAAATCATCAAAATATGTCATTAAAGAACAAAGATGCCAATGAGCAGACATCCCAACTTATGGTATGTAGTCATGATTTCGACTTGAAAATAAATTGAAAATCATGTCTTTGTATTTTTATTTTTATTTTTAGAATTGCATGATGTTTCCATAGAAATAAGGAAGTAGTGGTGTCTGAATGTATTTTTTTTGTTTATGATAGTTCCTATAGAGTTTAATGTTGTGGTCTTCCATGGGAAAGATGGAAAAAAGAAATTTTGGTATGTGGTTCTTTTTTTTGTTTGTTGGGTCGATCTGATAACATTTGACATTTATTTATACATGATGTCAAATTGACTTAATGAAATAATTAGATGAATTTTTGTATACTAAAACTTAGGTTAAGATTAATTAAATGATTAATTTATTATTGTATATAATGCAAGTGCTTTATGGCAGTACTTGCCTCATGCTATGTTGGGTCACATGTATTGTCTAACTATATGTATGTTAATAAATCATAGATGATAAATGCAATTTATTCACCATAAAGTTTTATCACAAGTTTTTATCTATTGATGTGGATGTTGAAGGTTTTGTTATGGATAACATGAATAACATAGTAATGAGTATTCGGATTAATGAGGAAAATCAGTATTTAACAATAACTAAGGAACATGATTTCATAATGTCCAGTCTAATAGTGAATTAGAAGAACTTTGTGTAGATGCATTAAGAAATTGAAGAGTACTACTACAACTATATATGTTAGACCCATTGCATGAAACAATTGTTGGGAAACCATCTTATAGTGATGATTATAATAGTAACAATTATGAAACTTATATATGTACTAAGAATGATGATAGTGATAGTAGTGGGACAAAGGAGTGGTCTGATGAGAATTTTGACCATAAAGTACATGAGGTTGATAATTAGAAAGCACAAGATAATATAGTTTTAAGCAGTAAGAAAATATAAAATGTTAGGATTGGTAGCTTCAAAACTAGAGAAAAAAAATATAATAACTTAGGGTTTGAGTGATGCTATACCTTTGGATTTAAGTGATTGCAAACCTCAAGGCTTAGGTGATGCTAGGGCTCAGGCGATTGGTGATAATAGACCTCAAAATGGTGTAAACATAAGGTGTCAAGTTAAAGAACACAATGATCATTGTAGTAATGAAAATAAGAAAGATGAGGTTCTTGACAAAAATGTAGATTTTGATAGCATAAATGATTCTTATGAGGATGAGAGAAGAGAAGAATAATTATTTAACCCTAAAGATTTATCGATCCTCCACTAGAGTGTGGAATGCAATTCAATAGTTTTAAAAGTTTAAAGATACTGTTAGGAGTTGGAAAATTAAAAGGGGTAGACTGTTTAAGTTTGTAAAAAAGAATAAGGGAATGGTTAAAACTATTTGTCCATTTAAAACTAAAAAATTGGCATGTGATTGGGAGATCAATGCCAGAAATACAAGGGATGATAGAATTGTCCAAATTAGGTCTTTTGAATAGAAAAATAAGTGTGAATTTAAATACAAGTACAAGTTTACCAAATCAAATTGGGTAGTGAAAAAATACACTAAGATCTTGAGAGAGAACTCTAAAATAAATACTATGAGTCTAGGAGTCAAGTGAGATGAAGGGTTTGAAAATTATTCAAGGTTTAAAGGCTGATCAATATAACTTTCTACATGCATATAGTGTGGAGATACTTGGAACCAACTGAGGACCCAATATGATAATGAAGATGGTTGATGGTTATAATGAATGGGTTTAGATAAGTATAAGGGCAAGTTTGTCAAATCCAATTGGGTAGTAAAGAACTAAATAAAGATTTTGAAATAGAACCGTGAAATAGATATTTTGATTTAAATATAACATTTTACATGCATATAGTGCATAAATGCTTTGAACTAATGCAAGATCCACTGTGATAATGAAGATGGTTGGTGGATATAGTGCAAGGGTTATTGGGCAACATAGATTTGAAAATATAGACGTATGTTTTGATGGGGTCAAATAAGGGATTATGGCTAGGTGTAGAAATTTATTAGGTATGGGTGGTACTTCTCTAAATGGTCCTTTTGGATGGATTCTCTTGACTACTGCAGGTATTGATCCAAACAACGACTAATTCCCTATAGTTTGTACAGTGTTAGAGAGTGATAAATCCAATGGATCTCGTTTTTTGAATCTATTAAGAGTTGATTTGTAGATTGAGATCAATAAAGAATAGATTATATGAGTGATAAGTAGAAAGGGTTGATTCAAGCTCACAAGATTGTGTTCCCTATGTCTGACCATAGGTTTTGTGTTAAGTATCTTCAAAGAATTGGTTAGTAGTTGGTTTTAAAAGGAAGGCACTTAAAAAAGCTTTGTGGGCTACAATTAAAGGAACAACACAGCTCAATTTTTGCAAAAAAAATTAGTACTGGTCAAGTTTGAATGTTGAAGTAGCAAGGTGGGTGGATGACGAGATTTTAGAATATAAGAATGATTACAATTTTTGAGAGGATCAGAATATATATAGGGATGCAAGAAAATAGAGATAGGGATAAAACCAAATAGGTTGAAAAGGCAATTTGTCCTAAAATTTTGAAAGAGTGCTAAAGCGTACTTATGTGTGCCTCATAAGTCTGATGATGACAATATAGAAGTTTTGTGTGAGTAAGGAGAGATATGTTATTAATGTGAAGGAGAAAAGCTGCACATGTAAAAGATAGGATTTGATAGGAACCCATGTGTCCATGCAATTTCATCCATATGAATAGTGAATGAAGAGCCTTTAAATCAATTGATTTATTTTTTTGAGGAGCCTTTAAATTATGTGCATGAACTTATAGCTTAGATAAATATGTAAAATACTATTCCCATTGCATACTCTCCCTTAGTGGGCATCACAAGTAGCTAACTCCGATTTAGTGAATCCATTATCCCACTTTATATAGTAAGGCTCCTAACAAACCAAAGAAAAATAGAAGAAGGAATTAGCACTCTATTTAAAATTATTGCAATTAGTGGATGGAGAACTACTACAATGATGATGAGTGCACATTCCTTGACAAAAAAAAGGCGAGACAAAATGAAAGGGGCATGAGGCACGATTGAGGATGCTAAGATGGAGAGAATAACCATGGACGAAGGAGTGATGTGTGAAAGGAATAGTATGAGTCACACAACGACAACAACTCTTGTGATAATCCTCTCGATATGAGAATAAAGGAGAACGTCAAAAGGTCTCACATCAATGACATCCGTAACATTAGCAAGCAAGTCCAAGATGACATCCAAAATCTACTAGGGTTGGATGATGAGGAAAATGCACATTCACCATTCATGCCTCTTATTGCTAATTTCCTCAACTAACAAGTTTCAAGTTGTCAGAAAGGATAAAATTGTCTAATAGGAATTCTAATCCCTTAGACCACTGGTCCTGCTATAAGTAGACAATGAAATTAAAAAATGCCCCCAATAGAACCAATGTGTAAGGCCTTTTTTGTCTACTTGAAAGGTAAGGCCCATGTCTAGTTTAACAGTCTGTCCTAAGGTAGTGTCTTATCTTTCAAGCAATTGGCACAATTCTTCTACACTCATTTCTTATGGAAGAAGAAATTTAATAAGATAGCTATGGATTTAATGAATATCAAGTAGAGAAAGGATGAGTTGCTAAAGTTCTACATGGAATGATTTAAGAATGAAAGTTTGCAAGTGGAGAGTCACATTGAACAATTAGTGATCTCAGTTTTTATGAATAGGTTAAATCTTGGCAATTTTTACTCCTAGTTGGCTTGAGATACTTCTACCAAAGTCCAGACTTCATGGTAGATGGTCCAAAACTATACTAAAAGGAAAGAAGCCAATTGGTGAAAAAAAATGATAAAATAAGAAGGAACAACTACAAGAGGACTCTTAAAGGCAAGGGCAACCAGAGTGGAGTTAGCAGTGCATTTGATAGGTTTAAGTACAACCAAGGTTGGTTGGAACCTTGTATTTAAGACAAAAACTTAACACCCCTGATAAAGAAACTTATTGAGATCCTGGCCATTCACAAAGATATCTTGAGCCATCTAGAGCCATTAACTACAATCCCACACAAGCCACCTTGTCATTTGTGATGTGCTTTCCACAATAATCATAGCCTTTATACCAAGGATTGCAATGATTTGAGGATAGAGATGAGGATTGTATTAAAAAGAGCATGTTACAATAGTATATTCAAAGGTGGTAGCCAAGTTATGATAGACTTCAACCTCGGTAGGAAGGCCAAGGAGGTAGATATAATTTTGGTGGCAGACTTGGTGGTAGACGTGGTGGCTAGTACCAAAGAGGACAAGGTGCTCTTTAAACTTTTACTGATAACAAGTAGAGATAGGAACACACCCCAAATCAGCAACATCAGATGAATTCTAAACAACAACAACCACAACATAACCCCCATAACAATAGGAATGTCACCGACATAATCCAGCCATTTCTGGGCGATATCTAGAAAGGCAATCACAATCTGTTATAAAGGCAAATGTTAGGAGAATCCCCCCAAGAGCTGGCATAAGAGATTCATGTAGGAAATCAAACACGGCACGCAGAAAAAATTTAAAATATTTTATTTCCTCCAAGGATCCTTACCAAATGATATCAAACCAGTAATGAAGTATTTTACCTTATTGGAAGTGGTGGAACTTTCTTGCGAAGATTTTTACTTGTCGAATTACAGCAAAACTCAGCAAAGCTTTGCATCTATGATATCCACATGATCATCTCCAAGTCCCAAGTTAATTGTCACATAATCAACCTAAGAAAGAAGTAGCAAAACCTGATGGTGATATTCTTCAGTTTCTGTCTTCGGTTTTTCTAGATTTCAAGCTTCTCAAGCTTCGGTTTTCTCCTTGTTTCTTTGAAAAAGAAGCATCTGCTATTTTTATTTAAATAATAGATAAAGTGATCCTTATTTTTTTCCTTGAAAACGGCTGTTGTTTCTTCACAAGAAAGAATCAAAGAGAATTTTTTACAATCAACAAACAAGGATCGGTTTTTACGTTTACTTTTACTGTAGAATTTTTCTTCATAAGAAAATTTGATTTCGTGGCTTTTTGATGTAGCAAGAATAAGGTGTTTTGTTTCTCACGTTAGGGGTTGAGAGGCTGCTGAAATTATAAGTCCAAATATATAGAAAATAGATTAGGGTAAAACTTCTTCTAAAGAGTTTTACTTGAATTACAAGTTCTAATCTATTTTGACACTTTCAAATTTTCAACTTTCTGAATTTAAGTGACTGCCAAAACAAGAATTCCATTCTTATATGGCTTTCTAATTTTGATTTTTACATGAATTAATAAATCCAAAACTTTTTTGAATTTATTAACACAAAACCAAAATCATTTAGAATCTAAAACCAAATACCGTTTCAAACTGGAAACCTTTAGAGTCCTATTTGTAATAGGATTCTTAAATTAACCAAAATTCATTACATGAATTTTATATTTATTTTAAATACAATCTAACTATGTGACCTAATAGGTTCTTATAATGTTGGCAATGACATAAAATCTATTTTATGCCATAAGCATTGAGCGGTGTCTAGCAACACATTAATGCTACCCAATCTTTAAGAATGTTAGTAATTCGACATTACTTTTCTTGTGATAAATGTTACCATGTAATTCAATCCTTTTGCCCTAGATATCTTGATTGAACATAAGCCATGGAGTGTGTCATGCTCGTATATTTCAATCTCTATAATTTTTTATTCCCAAGTAGACACATCTAGGCAAATAAGCTCGATATCACATATCGACTCATTTGAGCACAACTTTGCATTTTATGGTCTCACTTGATTAAAGGGCTCAAAGATATCACTCCTATTATATATGAGGGTCAAATCCTATCTTGATCACTCAACATTCCACTACATGATTCATTAAATATCCAATTGCCACTTTTATAGTTCACGCTGTTATGGGTAATGTTTAATGACATCAAAACATGCAACTCCTCATGTTAGAATCTCTAGTGAGCTCAAGTCTAAAGATCATTTACACCATAATCACTATGAAAAATGTTTATGACACTTCATGGCGGAGCGATCCAGCATATAGTTCTCTAACATGTACCTATATGTTGACTTGATATTTCATATCATAACACATTTCATCAGTCACTACACGTACTAGTCTTGAAGCATTATCATTGTCCCATTCAATGATAATACTTGACTAGGGATAATTTTAGAATAATTAAATTCTTAAGACATTATTATATTTATTCATAAAGCACAGATATGGAAATAAACATAATAATCATTTTCATTAATTATAAACATTATGATATAATATATGTCTAAACCATCATTATATTATTGGTCCTTAGGGCATAATCTAATAGTTCAAACCATTCAAGATCATCACCTTTTTTTGAAGAAGATGCAGTGCCTTAGATTTGTTTACACGACAATGCTTTAGTGATTAAAAAGCCATAATAGCAAATAAAGAGGTACACATAGTATATGTTGATGATGGAAGTGTGGTGAATGTCATATACATAAACTATCTCTAAAAGTTCGGCATTGATTTCGAAACGTTGAGACCCACAAATATGCCTTTGGTCACTTTTGCTTATGAGGTGATGTACTTGATGGGAATCATTACATTGGTCATCACTATCGGAGACTACCCACTGAAATAAAACAATTATGATAGACTTTTATATAGTGGATTTATCCTTGCCTTTCAATACCATAATTGGAGATCTTGGATGATTAAAGCCAAGGTCGTATGATTTCCTTATCATCTAGTACTGAAATTTCTAATAGACTACAAGGTGGCTTCCACACGAGGTGACCAATTCATGGCGCATGAATGTATGCGGATTGTGTTAAAAAGGAAAAGAGCTGAGACTAGGGGAACGCATTCAATCTGAATAATAAGTAATTGAAAATTAATCACGGGGTTGCACCTTGAGAAAATTAACCCACCCAAGACTAGGTGAAATAAGTGAACACTGGAAATCTTAGGGTCACACCTCAGGAATGTAAAGATATTCAACATTTGGATGAGGTGCAATAGGTGCTAGAGATACATATGAGGTTTAGCAAGTCCCAATTAACAATGAGCACCCTAATCAGGTAATTCAAGTCAAAACATCACAACCGACTGAGGTAAAGAAAAAAAAATCATCAATTTACTCTAAAAATATAAAGAAGTATTTGTTTGGTACACAAACAACATGCCTGGAATACCTCCTAGATTGATGACTCATAAGTTAAATATTGATTTAGGGTGAAACCTATCTAATAAAATAAGAGAAACTTTGCCCTAAGAGAAATAAGATAATCAACGAATGGGTGAAAAATTTGTTCCAATCCAACATACTAAAGAAGGTGTTCTATCTGACTTGATAGGCTAACCTAGTGCTAGTTAAGAAACCCGATGACAGTTGGCGCATGTGTATTGACTACACTGATTTGAACAAGCACTACCTTCAGGACTGCTATCCATTACCTATTATAGATCAAAAGGTGGAAGCAATCTCAAGATATGAAGTCCTAATGTTCCTGGATGCATATAAGAGGTACCATAAAATTCCCATGAAGGAGGAAAATGCGGAGAAAATCATCTTCATTACTGAGATGAATGTCTACTAGTACAAGAAGATGTAGTTTGGGTTAAAAAATGCTGGAACCATATATTAGAGATTGGTTAACCATATTTTTTCTAAGCAAATAGGTAAGAATATGAAAGTTTATGATCGATGATATGGTGATAAAACACCAAAAAACTTGAGACATGTCAGCAAACTTAGAGGAACCCTACAAATTCTGAAGGTGACACATATGTGTTTGAACCCCAAAAACATCACTTTTGGAGTTGGCTTAGGAAAATTCATAAGAAACATGGTTTTCAAGCGGTATTGAGGCTAACTTGAAAAAGTAATGGCTATTGCTAAAATGGCACCTCCTTGCATAGTAAGGGATGTTGAGAGTCTAACGGAAAGCTTGCTGGCATTAAACAGGCTCTAATCTTGGTCTGCAAACTGTCCACCTACCTTTCTTGAAGATACTCTACAATATTAAGAATTTTAAGTGGATCGTAGAACACCAAAAAGGTTTTGAGAAGTTAAAAATCCACTTAGAATGTCAATTAGCATTAATTGTACCCGTCCCAAAGATTTGATATTCTTATATTTGGTAGCTTTAGACAATACTGTCAATGCAATATTAGTACGAGATGAAGTCAACATCCAAAAATTGGTGTGTTATATTAGTAGAGCCTTGCATTGACTCGAGACTCACTATTTCTTATCAAGAAGTTGGTTTAGCTTTTAGTTAACACTACTAGAAGGTTAAGACCTTACTTCTAGGCACACCCCATCTGCATATGAACAAATCCAACCTATTAAGTAGGTACCTTTCAGACTTGAAGCTTTAGGAAGATTAACAAAGTGGGCTATCAAACTATGAGAGCATGATATGAGGTATTAGCCCCAATGTGCTATTAGGGGTAAGCCTTGGTAGATTTTATAATATAGCTACCCACTAAGAGGGGGGTCTAATGGTGGACCTCGGCTCACTAAACTCATCTTCATAAATTGACAAACATGCAGACTCCTGGACACTATATGTTTTGAAGCCTTAAATGAAGAAGGAAGTAAAATTGAATTATTTCTTATTCCTAATGGAAAAGAAGTTATATATGCATGATGTTTCAACTTCGAAGTAACTAACAATGAAACAGAATATGAAACGTTGATTATAAGACAAAATTTAGCTTAACAGATGAAGGCAAACAATGTCCAAGCCCTTAGTGACTCCTAAGTAGTGGTCAAACAGGTGAAAGGAACATACGAAACCAAGAAAGAGTAGATGAAGAGATATCTCAACAAAGTGTGTCAATTTAGCCAAAATTTCAAAACTTTTAGCATTAAACATGCCAAGGTCTAGGAACAAGAGGGCCCATCTACTGAATAAGTTAGCCTCACCAACATTCTCTCACTTGAACAAAAGAGTATTAGTTGAAGTGTTTCCATGCTGAAGTACGAATGAAAAGGCTATAATCACCATTGCAAAAGGAGGAGATAATTGCATGACTTATATTTGGTAGTATCTGCAACACGGTGGGTTGTTAGAAAAATAAAAATAAGGCTATAAAGTTGAAGTTAAAAGCGCCTAAGTATGTTTTACATGATGTTATAGTATATAAATAGTTATATCTCTAGCCGTTACTTAGGTGTATTAGATAACGACAAGAACATTATGTTTTTAGAGTACACTAGGGATTTTGTGAAAGCTATGTAGGCTTTGAATGTTAGTGAATAAGATTATTAGATGGGGATACTAAGAGCTCACTATGTTTCAAGATGCCCATGAATTTGTTTAGAAGTGCATAAAGTGTTAGCTACATGTCCTAATAATTTGGCAACTTCAAATAGAGTTGATCAACATTCAGAATTCATGGCCTGTTATGTAGTGAGGTATTGATATCTTTGGCCCTTTTCTCGAGGCACCAAGTCTTCTCAAATTCCTCGTAATGACCATTGATTACTTTACTAAGTAGGTGGAAGCAAAACCCTTAGCCACTATTAGAGAAAATAATATTTTGAAATTTGTCTAGAGTAAGATTGTTTGCAAATTCGGCATCTCTTATTTTATTATTTTAGACAATGGGAAGCAGTTTATAGACAACCCATTCCAATCTTAATGTGAAAACTTAAACATAAGGTAGAATTTCACTTTACTGGTGCATCCTCAAGCAAATGACCAAGTCAAGATCACAAACTACACATTGCTCGAAAGGCTAAAACCTCGTCTCGATGTAGCTGAGGGAGAATAAGTGAAGCATCTTTCCAGTGTCCATGGGACATATCGTACTTCACCTTGGATAGCCACAAAGGAAACCTATAGCTTAGTATATAGGTAAGAACCATTATGTTAGCTGAACTTGGGCTCCAAATCCCATGGGTGATAGTTTTCCACTTAGCTCTTAATGAAAAAGAGAATTGGATGAATCTCGACTTGTTGAAAAATGATAAGACATCACTTCTATTAAGAAAAAGGATCAATATAAGCATGTTGTGGTCAATTATTATAATGAAAGGGTAAAGATGAATGAATTCAACCCAGGAGACCTCATGCTTAGGAAAAATAAAGCTAGTCAAGTTGAAAAACAGGACAAGTCGGAAGCCATTTTGGGAAATTCATACAGATCATAGATGTGTCTGAGTTGGAAAATTATAAATTGTCTACCATGCTTAGAGTGTTGTTGCCTTTCATGTGGCATGTCAGTAACTTCAAAAAAAAATTATATATAAGATATCCTTTCATCGAATGATTAACAAAATTTCAAAAAGCTCTAAGCTGTGAACAATAGAAATAAAGCAAGGGGGTTTAGAATGATTAACTACTTAACTGAATTTCAAAAATTAATAAAATTAAATATTCAAGCAGAAAAATAGAAAAGTTACCAAATTTACTAAGTTTTCGATGCAAGATTTGATCTCATTCAATTGCATCACTCATTATGAGTCACAAAGAATTATCTTGTAAATTCAAATATTTAATTTGAAATTTATTAGGATAGCCGTAATAAATTTCTATTTTCCTAATATAATTGACCGAGTCTAGCGCCCAAATCAAAATTTACTATTAATTGACCAAGCACGATAACATTCCATATCAAATTAATAATAGCATTAAGATCTATGTAAACAGTTAAACCAAGATTAAAGAACGGGGATAGCTACAATAAATTAATCTTGTCTCGTTGATTCCCCTAGGCAAGGCATGCATATTTCAAGTTATAAACATTATTAACCTAGTTGCTACTTGTACTGTTCATTCATGAAAATTACAGATCACTAAACTTATGGATAGTAGTAGAATAAAAGATGAAGAATTAATTTGTCAGATTAACCAACACCACTTATTCATAGAAATTAAATCAAGAATCAACAAATACTTGAATTAAGAGCAAAAATATAAATTTAAGAACAAAACCTCAGAGTAATTTCAATTGAAATCAATCTTTCCCTTGAATCAGAAGAGTTTAGCTACTTATGGTAGCACACATGAATCCATAAATTTTTCTAAGAAATTTCTAACCCTAAGAAAGAAAAGAAGAGAACGTGTATTTGAAGAGAGAGGTAGCTGCTTGTATTTTTTCTATATGTTTTGGCCCCTCTAGGGTTCTACTTTTATAACAAAAGCTAACTCCTACAATATAGTAAGAATACCAATTCTAAAGAGTTACTAAAAACTAAATTCTGCTCTAAAAGGGAAAGTTAACAAAAGTAGGAAAGTACTCCTAACTAAAAAAAAAATATTTGTTCCCTAAAAGTTTTGCTGCAATATCCCCTTTCCTTCTTGCAATTGACAACTCACAATTTCCTTTTCTTAATGAAAATTTTATCCATAAAATTCTTCTTCTACATCAAATTTTTGCCCAGCCTATCAGTGCATTAGACATGGTCACGGCAAACAACTAAAAGTCTTTTGGTCGCACTTTTTCACCAAATTTTGCTCTTTTGTCCTCTTTTCTTCCAAATCTCTACTTTCACATCTAAAACACAAAACATAACCAAATCAATTCATTTCATCCTAAAATCAACCAAATATTGGGGAAAATATTAACAATAAATATGTACAATTTAAACTCTATCATTTTGTCACATTATTCATTTCTTGGTTATTAAATAAATTAAGAGAAAGGATCTTAGAGTTCTAGAACTCAGTTAAGTGTGACTCGGAGTCACACTGCACTTCAATAAATCAATGAATTCATAAGTAATTTCGATTCAACTTATATAAAGCTACTATTTTGCAAAACATCCTAAGCAGTGGCAAGGTCCCCAAGCATCCTATGGGGTGAGAGAATGAACTTATTAAAAAAAAAACATTCTAAGGGTTGAAAAATTATCGAAGAACAAATGCATACAAAGCATCATTTTTATTCATACAATTCACAACATACATGATACATTTCCAATTGTCATTTATCTTTTCCTTTCTTCTTTGCATATCTAACCCTATATTTATGTAAATATCTAATATGGCCTCTTTTCTCTTATATTGATAATTGGGTTGTTTGCTTTGTTGGGCTAACAACTTTAGTTCAACAATTATTTTATCTATGGGTTTTCAAGTTCTGAAGTCAAATTCAAGCCTTGACCTTATAGCTTGGCCTTCAACTTTGCATTTGATCTTTAGTTCATAAATTTGTTTCTACGGCATATTCACAAACTCCTAGAGGTTTTGGATATGATTTTTTTTTTTCACATCTTTTCAATTTTTCATTGAGTCATGTGTTGTATTACAAAAGAAGTGCTTTTCCTCGGGGTTAGTTGTGCTCATTAATTGCAAGGTTTCAGTCAATAGTGAATGCAACTTTTTTCATCATTTTTTATCCTAGATCTTGGTTATTTTACTCTATGTTTGTAGTGCCATTGGTGAAGTCTTGGCATGATTAGTCACGCTAAGACTGAGGCGGGGGGATATTAGACCTCGACTCAAGAAGTGAGGCCCATAGGGGTAAGTCCAAGAAAGGTTCCTTGAATGATAAGTATGGGTAATTTCAAACTCCTTCTGGAGCACATTTCAATAATCTCACATTTCAAATATAAACATATCATAATCTCACCAGATAAAGGGAAGAAAACACTAATTCTAACATCGTGAGTTTTGAGTTACCTCACACCTATTAAAACTAATTAAAGTATTGGAATGTTTTCCTTGGAAACAATTTTGGAATCTATTTTGCAAACTTATTGCCAGTTAAGGAATCCTACAGCAATTCACCTCAGAGTGAATTGCAGATATTTGCTTCATCAACTGCCATTTCCAGTTGAAAGCAAACAATTTTAAAGAATATGAAGCAAAGTTAGTACCACGCTAAGACTAGAAGGAAGGAGCAATAACGAAGGTCAAAAACCCAAAATAAGGTCTATATGAATAGCATGAAAATATATGGGTCCATAGTATTAAATTGCTATTAATTCGAGATGGCAATAAGCTAAGTGTTGGAAAACAAACTGATAGTTGCAGTATGCTTACGAGTTTTTTTTGACTCCCACTACCTAATTTTCTTAAGGAATTTCAACCAAGTTCAAAACGTAAATAAGGGGTTCAGGGCTCAAACAGTAAGTACAAGGCACAAGAAAGGAAAAATAGTTTTGATAGGGACTAAAAATGGTTATGAATTTGTAATTTGCTCTTGATTTGGGCATGGCATATGTATGGCAAGACTGTCGCTTACAAATTTTTGGCATTTTGTAGTACTTTATTGATCAATATTCGAGATCCAAAATTTTAATCAAGTTTCATAAACAAATGTTCAAAATTATAAGATTCTTGTCAACAAAGTAATTTGTTTAAAATCTTGATGAGGTAAAAAAATCTTGAGAAAATAAATGATGAAAACATGAAAATCCAAGTCAAGCTTGCAACGAACAAGAAAAAACATATCTCCCACAAACAAGTAATGAAATATATCATGTTGGACGTTTTTATTTTTTCACTATTTGATACCAAATATTTACTTACAAAGCTATTTACATTCTAAAGCAATCTTTTTGAAAGAAATCAAGTTATCTGCCTATGGTCAGGTGAACTACTATGCTCCACCTCTGGTGTTATCTCTTCCGAACAATTCCCTCCCACGGTGGAGCTTATATTGCCATGAGAAGGATCCCCTTGTTCTCCTGAGTTATAATGCTCTGTGTCATTTGACAAGCTCGGACTTGTTGGAGGATTGGAAAATGGAGATTTTCGCAATCGAAATGCTACTGGACTTTGGCGATAAATAGGACATGGTGAAATTTCAATCCTCTCTCCATCATCAGCGGCTCCAACGTGAATCTCAGATTTCCGAAATGTATGACTGCTTAGATCTTTATTGTCAAAGCGTCTAGCCAACTCTACAATTTTTGCCCACATGGAATAATCTGGATCCGTTACTACACTCCAATGTTCACGTAGGAACATTATCAAATAAAATATGAAAGCAAAAGCAACCGCAACTCCAACTATTAAAAATAGTCCCCAGAAGCTCCCCATGTCTAAGCTGCTAGAAGAGAGTGATGTGATAGAGTCTTGGCAACTGTTAGTTTTAAGTATCCATGCTTTCTCAATTTGAATCATTTTATCACCCTCACTAACATTTAGAACTGCCCTGGAAACATCAGTTACCAAAGGAGAACCGATTGGAAATACCTATCATGTCATGAAAATCCACAATCAGAGAGTAAGTAGAAATATAATATAGGAAAAAAATATTAGGACGTCATTGAGTGGTAATACCCACAGCAAGTGAAGCACCAATTACATCATGAATATATGCTGGACAAATTTAACATTTTAATTGAGCTTGTTAATAAATGATGGTGGTTATTAAACCGGAGGTTGTGCGCATTCACAAGTCACTGGGCTGAGTTCATGGAATTCCTAAAACATTTGCCTAATCTTTTTATGGACATCTCATCGATTAATAAACATCTAATGTTTTCTTGTACTTTCCCCCATCACGCATTTGACAAGTGAAACAATAATATCTAGAGTTCAGTACTTGACTCTGGACATGGAAGTTCGACCAACTTATTCTTACTACAAAAGCAGTGTAATGAAGTAAAGTTGATGAATCCTCCATGTTCACTCCCTGCAACATTCAAGCGGCAGCTGGGCACTACTTTACATCATAACCACCAAAAATTTGCTTAAAAAGTAGAGCAAACGAAGTGAGTAGTAAAACAGGAGACAGAGGTGTACTTACATATCCGAAGCCATCTGTCCTATATGTTGGCTGAACCATGGTGTACTGTGAGCAATATGTTTCAAGGAATAGCTTCATGTAGGGGATCTCGTCAAAAGCAGCTGCAATGCCACCGTTTCCACTCCCCTTGGTGAAAAGTTGATGTAGTTGCTCTAGAGAGTTGAACTCTAAAAGTCTAGATTTATCGAAACCCATCTGAATCAACATTTCGAAAACAAATGAACCATTTTGGTAACCTACATTTGCCTTGTTCTTGATAAGTTCATTTGCGTTTGTGACGGTTGGTTGGAGTTGTTGTACTGTTAGCATTGATGTAAGACTAGCTGTGTAACTCTGGGTGAGTATAAGCACAACCAGGAACCAGATGATCAGCACGAACCTAGCCAGATTGCTTACTATCTTCTCCTCTACCAAAATGGAGTAAACCAAGAAAAATAAAAACAAAAGGATTCAGCGAAGAAAAGGCATATGTATCAACCAAAACAAAGTACTCCAAAATTCTCAATTTATAACTTTTATAAGAGCAACAAGAAGAGAAGGATGAGAAATTACTGTGTGCAAAAACCATGGTAGAGAAGGCGAACCAAAAGATCATGCCAATTTGATGCAGTGGAGGTCCTCTAAATTCTTCATTTATTCTATGTTCAAGAACCCATATAAGAAGACCAACAACAACGAAAGAAAAGAAACTTGTCAACCAGAGATCCCAAGTTAGTGGCTTCAAAAATACCCATGCATTTTTCCTTTGGTTGTGTTGAAATGGAACAACCATTGATACCCCAGATTCAGTGTATGGAAAAGTAAAGTCCACATATTGGGACCTATTTGCCACGATGGTTATGTCTCCCGCTACAGCATCGAAATTCTGTGGCATAAATTGTAGGAAAATGATTTAACTCCACTATTCATGAAATAAATGGGTGTACTGTGATGTTTTCCTTTCATTTAACAGAATGTCTTATCTAAGGTAGAGGAGCTGGAAGAATGATTGTTCGAACATACGTTCATTTGGATAGTTCATATGACTGCAATGATCCATCCATTAATGGTTTGAGATGAATTATACATTCAAAAGTGTATCAAAGGCAAATTTAGCAAAGGAGAACGCAGTCGTGTCACTAAGAAAATTTAGTAAAATTTTCACTTTATTTATTATTCTTTGCATAATTGTTTATGTCTTCTTAGTTTTTGTGTTTGTGTGCGTGTGCGTGAGCGTGAGAGAGAGAGAGAGAGAGAGATAGAGTGAGAGTACCCCTAAATAGACCTGATCAACCAAGTCATTGTAAGTCCCAGCACTTTTGCCATCTGAAGTTTCGTACGGAATGTACTCATAAGGAACAGCATAAGGTAGGGATGACATTACTGCATCAAAAACGCCAATGCAGTATCCTGTGACTGTTGTTGTGTTATCAGGATTTCTTGTAACCTTTACAAATTCAGTGAAACCAGTTTTCACTGGTACACCTACCCTTAACTTCTTGCCACTTGTAGGAATCACCCATCCCTTGGGAGGAGTTACCGTGTCACCTGGCCATATGATAGTCAATTTTGATTTGTTTGTAGGCTTAATATTACCATCAGTAGAATTAAGATGCTTAAAAATCCCTTTTTCTGCTGTCCAGAACGCAACCTCTTTTGCACCATTAGCAATGATATTTACAATTTGATAAACCGAAGATTGAAGTTGTCCACCGACGAGATTGAAGTCTCCACTTAGACCCGTAAATGAAGTGTTCAATAATTCTTCCAAAAGCATTGGACCATTTGTGGAGACTCCAACAGTATCGAGGTCTGTTGAGTTCTCTGAAGCATTCAACTTTTGAAAACCAATGCTTGAAACTCCTGCTTTCTCTACTGCCATTGCCAGTGCCGTAGCTGAATCATATGCCCACAGGCCAAACACATTCAACTGAGGATTAAGAATGGATGGATTGTTTTGATGGAAGTTCAACCTCCATCTACTAGTGAAGCTCTGGAGCATTAAGGTTTCTGGAACATAAGGCCTTACACCTATTACTCCTTGCATTGAACCAAGGACTGAAGGATCAATTGAATTTAACTCATTTGTTATGGAATCAGTTATAATCCAAACATATTCTTCGTTCATCATTCTGAGCTGTTTCGCTTTAGAGAAAATCCTTGCGCCAAGAGCAGGCAACATATGAACAATGAAAACTCTCGTCTGCATATTCATTAGTTTGTAAAGTTCTGCAATGATTGCATCATCAGTGGCCATGGGACGAATGACACTTCTATAAGGAATACGAGTGTTAATTGCATCCAAGGCATCAGTTAAGAAAGGTATAATCCCTTCTCCAAACTCATTATCAACATAGATAGGTACAACTTCTCTCCAACCAAATGTATTGACGATTGAACTCAATGCTTGAACTTGAGATGAGCTGTCTAGAGTAGCCCGAATGAAGTATGGACTTTGGATTGATGAAAGGGAAGGACTTGTTGCAGAAAATGAAATAATGGGCGCATGAGCTTTCCCTCCAAGATCAATTATGAAGTCTGCTTGCATTGATGAAACAGGCCCTAAGATAGCTTGCACTTCAACATTTTTCAGCAAGTCCAGAGCTGCATTAGTTTGAGATAGGCAAATGAAATATGGAAAAGTAATCATCAAAAGAAAACCAAAACGAAATCCATTATAGTCCATGAAGAAGTCGAAAATAATGTGTAAACTGCAAAGTGAATAAGTGATGTAATTGCTGTTGTTGTTTTGTGTCCACATGCGTAGTACGATATATGATAACCTGCCGCCAAGTGCCATTGAACGAGAAACCCTGTGGTCTTATGCGAAAATTTTAACATGAACTAACACAATAATGGAACATTGAACCCAAATGTACACAATTTACTCTACATAAATATGATCAGAGTGGACGCAAACAGATGACTGCAGAATTTAGGAACATATTGAACAGTGGATAGAAATGAACATAAGCATATGTCCAGTGGGGAACAAATTTTATTCTGCACACGGCTTGAAAATGGAGCTTATTTGGTAGAGATTAGAATATGAGCAAAATAAATAGATAAAGGTTTGGGCTAGAATGGTCCGCTTTTCCATTAATTAGAAACGGAGAACCACCAATTCAAAGTATCCGTTCTATCCTTTTTAAGCTCTTATTCTCACAAATATAGTGAAGCAACTTTTGTTTAAACTCGAGAAGTTTCTTGAAAATTTGGCTTCAGATATAAACTTTGAACAAATAAGAGATGCTCTTGTTATTCTTAATAAAACAACCCAATAACATATCAAACATCCTATGGCGAGTTTCATGTTAATCCTATATCTCTTTTCACTGACAGGTTTTCCTCTGATAGCCAAATTTTCTCCGATTACCCGTTAAATATAGTAAAGAAGGGATACACATCTGCTTAATTGCAAACTACATGACAACTCATCTTATACTAAACTCAATAAACTAAAAGAATCTGAGCAATTAAGTACCATAAGATCTCGTAACCGTATCAATAGGAACTTGATGATTTAACGTATTGCTTAAATTCAATTGAAAAATAAATGCTAGAAATTAACTATCTAATATGACTAGAAATGAAAAATCAACCAAAAAATATATGCTTGTAAATGAGGAAAAAGAAAACAATTAATAAAGAGGTGGAAAACGGAAAAAAAACTGAAAAAAAAATAAATTGGATTCTCATTTGAAAACAAGAAAAAAAATACACTAAATCCTACATTTTTGGTAACCACATGATATCTAGCACATAAAGAAGACCCTATTGAACTTATTTCATGCCCATATGACTGAACCAGCAAATGGAACATTCGTCGGCATAATGCTATGCAACTAAGACAGACTCACGTATGGCCAGTACACGCAGGCCTGTTCGATAAATTATTTGGTTAATAGGTGATGAAACTCTATATAATACTTTAATCAATCTGATTCTGAATTACTTAATACTTACTACCAAACACACTCATAATTATCATAAATACTATTATCTAATTTATTTTTATTTTTGTTTTCTAATCTTTGGTCTATTTTTTTCAATTTTATTTTTCATGTTCAATGGATTAACTGTTTCAACATTAAGTATTCAGTATTCAATTTTACTTCTTCTTTTTTTTTTTTCTTTTTTTTCTCTTGTTTTTTCTCTCTATATGGAACCTTCTCTCCAACTTCTTTTCCTCCATATGGAACCTTTTAATTATTGAGAATTGGCAACTCCATATGAGAGCGACTTGACAATTCCATATTAGAACATATTGAAAGGCTGTTGATTATTTTAGAAATTGCTCCATTGAGTATACACCAATGAAGTCCTGATTAACGCTATACTATATTCTAATTTTGGGAAATTTACAAATATAGCATCTTTGACTATTGATTTTACAAAAATAATACCTTCCTATTTTTTTGTTTTCTGTTATAGCACTTCCATCCAAAAAAAGACTAAAACACCCCTCTCTTCTATTATAGAACGCAGAAACATAGTACTTCATCCTATCTTCTTTTTTTTTTCTTTTCATGGATTCAACAAAATTTGTTCTCACACCCCATTGTTTGCACTTCTCACTGTTCGTACACCCTATTGAACTATCATCTTCAAGCATGAAAGCCGCAATCGTAGAGAAGAAATCGCATAAATTTGATGTTAGTTAAAATTTGCAGTAGTTGAACTGAGTTTGTGAATTTGAAGGAGAAAATGGTCAAGTCCTAGATTAAGTTTTAGATCGAGCACAAGGTTAAGTCAATGGTGCTAGGTCAAGTTTTAGGTCGAGCACTAAATTTGGTCAAGTTTTAGGTTGAGTAGGTCAAATTTAAGTTGAGCTCAATCTAAAACTCGACTTAGTACTAGGTCGAGTATTAGGTCGAACTTAACCTAGTATTAGGTCTAGTAAATTTTTTTAAAAATTTATGATTATTTTTTTTATAAACTCGACCTAGTATTAGGTCAAGTGAATTTTTTTTTAAAATTTATTATTTTTTTATATACAAAAAAATTCACTCGACCTAATACTAGGTCAAGTTTTAAGTCGAGCATTAGGTCGAGTTTGACCTAAATTTGACCTACTCGACCAAATTTAGTGCTCGACCTAAAACTTGACCTACACTATTGACTTAGCCTTGTGCTCGACCTAAAACTTGACTTAAGGCTCGACCATTTTCTCATTCAAATTCACAAACCCAGTTCAACTACTGCAAATTTCAACTAACATCAAATTTATGCGATTTTTTTTCTACGATTACGGCCTTCTTACTTGAAGATGATAGTCCAATAGGGTATACGAACAGTGAGGAGTGCAAATAATAGGATGTGAGAACAAATTTTATTGAATCCATGAAAAAAAAAAAAAAGAAGAAGAAGATGGGGTGAAGTACTATGTTTCTGCGTTCTATAATAGAAGAGAGGGGTGTTGTAGTCTTTTTTTGGATGGAAATGCTATAATAGAAAACAAAAAAAGGAATGTGCTATTTTTGTAAAGTCAATTGTCAAATGTGCTATATTTGTAAATTTCCCTCTAATTTTTGCAATCCAGCCAAAAAAATATTTAAAAAAATTAATCAGTTAGGAGAAAAAGATGAATAGAAACTTAAAACTTGGAGTGGGTTGACGGAAAATAGGCCTAAACCATATTTTGATAATTTTTTAAATAAATTTGAAATTAGAAACTCTATTTTTGGTGGTACTGCGGGAGACCTCTTGGTTGAAGGTCCAACAGAGTTCCAAGTGCTTGCGAGAAAAGTTCCTTACGGAGAAGAAGAAAATTGGGTTTCTATTAGAAAAAAGTTCCATATGGAGAAGAAGAAAATTGGATTTATATTAGAAAGCGTTTCTATGTACGTGGTGAGGACTCCATGCAAAGAAGAAAAAAAATGAGTTTTTATTAGAAGTGTTTCTATGTGATGAGAACTAATGAAATTAATATGAAAAATTGAAAAAAAATTTAGACTGATCAATAAAAAGTTGGGTTGGTAACAAGAGTTTTGTTAGAATCATTCTAATAATGATATTCTCATATATATATATATATAACTATTCATTAGGGGTGGCAATTCATGACATGATGTCAAAATATGATATGAAACTAACACGTGTTTAGTAGGTATAGGTATTCCCTTTCATGGGTTTGGGTCAAATCAAATTGGACCCATATGACACGAAAAATAAATAGATCTAGTCAGGTCAACAAGTATAACTTGTTTAACTTGTTTAAAATAATTTTAAAAATTATCTAATAATAATTTTATAAAATTAAAATACATTATATAAGATATACTTTTAGGTATTTTTAGTAATTTAATCTTTCATAAATATATAATTTTTTTTTTGAGTTGTGTTACCCATGAAATAAATAGAAAATTAAGTTTTCCAAAATTTCACATGTATATAGGTATTTTTGTATTTTTTTCGTGTTGTGTCGTATTATCCATAAAATAAATAGGTAGTGCTCAGATTATGTTACCTAACATGTATAATTAAATGGGTAGTATTTGAATCCGTATAAAATATATAATACATATGTCTTAATACAACACATGAACTTGAAACACAACTTGATTGCCACCCTTATTTCACCTATTAAGAACTATACCAACTTAAATTAAATTTCATGTCTACAATTATGCGACCTGCCACCTGATTTAACTTATTATTCATTAGTTTAGCTTAGTTTAGTTTTGTTCACTCCTCTTTGTGTTGGAATCGATTTGTCTTCTATTATATTCTTTTTATCTCAATTTCATAAAATTAAAGTAAAATATAACACTTATTTAGTTATAACACTTTTCCTACATTTTAAAAAAAATTGAATTCGAGTATGACTTTGATCTAATTATAGAAATCTTCTTCCCCTAAGGTTAAGAGTTTGAAATTTTGTTTAATGGTATATTTTTGTTCTAATCTAATTAAACTTATCAAAATTGACTCCCTATTCATTTTTCTTTTTATCTTATTTGAATTCCTTTGAATTTTGAGATTTTTTATTTCCTTTGACATATTTTTATAAACTTATGTTCTTAATTGACTTCTAATACGCACGGAGTCAGTTAGTTTATGGAAATTAATATTATTGTTAATATTTTTTTTCAGAAGATTAAATATCTAGTGCGTTGCACTCAAGAATAGCTAGCTGCTCTAGAATTGGAAGTTTTAGTTATTAGAAGGGATCATTGCTCATGACACAATTTTCTAATCATTGAATGATAATAATTCATTCTTTTTAACAGTTGTCAGGCTATGTTCGGATTGTGTTGTACTTGAAATGTTTTAAAATATATGAAATTTTTGATAAGAATTTTTTTGTAAAAAAAGTGTATTAGAGCAAAAATGAAAAGGTAGATTAGAAGGAAATTTTTTTGAAATAATGTGCAAAAAATTTATGTGAGACTTTAAATTTTAA
The DNA here is from genome assembly GCA_020080225.1 of Gynochthodes officinalis. Taxonomy (NCBI): domain Eukaryota; kingdom Viridiplantae; phylum Streptophyta; class Magnoliopsida; order Gentianales; family Rubiaceae; genus Gynochthodes; species Gynochthodes officinalis. Next base: position 13,762,089 of record CM034622.1, read on the forward strand.
ATTTAAATTTTGAAATAAAATAAAAAATTATTTGAATTTTTTTTTATAGAAAAAAAATCAACTTTTCTTATATGAGTATTAAAAGAAACAGAGTAGCTTCCGCGTATTTCCAGTTGGACGTATAACATCATCACTATTTTTTCTATGAAAGAATCAAAAAAAATTTTAATACAAATATCAATGGCCAAAAGTCAAATATTTTCCACTGTTATGTGGACATAACTTCCAAGACCCAATACTTTTTCCACTCAAACAATCTATTAAGCCCTCTCTGCTATAAACCAAGAAAAAGTCAAATCGTCAGGACTTTGAGTTTCTAGTTTCACATGTTTTACAGAGAGTTTTTACCTACTATGTAATTCTTAATTAAATAAATACATTCCAGGAAAAAGATTTTTACCCTACTCCGTTTTAATTCTTTGTCGTTTTATGAGAAACAAAATTCTGAAATGTGTGTTTCATCATTTTCATTCAAAATATTGGTAAAGTAAAAAGTATATTTGAGATAAGTTACGTACTTAAGACTGCATTTGTTTTAATGTTTATATAAGAAAATTTATTTTTTTTTTCTCAAAAAACAAACATTCCAACAATTTTATATTTTATTTCAAAATTTAAATTTCAATTAAACTTATTCTCACAATATTTTTAAAAAATTTCCCTCTAACATACTTCTCCATTTTACTTTCAAATACACTTTTTCTTACAAAAAAATCTCACAAAAACTTTCACAAATTCTAATAAAAAAATTTCAAACACATTACAATCCAGATATAGTCTAAATATCGTTGTTGGGGAAGTGTTTAATTAGTGAGACAATCATATTGAGACAATTTCACTGTCAAAAAAAAAAAAATTCATGTTTTTAATTCAAAACATTAGAAGTACATTGCTATTTTGGATAAATTGACTTTCAAATTGTGTTATATGAAAAGATTAGTTGAAACAATCATTTTGAGACTCTAAAAAAAACGTAAAAATATGAACATGACAATCTTTGATGAAAACTAAATTATTTTTTCTCCGTCCAATCTTCTCGATTTAAATTACGTATTTATCAAAGGTGCCTACTACATTATTGTACCTTTGACTAAAACTAGTAACTTTGACGGAATCTGTATTGGAAAATTGCTGACTGTATAATCTAAGTCAAAGCACAATGTAGAAATAAAAAAAGGGATGAAAATTAAACCAAAAAATCTTAATTCAGTTAGCACTGTGGTCATCATGCTAACTTTAACCCAATTGACAAGGTTCTACTACCAATTGTAATTCGATTAGCCAGACGGGTCTATATGATAGTATTTCAAAACATGTTTTCACATTTTTTGACATAATGTTGTAAAATAGAAGATTATTAAAAACTGAAAAAGTGTATTAAAAACATAAAAAATATATTTTAAAACGCTATCCATAGTAGCTCAACCTAGAGAATTAATGCAATTTTGCATTGTAAACATATATTTTCACTGCCATGTTTCTCCTTTTCCTTATTCCTTGAATATCTAATCCCTTTTCCGGTTCGGTACAACACATACATAACTCTAGGTGTTCTTTTGGCATTCAAGAGAGATCAAAACCAGAATTCATGTTGCAGTTAGCAAGGAGCAAATGAAACTTGGAGAAAGTATAAAATTAAAATTAAGACTGGAGAAAAGTAAAACCTCTAGCGAAAGAAAGTCGAGATGCAAAGATGATGTTTAGATGAAGAAGATAAAATACTATGTACCTGCAGATGCAGCCACAACCACATCTTCCCTGGAGTCCCGGATGTTTAGGACAGCTTTAGTCTTGTAGTAGCCATGGGAGGCATAGAAGTCGGAAAGGGCCATAGAAATGCAGCTCAACCCCATTTGTCCAATCCAACTATTCATGTCTAGGACCACTCCGACCTTTATGGGAATTGTTTTGTTGTTCTGGGCTGTGGTCAATTGTGCTGGGACCAAAATGAGGCCAAGGAAGAAGGTGAAGGAGAAGAGAAATGGATTGGAAGTGACAAAGTTAGTAATCTTCTTCTCCATTTTCGCATTCTCTGAGATTCTTAATTGGTTTGATAGGTAGATATGTATTTATAGTTCAGCATGATGGAATTAAAATATGTATTGGATCTCTTGTTGCGTGTGTCATTGTATGTACAACAGTACAAACTTCAATAAATTAATATAGATTATGTGATTTATACTAATCTTATATACTTTTAATATTCATTCTTATCTTAGTTAATTTTAGGATAAATAGCATAATTAGTCCCTTAATTTGGGACTTTAGTTCAATCTGGTCACTTATATTCAAAAAGTTTTAATGTGATTATTTAACTTACAATTTCAATGCCAATTAATCCTTTTAATGAAATTAAGCCAACCGGGACTTAGTGCATCGATTAAATAACTTACATATACATAGGCCAAAGGGCAGTGAAAGAACCAAAGTAAAAGAGTAAATTGTAAACAACCATTTTATACTTCTACGCTTTTGCAAAATATTCCTAAAAGCTTTATTTTATATTTTATCACCTCCAACTTTGTAATTTTCACAATAAACATTAATTTTTATAAGTTGTCAAAAATATATCAACATCAACATAAATATTAACATCACCTTTATCTCAAACTAATTAGGGTCGGCGATCGATGAACCTAAAAAAAATAAAATAAATAAATAAGTAAATAAAGAAATATTTATATAAATAGTTATAAAAAGGAGGTATAACAAAAGGGGGAGAAAAAAATAGTTATAAAAAAATAGATACATAAATAAAGGTTTAAATTACAAAATGCCAAATTTGGAAGTGATTTAAATAATTTAAATAAAATTTAAATAAAATATTTATAAATTGTGCAAATAAGTGACTAAATGCATTAAGTCTTGTTTGACTTGATTCTATTAGAAGGACTAATTAGACTGAATTTACAAGTTCATTAATAAAGGTAGTATAAAAATTTCACAACAAAAGTAAATTTTTTTTTTTTGAGAAAAATAAAATTTTTAAAACCAAACTCTTTTTTTAGGATAGAAAGCGTATTTTTTTCCCTTAACCTTCTAGATAATGTACATTCAATATCAGTAATTTTCTTTAGACATAGCGATTATATACTCTCTCAAAAAGATTATCAAAAATCAACAAAAAATATGGGATGGACTAAAGTAATTGCTCGATAATTGTTTAAGAATGAAAAGGATTGACGGGAAAAGAATAAGAAGATTGGGGTTTGGCTTGTGTGGTAATGTTCCCGCTCATGTATTTTCTAAGTTAGGCTTTTTCTCGGCTGCTCTTTCATTTAGTTATTGACTCAATTTATTCTAATACTAGTTGTTAACATTGATTAAAAAAGTATTATATATGAACAGAATTTTAAAACGTTTTTCTTAACTTAAAAATATATTTTTTATATTTTTTAAATAATAATTATGAAATAAAAAAATATTAAAAAACATATTTAAAATAAAAATAAATTTTAAAATACAAACTTAATAAGCGCATAGCTGTTGCTTGTGTCCCCTAAGGAATGACATGAGTGAAGTGTAGGGATGCATTTTCTCTTTTGTTGATTATTATCTCTTTTGTTGATTATCGTCAGTAAGATATTCTTTTAATTAGAAAAAAAATATCTTTTGATATTACCTACAACAATTAAAAATAATTTATAATTTAAATAGGATAATTTATTATTTACGAGAATAAAATAAAAAATTTTAAAAATATAATATAATACATATATAAAAATTTCTTTTGTGGATAAGTCAAAACACGCTTAATTATTTTTATTCACCAACGAGTGTCTTTGTTTAAAGGAATGGGTCCATCGCATTCCGTATATTTAATGAAACGGAATTGTTGGCCCTACTTCTTTGATTAAAACTTTGACCAAATCAACATCTGGTTGAGAGTGACTTTTAAGAATGCACGCGCAGCACACTTTGTTTGATACCATACCATAAACTGCGCCAAATGCATCTTGTAGTCGTGGAGGCCGTCATCCTGGAATCATTGACTATAAGAGCATGAAAAGCGGCCCCTTTTAGGGGAAATGCGGCTTGACCGCATAAAGTCAAGTTAGCTATTTTACTGACTTGGCATAGAACAATACTAGTTAGGTTACATTCGGTGGCCTCTACACAGGCCAGGCAAAGCAGCTGGCTATAATTTTTTTTTTTTAAACTTTTGGGACACAAAAACGACACTGTTTTGCATCAAAATAACGTAAAACGACGTTGTTTTGGCCCTTGTGTTAGCGCTGACACAAGTTGACACACTGACCACGTGGGTCAGCGTGTTAGACGTGACGCGCGCCTAATGGGGGTGCCACGTGGCCAAACCGTTGCAAACAACCCATTTGTTTGCAACGGTCAAAATGTTTTTTTTTTTTTAAAAAAAAACAAAATTTACCAAAAAAATAGGAAATATTTTTCTTTACAAATTAACATGCACTTTGCCTATTTTTAGAGCAAAATATGATGTTTTTATTTTTCATTCATTGTTTTAGGTATTTCATATTTAATTTAGAGTATTTATTTTTATGTTTTAAATGTATTATTAATTTTTAGTTTTAATGTAATGTAAATTTATTTTTCATTAATTGTTTTAAGTATTTTATATTTAATTTAGAATATTTATTTTTATATGTTAAGTATATTATTAATTTTTAGTTTTAATGTAATGTAAATTTATTTTCTATTAATTATTTTACATATTTTATATTTAATTTGGAGTATTTCTTTGCATATTTTAAGTGTATTATTAATTTTTATTTTAGTGTAATGTAAATTTATTTTTCATTAATTGTTTTAAGTATTTCATATTTAATTTAGAGTATTTATTTTCATTTAAGTATTTCATATTTAATTTAGAGTAATTTTTTCATTTTTAAGTATATTATTAATTTTAAGTTTTAATGTAATGTAAATTTATTTTTCATTAATTGTTTTACGTATTTCATTTTTAATTTAGAGTATTTATTTTCATTTTTAAGAGTATTATTAAATTTTAATTTTAATGTAATGTAAATTTATTTTCTATTGATTGTTTTACGTATTTTATATTTATTTTAAATTCATGTAATGTAAATTTAAGTTTTTAATGTAATGTAAATTTATTTGCCAAAAAATGTTTTTAATAAGGCCTAATATACAGAAATAGCCTCAACTTTGTCTCTTGTAACAATTGTAGCCCGACCTTTCAATTTTAACAATACAGTACATGACCTTTTCAATTTGTAACAATTATAGCCTCAGTTAGTTCGCCGTTAGAACTTCCGTTAAATTGCTGACATGGCTGCCACGTCAACGACACGTCATAGCCCAGTCAGCGCCAAGTCATAAAAAAATTTAATTTTTTTTTACTCTCTTCTTCCTCTATTTCTCTCCCTCTCCGTCGCCTCTATTTCCCTCATCCTCTATTTCTCTTCTTCCTCTATTTCTCTCCCTCTCCGTCGCCGCCTCCCGCTCAGATCTGTTGCCGCCAGCCTCTCAGCGCCGTCGCGTCGCGCGCAGCTCAAGGGTTCCGTCGCCTCTCCGTCACGTCGCGTTGCATTTGCCGCCCCAAAATTCGGCAAAAATCCGCCATTGCCGCCGCCGGTAAGGTAATGACGGAGCTGAAGAACTTCTTGAAGAACATCTTGAAGAAAATGTTCATTATTTCTGCATTTATTCCTCCATTTTTTCCTCCATTATTTCTCCTTTTTTCCTCCATTTTTTCTCCAATTTTTCTGCATTTTCCGTTGGATGTTTTCTGCTATCCCTTGGACTGCAAATCGAGGTTTTGACCAGTGAGATGTTGAAGAACTTGTTCTGAAAATGTTTTGATTTTTATGGTGTGTGTGCATTGATGGATACTTATCGGGATTGAAAACTGATTGTATTTATTTGGATTCCATATCTATTGTCATGAAGCACAAGTGTTTGTTTGTATTTATTTGACTTGTATGGAAAAGTAACCATTTGGAATTTCGGCATTGGATTCCTCGAATTGGTGTCGCCTGAATGGATTACTGGCATGAGTTGAAATATAAATTGATTTTTTTCATCGTTTCTTTGAGGATGAATCTTTAACCTGTACTTGCAATCACTATAATATAAAAGGGAAAAATTTGTCAGTCAGTTTCAATATAATTTTTATAAATATTCAGGGTTAAATTGTCTTTTTATTATCCTGTAATATTAAGTAAGTAGAATATGGTTAAAATCTTTTTGTTGGAATGAATTTGTTGGAATGAATTCTTACAACTGATTTATGTGGACTGGTTTGTGGAATGCTTTTGTGTGAAGTATAGACAGATTTTTCAAACCATACTGTGTACTGCTTTTAGAACAGAGTTCCTGGGCTAGATTTTTTGCTATTTATGCCCCGAATTCTGCTCAATGAACTGTGAAGACTGATTTTTGTGTACTTCTTTCTGAACAGATTTGTTGGTCTCAGCTGGTTCCGAATTCTGATCAACTCACAATTTCTTCTTGGCAAAGGTGTAATGGTCTCAGCTGTTTTGAAGCCTGGAGCAGTCACAGTGGATGCATACTTTCCAGCAGGAAACTGGTTTAACCTTTTTAATCACTCAAAATCAGTGAGTTTGAGTCAAGGACAACATGTGACACTTGATGCACAGCCCGATCTTACAAATATACATGTTCGGGAAGGCAATATATTGGCCATGCAAGGGGAGGCTATGACAACTCAAGCTGCAAGGAAAACATCATTTAGCCTTTTGGTTGTTCTTAGCAAGAATGAAAACAGCACTGGAGAACTCTTAGTTGAGTCTGTTTTCTCTTTGTTGCTGCCTTATTGGCATATAACCCTTAGTTGGAATAAAGCTTTCCAGGTCTTTTAGGTTGCAACTTCTTTGCACTTTACTTTCAGTGATGACCTTACAGATTTTATGTTGTGTATGTAATTTCCTAAGGAGAAGATGTTTCTGGATTTGTATTTTTTTAAAAAAAAAAAAAAGTCCTTCTCTTGTAAGATAAATTGCATAGGCTTGCGTTACGTGTATGCTACAAGATAGTCAAAATTTGGACTTTGCAAAGTAGTTATTAGTATCCAGAAGCTTCAGTTTCTACATTGCAACTTATATCATGAAATACTGAGCAGAAGAAGAAGATTAAAAGACACAGGGAAAGGATCATCAAATGAAGAAAATCTAGTAATCAAATGGGTTAAGAAATTTGAAACATACAGGGAAACATGATAATGAACCAAAACTGGCAGGTTCATAAAATCAAAAATCCTTCACAAAATTGTTTTTAAATGCTCATCACCACATTGCATAATTTTGGCCAAGAGCATCAGAACATTTCATAGTGAATCCCAAAAAAAAGGGCAAACATTACCATCATCGGGTCTTTTTACAAACTCCACTCCTAAACTTTCAAATCTCTGGCATGCCTTGTATGTGTCATCAACTGTGTTGCCTATGTGTCCTGACCCAAAAAAAAAAAATACAAGTCGAATCACCGTATTAACCATGATGAAACAACAATCTACTGGTTGCAATTTCAACATGCCTACAGAGAAAGATGGCTGAAGATGAACAGAAGATGGAAGAGAACATTTGAAATTGCCCACAAGAAGATGAAGAGAGGATAGGAGAAAGAAAAAGGCCCAGAGAAAAATATGAGTTACGCACCAAAGCCGCGAGGTTCTGAGTTTCCATTATGATAACCACTGAAATTAGGATCATTCTCTGAACCCCAGGAACATTTTGTTCGGGGAGTTCTTGCTGTTTTTTACTACGTTTTCGGGGAACCCAAAGAGAATCATGGCGCCATCTCTGGAAATGTCGGCGAAGCACGATTCTCTGATGGATTCCGACACGGCAAACACGTAGTCGGAGAGGATTTTCTCCGCATTGAACAAAGTATTGGGCGGCCAAAATGGGTTAAGAAGGACCCAAAAAAATTAAAATTTTTTTGATGACTTGGCGATGACTTGGCAGTGATGTGTCGCCCACGTGGCAGCCACGTCATCAATTTAACAGAAGTTCTAACGGTGGACTAACTGAGGCTATAATTGTTACAAATTGAAAAGGTCAGGTACTGTATTGTTAAAATTGAAAGGTCGGGCTATAATTGTTACAAGAGGTAAAGTTCAGGCTATTTTTGTATATTAGGCCTTTTAATAATGGCTCAAAAAATTATTAAAATTATATTACTAATGTAAAAAATGTTAATAATGACTGCGTGAATAGTCCAGGCCAGGCCACTAGCGTGAGTTAATTTTTTATGATGGCTACGTAAATAGTACTAGCATGGGCACAAGCTGATATAGCACTGATGTGGCATGAATGAGGTCTGGTTGGTTCTAGAAGCTACCGTTGATGCCCTAAGGAACCTCTATCAAAAGTCCAGTTTCTCTGTGGAAATTCTATGTTCTACCAACAAATTAATTAAACTACGACCAAACATGATTTGACTAAGTTGGTGACAATTAGGCGGTTAGAAGTGTGCTTGACAGTTTTTTTTTCTCTTTTTTCGATTCTTATATTATTATTAAAGACAAAATTAATATGAGAATTTAGGGGATAGTGTAAAGAGTTTGAAAATCTTTTATAAGACCCGAAAAAAAAAGAAGAAAAATTTAAACATAGGATAAAAAAACAAAATTAATTTTTGAGAGCCTGACAACTTTTACCATATTCATTTGATAGTCGACCTTTTATCCACTTGAGGTAGGTTGGGCAGGGAAGGGATAGGTTGTAATGAAAAACTTTTTTGCTACGTAAATATCTATATAACTAGTCAAAGTTGAATTTCATGAGAAAAATTCTTCACTTATTATGTTAAATCTTGCGATTTAAAATGAATTTAAAAAAATATTTTTATATTTTTTTTAAAATAATTTTTTATGGCGATTTTTATTTTAAAAAACACAAAAACATAATTCATAGACACCTTTACCCTTTAAAACACAATTATAAATTATTGCCAATTGCGAAAAGTGCGTGGGCCAATCATAGTAATATCATTGTTTAGGGCTCTAGAAGACCAAAAAATGGATTCGTCGATTTAAGTATGGGATAATGCTTCTTCACCTTTGAAAACAAAGGAAATGTAAAGTATAGCAATTAAATTGGGGCACAATTCATGTATTTTATTAATAAATAATGATATTTCTGGTGAAGTGGTTTAATAAATAACGTGTTAAAAATAAAAAGAAAAACATAATTCCCCATAACTGTTTTACATTTGTCAAAATGTATGATAGGTAATTTTTCCCTGTTATACTATAAATAACACCACTATTTATTAATATACTAGAAAATTTGAAGTGAAATAATTCATTATGTAAAATCATCCCTCGTTATTTTATATTTTGTAATATATTTTAGAATAAAAATAAAGAAATAATTTTATCTTTTTATAATTATCACATTAATCACTATACAAAATTACTATAATTTATTACAATCTCTAATATTACTCATAAAACAATATCCACTTTCAAAAAATTAAACTAACAACTTGTTAGGGCATGCACAATAGCCCTAAAAACAACCAAATTTAAGATCACACATCGCCACATCAAGACTACATCGCCTTTGAACTGCCTTTACTATTCTGCATAACCATCATCAAAAAAGTGCCCACGCTCATGAATCTGCGGTCTTTACTATTCACGCAACAAATTTCTCTCCTCTACCTTCATTTACACCATTTATTTAATATATTTAATACTTCTTATTTAAATTAATAATTCGAAAATATTATTTATTTTTCATTTATAAAATTCAATATATATAATTCGAAAATATTATTTATTTTTCATTTATAAAATTCAATATATATTAATAATACAACTTATAATTTTAATTCGTTAATACAATTAATACTTAAACAATTAATGAAAAATAATTTTCATTACATTGAAATTAAATTTTGATAATACATTTAAAATATGAAAATCAATACTCTCAATTAAATATGAAATACTTAAAACAATTAATAGAAAATAAATTTACATTATATTAAAATTGAAATTTAATAATATACTTCAAACATTTGAATAAATACGATAAATTTAGCTCCAAAAATCATATATTGCTTTTAAAATATGAAAATCAATACTTAAAACAATTAAATATGAAATAATTAAAACAATTAATAGAAAATAAATTTACATTACATTAAAATTGTAATTTAATAATATACTTATAAAAAAAAATAAATTGTTTCTTTAATTCTTATATAAAATTCAAAATTATAAATTTAGCCTTATTTATCAATTAATTACAAAAAAATTCTTTTTCATTTAGACAAACCTGATTTTTTTTAATTTTGTAATTATTTATGTTGTTTATGAATACATATAATTTTTAATAATCACATTCAATAATTTTATACAATATTATAGTCAAATTAATTGTTTTAAAATTTTTGTAATTATTAAATATGTATAAATAATTTTACATAATATTAAAATAAAAATTTAATATTATTAAACTTAAACTTAAAATTAATAGAAATATTACTAATTTTATATTAAAATTTATAAAATATTAATAAGTATATTATAATTTTTAATTATATTATATTTAAGAAAATCATATATTACTCCAAAATAATAAAGTCATTTTGTAGAAAAATATTTTCTGATTTGGTAATTTTTTAAAAAAATAAAAAAAGGAGGCCAAAAGGGGTTGTAAACTGTGGAGGTTTGCAACCCTTGACGTGGCGCGCCATTAGGCGCTGTTACGTCATATCGACAGCGCGCAGGCGCCTGTCAGCCAACAATTTTTTTTTTAAAAAACCTTTGGGACCAAACGAAGTTGTTTGGCCTCATTTAGAGGCTAAACGACGTCGTTTTTGTAAGCTAATTTGGCAAAAAAATAAGTCCGTCGTTCGCATTTCGAACAAACGGTCGAAGACCGCTTTGTTGAGAGGCCTCAAGATCAGCAAAAATTGCTGATCTGGAGGCCTTTCCTGCCAAGACCAGCCCCACGACGGGGCTGGTGTAGATGCTCTTAGTATTATATACTTTGTCTACACTACACGTTTCTGTACTTTCTGACGCGTGGTCAGCTGTACACTCTTCCATTTCATACATGGAAGTCAAGACATGCCAGGGAGGTCATGTCAGACTGTCAGTACAGAAGAGGATTCCGCCAATCGCGGAATAATTGATAAATCATGGCTTTCCATGGGTGGACTTATTTTCTTTTGGGTTAATTACATTTACCCCTTGAAGTTGTCTAATTACAAATAGAACCCTGTAATTTACAAATATTACCATCACAATCATCCCAGCTCTGAATAATAAAGAATGACTGTGCATGTGTTGACTTTAATTTGTTTTGTGTTAATTACATTTATTCCTTAAAGTTCCATAATTTGCAAATATTACCATCACTCCTCTTGATTTAATAGATGCTAGATTCCACTGCTGAAATAAGTGAAAAGGCGAAAGAACTAGTTAAAATTTATAATATTTACCCTATTGTGATTAGTGTTCATTACAAAATGAACCTTCATAATTTAAAAATTCATTGCAGTAAAATTTAATCTTCTTTTTTAATCCTTTCAAATGGAAGACTTCAACTGATTTTGAACAATTTTCAAAACCAATTTTGTGATTAGATGTTAACTAGTTATCAACTACTAATCAAATCCTTTATATTGCTATTTTTTTTTGTTATTATACACACATACACACACATTATATGAATATTAACTTTAAACCACATGTCCACATTATTGTGTTTTCTAATTTGCCTTTTCTTTTGGCTTGTTAATATTGTGTTTGGCACATGATTCAATACTATGCTATTTGTTGTTTATAATTTATTCAATTAATTATTCAAATAACTGTATTATTAATTTTTAAGTTTTGTGTAATTTTATAGATGAGAATGGTTTGTCTATACGTCAATTTTTACTCTATAATAGCTAAAATATACTCCATTCCATCTTGCAAAAAGAGTCCAGTTCCTAAAAGCTTTTTTTTTAAAAAAAAATCTACATTTAAATTTAATTCATAAAGGATGCTTATCCATAATAACTATCCTATGAACCAAAATTAATAAGACTAAAAATAGAAAATCATACACACAATAGTGCATTTAGTGTATTATACTCTATAAAAAAAATAAAAAATTGTACCTATCTACAAGTAGATCATTTTCATAGGATGAATGGTATTATTTAATAGCTATAAACTAGGAATTATAAAGTTTTCATTTGAATGGGAAAAAAAAATTAGCATTTCTTCATTGTGGATTTTATAGTTTATAGTCATATACTCTATTTTTTATTGCAAGAAAAAAAATTAAATAATATATCATGATACAAAAATATTAAAAAATAAAAGTAAAAAAAAAATTAATAAAATGACAATTTAATATCTACAAGGGTGATTTGGTAATTTAAATATAGCATAGTGGGAGTAGATGTAATTTAAAACTTATGTTATGAGGGCATTATGGGATATTTATAACATTTTTTTGCTAAGATGAGCACTTTTCTAGTACCTTCTCATCGTAGGACGATATATGTTATACTTTCTAATTGTCAAAAAGAATGATGGTCACAATTACATATTATGTAATTTGATTAATAATTAGACTAAACCTCAGAGGCTAAATGTAATTGACACTTTTATTTTTACACTACTAAGTACAAATAACTTTTCGCTTGGTTCATTTCTTGCAAGTTTGCCTCAAATAATAGTATGTAAGTGTTCAAGCTGGCTAGGTCAGGCTTGTAAGATTTAATGAGTGAAAGGAAATTAAACTTTCAAGTTGCTCAAGATAAATAGCTCCACAGGTTTTTGTTTTATTGAAACTGGGGAATATGATAGCTTACTATTTGGTTAATTAAATTTGGATTGGTTTGTAATTCTAGTGTATAAGATGGATTCTTCTTCTTTAACATCCATCTTCGTCAAATAAGATATAACGTATGTAACTAATAAATTAGATGTTGTCATTGATATGTAATAAAAAAAAAAAAAGAGAGAAAAAGGAAAGAAAAAACAAGAAAGGAGAAAAGAAATGAAACTTTAACACAATCGTTAGCATGGTAGTTCGAGTTATAGAAAAATTGGATAAAGTTGTGCCGTATTTGTGACATGTTGAAAACTTTATTAATTAATCATGTCAATTGTTGACAAGTAATGTCATTCGCTCAACCTTAATGTTACCAATTTTATCAATTGTGTTCTTTATTAGATTATGTTTTCACCAATTTTATTATATGGCTAGTTTCAAGTACAATAATTGGTTTTCAGTCATGGCGAAATTCACATTGGTTTTCAAGTCCGCCTGCACTTGAAGATGTTGGAACCATTAGTCCATTGTGTGAAAATTTTTTTGGTAATAATGTACAAAACAGTGAAGGTATATACATTTAGTCGCAAAAATTTTAATGCTTATTTATACTACACATCATTTTAGATAATAAATTAGTGTGATTATTGGTTATCCTACGAAGTTTCTTATTTTAATTTATCCACAATAATAATAATAATAAAAAAAGTTTCTATCTATTGATCATTCTATGAAACCTTGTAGTTAAATCTTGTATTCTTTGGTCATCCTTTCCTAATTAGGTCTAAAGGTTATGTTATCTTTGTTTAAGAAATCACCCGAATTTTCAATGTCCTACCCAATGGATAACCAGTATAAAACGAAAATCTACTCATTGTTATACATCAATTAATCGCCATATTGCTAATGTATGATGACTTAATTCTGCTTAAGATGATTTTCCTAGTTAGCATTTACCTTCTCAAAGTAATACTGTCACTTGACTAATTGTGATATTCTAGTCCCACATCGAAAAGTTAATGAATGAAAAAGATGTATATAAGACCCTACCTAATAAACTACTAATAACTTGGCTTAAGTATTTTGAATTAGTGAGAACAAAAGTTCAAAAGTTATTGGGCCAGTTCATTGGACTTACAAAGTGCTACGCACGAGAGCTACCTCTAGAATCCCGTTCCAAGGGAGACTAGTCCAGAAGAAAGTAGTGGGTGGGCTTTGCAAGGATACAAAGGTCTTAAGATAGGAAGAAAAAAGCCACCTCTTGAACAAAGGTCTTAAGATAGGAAGAAAAAAGCCACCTCTTGAACAAAGGTCTTAAGATAGGAAGAAAAAAGCCACCTCTTGAACATATGAGGGGGACAAAAGTGTTACGAGAGCTACCTGTAGAGTTCCATTCCAAAGAAGACTGGCCTAAAAGAAAATAATGGATTGGGTTTTACGAAGATACAAAGGTCTTGAGAGAGGAAGGAAGATACAAAGGTCTTGAGAGAGGAAGAATGTAATACCCAATCCCATCGAGGGAGACTAGCCCAAAAGAAAGTAGTGGTTGGGCCTTATGAATCTGCAAAGGTCTTAACAGAGGAAGATTGTAATATTCTAGTCCCAACAAGGAAGATTGGCCCAAAAGAAAGTAGAGCTACCTTTAGAGTCCCGTTCCAAGAGAGACTGACCCAAAAGAAAGTAGTGGGTTGGGCCTTGCGATGATACAAATGTCTTAAGAGATGAAGAATGTAATACCCAGTCCAATATGAAAAAGTTAATAAATGTATATAAGATTCTACCTAATAGATTACTAATAACTTGATTTAAACATTTTGGATTAGTGATGACAAAAACTCAAAAGTTATTGGGTTAGTCCGTTGGAATGGAGTTTTACAGTAATATTAATTATATTAATTAGAGGTCTTAGTATTTGGACATAGTGTTCGTGCGTCATAGTAACATTTGATGAAAATAACTGGAATATAGCGCAATTCATTAGTTCTCGATCCCCTGACGGGTTTATCGAAGCCCGCAAAATTAATCACTAGTCTCTTGAGTGATTTGAAAATAAATTTTGTAACAAAAGTAGACTAGGTCGAATCCCAAAAGAACCGAAGTATAGTTTCAAGTTTTGAAAAATAAATTATAAAACTAAATAAAACAAGAGGGATTTTTGAATGTTCAACTAAACTACGAAAATTCTGAAAATTAATAAATTAATAAAAATAAATATTTAAAACAATAAAAATAGAAAATAACTAAAATTACCAATTAACCGAGTTTCTAATCCAAGAGTTGATATCATTCAATTGCATCACTGATCATAAGTTACAAAAAATAATCTTGCAAATTCAAATATTTAACTTGAAACTTATTAGGATAGCCGAAATAAATTTCTGTTTTCCTAAAATAATTGACCGAGCCCAACACCCTAAATCAAAACTTACCATTAATTAACTGGACACGATAGCATTCCATATCAATTTAATGATAGCATTAAGATCTATGAAAACAGTTAAACCAAGATTAAAACACCGAGATAGCTGCAGTAAATTAATCTTGTCCCATTAATTCCTCTAGGTTAAGCACACATATTGCAAGTCATAAACATAATTAACCTAATTGCTACTTGGACCACTTATTCATGATAATTACGGATAACTGAACCCATTGATAGCAATAAAATAAATAATGAAAAATTAATTTGTTAGACTAATTAATCATCAATTATTCATAAAATTAAATCAAGAATTAACAAGTACTTGAATTAAAAGCAAGAAAATAAATTAAGAACAAAACCTCACAGTGACTGTAATTGAAATCAATCATTCCCTTGAATTAGAAAAAAGAATTTAGCCATTCATGGTAGCATACATGATTGCTGAACTTTAAGAGAAAAAACTAGACTACAAGAAAGACAAAAAGAAAAGAAGAAAAGAGAGGCAAGGATGTGAAGTCTAAAGCAAAATAAACAACGTCTTTTTCCTTTCTTTTCCTGCACGTTTGTTTCCTTATCCTTCAATTTTCCAAAATCAATTTTGTCTTGTTTCTTGCAGCTTATTTGTTTCCTTTTTCTATCTCTTTGCCCAAAATCAATTTGTCTTCTCTTGCAGCTTCCCAAATTTCCTTTTCCTGAATTCAATTTTGATTTGTGCAATTCGGCTGCTTCCTCATTTCTTTTGTCTTCTTCCTCGTTTAACTTGTGCAGCATTTTTTTTGTTTGTTTCCTTTTGCTTCCCTTTACCCGAATGACTTGTTTCTAAACCAACTTCACTTGTTTTGTTTCCTATTGCTTCATGAAGTCTTTTTCTTTCCTTCAATTTGCCCAAGTCTAATTCTGAATAGGAAGTTTCCGGATTGTCTCCTTCTTGCTTCAATTTTCTTCCTTTATCAACTTTTCCTCTAATTCATCATTTTTCATACCTAAAACAAAAAAGTATATTAAAACCAAATAATTCCTCTTAAAATTCAAATTAATATTAAGGAAATATTAACAAGAAAAAGGAACATTTTAAGCCCTATCAAATCCCCCACACCTGAACCATGCTTGTCCTCAAGCATATATTAAATCAACATCTTCCTCTCCATTCCTTTCCCTTTTTCAACCCATCCATGAATAACTCAAAATCATCACACATTAGAAATCAAGATTGGAATGACAATCCAATGAACAAGTAATCATAGCCTAATTTTCTTAACAAAACACGCACATCTCATTAATCCCAACAATTTCATCGAAATCTAATGTACAAAATTTGATAACTTCTCACAGGTTGCACTCTAATCACTCAAAGTGTTTAGGGGCTCATTTTGCATTCAAATCAAACTTAGCATGTCATTACCATAGGCTTGCTTATATATCACATCTCCACCACTTATAAATATGAATCTATACAACAATCAAAGGGTCTTTATAAGGGTTGTAACGGAGCTTAGGTAAAGGTGGGTAAAAAGAAAGGAAAATTTAGGCTACAGGCATCAAGATATATAGGAACTTCCTTGCATGACCCAAAAGCAACAATAACATCACATTAGAACCACTTCCTTATTCCAACATGTATTCCCTTTTTGCAACTTCATCATACAATTGGACTATTTTGTATACAATGAAGAACATTTACTTTGTCCAATCTTCGTAGGAAATACTTTTCACTTTTCTCATCTTTTTTTCTTTTTCTCATTCTCTTTTTTCACACATTTCATCATTTTTTTTTTCATTTTCTCTTTCTGTTTTTTTTTTCAGTGGCTCTTTTCTTTGGACTCAATAGAAATTTTATCATGCAATTCATTCCCACATACGCTTGACAAAGGGTTCAACAATGGTAAAAACAATGGTTTAAAGCTAATGATGTGGTGTTATAAACAAAGAAAGGCTAAGGTTCAAAATTGGTTGACTAGGGGTATATGTAATAGGATGGCTTTTTTAGAAAGTTTAATTGGTTAATCCTAAATGCCTTTATCATTTCAAAGCATGAATCCACAATGTGATCTCAGCATGCATAACAAAGCAAGTTCTAGAATAAACATACCATATTTGACAATACTCAACAAAGAAATATGTGAGCAAGAAAAGGAAATACTCTTAGGCTCAAATACTCACAATGGGTTCAATGTATCAAATATTGTGCATTCTCATTCAATTCAATCATTAAAATCAACGAGATGCTTTTAAAATTTTCAAAACAAAGGCTAATCATACTCACTCATTTTCATGCTTCCCAACTCAAGTAGTAAAGCATGTTAACCAAGAGTTATTCTAAACAAGCATCAAAAGAGTTAGGAATTTCAAGGAAAACATTCAAATTGTCAAGCATGATGTTGCAAAAAATATTGTATCAAAAGCAAAAAATTGTATCAAAATAATTCAAATAACAACAAAAATTGCACTCTCCCACACCTAAATCATACATTGTCCCCAATGTATGAAAGAATTGTGCATGCAAATCAGAAAAGAGAAAAATAAATAAATAAATAAAGGCAATGGAATAAGAAACTTCCCTGAATCGCAGCACAAGCAATGGGCTATGGGGAGGTTCAGCATGCAGGAAGGTGAAAAATGAAGTAATAGGCAAGTCGTGCATCTTTTTCATCAAATTTCTGAAGTTTAGACTCTAAAAAAACAAGGATGATGCTACGGATAAATAAGAAAAAAAAAATAAAAGCTGGAACAAAAAGTAAAAGAAAAAGAAGAAATCCTTTGGCTTGCCTCCCAAGTGGCGCAATTGGTTAACGTCGTTATGCTCGACATCTCTATGTCGCATCAAGTTATTAAATTTTCACTAATCGCTTGGACCATACCTACATTTTCTTTATTGATTTTGCAAAAGCCACCATTGCTTTCTCAATCACTTCTAAATGTGCATTCAATTCATCTTGATTTATATTTCCTTTTCCTTCAAAAATATCCAGCACACTCTCATCATGGTCCTTGGTTAATTGTTTTGCAACTATGGCTAGAAGAGTCCCATTGTCCCCCAAATATGCATATAATTGCTTCAATTCAAGTTTTGGGGCCTGCAAAACAGAAGGTAACTCTTTCTCGTGAGATAAAGAAGGTTCAATATTAAAAAGTGTTGACCTTTCCTGTATATCATTGGTACAGTTAATATCATCACAAAGTTCAGCAGCTTCTTCCTCAATCAATTGTCCCTCTTTCTTGCTATTTTTTTCATCAAAGGTTTCCTGTGCAATAGAATCAACATTGTCAATAGAGCAAATTGAATGATCCGTAGGAGGATATCTTATAGCATCAAAAATCTTAAATCTCACAATCTCTCCATCAAACTCTATAGAGAGAATGCCTTTATCTACATCTATCTTTGTTTTAGCTGTCTTCATGAAGGGTCTCCCTAGTAAAATTGGGGCAAAACTTGTGTCTGTGTGATATGAATCTTAAACCAAAGAATAAGAATTCGAACTTATACAAGAGTGTTGGTCCTAGTATCGTTCTCTAGGTTGAATTAGTCTTCCTTTAGTAAGACACCCAACGAAATTATCAAAGGCCCAAGATGTGAACTTTGACTACCCTTGAAACCTTACTTTTGTCCACTTGACATCCAATGGATTATGGAATTATCAAAAACCCCAGATGTGAAATTTGACTACCCTTAGAACCAACCGGCACACTCAAATTGTTGAGAGAAAGAAACTCAACAAAATAGCTTAAAAATGAACCTAAGAGGCTATCCTCAAAGACTCAAAGAAAGTTCTAAACTAGAACTCAAAGAAAAACTAAAAGCTCTCAAGTTTGTATTGATCAAAAGTCTTTCTTTTCTTAGGGCTGAATGGCCTCTATTTATAATTTACAATATGCAAGAATTAAGAAAGCCATTCCCTAGTTGGATTAGCTTTTTAGGAAACTAACTAAAGAAATACTTACTAAAAGTATCACAATCTAAGAAAAGGAAATAGAATACAATAGTTGCCTAAAACTAAACTAATCCAAAGCTGATTTGGATTTGTATGCTGGCTGAACTTGTGTTGTATATGGCCTTAATTTCTTCCAGACTTGCATTGGATTTGGAAGCTTCTTTAAATATCATGGCTATGACTTTAGAAGCTTCTAATGCCGTTCATGATCAAGTAATGAAAATACTTGATAGATTGCCAAAACTGAAATCCAAGTGGGGCTGGAATTTCCGGAATTGAAATCCAATTTTGGACTAGAACTTGAGCTGAACTTGAGCTTCCTAAATCAACATCCAAGTGCTGAATGGAATTTCCTAAACCATAATTCCAAGTGTGAATGGAATGGAGCTGAATAAAGTTGGAATTAGGCTGCCAAAAACGCCCATTTGAGCTTCCTAAAATTGGCTTAATGCTGGAATCTTCCAAGGCCAAATGCTGAAATCTTCCAAGGCCAAATTGAGTTGCAAACTTCTGATGTAGAACCTTCCAAATTCGAACTAGGATTGTGATGAGAAGTGGCCTAAGGATCTTGATTACACATGTGAAAATTAGCCACACTCGATCCTTCATTCTCGAGTTTTCATTGATGACTAGAATGACAAATGATGAACTAAGACCGGAATTCTTCTTTGCTTTCAGTGCTGCCTTAGTTTCTTGAGCTTCACTTAACTTGGTTAGAAGTGTTACTAAAGTAGCTTTCATTCTCTTAATTTGCAATCTAGTCATAGGCCTTCTAATACCTTGTAATGGATCAAGGTGTGGATGTCTTTTTGTAGGCAAATTCTTAACTAAACATCCAACTCGCGCTTTTAGATTTGTCTTTCTTGAATTTGGTTGAGTTGTCCTGGCTGGATGGTGGTTTGTTTCAACCTTGGTTCTCATATTTTCATCATTGTTTCCTCCTCCGGTTTGAGGATATAAAAATCTGCTGGAAAAATTAGCTTATTGACCTGTATCAAAACATCCTCAACAATCCCTATTGGGCAAGCATTAGAACGATCTGTGAGTTGAAACACTATTCTAGTTTCTTTCAAATGACCCAAATTTAAAGTTTTGAAAATTGAGTATGGCATAACATTTATAGAAGCTCCTAAATCAAGCATAGCATGCTCAATTTTCTGATTTCCAATAACACATGGAATTGTGAACATACTTGGGTCCTTGCATTTTTCAGGTAGAGTCTTTTGTGTGAGTATAGTCAAAACATTTTTTCCTACCTTAATCGTTTCATTACCTTTGAGCCACCTTTTGTTGCACAACTCTTTCAAGAATTTTGCATATTTCGAATTTCGCTTGATAACATCCAACAAGGGTATGTTCACTTCTACCTTTTTAAAGGTATCTAAGACTTCTTTCTCATATTGCTCTTGTCTCGACTTTGCCAACCTACTAGGAAAAGGCAAAACAATTGTATTAGAAAATGTTGGCTTAGAATTAGAAGAAGGGGTTACCTTTGATTGTGGTGCAAGTGTGGCTTTTTCTTCTTCTTTATTTTCATACTCCTTTGCCTTCTCTGATTTTTCTGGTAAATTTGGTCTTGCATCAATCTCCTTCCCACTTCGTAGTGCAATGGCACTCACATTTTTTATAGTATTCACCATCGGTTGTGAAGGTAACCTTCCAGAATTTAGTGCCTCCAACTTGCTAATAGATGTAGCTAGTTGGGTAATTTGGTTCCCCATAACTCTCTCCTCCTGTTGCATTTGTTGTATATTAGTAGCAAGTGATTTAACAATATTTTCTAAATGCATACCTGAGTTTGAAAATGGAGCGGGTGGTGGAGGTGGCTTATTGTAAGATTGTGGTGGGAATCTTTGTTGTGCTCCTTGATTCCCATAACTAAAATTTGGATGATCCCTCCATCTAGGGTTGTAAGTATTGGAATAGGGATCATATATCTGTTGAGGTTGACCAGGAAATTCTCCTACTGCATTAATTTGTTGATATGAATCCTCTTGCAGTGTAGAACACATATCGGTGGGATGACCAGGTATCGAGCACATTCCACAAACCTTAGCCGTTTTTACATGCCCTGCAGCCAATGGAAGAACCATAGCAGTTAGATCAGCAATTTGATTTTCCAAGTTAGATGTACTTACCTCATTAACTCTCTTAAAATTCCCTTCAACTCGAGTTCCAAACTGTTGGGAATTTTTGGCCATGTTGGAGATCAATTGCCTAACTTCTGCAAGTGTTTTGTCACTAATGCTCCTTTACTTGTTGCATCTACCATGCTCCTATCCATTGGTAATAACCCTTCGTAGAAGTATTGGATGAGAAGTTGCTCGGAAATTTGATGGTGGGGACAACTAGCGCACAGTTGTTTGAATCGTTCCCAATACTCGTATAGAGTTTTCTCACTATGTTGTCGTATCCCACAAATCTCCTTCTTAATATTTGCAGCTCGAGATGCAGGGAAAAACTTTTCTAAGAATAACCGTTTCATCTCATCCCATGAAGTGATTGAACCGGAAGGGAGGTAGTATAACCAATTCTTCGCCTTATCTCCTAGGGAGAAAGGAAAGGCTCTCAACTTGATTTGCTCCTTTGACACCCCTTGCGGTCTCATGCTTGAGCAAACAACATGGAATTCCTTTAAATGCTTGTGCGGATCTTCACCTACATAACCACGAAAAATAGGCAATAAATGAATTAAACCAGATTTTAATTCAAAACCAACATCTAAAGTAGGAAATTGAATACATAGAGGTTGGTGGTTTAAAGTAGTAGCCGCCAACTCCTTCAACGTTCTATCTCTTATATTTGGAAATTTGGCAATCTCCAATTCGGTAAATTCTATTTCAATGTCCACCTCTGAAGATGAACCACATTTTCTTTGCTTAGCCTCTTTTCTTAGTTGGCGAGCAGTCTTCTCAATTTCAGGATTGCATTTTAATTCGCCTTCCTGAGAAGCACGATTCATACAAGAAAGAAAAATATTAGTAGCACTAGATGTTCAAAACTAGGAACTAATTGGTTTCCTGGCAACGGCGCCAAAATTTGACGGGTTTATCGAAGCCCGCAAAATTAATCACTGGTCTCTCGAGTAATTCGAAAATAAATTTTGTAGCAAAAGTGGACAAGATCGAATCCCAAGAGAACCGAAGTATAGTTCCAAGTTTTGAACAATAAATTATAAAACTAAATAGAACAAGGGAGATTTTTGAATGTTTAACTAAACTAAGGAAATTCTGAAAATTAATAAATTAATAAAAATAAATATTTAAAACAGTAAAAATAGAAAATAACTAAAATTACCAATTAACCGAGTTTTCAATCCAATGGTTGATATCATTCAATTGCATCACTGATCATAAGTCACAAAAAATAATTTTGCAAATTCAAATATTTAATTTGAAACTTATTAGGATAGCCGTAATAAATTTCTGTTTTCCTAAAATAATTGACCGAGCCCAGCACCCTAAATCAAAACTTACCATTAATTGACTGGGTACGATAGCGTTCCATATCAATTTAATGATAGCATTAAGATCTATGAAAACAGTTAAACCAAGATTAAAACACTGAGATAGTTGTAGTAAATTATTCTTGTCTTATTAATTCTTCTAGGCTAAGCACGTATATTGCAAGTCATAAACATAATTAACCTAGTTACTACTTGGACCACTTATTCATGACAATTACGGATAATTGAACTCATGGATAGCAATAAAATAAATAATGAAGAATTAATTTGTCAGACTAATTAATCATCAATTATTCATAAAATTAAATCAAGAATTAACAAGTACTTGAATTAAAAGCAAGAAAATAAATTAAGAACAAAACCTCACAGTGACTGCAATTGAAATCAATCCTTTCCTTGAATTAGAAAAGAGAATTTAGCCACTCATGGTAGTATACATGATTGTTGAACTTTAAGAGAAAAAACTAGACTAAAAGAAAGACAAAAAGAAAAGAAGAAAAGAGAGGCAAGGACATGAAGTCTAAAGCAAAATAAACAACGTCCTAAGCTAACTAATGAAGAGAAAGAAAAGATGATCATGAAGGACAAATATGTTGCTGCTTTTATTGACTTTGTTTTGTCCTTTTCCTTTCTTTTCCTCCACATTTGTTTCCTTATCCTTCAATTTTCCAAAATCAATTTTGTCTTGTTTCTTGCAGCTTATTTGTTTCCTTTTTCTGTCTCTTTGCCTGAAATCAATTTGTCTTCTCTTGCAGCTTCCCAAATTTCCTTTTCTTGAATGCAATTTTGATTTGTGCAATTCAGCTGCTTCCTCTTTTCTTTTGTCTTCTTCCTCGTTTAACTTGTGCAGCATTTTTTTTGTTTGTTTCCTTTTGCTTCCCTTTGCCCGAATGACTTGTTTCTAAATCAACTTCACTTGTTTTGTTTCTTATTGCTTCATGAAGTCTTTTTTTTTCCTTCAATTTGCCCAAGTCTAATTCCGAATAGGAAGTTTCCAGATTGTCTCCTTTTTGCTTCAATTTTCTTCCTTTATCAACTTTTCCTTCAATTCATCATTTTTCATACCTAAAATAATAAAGTATATTAAAACCAAATAATTCCTCTTAAAATTCAAATTAATATTAAGGAAATATTAACAAGAAAAAGGAACATTTTAAGCCCTCTCATCCCCCCACAAAAAGAATTTCTACGTATACACTACAAATATTGCTACTAAAACTATGATTCTTCCAATTGATTCTACTTATAGTTATTGCGAAGCCAAGAAATTCCATATGATACCCCCAAATTTTTGTTGTTTGAGTAGTCAAATTTCTCTTGTAATCCCTAACATCTTATACTTTCTTTAGCAGCTTTTTGCAAGTCAAGATGAGAAAGATGTTAGAATGTTATGGCCTACAACAATCATTTTGATTTATATCTCTTGGTGTTAAGTAAGATCAAGAGCTAACCGAAAAAAAATGTAATTTATACTTTTCATGTGCAAGGTTAGGTATATTATTTCTTAAGTCCACTTCTCTTGAATGATGAGAAACTATCAAGTGTGTAGTTTTACTTTTATGATATTTAAAAAGAGATTAATGATTGGTTAAAGTCCATGGAAAAATTTCATGAAAGCAGATTGAGATTGCTTTCTCAAATTCTAAAGGAAAATTCCTACGCCAAATTCTTTAGACCTCTTTGGATGGTTTAGATATTGAGAATTACTCCATCTTTTTCAATGCTAATTTTGACTTACATCAATATTGTTATAACGTTCCTTCAATTTATATCTATACTTACTGAATCTAATGGTGCTTTTTGTGATAAATCATTTTATATTTGGATCTATATTTATTTAGATATTCCACAAAGAATAAAACACTACTATGTTTATAATCTTTTCCAATATTTGATTATATTTCTTCGTGGAGAATTAGGCTAGTACACTGTGATTAAAAAAGATCGAGGTAAGAATAAGAGACAAAAGCTTGTGTGTAGGGAAAATATGTGAATCTTTAGATGTTTTTGCATTTGAAAATCCTACTGATTGACTTAATTTTGAAAAGAATTGTGAGTTTGTCAGATTAAATTCACACATAAGATCTATTATTGTTTTTCTCCATCAATGCCCAACAACTAATTCTTTTCTTCCTATTTTTTATACTTGTTAATGAGGCAAAGAAGTATAATGAGTATGTATCCATTAGGGAGTATTATTCCTATAGACTATACATCATAGAGGATAATAAATAGATGCTACTTCTTGCATTAATAAATTTTGAACAATTCGTTGTTTATATTTACGTTAAAAATGAAACAAGTAGGTTGGATTTTCATAGACACAAGAGGATGATATTAGAACTAAAATTTTATAAGGGGTTTTAGATAGTATGTTCAAGGGTGAAACAATTGGAGCAAATGCTAGTCGTAGGCTTGTATTTCCAATATCATTTATTGATGAAATGCATGCTATTCACTACAAATACTTATATGCTATGGCTTTAGTGCAAAATTATGGAAACCAAATACCATTTTTACTATGACAGGAAACCCCAACTAGAAATAGATCAAAGAAAATTAACATAACAAGTAAAAAGATTAAGAATAAAAAATTGTTGTAGGAGAGTTCCCATAGTTCTTTATTTGGAATCAATGATACAAAATATTTTGCCATAATAGAGGTCCTACTACATATGGCTTTAAGAATATATCTTCGTGAGCCTGTTTTCTCTCTTGCCTAACTACATATGGCTTTAACAAGAGCAAAAATTTATGATTGAGTAGGGGTATTTATTGTTCCCCCAAAGTATTCTTGATGAAAACCTAAGGGCCGAGACATCCATCCAGCCGAATTCACCTACAAATAGACGTCCACAATTTGATCCATTACAAGACATTGGACGTCTATGACTAGATCAAGAACTAAGAGAATGTAAGCTGCCTTAGCAACTCTTATGGCCGAATTTCAAGCCAAGGAAACGAGGAAGGATGACGCAATGAAGAACGGCTCTCAATATGTCCCTATGATGATTAGTGTTGTAAATGATGAGTTAAGTATTTCTAATGCTTCATGATCGATAGGACAGCCAAAGTACTTAGAGAAGCTTTCAAATCCATAGCCATGATGATTAGAGAAGCTTCCAAATCCAATTCAAGAGTGGAGAGCCAAACACAAGCAAATCCAATTCACACTTGGATTATAGTTTGGGAAGTATTTCCTTTTCTTAGAGTAGTAGTTCTTTTTAGTAATTGTTTCTTTAGGTAGTTAGTTCCCTAAAAGGCAAGGAGCTCTAATCCTTCTAGAGAATGAAATTCTCCTTGGCTGAATTTGTGAGCATCTATAAATAAGGCCATTGGCCACATAAAAAAGATACAATTTTTATTAATACAAACTTGAGAGCTTTTTACTTTTCTTTGAGTTCTAATTTCAGAACTTGATTTGAGCCTTTGAGGATAGCCTCTTAGGTTCATGTTTAAGCTATCTTGTTGAGTCTCTTTCCCTCAACAATTTGAGTGTGCTTCTTGGTTTCAAGGAAACAGTCCAACTCACAACTGAGTTTTGGATTGATCCTTCGAGTGTCAAGTGGATAAAAGCAAGGTTCTTCTTCAATATTGGAGTTTGTGTCTTGATAAATAAAGAACTTGTTCAACCTAGAGGACGATACTAGGACTTACAATCTGGTATTTGTTTCAAATTTTATACTTTAGTGGAGAATTCGTATTAGTTTGGTATCAGAGCTGCCTTTGGGTTCTCCTTTAGTTGTTCATATCTTTTTGTGTTATTTGTTTTGTTTCCAACTTACTGCTCTTTCGTGCTGTAAGTATTGTTCTTCCCCATGAATTTTTCTTAGTTTTCTCTTCTTATTTTCTGCTTAAAACCGAAAAACAGAAAATTCTCCATCCACTTGAACCTACTGTCGCAAATTTTGTCCATAATTCTACCTAGATTTTCCGTCACTTGTTCTTTGAGTTAAAACCTTGGTTATGTGCTCTATCTTACTGTGTGAATATTAATTGATAAGAGAAGACTTTGGTTTTTTGATTGTTGTTTCCGAAAGTGAGAAACTAAGTGTTGAAAAAATTTTAAACTTGTTGAGAAAGAAACATCACAGAAAACCCGATTTTGTATACTTCAAGTTTCTGCCCAGTTCTGAGTTAAATATGTTCTTGTACATATTGATTGAGTAAGGAGGCTTTATCTTGTTGAATTTACTATCGATTTGTGCTGCAAAATATGACACTAACTACTACCAAAAAAAAAAAAATTGAAAACCCGTTGCTGAAAAAAATTCAGAAAATCGAACATCATATGATCCAGTTTCTGTCCAGCTTTGTATTATAACTGTTCATATGAGTTTTGCTTGATTAAAAAGCTTCGGTTTGTTGATTTTTACTGCCAAGATTGTGTTACAAGTTGTGGAATTAGCTACTGAAATTTTTTGGAAACATGTTGTGCAAGATTTATGCCAAAACTGAAAGACAAATCCTATTTGGAATTGGAATTGATCAAGAACTATGAGTGTTGTGAAGTCTGAGTTCAATCTGGCCTATTTAGCAAGATACGATCATATTCACCAAGTTTTACTTCATCACAAGCACATAAAGAACCACTATGCATAATTCTTTTCATTGAAAAACCTATTTTTCTTTTTTTGCAAAATTCAGCCTTTACTTGTTTTCTTGTTCTAAGAACTTGTTCTCATTTTTCTTGTTTTTCTTGACCTCTAAATTTTGTTCTTGCTTAATTTGAATTTAATTGCCTATTCTTTGAGACTCTTGACGCTTGTTTGAGTTAGAACTTTTAGAAAAGTGATAGAGTGTGAATGAACCTTCTCAACAACCCCATCACTATATAAAAGAGAGTCTAGCCTTATATTGATGAGAGATTCATACATTGGGCAATTGGTTAGAGGGAAGTGAGGCATGAAATTTTTATTACTAACATTACTTGAGCAGAGATGGCCGCAAATCCAAAAAAACAACAAAAAGACATGAAGGAATACTTAAGGGTTTAGCTTTGACTCTAGAACTAGTTCATAAGAGAATTGACCAAATAGAAATCACCATGGCTCAAGTTGCATCCAATTCGGAAGTAGCCAAGGCCGAGGAGCCTCAAGAAGTTACTCAAACAAACCCTAGGGAGAAAAAAAAAAGAAGTCCTAAAAAGATGAAACAAGTAGCTCATACGAAGAAGAAGAATCCAAAGCTTCAATTTCGAATGATGATCATTATTCTACAAGGAGTAAAAGGAAATCCCCAAAGGACAATAATCTTGCTAGCATTAAGTTGCAAATTCCAGAATTTGAAGGCAATAATGATCAAGAAGCATACATGGAATGGGAGGAAAAAGTTGATAAAATTTTTGATATCCATGAATTTTCTGAAAGAAAGAAAGTTAAGTTGGCTATAGTTTAGTTTTCTAGACATGCATCTACTTGGTGGTGAAGGACTTGTCGCCAAAGAGATGAGAAGTTTAAATAGCCGATTTCATCTTGGACTTCATTGAAAAAGATCATGAGAATGAAGGATGTTCCCCCTCACCACAAAAGAGAGTTGTTGCAAAAGCTTCAAAGCTTAACTCAAAGGAACAAAAGTGTAGATGATTACTACAAAGAGATAGATCTAGCCATGCTACGTGCTAATATAGAAGAAAATGAAGAATCTACAATAGCAAGGTTCATGAATGGGCTTAATAAGAATATTGCTCATCTAGTTGAGTTGCATCACTATAGCAACTTTGAGTAGCTACTACAAATGGCTGAAAAGGTTGAGAGGCAACTTAAAAAGGTGCCACAAAATTTGAGGAGCTCAAACCCGAACAATGAGTGCGTAACAACAATAATAATCACCAAGGTGGTAGGTTTAATTCTTCAAGTTCTTGGAGTGCTCTATGGAGAGGATGTTCGGCTTCCAATCCAACAAATGCGAAAAAATTTGCACCACAAAATTCTTCAAAGGTAAGTAGTCCTAAGCCCTTATCTAGCTCAAATAATACTAACACTAGTTCTTTTATCCAATGTTTTAGGTGCTTAGGCCAATGACATATAGCTTCTCAATACCCAAACTCACAAACTATTACCATCTTAGATGATGGAACTTATCAAAGTGAGAGTGAAGAGGAATTAAGTAATCAAGATGAAGACATAGTCACAATTTATGAAAAGGAACAACCAAATGGTGATTGTTTGGTTACAAAAAAGGGTTTTTAGTGCTCAACTCAAGGAGGACACCGAGGATCAAAGGACAAATATTTTCCATTCTAAATGTTTTATCAAGGATCAAATTTGCATGTTAATTATTGATGGAGGATCTTGTATTAACTTAGCTTCTACTTATCGTGTAGATAAATTGAAGCTTAAATGCTCATTGCATCCGAAGCCATACAAGCTCCAATGGATGAACCAAAGTGGATCACTATGTTACAAAGCAAACCTTGGTAAATTTTTTAATTGAAAATTATACTGATCAAGTTCTTTGTGATGTTGTTCTTATGCAAGCTACTCACCTTCTCTTGGGACAACCTTGGGAGTATGATTGTCTTGCAAATCATTCCGAGAAGACTAATAAATATCACCTCAATAAGGATGGAAAAGCCATTGCACTAGCACCATTGCCACCTTTGGAAATTAGTAAATTTCAGCAACAACAAAAGGTGAAACAAATTGGATAAGAGAGCCAAAGAAGATTAAAGAAGATCCAAAACCTACTCAAACAGTGAGTAAAGAATTTTCTTCAACTTCTAAAGGTAAGGCTTCAGTTCTCATGAGTGAAACCGAAGGGATACAGCCATCAATTGAAGATTTTAAAGGTAGTTTCTATGTTTGCATGAGAGATGTTAATAGAGCTTTAAATGCAAGTAAAGATTTTGTGCTAATTATTTTTCAAAAACCATTATTTACTAATGAAGAGCTACCAAGCGACTTGCCTTCACAAGTCAAAATTGTTTTGTAGGAATATGAAGATGTTTTTCCAAAAGATCTCCCTAAAGGACTACCACCTTTAAGGGGAGTTGAGCATCAAATTGACTTCGTTCTTGGCGTAGTAATTCTCAACCGGCCAACCTACTGAGCCAACCCTGAAGAGACTAAAAGCTCCAACGGCAAGTTGAGGAATTGCTAGATAAAGATTATGTACGAGAAAGTCTTAGTCCATGCGCAGTTCCAGTCATCCTTGTTCCAAAGAAGGAAGGTACATGGAGAATGTGTACTGATTGTAAAGCTGTCAATAAGATTACAATTAAGTATAGACATCCAATACCTCACCTTGATGACATGTTTGGGGAGTTGCATGGTTCTAAAATTTATACTAAAATTGACCTTAGAAATGGATATCATCAAATACGCATTAAAGATGAAGATGAATGGAAAACTATTTTTAATAGTAAGTTTGGCTTGTATGAATGGTTAGTCATGCCTTTTGAATTAACTAATGCACCTAGCACATGCATGCAACTCATGAATCATGTACTTAAGCAGTTTATAGGAAAATTTGTTGTTGTGTATTTTGATGACATTCTCATATATAGCAAGAACTTGGAAGAGCATGTAAAGCATATTAAATTTGTTCTAAATGTCTTACGTGAAAATCAGTTGTTTGCTAATATCAAGAAATGTACTTTTTGTGTAGAAATAGTGGTATTTCTTGGATTTGTTGTTAGTTCCAAAGGTATACAAGTTGATCAAGTAAAAGTCGAGGCTATAACCTCTTGGCCGAGACCTACAACCGTGCATGAGGTAAGATCTTTCCATGGTCTTGCTTCATTCTATAGGAGGTTTGTTAAAGATTTTTCTTCAAAGACTGTCCTTATTAATGATCTTGTCAAGAAAAATGTTCCATTTGTGTGGGGTGAACATCAAGAACAAGCATTTAATCAATTGAATAAAGATCTTATGACTACACCTTTTTTAGCTCTACCTAATTTTAACAAAACTTTTGAGCTTGAATGTGATGCTTCAGGTACAGGTATTGGCATAGTCTTGAAACAAGAGGGCCGACCCTTAGCTTATTTTTCTGAAAAATTGAATGGGGCCGCTCTCAATTACCCAACTTACGACAAAGAGCTTTATGCAGTCATTCGTGCCTTAGAGACATGGCAGCATTACTTGCTATCCAAGGAATTTGTTATTTACACTGATCATGAGTCTCTAAAGTACCTGCATGACCAAGATAAGTTGAACAAGAGACATGCCAAGTGGAGTTCATTTCTAGAAACATTTCTCTATATTATCAAGTATAAAAAAGGTAAGGAGAATGTTATCGCAAATGCACTTTCATGAAGGTCTGTTCTCTTAAGTTCTTTAAATACTAAAATTTTGGGATTTGAGTACATTAAAGATCTTTATTCTACTGATCCTGATTTTTCTAGTATTTATGCAGCTACTGAACAAGGAGCCTTTAACAAATTTTATAGGCACAATGGGTTCTTGTTCCATGAAAAGAGATTATGTGTGCCAAATTGTTCACTTCGAGAACTACTAGTTAGAGAAACACACTTCGGGGGTCTCATGGGTCATTTTGGTGTTTTAAAAACACATGAGATTTTAATTGAGCATTTCTACTGGCCTAACATGAAAATAAATGTAAAAAAGCTATGTAGTTCATGCATTCAATGTCATATGGCTAAATCTACTTTTAACCCTTAGGGTTTATATACCCTTTTACTTGTTCCTTTTGTTCGCTGGACTAATATTTCTATGGATTTCATTTTAGGGTTGCCAAGGTCATAAAGGGGTAAGGATTCTATTTTTGTCATCGTTGATAGATTTTCTAAGATGGCTCATTTTATAGCTTGCAGGAAATCAGATGATGCGAAACATGTAGCTGACTTATTCTTTAAAGAAGTCATTCGGCTCCATGGGGTTCTACGAACCATTGTTTTCGATCGTGATGTCAAATTCTTGAACTACTTTTGGAAAACTCTATGGGGAAAGTTGGGCACAAAATTATTATTCTCCACTACTAGACATCCACAAACCGATGGGCAGACAGAGGTAACAAATTGTACTCTTGGTACTTTATTGCATGCATTAATAAAAAAGAATCTTAAAGATTAGGAAGCATGCATACCAATTGCTAAATTTGTTATGATAGAACTATCCATTCTACTATGGATTATTCCCCATTTGAGGTTGTTTATAATTTTAATCCACTAACCCCTCTTGACTTTGTGCCATTGCCAAGCAATGAGCAAGTAAATCTTGATGGTGCAGCAAAGGCTAAGTTTGTTCAAGACTTGCATGAGAAGGTACGCCTTCAAATCCTCAAGAAGAATGAACATTACACTCAAGTTGTCAATAGAGGGAGAAAACAAGTAATCTTTCAACCCAGGGATTGGGTGTGGATACACATGCGCAAAGAAAGGTTTCCAACTCAATGAAGAAATAAGCTTCATCCTTGAGGAGATGGTCTTTTCCAAGTTATTGCTCGTGTGGGCGAGAATGCATACAAACTCGATTTCCAAGTGAATATAGAGTTAGTGCTACATTTAATGTCTCTGACATTTCATTGTTTGAGTTCGATGACGAGTTTATGGGCTCGAGGGCGAGTCCTTTCAAATAAGGAAGGACTGATGAAAACTTAAGGACTGAGACATCCATCTAGCCGAATTCACCTACAAATAGGCGTCCAAAATTTGATCCATTACAAGACATTTGAGGTCCTATGACTAGATCAAAAACTAAGAGAATGCAAGCTGCCTTAGCAACTCTTATGGCTGAATTTCAAGCTAAGGAAACAAGGAAGGATGAGGCAATAACCCACTCTCAATATGTCACTATGATCACTATGATTAGTGTTGTAAATGATGAGCTAAGTGTTTCTAATGCTTCATGATCAATAGGACAGCCAGAGTACTTAGAAAAGCTTCCACATCCATAGCCATGATGATTAGAGAAGCTTCCAAATCCAATTCAAGAGTGGAGAGCCAAACACAAGCAAAGTCAATTCACACTTGGATTATAGTTTAGGAAGTATTTCATTTTCTTAGAGTAGTAGTTCTTTTTAGTAATTGTTTCTTTAAGTATTTAGTTCTCTAAAAGGCAATGAGTTCTAATCCTTTTGGAGAATGGAATTTTCCTTGGCCAAATTTGTGAGTATCTATAAATAAGGCCATTGGCCACACAAAGAAGACACAATTTTTATCAATACAAACTTGAGAGCCTTTTTCTTTTATTTGAGTTCTAATTTCATAACTTGCTTTGAGTCTTTGAGGATAGCCTCTTAGGTTCATGTTTAAGCTATCTTGTTGAATCTTTTCCGTCAACAATTTGAGCATGCTTCTTGGTTCCAAGGAAACAGTCCAACTTACAACCGGGTTTTAGATTGATCCTTCGTGTATCAAGTGGACAAAAGCAAGGTCCTTCTTCAATCTTGGAGTTGGTGTCTTACTAAAGAAAGAACTAGTTCAACATAAATGACGATACTAGGACTTACACTCTGGTATTTGTTTTGAATTTTATACTTTGGTAGAGAATTCGTATTAGTTCTCATATAAAAATCGACTATAGATATCAAAATGTTGTATATCATGAAATTTTTAAGCTTGCATGGTAATAAAGTGTGTATAACTATTTTACGATTGGTAACAAAATTCCTTTTGAATTGTAGTTTTTCTAGTGTGCAAGCAAATTGTTCAGAAATTATATTTACTTACAAAATAGTTGAATCAAGGACGACAAACAATATCCCTTTTGGTGCAAAAGAACATAAGTAATGATTTTTGTGCAGGAAAAGTTAAACACATACCATCAACAATCTTAGTAAGTATAAGAAATTTGTGTTTGTCGATGACAAAGTATTATAATTGTTGGAAAACTCTAATATCTTATCAACTATACTATAAATTTAATTTTGTTTTCTTCATTATTTTTATTTTCTTAGTGATTATTTCCATGCTATATAGGAAGTAAGATGGAATACATAGTATTTAATTATATTATTTTGTGCATGAGCAACAAGCTCTAACTATATAAAAAGTATTGAATTAAGAATGCTAAGGTTAAAGATAATTTATTACCATTTAGACATCAATTGAAGAGTTCTCAAATTGTGAGAATAATCTGATTGTTTAGTATAAATATACTGATTTTAGTGACCTTTCTAAATTCATCCGTGTTAATTACATCCCCCTCACCTATGAATTTGACCTATTATCAATCGATCCTTGTATTTTTAAAAAATTATTAACACCTCCCTAGACTTAACATCCATCAAAATCAACTAAAAGAAAAAATAATTAGTAAAAAATTATTACATTTACCTTACTAAGGTTTGACTTAATTACAAAATAAAACCGTTATAATTTTTAAAAAATTATTATCGTAAAACTTTTTTTTTCTTTTAGTTTCCTTTTCAAAATGACAATGAGCTTGATAATGAGGTGATGTGACCATCTCAGGCAACTTATGAAGCAACTTAACTACCAAAAAGTTCAATTCATTCACACAATTTTTTTTTTTAAAAAAAAACATTGATTTTGAATATCAAAATCAAATTTTTGTTAGTTTTTTTTTTTTAAAGGATGACTTCATTCATTCAAATTAGGCATTTTTGTTGGTTTTCTGTATTATTGTTAGGATAGGTAAATTATTATTGATTCATTCCTTGAAAGAATAGAACATGATAATTTTTTGTCATCTAACTCAAGTAGCAATCAAAAGCATCAAATGGATCTAGCAAAAATCTATATGTTATATATGTTTGCTCATATATTTATAGATAAATATATATATATATATATATATATATGTATGTATGTATGTATGTATGTATGTGTATATATGTATGTATGTATATGTATATATGTATGTATGTATGTATATAAACTATGTGAGTTGTTTATCTCAAGAATAGGCTAGATCTAATAAACTGTATCTTTTTTTAATTATTATTATGACTAGCAAAAAAATGTGGATGATATTGTGAATTATTTCAAAAGGAATTCAAATTTTCAATTTAAGAATGCATTCTACGATTTAGAATAAATTGATTTGCCATTTCTTAAATCTCTCAAAATCATAAAGTAACATGTATTCTTCTAATTCTAGGCAATTTATAGACCTACCTATCATTTATATCAAAGTCAATAGAGAAAAAAACATGTTAGTGGAGGAAGACCTACAAGGATAGGAAGTATAAGGCTAAAAGAGAGCCAAAAAAAGGATATTTCATATGTAACCCTACAAAATCTCAAAAGCTATCTGTTATATATATATATATATATATATATATATATATATATAGATATATAATGAGAAAGATAATTAAAAAGAAAAGATAAACTTTCCATTGAGAAGGCTATGCATCTAAGAAACTGGTATCACAACTAATTTGTGATTCAACTATTACAGCTTACAGTTCAATTTTTCTGCCATTATAGGAAAATTATAGTTTCTCATTGATTTTTGTAATACAATTTTGTGCTTACTGCATGACAGGGAGAAATGAAAAATTAATTGTAAAATGAATTAGCACAAAGTCTCACTTGACATCAAGCCCTCAACTATCAATGTAAATGATGAAGAAATATACTTTAGTTGCCAATATCCTGCCTTCGCTTCTTTTTTAATTAATTATGTAGTGAGGCCAAATCCATTGATAAGAATTAATGGCTGGATAAAAGAAATACCATGCATTATGCAATTAAGCTATCTGAAACATATATAATTTTATGACTATAAATTTTGCAAAATACATTTGTGAAGGCAAAAATCACTTTTCAACCCCCTCTCCAGTCATACTAGCACATGATATGTAACAAGCTTTCTCGTAGAACCATAGCAAACTACGATGCTAAATATTCTTGTAGCATTTGTGATGACAAGCTGCTGGTGCCACAAAGGTACAAATTGCAAACTAAATTAGCTACTACATATACATGCTTGTAAGATAATAACTAAAATTTTATTGCTACAAATGGATATCTATAATTTGTGGATGTTATTTTGATATAAAGCTCTTGCATACTAGTGAAATTATAATGGCATCAATATTTAGTCATATTGTTGAAATGCTATTGAATTTCTTTGCCAAAGAAGAAATAGACCATGATTGTTAGGTATCAAAATATTATAGAACTTGTGATATTTAGTAAGTAAATTTACTAAAATATATTGAAAATATCAAAATAACATGCAATTAAAAATTTATTTGCATTTTTTAGTACAAAGAGCTATGTCTAAGTACACTCTATTCAGAACTAGAAAAAAAACTCTTCTATGTTTAGATACGGTCAAAAATTTAATTGAGTTAGATAATTTCTAAGCAAGGACGAGCATATACAAAATTTGCCATCAAAAAGATGTGTAGAAAGTCATAATGCTGACTATAGCTTTTCTTCTATTGTAGTTACACTTATTTTTAGTCCTGGTTTATTTTAACACACAACATTATAGAGTTTTTCTAATTCCTCTGCAAATTAAAATTTATGTAGTTGAACTATTCTCTTCCTCTATTTTGTGTATGTCACTTACTAATAAATTTAACATTGTTGATGTTTTGCAACAAATTAAAGATGTTGTGACTAAGGAAAGGAAAGTAAAGCCTCATATGAACTTAACTGTCTCACTATCCTACAAGAAACTAAAGTTGTTGTGACCACAATGAGGAAGGCTAAATAAGCCAAGAAAAATTATATTTGGTTTGGTACTACTTCTTCTACTCAAATGTGAATTAGGCCCGTAATATCTATGATATTCTCCTCATTTTGAAACTATGGACTTCTGTCCTAAGCAACTAAATATAGGTCTAAAAGTCAAACCAAATAGCATAACTTCTTTTGTTTAGGCTTTAATAGTATATAGTTTGTGTTAGGAACTATGCACTTATTATGCATCAAAAAACGAAAGTTCATTTTGCCATGTTATGAATGAGTAAGTAACTCATGTAAATTCATGGTTTGGATTCACATTGATTGATTGTTAGAAAATATGCACTTCATAATTAATTCCTATTGCATGGAATACTAAAACAAATGCACTTTAAATGTAGTGTAAGCTTTTAATCTCCATTAGATGATGTAGAACTTCAATGCCAAGAAATTACATCCATTCAATCCAATATTTATTTTGCTAGTAGAAAAAAATCAAACTACAAATATAGGTCACTTAAAGAAGAAAATAACATTGACTACTCCTCAAATATTTCTCTACAATATAGCTAAGTCTTTTCATAAATATTTTCTTACATTAAAGTGTCACATGTGTACTGGTGATATGTTGGATCCAATGACTGGTAATAAACGAAATATGTTTCAATATGCTAGTAATTGTGGCTGATTTCTCATTCGCACTTATTATGTTTATGTGTAGACTTCAAATACATACAACTCTTATCAATTTTTTTTTGCATTCAAAGTTTGTCTACTTCTATAGTTTTGTAATTTGCCATGCAGCATTTCTAAGGGGTATGTCAACGCTTTCACAAAGAAAGGTGTTTATTCATACAATCTTTTATCCTTCTATGGCTTAGCAATATTTTAATATTCCACTAATCAATAAATTTAACACTGTATTTTCAAATTTCACTAATTATTGTATTGCTCATAATTAGCGAATGGATAAATCGAAAATCCATTCAACAGGTGAGAATCCATAGAAGCAAAAAATAACAAAAGTTTCTCACTATACTCACTTTCAATGAACTTCATCGATGTCGTGATAGTGAAGAAACAACCATGCATATGTGAACCGCAATCAATTTATAAGAAATTCCTACAAAGGCATCCTAACTTTATCAACTACTTAGGATATCCAAAGTTACTCTTATCAAGTGCAATCCAAAACTGGCTACAAATTATTCTCACTATTGATGGTGAAGCATTGTAGTAAAGAAGTATCATTATAACATTTCCATTCATATTTTGATACTAAGTGTAAATGTTAAAGTAATTTTAAGTATATTTTCACATGTCATTTAGTACAACCACATAAAGATGAAAATCACTTGCTATGGTGCTTTGTTATTAAGTACAATGATGTTCAAAAATAGGTGCAAATTTTCTATACAATAGATCAAGCTCCTTTTATAGTGATTAACATACAATGGTCTCTTATTTGCAAAAAAATACTAGTCTTTTTCTACCTTGATAATAATTTCAAAGGAGGTCAAGAGATTACCGTGCATCAAAGAGTAGTAGATTGGAATTTAACAATTAGAGCTCAATGCTTTGATGTTGGATGGGAATAGTTTTGTATTAACAACTTCATTAAAAGAAAAGTTCTTATAATATTTTGCATTTATAAACACTTTCATTATGACATCATCCTATTTGAGGAGTGCAAAAGAGAAATATTGCTACCTTGTATAGTTCTACGAACACTACCAAATTATAATTTATTGCCATGAAAAAAGTACTACTCAGGCTTCTAAGGACATAAAAGCATTGTAGCTTTACTTCAAATCTAACATCCATCCTTTTGTTGTGTACATGCTGTTGTTGTGTTCAAATGATTGAACAACCAGGAGCAATTTACTTACGACACTTAGTTGACATTCAAAAAAAATATCTAATGAATCATGAGTTCAATACATCCTGTTTAGTAGAAAGATGGATCTTCCTAGCTAATTATCAGTCAATCACTTGTTCAAAAATTTCATATGGGGCTAATGTAGGAAATCAAATATAGCACTCAGCAAAAATTTAAAATTTCTAATTTTCTCCAAGGATCTTTACGAAATGAAATCAAACCGGTTGTGAAGAGTTTTACCTTTATCAGTAGCGGTAGAACTTTATTGCGAAAATTATTGATCATTGAACTAGCAGCAAAACCCGCACAGCCTTACCTCTGTGGTATCCACACGATCGTCTCTAAGTCTCAAGTTAATTGTCACACAATTAATCAAAGGAAGAAATAGCAAAAACCTGATGGTGCTAGCCTAGATTTTTGTCTTCGATTTTCAGTTTCCAAGCTTCTCTAAGCTTCGGATTTTTTTGTTTGTTTAACATAGAAGTAGCGGCTAATTTTTCTCCAAATAATAGCTGAAAAGCTTCTTGTTTTCTTGATAAAATTTTTGGCTATTTCTTCCAAAGAAACGCCACAAATTATTTTTTCTGAATAAAGAAAAAGGGTTCGGTTTTTGGTTGTCATTTGTTGCATAATTTTTCTTCACCAAAAAAACTAATTTTGGCTTTGTTTGATGTAGCAAAAGAATGTGATCTTGTTGCTCACATTAGGGCTAAGCGGTTGCTAAAATTATAAGTCCAAATATATATAGAAATAGATTAGGGTAAAATTTTTTCTAAAGAATTTTACTTGAACTACAAGTTCTAATATATTTTGGAACTTTCTAAATTTCAGTGGGTGCCAAAACAAGAATCCCATTCTAATTTGGCTTTCTAATTTTAGTTTTCACATGAATTAATAAATCCAAAACTATTTCGAATTTATTAACACCAAACCAAAATGAGTTAGTCACAAATCCAAATACCGCCCTTAACCGGAAAACCTTATAGAGTTCTATTCGCAATAGGATTCTTAAATTAACCAAAAAATTTATCACATGAATTTTACACTTCCTTTTGGATACAATCTAAGTGTGCAGCCCCAATAGGTTTTTATAATGTTGGCAATGACATAAAATCTATTTTATGCCATAAGTATTAAGTGGTGTCTAGCGACACATTAATGCTACACAAGTTATAAGAATGCTAGTAATTCGACATTACTTTTCTTGTTATAGATGTTACCATGTAATTCAATCCTTTTGCCCAAGATATCTTGATTGAACACGCCATGGAGTGTGTCACACTCGCATAATTCAATCTTTGCATTTCTTGATTCCCAAGTAGACACATCTAAGCAAATGAGTTCGATATCACATATCGACTCATTTGAGTACGGCTATGCATTTTATGGTCTCACTTGATCAAGAGGCCCAAAGATATCACTCCCATTACTTAGGAGGGGAAAATCCTTTCTTGGTCATTCAACATCTTACTACATGATTTATTGCATATTCAATTATAACTTTTATAGTTCACCTTTTTACGGGTTACGTTTAATAGTATCAAAACATACAATTCATCATGATCTAAGGATCACTTACACCATCATCACTATGAGATATGCTTATGACACTTCATGTAATAACCCATGTAGTATTTCTCATGCGGGTCGATCCGGTACATTGTTCTCTAACATGTACTCATGTGTTGACTTGATATCTCATATCATGACACATGTCATCAATCACTACATATGCTAGTCTTAATGCATTACCATTGTCCCTTTAATGATAATATTTGACTAGGGATAATTTTAGAATAATTAAATTCTTGGGACATTATCATATTTATTCATTAAACGCAAATATAGAAATAAACATAATAATCGTTACCATTAATTATAAACATTATGATACAATATGTGCCTAAACCATCATCACATGATTGGTCCTTAGGGCATAATCCAACATCTAATAGTTTTACTTTCCCATCTCATGGAAAACTCTTTTCACTCTGCTTAGTCTTTTTCCCCTCAAAGAGTATTTTAGTGATTGGTTCTATCGGAATTGGACGATCTTATTTGGTCAAATACCTAGTGACAAACTCCTATATTACTTTTATTACGGTATTTATGAACAAGTTCCTGGATAACAAACCTAAAGGTTTTCTTATTGATGATATGAATATTGATGGTAGTGACAATATTGATGCTAGTGATAACATCGATCATGACCTTCATGTGGAGTTGGAGTTGCTAAATCTGATGAATGCACTAACTATGGATATAACGTCAGAAATAGACCGATTTTATATCACCTTTCAAT
The DNA here is from genome assembly GCA_020080225.1 of Gynochthodes officinalis. Lineage (NCBI taxonomy): Eukaryota > Viridiplantae > Streptophyta > Magnoliopsida > Gentianales > Rubiaceae > Gynochthodes > Gynochthodes officinalis. The sequence goes on from CM034622.1 coordinate 13,802,403, forward strand.
TTGAATTAGCAAAAGCAATGTCTCTTTGCATAATATGGATTCCAAATATTCATGATATGAATATGAATGAGTCAAATTAGTTATCTATCTATTAGTGAACCATCCCTCCAGGGATTGTGAAAGATGTTCCACTACAAATATTCTTGTTATTGCTTCAACTTATATTCCCCAAAAAGTAGATCTTGCTCTAATAGCTCTAAATAAATTAAATACGTGAATTAAAATACGAAGGCTTGTTATTCCACAACAACGAAAGTACTTTTTCACTTTTTCATATATTATGGAGTTTCACTTGGAAATGAAAAGGTTCCATATTAAAGGATTTGAGTCCATAACCATGGGTTCCAATGTATGAGATCTTGTAGCACTTACCCGATGAGCCCTTATCCATTAGTATTATACAGGAAAAATCAATTATTGACACTGATACAATTAGATCCGGTTCTTCTTTTTTGAAAAAAAAAAGAAAAAGATATATCCAATTGATGATAGTGCTAGAAATGTGAAACAACACTTTATCACTATTGTTCATTTTCAGTTTGAGAATGAAAAGCTTTATTCTTATCCTTATGAATCAGATAATACTATGTTATTCCCTCGACTTGTGTTGGGTCTATTTACTTCGTACATGATGTTATTCCAATTGATGTTATTCCCTTTCCTTGGGAGTTGCGATCCTAGGTAAGATCAATTTAGGATCATGAAATCCTTTTTTTATCAAATAGGAAAGGGTGTAGCACAAAATGTACTTCTAAGTAATTACCCCATAGATCCTTTATCTATCTATATGAAGAAGAAATCATGTAACGAGAGGAATGCATATTTGTACAAATGGTACTTTGAACTTGGAACGAGCATGAAGAAATTAACGATACTTCTTTATCTTTTGAATTGTTCTACTATATCAGTCACTCAAGATCTTTGGTCTCTATCTGGACCCGATGAAAAAATGGGATAACTTCTTATGGATTCATTGAGAATGATTCGGATCTAGTTTATAGCTTGTTAGAAGTAGAAGGCGCTCTAGTGGGATCTTCACAGACAAAAAGATTGCTATCAGTTTGATAATGATCGAGTGACATTGCTTCTTCTACCCGAATTAAGGAATCCCTTAGATATGATACAGATATGATCTTGTTCTATCCTTGATCAGAGATTTTTTTATGAAAAATACAAATCGGAGTTTGAAGAGGGGGAGGAAGAGGAGACTTTGACCCATAATACATAAAGGAAGATTTATTTAGTTACATAGTTTGGGCTCCTAGAATAGGTTGCCCTTAGGCAGTTTTATTTGATTGTATCGAAAGGCCCAATGAATTGGGATTTCCCTATTGGTTAAGGCCATTTTGGGACAATTGGATCATTTATGATGAAGAGAATGAGCTTCAAAAGAATGATTCGGAGTTCTTATAGAATGGAACTATGCAGGACCAGACACGAGATAGATCTTCCAAAGAACAAGGTCTTTTTTTAAATAAGTCAACTCATTTGAAACCTAGCAAATCCACTATTTTTCCTATTAAAAAATCAGCTCACTAGCTTTGTGTTTTCATGTCAAGAATTATTTACAGGTGAAAAAATGTCAAAAGGACTTCTTACTTTCCAAACGGATCCCCCTACAACTATATATAAATGCTAATTTATGAAGAATACGCAAGAAAAACACTTTGAATTGTTGATTAATCATCAGAGATGGCTTAGAACCAATAGTTCATTATCTAATGAATCTTTCCATTCTAATACTCTATCCGAGAGTTATTAGTATTTATCAAACCTGTTCTTACCTAACGGAACGCTATTGGATCAAATGACAAAGACATTGTTGATAAAAAGATGGCTTTTCCCAAATGAAATGAAAATTATTGGATTCATGTAACAGGATATAGATTTTCCATCCCTTAGTTGAAAAGATATGCGACCATGAAATGTGGATTAAATAGAACATATTTGACAAGGTGGTAGAGTTGTGGAAACACTTCTTTTTTCTATATTTTGGATCTTAATTCCATGAAACAATATGTTACTACTGAAACATGGAAGAATTGAAATTGTAGATCAAAACACTATGTCTGGATGGTATGAACTGCTTAAACAAGAATTCTTGAACAAGGAGCAACCAGTTCAGATATTCACAATTAAGAAGTAGTAGATTTTTTTTCTCTTTCAGATAAGCAATGAAAGAAAAAGGAATGCTAGAATACAATGGGCATCTATTATTGAATTCACCCGACCCAATAGTACCCATTTTGGGAATGTCTAGTGCGAAAGTCACTAAATAAGTAGGTCACCAATTTCTGAACTATGTAACGTACTTTTTCTGTTGGGTTACGGGTGGATATTTTACCAGAGGTTTTGAATCTATGATTCTTGTTGAAGCATATACTCGAGGGGAGGGGGTGCAAGGTGGACGGTTTTAAAGAAGACTCCCAATTCATTAGATAGAGAAGATCACTAAAATTTTGTAATCTGCTACCAAACTTGTTCCAATTCCAAGAGTTCGGATCAGAATCGGTATATCAATACTGATTTCAATCCAAGCTCTCTTACTAAATTGCTCATTGAATGAGCATTCTCAATATTATGCCTTGAAGAGCACTCGAACCTCCACGCTCTTTAACACGAGATTTTGAGTCTTGTGAGTCTACCATTTCACCAACATGGTATGAATCGTATTTCATGAATATGATATCTATCTAGTATGATGTATGGAATACATGACAAAGGTAGATTATTTTTATTGATTGGTTATATCATATAGGCTCGAATTGGACATCCAATTGCTTCGATTTGAATTATCTAGAGAATGGCCTAGATATATCAAAAAGATAGACAATCAAACTTATTTCTCGATTCAATAGAAACTCAATGAGGTGAAATTAGGGTCCCAAATAATGAAGAGATGCGTAAAAAGTAGTCCAATTTTACTTACTCCTAATCCTAAATAGAATAGAATGATGTAGGGATCCATATGTAAATAGAGTATCTATTTAAAAATATGCTCGAATGACCCCTTCTCATAATGAGAATGTATAGAACCCTAGTTTGCTCTTATCCGATATGGAATGAACTTCTAATCATGGAATTGACTCAATCATCCGATTGGAAGTTCATAACCCTAGCCATTTCTATTTTTGGCTGAATAGGTCTACTAATTCTTTGATTTTAGTTAGTAAGAGTGATTTTAAATTAAGAAATAGACCTTAGAATCTAAAAAAAATGTATTCTGAGTAATTGTAATAATTGGGTTTATTGATATTCTTGGGGTTAATGAATAATATTTGAAAAATTTATCATCCATTCATTCATTGTTTAATAATAATTCAATGGCTATGAAATTGTTTTACTACAACTTTTCACTTACATATAGGTTCAAAATGGTATGATCCAATTAAATGCAACACAATATGTCTTACTATGTATACATTGCTCAAAGTCATTTCACAAGAGTACATTGAATACATATTTTTCTTCCTACATTGCCAATTCCTCTAGCTCATACTTGAACTTGGCCAAATAATCCAACCACCGTGCTTGCTTCGAAGAAAGTTTCTTTTGACTTTGGTGATAACTCACCGCCCGATTGTCTGGTTTAATCTTAAAAGGTGACTCTGCCTTCAAGTAGTGCTCTTAGACTTGTAGGCAATGCACCACCACAAGCATCTTCTTCTCATGTGTCAACCATTTATTTTCCACTTCGCTTAACTTTTGGCTTTTGTAAGCAAGGGGATGGGCATCTTGCATGAGAACGCCTCCAATGGCAAAGTCGGAAGCATGAGTGCACAACTTGAAGGGTTTATCAAAGTCCGGTAGTGCCAAAAATGTCTTTTTCATAACTGCATCTTTTAAAGCTTCAAAAGCCTTTTGGTGCTTCCCTGTCTAGCACCATGGTTACCCCTTCTTGAGCAGGTCGGTCAGGGGTGGGATAATGGTGGAATGACGCTCAATAAAATGCCGGTAATAATTAACAAGACCCAAAAATAACTGTAACTTGGTTGCCTTTGTAGATGCCTCCCAATCCACAATGGCTTTGACTTTGGCTGGGTCCATCCGTATCATTCTCTCACCAACTATGTGACCTAAAAATGAGACTTCTAGTAGTCTAAACGAACATTTTTATTTCTGGACATATAGTTGGTTGGCCTGTAAAACTCCAACAACTATGCGAGGGTGCTCATTATGCTCCTCCTTGTCTCACTATAAATGAGAATGTCATCTAAGTAAACAGCCACAAATTTGTTGAAAAAATCTGACAAAACTTTTTGCATCAACATACAAAATGTGGTAGGAGCATTAGTAAGGTCAAATGGCATGACTAAAAATTCATATAACCGATACCTAGTTACACATGCCATCTTGGACTCATCCCTATGGGCTATTCTTACTTAATAGTACCCATTTCTTAAGTCTATCTTCGTGAACACCCTAGTTTTTTGCAGCCTATCAAAAAAGTTAGCAATGAGGGGAATGGGGTACTTATTTTTCATAGTCAACTTGTTGAGCTCCCAATAGTCTATGCACATGCGTAGCATGCCATCATTTTTCTTTTGAAACAATACAAACGACCCAAATGAACTCTTGGATGGACAAACCAAGCCAGCCTCAAATAGCTCCTTGATTTGGCCCTTGAGCTCCTCTAGCTCATGTGGTGACATTTGATAGGATGCTTGAGCCACCAATTTAGGCCCATCCACTAGCTCAATGGCATGGTTGATCTCCCTTCAGGACAGCAACTCCTTTGGCAAATTGGGTGGCATAACGTCCTGGTACTCTTGAAGGACTTTGGCCATCCTCTTTGGCAGGGGTAGCTCATTGATCGACTCTTCTGTGGGCAGCTTCTCCTCAAGCATGAAGGCGGCAAGGGTGAGCTCCCCTTTCTGTAGCCCTTTATTTATTTTATTCAAGCTAATCTCCCATTCTCTACTCATCTTCACTATGCAAGGTGCCTTGCAAAATCACCATGGTGTCATTGCTTGGCAATATCACTGGTTTGAGCTAGTCGATGAACTCCATGCCTAGTATGATTGCATAATCATCCAAGAGAGCAATAGATAAAGAAGCCTTGCTGGTTCACTAGCCTATCTTGAGTGAAACGTCCTTGGCTTCACCCACCAACTCTATCCACATGCCATTGACTCCCTTGAATTAGCTCTTGCTAGGCGCCCAAGTTAGTCCTAATGATCAAGCTTTCCATTCATGGATATAGCTCGTATCCGCACCAGTGTCTATGAGTACCCACAATGTCTTCTTGTCCAAAATAGCCTCCATGTATATTTGCCCTCTCCTACTAGGTTCCATCTTGGTTTGCATTGTTTCCAACCTCTTCATGCACACCACTCACCTTTCATCATCTTTGTATAAGCTCTAGGCAATAACAACTAGCTTAGTGCGAGATGGGCCCTCGCGAGCTATGTGCGTCTCTCCACACAAGTTCAAATTGCTTATTTGGCTTGTCCCCTTTTGCCGGCTCCTTACTCTTGCTGGCTTCAGCCTATTTGGGTTAAGACTTGCCCTTGCCTCCCCCACTTTTGCCATGGAAAGGCTTCTTGCCCTTGTTTTTGTTGCCATCCTTGTTTTGGAACTCAATCAAGGTCTTTGCAATGCTTAGTGCTTGAGTTATGTTTTACATGTCCCTCCGTTGCAACTCAAGCTTGGCCTATCGATTAAGGCTATCCATAAACGTGCACAATGCCTCCTGAGTTGGGTTGGGAATTTCCAGCATCAATTTAGAAAACTCCTTGGCATACTCCTGAATATTTTCGTCCTTATGGTGGAGCCGACAGAGCTTTGCCCTAGCTTTATCTTCGGTATCCTTGGGGAAGAATTGTCTCTTATGCTCTTGCTTGAATGCTTCTCACATTGTAATTTGCTCTACTCCTTTATCAATGTCGCTAGACTTGTGTCTCCACCACACTAGGGCACTATCCTTTAAATATAAAAAGCATGGCTAAGCTTTACCTCATTGGTCACAGCTCCGACCGCGTTGAAGTACCTTTTCAAGCTATACAAAAAGTTCTCAATATCTTTGCTCTTGTGTGCCCTACAATACGACTCCGATTTTAGCGCATCAACCCTCAGTGCCATATTCATCGTTCCTACCGCCCCTTGGACCCTTAGAGCATAAAGCTCAACCCTCAATTGTTGCAGCTCCTCTTGTACCCATGGGGGCTCTTCCATTGCCTTGCCACCCTTGGCCAATTTTGCCTTCCAAGCCTCAAGCTCACCCTTGAGCTCAAGGATCTCCCATTGGAGAGAAACGATGATGGCCTTGTTCTCTTTGTCAGCCTTCATTAGACAGTCCATGACCTAATTAAGCACCTCTTGCATGTCCCCCTGCAACTCTTCCCCTAATTGCTCCATGCGTGGGTCTAGCTCTTTCTAATGATCGTGATGATCCACCACGGCTAACTCCACCTTAGCTAGCCTTTTCTCAAAGTCAACCATCAGCTCTCGAACAACGGACTTGTCTTTGCATCCACATTTTCTCAGAGCCCGATCTCGCTCCCTAGCAAAATGATCGACTCCCTCAACCTCAACGAGGGTGGCAACATCAGTCTGGGTGGCCATAGTCGTTGCTTGGCTTGGAAACAACTGAAACGAGGCTCTAATACCAACTATCACGGGATGCTTTCTTCACTAGCGCTCAGTGCAACACTAGCACACTTCAAACTACTTTGATAAGTGTAGCTAAGTCAGCCTAACCCTTGAAAGCTTTCTAAAGCCTAAGCAGGAACAAAGAAGGCAAGAAAGTAAGAAAGCTCTTGGAAGAACTCTTGATTGCTAGATTGCTTGATTGATAGAAATAAAAAGGGCTTGGCCTATTTATAGGCAAGCCAAAGAATCTAGAGTCTTCTCTCACTATCTACACATGACAAGGCTTTAAGCTATTCTAGAGTGTTCTATGTGCAAGAATGCTCTATGAGTTTCTAGAGTATCCTACCATGCTCTACATAGACCCATCAAGGCCCAAGTCTTTCTACAAGTTTCTATAAAGGCCTACCAAGATCTAGGCCTTCCTAGAATTCTCTAGAATATTCTACTCAACTCTAGGGTTTCTATTTGGCCCGGTATACACCCATAACCTAGATACTCTGCTCTGTGTGCCAATTGATGAGTCTTCAATTTTCCAAGCTGACCTCCGACATCGTAAGAGACCTGCAGATGTGGGGACGATATCCCCGAAGACACTCCGATGTTTAAGTTAGTTTAGTGTCTTAAGGAATGTCTTTGAGAGTGTGTAAAATTTGTTACCTATTATTGTCACTCAATGCATCTTATATAGATCCCTTAACTATAATAGAGTCCCAACAAGAGTGTAGATCATCTTTACTTATGACAAAGGGGTAGCACTAATCCAAAGTCGTGCTTATCCCTACTAGCTCGAACACTGAGGTCATCCTTATCCACATCATACATCAAATTCAAAATAGCTACTCTCAAGAGAGAAAAAAACTGTATACCAAGTTGAGTGGAAATTCACACTGATGCAAAAAAGAAAACACAAGTAGTACTTGTCAGGGAAACACATCTCTTGAGAATACTAACCTTTTGTTCAATTAAATATAATCGGATTTTGGGAGTAGTGCACTTCAATTTTTTGTTCTTACATGTGGATATCTATGACTACTTTTAACCTGTATTGCTATTATGTATTATGTATTTTTGAATACTCTTTGACATTGAAAAACGATATGAATTAAAGCACTTAATAAGTTAGAAAAATTTAAAACTCATTGGCTTAAGTATTTGATCTCAAGTTGGACTCCTACTACTTATTAAATCATACTAGTTGGATTCCCCATGTGTTATAACAAGTGGTATCAGGTTCCATGGCAATTTAGTGGGAACTCATAGACAAGTAAGGCAAAAGTACTACTTGCATGATAGCTTTGCACGATAGGCGGTTTAGTAAGGACTCGTAAAGAAGTAAGTTATAATGCCAATTACAACTTGCATGGGTAGAAAAATAAAAGTACTACTTGCATGATAGGTGGTTTACTAGGGACTCGTAAACAAATAAGTTGTAATACTAGTTACTAATTGCACATACCAAAAAGCAAGAAGGGAAATTTGATACCAATTACTACTTTTATGGGTGGAAAGGCAAGACGGAAAGTTGTGATTCTAATTACTACTTGCACAAGTGGAAAAGCAAAAGGGAATACTGCCGAGGAGACTATCACATATTGGAAAACAAAAAAAAGTATTAGTTTAAACTTTTGGATTTAAGTTGAACTCCTACTACTTGTTGATTCACTCATGGTTAGGCTTGTGTAACCAGTCGGTCGAACTGGTCAATTGATCGAACCGATTCACGACCAGTTAACCGGTTCAATCGGTTGAAAAATGGTTAATTTTATACTAGTTAACCAGCTGGCTTATAGTTTTTGATTTTGTATTGTTGGTTTAACCGATTAATCAGTACTATTCATGTACCTATCAACTGTTTAAACCAATTGATCAGTTAACTAGTAAACCATAAATAAGCCGATTAACCAATTAACTATTTTTTTAAAGTTTTTTCTTTTTTCCTTTGAAATATCTAATTTATAATATAATATGAATTAAGAGTTTAAAATTTATCTAATATGAATATACAAAAATTAAAATAGTTCTAACTTTGAAAAAAAATAAATATATATTTAAAAAAAAAAAAAAAAAAAAAAAAAAAAAAAAAAAAAAAAAAAAAAAAAAAAAAAAACAAAGCAAGTTAATTATAAATACTCAACCATGGAAAATTAAATCAAATTATATTATAGAAAAACAAAATACAAAACTTAAATTACTAAAATTGCTAAATAAAACTAAAAACTAAAACATAAAAAGAAAGCTAAATTGATAACTATAAACTATATAGAGCCAACTAGCCATCAATAATAAAAACACTTAATATTCATATAAATAAGCATTTTAATCACTTAAACACAAGGAAATTGACCTAATAAATATGCAATTATACATCTTATCAACAACTAATACTAATATACAACTAATATAGATATACAACTAATCGTCTAGTACTAACTTCATATTAGATTATCTAATATGAATATATAACTAATACTAATATTAGATTGTTAATACTTAAATGTGTATATAGTATTGAGAGTTTAAAATTTATTATTTAATGTGTTTCACAAAATACAAAGTAATCACTTGTACTTATAGCATTATTTAATACTAACACATAATTTAATGTTACATACTTACTTTTTTAGTTACTTTTATATAATATTAAATTTTAAAAATATTATGAACGCAAATTGCAGAGTATGATTTATATTTAACTCATATGCTAACTTATACAAGTTATACAACTATACTTAATTACTTATATTGAAATATATAAGAATATTTTTCTAAAAATAAAAAGCTATTATGAATATCAATTTAACTCATAAAGAATTTAATGAAATGTAGTGGAGTAATTGAATACAATTACATGGCATTGTGTAAAATGAATCAATTACACTAATCACTATATACATGATAAATTATGATAAAAAATAGTATTGTTGTTGTAGTTATGCACTTGAAAATTTTTAAACATATAAAAATTATTTAAAATGTATTAAAGATATTATAATCACTTAAAATCTTTTAAACATATGAAAACTTTTGAAACATATAGAATTCTTTGAAACATATTATAATGTATGTTTCATATTAAAACACATAAAAATAACTTAATATTAAAAAAGGTAATTTAATTTTGTGGTTGCAAAATAATATTAATTTTTTTTATAATTGTGAATTTATGGTGATGAATCAATTATAATTTAGGGATGTAATTGAAAGAAACTATAAACCTTTTGGACAAAAGCACAAAAAGGAAAAATTTATGGGATGTATATAATATTAAATATAATTATTGGTCAAATAATAATTATCAAAATAAAAGGAAATCTAAACTATGGTAATATAATATATTTTAGTAGTTTTTTTTTTTGGGGGAAATTTGAGCTTTTTTATTAGATCTCTTTTTTTTGTTTGGAAATTGGAAACTTATTCGTTTAGAGTCTTTAGACTGATTTTTATTTTTTATGTTTTTTGCGAATTTGGGTTTTTCTTTTGCAAATCTGGGCTCTCTTTTTTTTAAAAAAAAAATATTATAACGGCCACTTGGAGTTCTAGGCTTTAGAATGATTTTTGTACATATTTGGGGTTTTTTTTTTCCAAATTTGGGACGATCTTATAATTAGTTAGGATTTTCTTGACTAATTTTTGAACATTTGGGCTTCTAGTTGTTTAGGCCTTATCATAATAATTACAAATTGGACTTTTTATCATTTTTGGATTATTCACAATTTGGGTCCAATTCAATTAATAATTACAAATTGAACTTTTTTCATTAATTGGGCTTTTAGTTTCCGTTTTCAACCGGTTTAACCGGATAAACCGACTGAAAACCAGAATTGTTTCTAATTGGGACTAGTTCTAGTTTTGCACATTTTATATGCAAAAACCGATTAACTTGATTGGTTTTAACCAGTTGACAAGTTAACCGGTCAATACACAGCCCTACTCATGGTTCCTTATTTGGACAAGATACAAATATCTAAATTTGATATTTTTAGATATTTTTTCAGACCTATTGCCGATACTAAGTGGCGATCAAAAATTAATATCTATTTCTCATGATATTATACATGGATCAGGTATATTGTGGCGAATTATTTGGAAAAATTTGTGTCTTCCAGCCTATTGATATTAGAAAACAAAACGTATTCTTCCAATGTGGCTCCAACTCATACTGCTTATTGATATGCTCATAATTCCGTACTTCAACTATGCACAAATATATAAATTTTGTACTTTTAAATAGTTTTTGAAACCTACTTAAGTTAACACCACTCAAATCAAGAAAATCCATAAAGTTTAGAATGAATTCGTTATATGATTTAGATGAGGTATTAGTGCTGTAGGTTTTATCATGTTTAAAGTTTCTGAAAATTTCAAACTATAAAAAATATTGGCTTTGGAATATAACTGTGGGAGAGACTATAGTCCCTTCGATTATTTTGATGGGATAGTTCCGTAAACTTATTTTGTACTTTTAGATTTTATTGGATGATGGATTTGAATAGGATGTAAAAAATAAAAAGAATATAAGTGATGCTGTAAGAAGTGTTCTTCTTCTTCTTTGCATAACTTGGCTGTCACCATAATTTTATAATTTTGTGTTCTCAGAAATTTGCCATTAACCAAGTTGGGATTCAAGATCAGACTTATTGCCTTTATACATATTTTTTGCATATTTATTGCATTTTGTATGCTGGAATTTTTGAGGAAGGAAGGGGGTTCTGAAATTTTGAAGGATAATACTTCAACCAAGACTTAAATTGATTTTTGAAAGTTGTTTTGAAAATAAAATTAAATAAATTTGTTTGGATTGTTCTACATGATATTGTTTTTCAAGTAAGGCTAAAGGATAATTTGTGGCCTTACACGATATCATATTTCACAAGAAAACCAATGGTACTTTAAGAACTTTTCAGTGTTTGTACAAAATTTCAGATTATTTTTGGCTTTGTTCCTCCTTATTGTTTCGTATTATAGCCGTGTCACTGCTCGTTACCATTCAATCTCGTGTGTATGATTTTGCTTGGTTTTGAGGGACTTAACATTTTCCATTTGACTTGGTTACGGTAAAACAAGATAAATATGGATACGTAGGCATGCGCATGATTGCTTGTGATTATTTGTATGTTGAGATTCCTATATATTATGGAATAAAGTATATGAGGTTGTATTGTTATTTATAGTAACTTCAAATGCCACTTTCGGTTTGTTTGTTCTCTATCTAAAAACCTTAACTGAAAGTGTACTTTTCAAAATTGTAGGCGCAGAGCTACAATCATATGACAAAAAATGTATATGTTATTTCAAGAGTTAATATCATTTAGCTCTATCGAAGTTTTTCCTTTTTATCAAATCAAATCTCGTAGTTTAAAAAATAATAATCGGTTTCCTTGACTAATAGTCAATCCAAGCTACTTAATTAAAATTGACAAAAAGACCAAAAAAAATGCCTCAAACTTGTGTAAAACTTGTGCAAAAAAAACGAAAAAATAGCTTGGTTTTGAGAAATTGCGCAAAACTTATGTTACACTTATGAAGAACTTTGTTTTTTACTCTACTTTGTTTCTTAAACTCAAATTTTGTAGGGGTTTTTCATTTTTTTGCTAATTTCAGTTAAATAACTTGGGTTGACTGTTAGTCAAAGGGGCCAATTATTATTTTTCAAATTACGGGGTTCGATTTGATAAAAACCAAAATTACAAGGGAGGTAAATGATATTAGTCAAGAATTGAGAGAAAATAATGAATAATTATATTTTTTTTGTGTAATACAATTCAGTACAATCATTCTACAAATACAACAATGAATAATATATATAAAGAAACTAAATATTGTCTAATTATGACTAAATATTGCCTAACATATTTATAAGAAATATTCTAAACATATTCTAACATGATATATTTATAATAGAATATTCTAAATATATTCTAACATCCCCCCTCAAATTCAAGGTGGCGAAGCAAGTTTGACTTTGGAAACAAGATCAAGAAAGTGACTAGGAGCAAGAGTTTTAGTGAAAATATCAGCAATTTGATCAGAAGATGAAACTGAAAGACGTTGAATTGTGCCTTGAGATACATAATGACATACAAAATGACAATCAATCTCAATATGTTTGGTGCGCTCATGGAAAACATCATTATGTGTAATTTGCATGGCACTACGACCATCACAGTAAAGTAGAATAGCTGAAGAATGAGAGACACTCAAGGCTTGAAGTAGCCATCACAACCACAAAAGTTTAGATACAGTATCTGCGAGAGCACGGAACTCAGCTTCTGTACTAGAAAGAGAGATTAATGTCTACTTCTTATTGCGCCAGGAAACAAGAGAGTCACTTAAGAAAAGACAATAAACTGTGGTAGAGCATTGATCACTGGCCCAATTGGCATCCGAATAGACACGTAAGGCAAGAGTAGAAGTATTTGAATAATGAAGCCCATGGAATAAGGTGCCTTTAACATAACAAAGAATACAGAGAATAGCTGAAAAATGAGCAGTATGAGGTGCAGTCATAAATTGACTACATGAACAGCATATGCAATATCAGGACGAGTGAGAGCCAGATAGATAAGGTTTCTAACCAACTGACGATAAAAAGTAGCATAAGAAAGAAGAGTTCCATCAATGGGTGAAAGATGAACACTAGAATCTATGGGAGTAGTAGAAGTTTTGGAATCTAAGCTGAGCTCGAGAAAGAAGTTCAGAGGCATATTTGGCTTGGGATAAATAATAACTAGATGAATCAGAGGAGACCTCAAGGCCCAAAAAGAAATTGAGAATGCCAAAATCTTTCATTTCAAACTGATGACCAAGGAATAACTGAAGATTAGCAATGCCTTGCGAATCATTACCAGTAATGATCATGCTATCCATATAGAGAATGAGAAAGGTATAGTCCTGAGAAGATTTCCTTATAAATAAGGCATGATCATGAGGGCTAGAAAGAAAACCAAGTTGAGCTATAGTAGAGCTGAATTGGAAAACCATGCTCTAGGCATTTGTTTCAAGCCATAAAGAGCTTTGTGCAACCAACAAACTTTAAGAGGTAGATGATTGTATCCAGGAGGAGGATGCATGTTCACTTTTTTTGATAAGTCTCTATTGAGAAAGGCATTCTTAACATCCATTTGAAAAAGTGACCCATGCTACACGGTAGCAATAGCAATATGGCTACGAACAAAGGTGAGACGAGCTATCGGAGCAAAAGTTTCCTCATAATCAATACCATATTCTTGGCTAAAACCCTTGGCAACAAGTCTAACCTTGTATCGTTCAACGGAGACATTAGCACAAGTTTTGATTTTGTACACCCATTTGCAACCAACTAAATATTTTCCCAAAGGCAAGTCAACTAGATCCCAAGTGTAAGTTTGTGTAAGAGCCTAAAGTTCTTCTGCTATAGTTTGTTGTCATAAAGGATGAGAACAAACCTCTCGATAGGTGTGAGGTTCATAAGAAACAATTGTAGAATTACAAACATAGTCACGAAAATGGGTGGAAGGCTAACTTACACGATTAGACCGATGAACAGGAGGAGGTGAAGTGGCAATGGATGAAGAGGCAGTTGGATTCACAGACGGGGAAGATTTATAGAGAGGGACTAATGGTTGGTCATTAGAGAAAGAATTAGCACTTGCAACATCATTACTAGGAAAGAGAAGAAGATCAGGGTTAGTGAAAAAGATGGGAAAAGTATCAGCAATGTGAAATGAACAAAGAGAATAAAACATCTTATGCTCCCAAAAAGTAACATGACGAGAAATGCGAAGTCGTTGAGATTTAGGATCCCAACAACGATACCCCTTATGTTCAATCCCAAACCTTAGGAAGCAGCATAATCAAGCTCTGGTTCTAATTCGGTGGGCTCATGGGGCTATAAAAGAACAAAACAAGCATTTCCAAAAACCTTGAGCATATGATAGTCAGGTGAACTTTTGTATAAACGTTCATAAGGAGAAAGATTATCAATAATGGAGGAAGGAATACGATTAATGGTATAAACAGCAGTTAGAGCGGCCTCTCCCCTATAAATTTTCAGGACAGGATAAGGAAATCAGAAAAGCTCTAACAACATTTAAAATGTGCTGATATTTTCTTTCAACTCTTCCGTTTTGGGGTGATGTACCTGGACAGGATCTTTGAACAAGAGTGCCATTTTTAGATAAAATTTGTGTAAGAGTAGAGTCTTTATATTCCATGGCATTGTGGATGTACCTGGACAGGATCTTTGAACAAGAGTGCCATTTTTAGATAAAATTTGCGTAAGAGTAGAGTCTTTATATTCCATGGCATTGTCAGTGTGAAGAATTTTAATTTTAGAAGAAAATTGGTAGCAATCATAGTAGCAAAATTGAATGTAAATAGGATGAGAATAGTCATCAATAAAAATAACAAAATAGCAACGACCACCCATAGTAGTAGTAGAAGTAGGACTCCATATATTAGAATGAATCAAATCAAAAGGAGCAAAAGAAATAGATTCACAGGAAGAAAAAGGTAAAGCATGATGTTTGGAAAAGTGACAAGAAACACAATCAATCTGTTCTGATTTTACAGGACCCAAAGTCCCATTTGAAATTAAAGAATCAAAAATAGAGTTAGACAAATGTCCTAAACGAGCATGCCAAAGTGGAAATATAATAGTTGCAGAGATTTTCGATTGTGGAAAATAGAATGAAATGAGTTCAAACAGATGATCAACTTTACGTCTTGTTCCAAGAATCTTGCCGGTTTGTGAATCCTGTAGAATCCGCACTTGAACTTCAAAAAGTAGGCCACAAACTTTCAAGTGTGGCAAAAAAAAAAAAAAAGTATGGCCAAAATAAGAATTAATTTTTTTTTCTTCTTCGAGAAAACCCGTAGCTATGGCCTTGGAAACCGATGGCACAAAAGTTCAGATACCAAAGCAATTTTGCAGTCGTCCAAGGTTGATACACAAGAGGACAAAATCAATTTTTGTGGGGAGAAAGCAACAAAACAAGCAGCCGAAGTTTGGTGAGAAAAACAGAACCAAACAAACAAACGAATAATGATTTTGGCTCCACACAAACCACAACAATTTGGATGAGCTTGATCGGCTATCAAACAAACAATTTTGAAGCTCCGGGCTGCAGTGGAAGCCGAAAGCACAAAGTTTAACAAACATAGCCGTGCAATATTTCAAGAAAAGCTCTTATACCAAGTCAAGAATTGAGAGAAAATAATGAATAAATATATTTTCTATATGTAGTACAATTCAATACAATTATTCTATAAATACAACAATGAATAATATATATAAAGAAACTAAATATTATCTAATTATAATTAAATATTGCCTAATATATTTACAAAAAATATTTTAAACATATTCTACCATGACATATTTATAATGGAATATTCTAAATATATTCTAACAATATTAACTCTTATTTGAATTTGTGATTTGCTGATTTATTACGTGGGACTGTTGCCCAGATTTGTGTTTTGCTGATAAATTTTGATTGGGAAAATTTCGGGAACGGGCGCATCATGTAAGTAAATACATAAAGAGGACACGCAACTTTACGCTACCTATTGTAAAATGTATTTGTTGTAAACTTTAGACAGGATGTACATGATGTGTTCATTAAAAAAAAATGTATGATTACTAAGTACAATAAATAAAATAAACTTGAACCTCTTGATTAGTCACCATGCAAGCCTGTCTCATTTGAAATCTTGAATAATATTTGAATGGGTTTGCTGAGTTACAATTACTCGAAATGCCTCGAAAGAGAAATATTTGTACATAATTCAGCTTGCCTTGATTCAGTTAGTTATATTCTTGAGGCAAAAAAATGGGTATTACTAGATGAAATAACAATTTTTATTGTAGTTGTTTGGTGTTAGGATTTGTATACTAAATTTTGCTACTGAGGAGCAATAGAAATCAAAGGTCTATTTACGAAGCTTTTTTTCCTTTTTTTCAGGATGAAAATGATAGTGGAAATGCAACTGCTGTGATTACTGGTTTAAAGTGCTGAAATATGTTATTGGCTGAAAAATGATATTGTAGATGAAGATGATTCTCATAGGGGTGAAACTAAAAGTGTTGATGCCTGGAGTAAGAGGTATAAGTCCAAACAGAAGCATTTGCCTCTTTTTTTTCTTTTTTTTTTGTGAATATATAACAATTTCATAACTTGAGAAATTGTGGTATAAACGATTTGATTCCCCGTTTCCCCATTTTATCAATTCTAGTAACTGTTAATTTCTGTAACCTCTATAAGACAATAATGAAAAGCTTTTAAATAGGGATATTCATTTTGATTTACAGATCAAATCGGATCAAAAACGGATTTAGTCGGGTGATGAGAATCAAATATTCATAAACTTATATATGTGTTTTTCACGCTTTTGCATAGATTTCATTGAGATATGCCATGTTTATTAGAAAAATCACATTATATTTGTGATTCTCATCTTTTATTGGTTTTGTAGGAAAAAAGGGGTTAAAAACCAGTTATCTTCGGGAGTTCATAACGTTTGATGAGAATGTCCAAATGAGGTGATTAAAGATGCTATGGAAAGATGAGAAAGAGAGCTAAAACTTTCATGAAGAACGTTTTCTCAAATTCCGAAAGCAAATGGACCAAAACTGGGCAAAAGCAGAACAAGGCAGAACCGAAGAAGAGGAAAACAGGGAGAAAAATCATCCATCTTCCGGAGGCCATAACTCTTGATTCAGACGTCCAAATGAGATGATTCAAGATGCTATGGAAAGCTGAAAAAGAGAGGAAAAACTTTTATGCATAGAGTTTTGTCAAATTCCGGACGAAAAGGGACCAAAATGGGACGAAATCAGTACGACGCCTGAATCCTGAAATTTGCAAATTTCGTCCCTAATGTTTTGGAAGCTTTACATTTTCTCCCCAACGCCCCTAGCTGTATTAATATCCCATTTTCTGCAGAAAAACACAAGTAGGAATTAGTAGGAGAAACATGGAGACATAGAATAAAGTAGGATAGGGTTAGGGTTAGTTTTTGTTTATTTGCACATTTTCCCCAATCTTGAGGGGATTTTCCAAGAGGCTAGGGTTTGGCATTTTGTGGCTCTTCAACACTTCAATCTTTGGATTTGCTTTGGCTTGCTAAGTGTGGAATTTGTTGGATTCACCAATCTTTTGATTAAGGGAAGTATTTCTTACAAATTTCTTATGCTTTCAATGGTTAATTCTCTTTATGATTGTTGGTTGTTTGAAGCCATGAGAGGCTAATTTATATTGGGTGATTCTTGGTGTTTGATGTATGGATTAGGTTTATTTTGATTCCTTGTGGGTTGTAGAGTGATGGGCTTGCATTAATTGAAGTTTTCCTACTTGTATTTAATGATTAGCATGCATTGAATTGTGGCCACATTTAGTGTGTGTTCTTGGTGTTCGTGTGTGTTTTAGAATATACATGAATTTGGACCAAAAGTAGGAAAAACTACCTAACATTCTTTAGATTTAGGTGTTTGAGAAAAGAAACAACTACCATATAAGCTTAATTGTGCACTAAAATTGTGTGGAAGCCATAGGTTTTAGTGTGCAAAGGTAGAAGTGAGACCGAAAGGAGATCTTCTATTCTTTAATTCCATTGAGACCGAAAGGAGATGTGGAGTGAAAAATAGGTGGTTCTCTTAGATTAAACACTTGAACTAGGGAATGTGAAGTAGTTGGCTAAAACATCTAGGGCTAGAATTGTGCATTAGAGTTGTGTGGAAGCCATAAGCGCTAATGTGCTATAGGTGGGGATGAGACCGAAAGGAGATTCCTCATTCTATAATTTCAATGAGACCGAAAGGAGATTTGGAGTGAACGGATGTAGCCACTTAGTTAAGATGCCCTACACTCGGTTGCCCTTAGGAGTCAAAGTAACCGAAACCCTTGCATTGAACCCAAGGATCACCCTCCTTCCTCATTTATGTGTTTATTTCCTTGTTTTAGTTAGTTAAATGTCACTTTCTAAATCATTGCATTAGTTAACGTAGATAGCAAATAATTAGTTGCACTTAAATTTTGTTTTGTCCCCTTCCCTGTGGAGAATGATCCCTAAGCTTTACTACAATTGATTAAGTGAGGTTTAGGTGTAATTTGTGTGAGTTTGAGCTATAATTTGACGCACTTTTGCACACACCGATTTCGCTCACCATCGGGTCAATTCATTTTTTTTATCAGATTAGAATTTGATATGATCCGGTCCGTTTTGAGATAAATGAAAAAAAAATTATCACTATTTTCCTCAAAAAAATAGCTAATATTAGTTATAAATATAAATTAGTATTGTTTTTTAAATTCAAATAATTCTTTAACTAAAATTAATCAATTTGTGACAAAAAATTAAAATATTTACATTAAAATACACAAATTAAAATATTTACAAAATATTTATTTATTATCTTTACATAAAAAGTTATATTTCTAACATTATATATAAAAAGGAAAGTAACAGAAAAAAAATGAAATGGACTAAGAGAGGCGTGCCTCCTTTATCATTTGCCTATTTCCATCAAGTTTTTCAAATGACTCCCAACGGATATGCGCTTGTTCAAGATCAAACCTTCAAAATCTGTTCCTTGGTCCACTTTCACTATAAGAACTCTGGATTCATCAAATGGATGCAAATTCATTAGCTTGTCAATTGCTGTCAGAATGGAATGAGTAAGTACTCGCGAGGTTGATTCATGTAAGCCACTCAAAGAATGGCCCCTATTTTGAGTAGCTACCATTTTCCTGATCTGATACTGGAGTGGAACTTCATTTCATGGTACATGCTCTGATACAGAGGTACATTTGGATCCACCTTAGAAGTACTATTATTATTATGATTATCATTTGAGAACCAATAAGGAATATTATTAGAATTATATTGTGTTATATTCCCCATTCATTATGCGATGTAAATTCCACGATTTAATGTTCACCAATTAACAATGGTGATTATGGAACTGACTTGCAACATTTATAATTTCATGAGTATGTTTATCTTTGGTAATTGATAATGAGATTGTCCATGAATTTCATTCTCATGAAATATATAACTAGTTAAAATTAGAGGTAACAGAACTAAATTAGCAGTTTCAGTTTATGGAACCAAGTCTAACGAGTCGGTTCTGATTCTTCAAAATGTGGAACTACAATCAGGACCGGAATTGGCAATTCGGACTCGTGTAATTTTTTATAAAAATTATTTACACACTCTTTTCACTTTCATTTTTAATTTTAATTACAAGTTTCATTGTTTTTAAATCTAAATTATATTTCTTTTTCAACTTTTAAGTTTAAGTTATTCTTTCAGGAAACAAATTACAATCTTCAAAATATGAGTAAAATATATGCTTTTGTCACTTTAAATTTTAATTGTAAGTGCAAGTTATATTTTATTTATAAATTTTAAATTTAATTTATATTATTTTTACAATAATATTTATAACTTTCAAAAAATATAAATAAATATACTCTTTTCCCAATTTCTTTTTTAATTCTACATGTAAGTTATATATATATACTTTTTAAAGTCTAAATTATATTTTCT
The DNA here is from genome assembly GCA_020080225.1 of Gynochthodes officinalis. NCBI lineage: Eukaryota > Viridiplantae > Streptophyta > Magnoliopsida > Gentianales > Rubiaceae > Gynochthodes > Gynochthodes officinalis. The sequence goes on from CM034622.1 coordinate 13,822,524, forward strand.
TTATAATTTTTAAATTTAAATTATTTTTTTTCATAACTAGGAGTGGGTCGTAATTGAAATCAGAACCAAACTGAAATCAAACCGTGAACCGGTGGTTTTAGAACCAAATTAAAATCGATACCTTCAAGGTTCGGTTCCGGTTTCACCTTTAGAGAAATCGAGAACTGGCAGTTTCGAAATTGTAACCGGTTGTTTTGAAACCGTGATTAGGTCTAGTTAAAATGTGATACGTTACAATCTAGCCCTAGTGTTTGGTGTTATAATCCAAATTGAATATAAGGTCCAATGTTAAATAATACATAATGTATCATTCATTTAGAATCGATACTTTTAAGGTTCGGTTTTGGTTCCACTTTTAGAGAAATCGAGAACTGACAGTTTCGAAACTGTAACCGATTGTTTTAGAATTGTGATCAACTAAAATCGAGAACTGACAGTTTCGAAACTGTAACCGGTTCTTTTAGAATTGTGATCAAGTCTAATTAAAATATGATACGTTACAATCTACCCCTAGTGTTAGGTGTTATAATCCAAATTGAAAATAAGGTCCAATGTTAAATAATCCATAATGTATATCATTCATCTAGAATTCAGAATTCATAATACACATTAGCTCGAAGTTAGAATTCAGCGGTAGAGTGCACATGATCTTGCCGAATGGCACATATTGAAAAATGCCTGATAATAGTATAATATTCATAATTTGCAAGCCAAACTCGATAGTCAACTGAACAATTATAATTAAACCCACAAAAATGGAACGTACCAAGTAATGAATCCCTGAACCACAAATTCCAAACTGGTACTTTGAAGGCCTAGTGAAGCTTCTGGCCATGCGTGGAATCGACGAGTGGAATCATCCAACCAAACTTTGGCCTGGGTTAGAACATGTGAGTGGAATCATCCAACAATATGGTCCCAAATTGGGAGGCCAATTTGGAAGAGTCATCAAAGTTGCAAGGGCTTGGTAAAGCTCCAGCAGTGCGGTTCAAAGGGAAAGAATTGGAATCGGAATTAGAATCGGCGATTTTAATCATATAAGGAAAGTGTTAAAATTTTGGGAGGCCAATTTGGAAAAGTTGTCAAAGATGATGACCTGAAGAGGAGATAAGCGAGAAGTTGAATGAAAATTTTGCATTTACGGTATTAAATTTTCATAATTTGGAAAACTATATTTATACTTACAATTAATTTTATTTTAAATTTGACCTATACAAAATATTAATTACTACACATATGCCCTACTCTTTTTTTCCATTTCAATTTCCAACCTATAATCAATGAAATTATACAACTACATCCTTGAAATATAGGAAAATTCTTTCAGTTGAACCTTTAACATTTTAACACAAAAATTAGCCACTTAAACTAAAATAACTATTGGGTACATTATTCTTAAAATCTAATTTGGAATAATTAATTTATATTTTAGGTCATGGATTGTACTATATTTGTGGATGGTACAATATTAATTATTTAAAAATACAATGTGAATAATTAGAAAGTACATTTTTAATTAGTGATGGTACAATGAATTTTTCCATCACTTTTAAGCGCGGTCAATCATCAAAATTATAAGGGTTTATTTTGTAATTAAGTCAAACCTTATGCGGTAAATGTAATAATTTTTGTTGGCTTTTTTGTCTTTTCATATTTTCTAATGGTTGACTTGAGAGGATGTTTGTCCAAGAAGAATTGGTAATTTTTGAAAAACACAGAGATTGATCAATTATAAGACTAAACCATTGGGGAAGAGAATGTAATTATTGTGGTGGTATAGTACTTTTTCTCCGATGACGCGGTGATATATTTTCAGAAGTACAATACTAACAATTAGGAGATACAATCTTTGTTGGTCGTGGTACAAAAACTATTAAGTAATTTTCAACTGTTACATGTAATATTTATCTTTTAAAATAAATAAATGGTGGCATTATGTTTTAAATAGACATAACTATCGAATACATTATTCTTAAAATGGGATTGGGTAACATGGTCAATTTTTTGGTCAGCCATTGTGCTACTTTTGTGGATTGTATAATTTTCATTATTTGACGGTACAATGTGAATGATTAGAACATTCTTAATTAGAGATGGTACAATATCCTTTTCCATCCAATTCAAGCATAGTCACTTATTAGAATTTTGTTTCTTGTGTATTTATGCAAGTGTTATTGTACATTTATATATGCTCAAAACCCAAATTAAGAATTATTTTATTGGTTGTAATTATAGTACAATACTTTTTCTCTAGTGGTACAATGACATATTTTTAAAAGTGCAATACTAACAATCAAGAGTTACAATTTTTGTTGGTGACAGTACAAAAAACTGTTAGTTAATTTTCAACCATCACATGTAATGGTTAGCTTTTGAAATAAATAATTAGTGGCACTATGTTTCAAACAGATGTAACTATCGAATACATTATTCTTAAAACGGGATATGGGATCAATTTGTTCTTTTTTCGGTCAACTATTGTACTAATCTTTTAGATAGTATAATATTAATTTGATAATACATTGTAAATAACTACAAATTATATTTTTAATTAGTGATAGTACAATGCATTTTTTCATTACTTTCGAATGCAATCATTAATCAGAATTTTGTGGTATTTGTAAATATACAAATGTAATTATTCATCTACATATGTTCAAAACTCAATTTATGAAATAATTTATTAATTGTCATAGTGATACAATATTTCTTCTCGAGTGGTACAATAATATACTTTTAAAAATACCATACTAACAATCAAGAGGTACAATCTTCATAGATACCTATACAAAAACTTACTAGATAATTTTCAACTGTCACATGTAATATTTAACTTTTAAAATGAATAGTTAGTAGCATTATGTTTTAGACAAACACAACTATCAAGTACATTATTCTAAAAATAAGATTCCGAATCAATTTGTTTATTTTTCTATCAGCCATTGTACTATTCTTGGGGATGGAACAATATTAATTATTTTGCAACACAATGTGAAGAATTAGAGAGTACATTTTTAATTAATAATGGTATAATGCGTTTTTCCATCACTTTCGAGTGCAATCACTGATCAAAATTTTGTATCGTTTACATTTATGCGAGTGTAATTGTTCATCTACATATGTACAAAACTCAATTTACTAATTAATTTATTAATTATAATGATGGTACAATACTTTTTCTTAAATAGTACAATAATATACTTTTAGAAATATAATACTACCAATTAGTAAGTACAATTTTCATAGCAGTACAAAAACATGTTACATCATTTTTCAACCGCCACTTCGCCCTCAATCATAAGACTGCAGTGGACCTCTGACATCCTGGATAAACCGAACACATGGATTAGCACTCTCTCTCTTTCTCTCTCTGGGTTAATGGCAATACTGTATTATTTTTAGTTTTCAATTATCACTCCAAGTCCAAAAGGCCCAGTCGTGACCTTCATTTTGGAACACTGAGCATCAAAATTCCAACAAAAATAGCTACTTCATCCAACCCCTCCCCCCTCCCCTCTCCCCTCAACCCTAGTGGGGCATTGTGGGCACCACGCAGAGGAGGAAAGCTTAGATAGAGTAATGTTCCCCAGAGGATCATATTGTGCATTGTAGGCCCTCGATGGATTTCCACTTTGAAATTGGTCGAGCGTGGTTCTCTTAGTGGTTAGTATAAGAATTTTTCTATGTGGGCTTATATTAATTAATTTTTTTTGGGTTTGGTTTAATAAAGTTTGATATAAAAGCTTTTAATTAGTCGAATATGGGACTGGCATGTGTGCGCTGCAGTTAGCTTCGTGCGATGAGGGAGCTAGAGTTTAGATATAAATATTATTTAACCATAATCTTCATAAACACTTTCCACTCATAAAGTTTAAGAGAAAAAAAGGCACACTCATCAAAGCTAGTTCATACAGAAGGTCATAGAGGAGAGAAATCTAGCCAGGATCAATCATATTTTTCACATATAGTTATGGATCAAAAGACTAGTACACGATTTTTCACTTCTGTCTCTACATTCTAATTATGTATATGTTTGATCTATGGGGTTTGTACTTTATTTGCTAACATGTGGTATTAGAGCATAGACATAGATCATGATTAGAATATTTGTGTTCTATATTATTGTTTGATCCCATATTTGGAACGATCTCGTCGAGACGAGTTCGATGGTGACTAACGCTTCAAAGCACACGGTCTTGCATCTGAAATTTTGTGCCTTGGACGGCCACAAAATTCCTTTGGTATTTGAACTTGTGTGCCTTTAGTTTCCAAGGTCATAGCTACTATTTTTTTCAAAAAACAAAAAGAGAAAGAAAAGGGGCGGCAACACATCAAGAAGGAAAAAAAAGAAGAAAAGGGAAAGGGGTGTCATGTGCATTAGGCACTTCAGGTGACATGCTGGCTAGGCACATGACAAGTGGCGCACGCATCAATAGTAGTTTTTTTTTAGAACCCTTTCAGGTTGCGTGCATGCCCATCTAGATCCCATTTTGGGCGATTTTAGTGTTGTTGACTTCAGTTTTTTATGATCTACATTTTGACGTATAATTTGCATATTTTTTGACATTATTATACTTGTGAAAATTTGGACAGAATATGATTTTATGGTTGTAGCATAAATTTTAAATAATTTTCACTTGTATTTTATGAATTTTTTAGTATGTCAAGCATGTTAATGTGCAGATGTTTAGTTTATATTTATGTCGAACATGATTACATGCAATTAAATGATGTATTGCCCTTGTCATTTACATGGTTTAAAATTGTGTATAAAGTTTTATGTAAGAAGTAAAGTTTAATATCCTTGGTATGAGAGAATTTCATAAATTCAATTGGACAATGACCGCCAAAGTGGCACATTCACTTAGTTTTATGAAATATCGGTTTCATACTATAGGGGATGTCTCATTTTCTAATATCCAATCACACTCCCAAAGGGGGTGATTGGGTATTAGTTAGTGCATGGATACATGTACAACATGTATTTGAGAAATGACTGATTTTAGAGGTTCATACACCCAAAGGTGGTGAATTCATAAGGGTTGGAATAAATCCTCATGGCCACTATTCATGTAGAAAGTTTACATTTGTATGTCTTGCATTCTGCCCAAAGATGATTGTATGATGATACGTGTGACTTTCTGTGGAGTGTACTTATATGGTTTATATTACGTAACACTGTTCTTACATATGTTATATTTTTGTTATTCTCTATTACCTTTTTTGCAAATAGCAACTCACGCACTATTGAGATTTTCACTGGTTCCAATTTTAAGAAATGGAAAGATGACATAATGTTTGGAATGACTCTAGCATATATGTCTGATGCCTTTTATAAGGACAGGCCTACAGACCTCACTACAGAAAGTACCAATGCTTAAAAGAGCAATTTGCAACTTGAGAAAAGAGCAATCGAATTTGCATACTGTCCATAAAGCGATACATTCAAGATCATCTTAAGAGCAGCTTGCTAGTAAACATCACTGTTAGGCAAGATGATAGAACACAAGTTTCATCCAATGCTAAGATAGGGGTCTTGCTACAAACACTTTTCAACATGAAGTATGATGGTACTAGTGGAGTTAGAAATTATGTCTTAAAGATGGTAGTTTTTCAGAGTAAACTTGAGACACTTAAAATAACTATTCCTGCTGCTGTAATTGTCCATCAGGCTCTCAATAGTCTTCCACCTGATTTCAAGATTATAAAGGCAAATTACAATGATCAAAATGAGATCTGGTACACAAGTGATCTTATAGTCAGGGTGGTGGCAGAGGAAGGAAAATTGAGAGATGAAAAGAAACATCAGGCCAAGTATGTTTCTAGTGCTAGTGGTAAGAAAAGTAAGAAATCCAAAACTTTTACCCATAAAGGTAATCCTAAGACCACTGATAGCACTCAAAAGACAAGACTAAAGAAGGAATCTTTTAAGAAATCTGATTGTTGCTTCTTTTGCAAAATGAGACATCACGTAAAGAAAAAAATTTGTGACAAATATAACGCTTGGTTAACCAAGTGTGAGGCTATAGGTAATGATTCTTTGGTTTTGGTTTGTGAATCTAATCTATCTCAAACCCCATCCAGTTCATGGTAGCTAGATAGTGGTGCAACTAATCATGTTGCGATAACCATACAGGGGTTCAGAAACCGAAGGAAGCTAAATTAGAATGAATCAAGCCTGATAGTAGGAAACAACAAAAAAGTTGACATTGAGTTCGTGGGAGATGCCATCTTAATATTAGGTTTTGACTATAATTTAATGTTAATAAATAGTTTCTATGCACCTTCCTTCAGAAAGAATTTAATTTATGTTTCAAGTTTAGACAAATGTGGCTATTGTTTTGAAATAAAGAACAATATGGTTTCTATATTTTTTTAATTCAAATAAAGTTGGTAGTTGCATTATGTCTTATGGATTGTCTAGATTTTGTTTATCTCCCAGTGATATATACGTTGTTTGTACAGCTGAAAAAGTTATTTTCAAAAGGCCTCTACCTAAAGAACAGTTTTATACATTGTGGCGTAAGAGACTAGACCACATCACTAAGGAAAGAGTAGAAAAGTTAACAAATGCTGACATCCTACCTACTTTTAAAGGTGGCTTAAAGGCCACCTAGTTCGTTTAAGGGTATGGAAAAGAAAATGGAAATGATAGTAACGGGGAATGATAGTGGATTGTTTCATTATAATCATGCTGATTAGTTTGTGCTGGAGAATGGGTATAATTACCAATTATAATTATAAATTAATTGTAATAATTACTATTAATTAATTAGTTAGTATTAGTGAATTATTCATTATAATATTAAATTAATTTATTATTAATAAAAATATTATTGATTAAATTAATCTTAAGTAATTAATTATTATAAATTAATTAATATTAACTATACATTAATTATAATAATTAATATTCATGAATGTGATTAATTAATTATAATATTAAATTACAATATTAAGTAAATGAATGATTAATGAAATTAATCTTAATTAATTAATTATTAATTAATAATAATAAGTTATTTATAAATTAATTAATATTAATTATAATAATTAATATTAATGAATTAGTTAATATTAGCTAATTATTTATTATAATATTAGATTAATTTATTATTAATTAAAATTATTATTAATCATAGAAAGGAGAAAGTTTTTTTTTTTTTTGGTTTAATCAAACCCCCAAACCAAGAGGAAATAATGGGGAGAGAATACTTCGAAACCTATTCCCCCCTCCCAAACCCACAAAATAGACATGCCCTTAGAGAATTATGTAGACTACTATAGGGGTAAGATAACTAAAATTAAAAAGAAAACAACAATGAGGAGTTCTGATCTCTTAAAGGTCATTCATACTGACATTAGTGGTCCATATACATTGACTTTGTGTAGAATTTTTATTTCATCGCTTTTATTAATGACTATTTCTGATATAGATATCTGTACTTAATTAAGGATAAGTCTGAGTCTTTTGAGAAATTCAAGATATTTCGGAATGTACTCGAGAAACAGTTGGAAAAAGTTATCAAAGTCGTCAGGTCTGATAGGGGTGGTGAATATTATGGTAAGCATAGCAATGCTAGATAGCTTAAAGGGCCATTTTCCAAATACCTAGAGAATTCTGGGATTATAGCTCAATTCACCATGCTTGACAGTTCTAAACAAAACGGTGTAGCCGAAAGGCGAAATCGTACCCTTATGGACATGATGAGAAGTATGGTAAGTACGAGTAATTTGCCTGAGTTTTGATGCAAAGAAGCTTTAAAAATGGCTCTCTACATTCTGAATAGGGTTCCTACCAAAACCGTTCCATTAACACATTTTGAGTTATGGACGGGACGTAAATCTAGTTTAAACCATGTTAGGGTTTGAGAGTGTTCTGTAGAGGTAAGGTTGTATAATCCAACATTAATTAAGTTGGAATCCAGAACAACCAAGTGTTATTTTGTATCCTATCCAAATCATTCAAAGGGATACAAGTTTTATAACCCAAATAAAATTACAAGAATTGTAGGATCACAAACAGCTAAGTTCTTGGAACTAAATGTGGCTGAAGAAAATACTTGTTCTCAGACCATCAAGGATGATAGTGTGGTGAAGACCATTGCGTCACATCCTCTACCTGTACAGACTATTGTGGAGCTTTCTATATCACAACCTAATTCAGTGGGAGTTGAGGATAATGTCATTAAGCCTGTGCCTGATGATACTCTTCAACCTCATTAGGAACAAAATGAGGCTGTGATAACTCCACTCATGAGGTCTATTAGGGAGAGACGGTCTATTGTACCACCAAGCGACATGGTCTATCTTGGAAAGCATAATTATGACATAGACTACGTGATAGATCCAGTGACTTATACAGAGGTTGTTTCTTGTCCTCAATCAAATCTATGGATGGATGCCATGAAAGATAAGATGCAATCTATGAAAAATAACAATGTCTATGAGCTTGTTGAGTTAACTAAGGGATGCAAGCCCATTGGCTGCAAATGGGTATATAAGACCAAAAATGACTTTAAAGGAAAGATAGAGAAGTTTAAAGCCATATTGGTAGTCAAAGGATTCACTTAGAGAGAAGGAATAGATTATGAAGCGACTTTTTCTCTAGTCTCTTCTAAGGATTCTTTCAAAGTGATCATGGCATTAGTAGCTCATCTGGGTTTGGAGTTACACCAAATGGATATTAAAACAACTTTTCTAAATAGAGACCTTGATGAGGAGGTCTATATGGTTCAACCCGAAGGCTTTGCAGCTGATGATTCTAGAGAGCTTGTGTGTAGATTTAAAAAGTCTATCTATGGATTTAAACAGGTTTCTAGATAATGGTACTTAAAGTTTCATAGAGTTGTAACATTATCTGGTTTTTTTTGAAAATAAGGTAGATTAGTATGTATATATCAAGGTCAGTGGGAGGAATTTCATTCTTCTCATATTATAAGTTGATGATATTTTGCTTACCAGTAATGATCTCAACTTGTTGCATGAGACTAAGCAAATGTTGTTACATAGTTTTGATATGAAAGACCTTGGTGAGGTGTCATTTGTCCTTGGCATAGAGATTCATAGGGATCGTTTTCGCCATTTGTTAGGTTTATCTCAAAGGGCTTATATATATAAACCGTGTTCTAGAAAATTCACTATGTAGGAATGCAAGCCGGGAATTGCTTCCGTCATCAATGGTGATAAACTGAATAAGTCCCAATGCCCTCAAATAGATGTTGAGAAAGCCCAAATGAAAATTCGTACCTTATACTAGTGCACTTGGGAGCATTATGTATGCTCAAGTATGTACTAGACCAAACATTGCTTTTGCAACTGGTCTTCTGGGCAAATATTAGACAAACCCAAGACATGATCATTAGGTAGTTGCCAAAAAGGTTTTAAGGTATTTAAAGAGGACAAAAGGCTATATGTTGACATATACATATGTTAAGGACCTTGAGCTAGTAGGGTATACAGATGCAAACTTTACTGGTTGTGAGGATGACATGAAATCAACATCCAGTTATGTCTTCAAGTTAACAGGTGGTGTAGTATCTTGGAAGAGTGAGAAACAGCAGACAATTTCATCTTTCACTATGCAGGCGGAGTTAATAGCATGCTTTATAGCTGCTACTCAAGCTATTTGGCTCCGTAATCTCATAAAGGAGTTAGTTGTATTTGATTTTGTAGATAGACCCATACAACTGTATTGTGAAAATAATTTAATAATATTATTCATTAATACTCATAAAGGTCTAAAGGGGTCTAAACATACAAAAATCAAGTTCTTGACTATTAAAAAAATAGTACAGAATGGTGACATAGCAGTAGAGCATATTTTCACAGATGATATGGCTGTAGATCCACTAACAAAAGTACTTTGCCCATGTGTGTTAGAAAGGCATGTCAAAAATATGGGTTTAATGGCATCATTAGATGCTACAGTTTAGTGGGAGTTGATTGTTATTTATGCTCATAAAGTTTTTTCATTTGTTATTTGTTGCATTTAGTGACAATTTTGATATATGTATTGGCATTTTAATTCAATAAAGTTTAATGAATTTTCCTGTTATATGCTGAATATATATATAAAGTGCAAGTCTTAAGATATTGTGTAAACCTTGAGCACAGACTAAAAGGGCATACCGATATTAGTTTGGGATATGTCTTATACACATAAAACTTTATTAACAATAAAGATAAGACATATGCCAGTTCATTGGAACTATAAAGTCATTCTCTAGTGGCACATAAAGGCTTTGTGGTACTAAAGAAGAGATAATAGAAACTGACAAAAGGGATAACACATAAAATTTGACTCTATATGAGGTGTTATCTAGTTTGCCACACTACCACATTGAGTCCCTATCAGTAGAGTTAATAGCATTTGTGATCATGGATGGCTCTGTGTGACTACATACAGTTACTGCCATGGTTCAGTGTTGAAAGCTCTATAGGATAGGATTGACAATTAAAAGTAATCTCTAAACCAGCATAAAGGTATGCACATTAAAGTACAACTTTAATTAATAACTGCCTATGTGGGAGAATGTAAGAATTTTTCTATGTGAGTTTATATTAATTAATGTTGTTTTGAGCTTGGTTTAATAAACTCAGATATAAAGGCTTTTAATTAGTCTAATGTGAGATAGGCATGTGTGGGCTGCAGTTAGCCTGGCCTATGATGAGGGGTTTAGTTATAAATATCAGTTAGGTTCCCTTCTCTAACCCTAATATTTAGAAACACTTTCTACTCATAAAGTTTAAGAGAGAAAAATGCACACTCATCAAAGGCAATTCATATAGGGGTTATAGAGGAGAAGAATCTAGCCAAGATCAATCATATTTTTCGCATACAATTATAGATCAAAAGATTGATACACGATTCTTCACTTCTGTCTCTATATTATAATCATGTGTATATTTAATCTCTGGGGTTTGTGCTTTATTTGCTAATAGTTAGATCAGGCAACGTTCCTAGAGGATCATATTGTGGTGGCTATCATGTGTGCAAGTTCTATCAAGACCATTGCAGCAGTTTTCGCTAATGGGAATAGCAAGAAGAGAGAAGGAGGTAAAACGTAGAAGAACGAACTTCTCCGTGCACATGATGTAATTACTAACTAGGGTACCCCCTCCCCAAATCGAATATTTGACAAAGGATTGCAGATTGGGTGAGATCAAGAATGTTTAAGCACTAGTCATCTAAATCATGCCCAATTTAACATATTTGTGGATGGATCCTGGATCTTGGATCCTGGATCTTGGATCCTGTAAAAGGGAGAGAGAAAAAGAAAAGAAAATAAAAAGAAAAAGGGAAAAGGAAAAAAAAGGGAGAGAGAAGAAGAGAAAAGGAAAGAAAAACAGAAAAAATATATATATATGAATTGACTTTTTTACCTAATGAAAATAGGTATTGGCTAACATTTAATGGATGTATTAGACGGAGTGATTGATTTTTAAACATTTTCAGAAATTTAGTGACATTTTTTGAGGAAAAAAAGTATAATGATCAAAATTAGAACTAAATAAGAGTATAGTGATCGAAAAATATATTTACCCTATAGAAACCAATGTTCTAAACTTGTTTTGCATTTCCCATGTTATTGTACCAATTTGAATCTTTGAATCAATTTCTAAGCTGTTTTTTGAGCATTGCTAAATTCTCCAGTCAATGGATTTCTTTGTGACTAAATTACAGTGCCAGCTAACTTTCAAAGATTTCCATCACTGAAATAATTCTAATTTCCAAAGTTTATAAAATATGATTTTTGTTGGTTTGAATCGAAACCCTGCCTACAATGCTATCCTTGTTCCTCTAACAAAGCAAGCCACCTTAAATAGGTTTATGCACAAAAAAATTGGTTAGGACCTCAAATTGAATATTGTGATTTAGATATGGTTTTTGAAATTTTACATGTAAATTCTCTGATTTAATCCATTATAAAAATAATGGTTTTCTTTTTTTAAACACAATGGTTAAGTAGACTTGTGCTTTTAATTGCTTGATCAAGCGTACAGGCAAGATTTTAACTCGTTTCTTATGGTAATTTTATCTGCGACTTGCATTTTGTGGGAATGTTAATTATCTCTTTTTATGAACAGGCACAAAAAGGAAAGTGACATAAAATTTCCTTCAAGTTTGTGGAGATTCTCTAACTTTTTTGAGGTCAATATTTGGCTTTATTTTTTATGCCAGACAAAGCTCTCATTTATCTTTGATTTTGTCATTTGCACATTAGCTTTTGTTGGCATCAGAAAGAAAATTGAGATGACCGAATGTTTGCTTGTGGTTCATTGAATACTCTGTATAGGAATACTCTACTACTTTGGCATAAGTTTTTCACATACAATATTAGTTCTTGGCCGCTGAACGGTGTTTCGTTTCACGGGCATTATAAGAATATTTATAAAAATTAACTTTGACTTCTGAATGGGAATCTTTCCCACTTGTAAGTTAAAAAAAAAAAAATAAGAAATTATGCGTCCATCACTTTCTTGATACACCATCAATTACCTCCCCATTCACAAATTTCTCACTTTTTATTTTCCCCACCTAATCATGGCAACAACCCAAAAAATGGAATTACTATAATATCAGTTACATTCTATATAATAAAATCCAGCAAAAGAAGGTCCAAAAAGACATGCTCCAAGAACATTCATAATAGGAATTTCATCTTGTATAACTTCATCACTCTGCATTTCGCCAAACAAACTCCACTATTTCTTTAGCAAAACATTTTCTAAAGTTACTAGGAATCCAACTGACTACAGAATCTGATGACTGTTAGGTTTAAGCCTCAGACTTACATTGTTGTTATGTGGTTTTAATGTTGTTTGAGAGAAAAAAAGATGATTAGAATTATAAATTTTCTGTATCGTCAACAAAAATCTTGTTTTAAAATTTTTTTCTTTATTCTTAAAAGTTTATATATCCGTTTAGGAACCCCGCTGATGTTGAGAAATATTTGGTAATAACACCAGAGATTGCCGTGATACTTAACTGTAGTTCTGTATTCCCTCAAAGCAACACGAATTTTTGGTTAAAAATGTCCGTCCTTGAGAGCGTTGGAAACCATCACTAGACAATCATGCCGTCACGCCCCGAAATTTGGACTCAAAAACAAGCCATACATTAATCAACCCAAGTCGTGCAAGGCAACTTAACTTGCAACAGAAAATATATATGTATGTGTGTGGAAACATGCACAAAATTATTAACTTAACGATAATGATTTGCCCAAAAAGGCTTTCATTTCGAGTAAACTACCTAATCTCAGCAAAATACGAAACATTTAAGAATTTGACCAAACTAATTTCGGAACTTGTCAAACTAGCAATTTTTAAAAGCTAGCTAACTGCAGCAGATAATCAACAAATCCTTACCACTCATCCTTATAGCTATATTCTCCTTCTTGAATTCGCTATTCAAAATATCTAGAATGCGGGTGATGACCTCAGTACAAGCAAGCAATGAAAACTTGAAAAAATCTGTACGGAACATTACATATAAAAATCTTCCCAATTCCAATTTCAATTTCAATTTCAATTTCAATTTTAATTTTAATTTTAATTTTAAAACTTTGGTAATGAAGGTCAACAGGTATATTAAGGAAATAAGACAATGATATACCACGAAAAGTATTTCTGGATATAAGTCCTCCAAAGTTTGGGAAACTTTAACTAATCGGCCAACTTCAATTTAAGCATAGTTATCGCGTTTCATAGTATCTTACCCGTCCAGCATCTCAATTTTAAATTGAACATTTTATTACATTCCATACATAAAGCAAAGACATTTATTCACGTAGAGAAATTTTGGTGAGCAAATAATAGTCCCTCAATGTTTTTACTTCAAAGTTCACACCTAAATATGCACATGGATAGCTTTAGTTTGTAGAAGAATGTTTAACCCAACTTCCTAGCTATAGTTTTAGAGTTGACGTGCATATCCTCTAGTTCTAACAAATTCTTTCTTGCCTGAACCGTGGAACTTTTATTCGAAATCTATGCCATATTCAAGAAATTATGATAATCTATTTTCTTATTTGCAAAGCTTTTCGTTGGATGTCAAGAAATTCCCAAAATCCATTTATTAATTCAATTTTTTTTTTTTGAGTTTTTGAACATTTTTCAGAATATTCTTAAAATTTTTCATTTCGACTTAAATGTAAGGATCTTGGTATAAATTCCTTTCAAGAAAAATATTTCCAAGTTTTTGATTAAGTAATTCATAAAATGATTATTTTAACTATAGAAATAATTTTTAAAAAATATGTAGTTTTAACTATGCTATTTTATGCATGAAAACTACGATATCTTAAAATTCCATGGGAAATGAGCTACAACTCTTAAATATAAACTTATTGTTTGAAACATAGAAACTAAAATATAAAAAGTGAATAAGAACTACGATGCGACGTCCTTCAAGTGCTGGAAGCTTCCAAAGAAACATCCGGAACCTCTTCCTAACCATGCTTAATCAGTTGATGTTATTTTTCTCAAGTGACACAATAGCGTTTTTCTATAAGTTCACTTTGACCACTTTGTGAGTGAAATGAGTTAAGGGATTTATTATTTCAATATGATATTCACATGAAAACTTTTAATAACATAGTGAATGAATGGGCATGCACATGGCAAAAGAATGTTAGATGATTAAATTATATTATTTATCACTTGATTTTTACAATTAAATACCACAACAATCGTTATAATGTTTCGCTATAAGCTTTGTACTATATGCTAGTTAGGTGAGGAAAATATTTATATAATTTGTTATGTTTGCAAAGAAAGAAATACATAATCTTTTATAGACACATTATATCTTAAAATAGGAAATAAATTTACAGATATATATAAAAAATAGACCCTATACGTCTATCTCTCAAAATATGGTTGTCTACCCCTAAGAATTTGGCAACGAATTTCTTGATTAAATATGTTATCCTAATTTCTTGATAATACAGTCAGTATTTAGTCAGGTATAATATATTCTGAGTTGTCAGAAATGGATCCTCTTGCCTGGTGGTCTTCTCCACGTATAGATCCTCTTTCTTGATAAAGAGGGATTAGTTGTTATCCTTATCCTCTTCCCTAATAAAAAGGGGATTGATTGTTATCCTTATCATTTTCCCTAATAAAGGGAGATTGATTGTTATCTTTATCCTTTAACCCGTTTGTTACAGCTGTAACACTATTTTGTCATTGTCGCCCAAGGTTCTGCTTACTTAGTGTGCTTTTAGTGTATTACTAATTTATGGACGCAAAGTTTTGAAGTTAAGTGGAGGTCGTGCCGTTATAGGTAGAGCAAAGGTCATGGCCTTTGGCTTCAAGGTCCGAACCTTCGCTTGTCTCCGAAGTCTAATCTTTAAACTCCAAGATCTAGAACTTTGGTCCTTGACTAGTAACTCAGCTTAATATATACACGTCATAAGCCCCCCAAACCATGGTCTAATAACATCAAATGAAGGTCTTATCAAGAGTAGACTTTTTTAGAATGTCTTAACCAATGAGGTCAAGAGGTCCAGAGTCTCCATGGTGCACTAAACTCGTACAAGTAGCAGATTCTGAAGTTGTAATTGGAATGTAAGACTTGGAGATCCAAGATCGCTGAGATGGAGACTCATTTAAAAGGGACAAGTCTGAAAGTAGGGTCTTTTGATAAAGATCCTGCAATAAAGGACTAAGTATGAAGGGAAGAAGAGAAAAGGCAAAAGAAAAGTTTAGTGTTTTCTATTCGCATTTTATTATGTAATAAAATAACTGAAGCTGTCTTTGAAAATTTTGCAAGACATTATATCTTTGAGGAAAGGTTCAAGGTTTCGGACTTTAGTGCTGATGTTCACGACCTTTGATGTGAAGGTCCCCACCCCTTAGGATGTTTGGAAACTTTGAGACAAAGATCCCCACCCCATGGGATGTTCGAGAACTTTAAGGCAAAGTCCCCCACCCCTTAGGGTGTTTGGAAATTTTGAGGCGAAGGTCCCTACCCCATGGGATGTTCGGGAACTTTGAGGTGAAGTTCTCCACCCCTTAGGATGTTCAAGAACTTTGAAGCAAGGTCCCCACCCTTTGGGGTGTTTTGGGACTTTGGAAAAATAATAAAATTTTCCTTTTTCACATTCGTATGGATGTCTGTATCCCTCACCCTCTTGGGATGTTATGGAGTTTGCAGCTAAACTCAACTGAACCGAGGTTACAAGCGTATTCCTCGATTTAAAACTTAGCAAGGCAATTTCACCACCTTCAACCAAGTTCAGGGAAGTCATAGTTCTTCTACTCGATTTAAGAACAGCAAAATAATATTTTATTTAACAAGAAGAATAATTAAATATAGAAGCATTTTAAATTGCTAACTTACCAGACTCGGGGTAATAAATTCCCCTCCATCGTGTCTAGTCGGTAGCTTCCAGATCCTGATATGTCGATGACCCAAATCAGAGTTGGGTTTCTGAATGCCATCACTGGACATATTGACCCAACATCCCATTACGGATGCAATCCTCCATTTCCTTCTTGAGGTCCTTGCAATCTTCAGTGTCATGCCTGTGATCGTTGTTAAAGGTGTACCAGAGATGCCTGGGTTTTTTGTGTGACATTACAGTTAACGAGACTGAGGGTCGGAGAAGATCTTTATATATAGCTAAGATCTCTGTTCGACTCTTAGTCAATAGCGTTAAGCTTTTTTTCCTGAAATCGAGATTCTACCTTTCCTCTATTATAATTCAAACGATCGAAGGCACTTTCCGGGTGATTCTTTCCCTTAGTGTCGTCCTGATGTCGTTTTTCATATTTCTCATTTTCTCTCTTATTTCTATTGACTTCTTCTCCTTTAGTGTAGCTTTCCACCATTTTCCAAAGCATTTGAGTATTGACTGGAGTGTCCCGAGCCAATTTTGTATAGAATGGTCCTGGGTTGAGACCCTTTATAAAAGCTAATATTACCAATTGATCTGTTCTGTCAGCTACTTGTAAGCTCTCATCAGTGAATCTCTCCACATATGACTTGAGAGATCCATCATTTGCTTGTTTAAGATTCATCAGATCTACTGCAATCTTGTGAAATTTCTTCCTCTAAAAAAATGAGTATGAAAAAGTTGAGCTAACCGTCTAAATGAAGAAATATTATTACGGGGTAGGCCGTCAATCCACACCTGTGCTTTCCCGCTCAAATAAAGGGGGAATACTTTATACATAACATCTATCAGAGAGTTCTTGAACTTCATCACGTACGTAAATCGTGACAAGAAATTCAGGGGATCAGTATCTCCCTCATAGGAAGAGATTCCATCGGGCATTTTAAAACCGGTCGGAGTTGGATATTGTATAATATTATGCATAAACGGTGAGGGAACGTCTCTTTCATCATTTGACCCCCAGTAAGCCATATATATCGTCTGCCACTCGATTACTGATGGAAGAAAATTGTCGTCACTTTTGTCATCGTTTCTTTTCCGTCCGATCTTCTCACGATCACTCTGACTGTGTTCATCCCTAGAGTGACGTGAGTGATGTCTAGTTCTGTAGAATTATTCAAACTACGCACGATGTAATGCAGCGAAAGCCCGCTCATCATCTTCTTTTTGTTTACGTGCCAGAGATTTGTCTTGATTTGGGGGTGTATATTGAGAGCGTCCACCGTTATGATCAAATTGATGTTCGATCGTTCAGGAATGCCGCCCAAACGTAGCAGATCATCCACCCTTGGTCCTGAACGGCTACGCCATGCTCCTCCTCGGCTAGTTCCTTCGGCGGCTTTCCAGCCTCTAAATCTGGTGTCTACCATTTCAATATAAATTGGGATTGAAAAGAAAATTGCAAATATTCCTTTTGAAATCAAGAAATTTTTTTGTCCCCACAGATGGCGCCACTTGATGAAGATGAAATCTGCAACTGATAACGATCTGATTTAATTGTTACAGTCCAAGATCCTTCGTGTGCTCAACTATGGATAATCCTACAAAATAGATCCCGAAGTGGTTCTCCAAAGTAGATTCTCCAATGATACAGTCAGTATTTAGTCAGAGTATAATATATTCGAGCTGTCAGAAATAGATCCCTTTACCCGGTGGTCTTCCCCATGTATATATCCTCTTCCCTAATAAAGAGGGATTAGTTGTTGTCCTTATCATCTTCCCTAATACAAAGGGATTGATTGTTATCCTTATCATTTTCCCTAATAAAAGGGAATTGATTGTTATCTTTATCTTGTTATAGCTGTAATGCTATTTTGTCATTGTCGCCTAAGGTCCTGCTCACTTAGTGTGCTTTTAGTGTATTGTTGATTTATGGACGTAGAGTTTCGAAGTTAAGTGGAGGTTGTGCTGTTGCAGCTAGGACAAAGGTCCTGGCCTTTGGCTCCAAGGTCCAAACCTTCGCTTGTCTCCAAAGTCTGATCCTTGGACTCCAAGATCTGAAACTCTGGTCCTTGACTAGTAATTCAACTTAATCTATACACATCACAAGGCTTCCTTCAATCTTTCAAGATTAAGAAAACATCTCCTGCTAGAATGATATCATCCATATTAACAATCAACATACTCATGTACCCTTCTTTTGAATGTTTTTAGAACACTGCATGACCAGCTTGACTTTGCGCATATCTTTTAATGTTGATAAGCTTCCCAAATCTGTCAAACTAGGCTCTGGGAGATTGTTTAATGCCATATAATGACTTCTTTAATCTGCAAACTTTTCCTTTTCTTAATTTTCCTTCAAAACTCGATGGAAAGTCCATAAATGCTTATTCTTCTGGATGACCAGTTAAGGAGGTATTTTTTTACATCCAACTGATATTAATGGACAATTAAAGTATGCTACAAGTGCAGGTAATATACAAATAGAATTAATTTTTGCAACAATTGCAAAGGTCTCTTGGCTGTCAGTTCCATAAGTCTGCAACCAATCTCACCATGTACATCTTAATGCTCCTGTCAAGTTTACATTTGATTGTGAAAATCTACTTGCACCCCACCCATCTGTATTCTTCTCTTTGGATTTGAAGTGCTTTCATTTCCTCGTACACACTACTAACTTCTATTATGAGTGACCCAATGCTTCCTGTGTAGTTCTAGGTATAAACAGGTACCAAAAAAAAATTGTGTGAAGGCTCTGTATTTTCAAAGAGATTTGGTAGGATAGATATGTAGCAATAGGATGTTTGGTATAATTCCTAACTCTTTTTCGAATAACAATAGGAACATCAAGATCAGGAAAAATTAAAGAGGCAAAATTTAGAGGGAGAGCAAAATTTGTAGGAAAATTATACATTGGTCAGGATTGACTAGTGATGAAGTCGTAATCTACAACTAGTAATGATCCAATCCGATTGTCACGATCCAAGATCTTTTGGGTGTTTAACAATGGAGATTCCTACAAAACAGATCCCGGAGTGGTTCTCCATGATAACTTTTCAATGCCTAAATTAGAACTTTAGTCGGAATATAGTATTTTTCCTATTGTCAGAGCATGTCCCATACCTGGTTGTTCTTCTTGGTTTTATCTACCTTCCTCTACCATTAGTGGGATTTTGTGTCATGGATAGATATGTGGATTGTGGTTGTAACTGCTAACTGCACGTCATAATGCATGTTCCATAATCATAAGCTGCGATTACGTGCTTATGAATAAGCACTACTCTATTGAGTTCCCACTTCATGGCCTGAGGCTCAAAGGTACCTTGGGTCTGAGGCTCACAAGTCCCATTCACTTAGTGTGCTTTTAGTGTACTACCGACTTATGGACATAGAGTTTCAAAGTTAAGTGAAGGTCGTGCTATTGTAAGTGGTGCCAAAGTCCTAACCTTAAGCTCTAAGGTCCGGAACTTCACTTGTCTTTGAGGTATGATCTTTGGGCTCTAAGGTCCGAAACTCTAGACCTTAACTGGTAACCTTGCGGGCTTAACCCATACACATCATAAGCCCCCTAACCTTCGTAAGATAATGTCAGGCAAAGGTTTTATCAAGAGTAGGCTTTTAGGATGTCGGGAGAGAGAAAATAGAAAGGTAGTCGTAAGTCAACTGAAACTCATCGTGGGTAGTAATAGTAGTTATTATTTGCCTTTTTAAGAGTGTAACTTGAAAAGTCGTGGGTCCCGAAAAGAGTTGGTTAGGTTAACACAAAAGCTATAAAGGTTGGTATAAAGGTGGAAATTGTCCATTTCTAGGTTTTCCCGTTTGTTACTTTCTCTGTCTTTTGGAAGTTGAAAAGTTCAAGGCTTTGATATTCTAATGAGGAGGTTACGACGATTGTCTAGAGTGTTCGTGTTTAATAACTGGTACCGCATTTTTGCTACCTTGAGAAAAAGTAGGTATGTCTTCTTCCTATTCTTTGTTGTTTGGGTTTTCCCATTGGGAAAAAAAACAAGGTCTGTGGCTAGAGGAGAGGATAATGCCTCTGAATTTGCCAGCCAAAGGGTGTTGGAGTCGATTAGGAGAAGGGTAACGAGATGGAAGAAAGCAGTAGTGGTATCTAGTTCAAATGAAGAGAGGTAGATGTCGGATGCCCAAAGTTCCTCTTTGGATGAACTGGAGGAGTTTATAACTCCACCTATGGTGGAGTATCCCTTGAGGTTTGCGCCTATCGCTAAGGCTCTGTCGTAGGTTTTTGATGAAGCCGACATGAGAGAACTCAGGAAAAGATACCATATTCCAAAGGAATATGGAGCGAGGGCCTCAAGTAGTGAGAGTAGGGCATGCAATCCCCCAATTGGGTACATTGCTGTTTATGAAAAACATTTAAAAGTGGGTATTAGATTCCCAGCATGTCAACTGCTTGTGGATATTTTGAATTATTATGAAATTGCTCTTGCCTAGTTAGCACCAAAATCGACGAAAACACTAATCGGGTTTGAGGTTTTATGCCGAGAAGGCAAAAAAACGTACTGTTGATCTGTTTAGATTTTTTTTTGTATGAAAAAAGCCACAAACTCTTTGAGTTATTTTACTTTTTTTCTGAAATTTAAATGTAAGTCGGTGAAACCGTCAGCCCATCATGAGTGGAAAAGAAGATTTTTTTTTTTTGTTAAATCGGAGGTGTGTGGGATGTGAACAGGGTGGTTGTATGGGGAAATAACCAATGCGTATCCTAATCGAAAGAAACAAAACCCCCGTTGATGTGGTTTCAACCTAGATGATATGATTTACAATCGGAAGGATCGGAAACACTTAGAGTTGCCCGGGATATGTCTAAGGGAAGCTTAGACTAGGATGGTGTAAACCGTAACCCATTACCTATTAAATATATAGGAACCTTAGTATAAAACACCACAACCAATTACACCAGAAATTGGTTGATAAGTTTGTACGAACGCCACAAGTTTCCAAGGAAAACTTGATAGGTTCTAAGTTCTTAAAGGACCAACTAAGATAAAATCACAATTTCTATTGCTCAAACTTGTTTTCAAAATAGTACAAAAATGTCTATTTATAGGCTAAAATAAGTCTTAAAAATAAATAATTAAATCCTAAATATCCTATTCTAGAAGAAATAAATATTAATTTGGCTTTCTAACTTCTAGACTAAACTAATAAAAATTCTGCATTTTAACACATTAATTACTCACCATTCTAGATAATTTATTGGCTAAATAAAAGGCACATTGTAATGGTACGTTGATCAAGTATTGGAATGAGTAGGTTCATGTATCTTGAGTTGGCTTGACTTTATTAAATACTCCTTTGACTAAATTTTCAGCATGACTTTTCGTCCTTCTATGCCTCAAAATGAATGATTGACCATTGAATTTGAAGTCTTCAACACTTGACTACATGAATATTTGTTGGTTGGAATGTTGATCATCTTTAAGACCAAAATTAATCTTTGACTTGAATCAAATGCACTTTTAAACTTGGACCTTCGCTCCATTGAATTTGGTGGAAAATTGGGGCCAAGTTCGCATCTCTGGCTGCAAAGTTCACATCTTTGGCTCCAAGTTCGCATTTTTGAGCCGAGTCCCGAACTTCAACTCTAAGTTCGCATCTTTGAGCTGAAGGTCTGGAAGTCAGAGCCGAGTTCACATCATTTCCCTTCTCTTGAGAAGGATTTGTCCTCAAATCTTCAGCACCTGCATGATGGAAACTTATGTAAGAAACATTAAAGACATTGTGAATGTTGTATTCACTCGGTGTATCAAGTCTGTAGGCATTGTCATTGGTGCACTCTAAAATTTGAAAAGGTCCATCTCCTCTTGGTTGCAACTTGGATTTTCTTTGTGTTGGAAACCTTTCTTTCCTCAAGTGCAACCAAACCCAATCTCTCGGTTCAAAAATGAGCTTATGATGCCCCTTGTTGGCTGCTTGTTTGTATCTTTGCCTCTTCTCTTCGATATTAAGTCTTGCTTTTTCATGGATTTGCTTCACAAATTCAGCTTTCTTTTTGCCATCTAAATTCAATCTTTCACTCATAGGCAAAGGTGTTAGATCCATTGGAGATAATTGATTAAAACCATAAAGAATCTCAAAATGAGAAAATTTAGTAGCAGAATGCACATTCCTATTATATACAAATTCAACATGAGGTAAACAAACATTCCAAGTCTTAATATGCTTACCAATGATCGACCTTAATAAAGTAGATAAAGTACAATTAACAACTTCAATTTGGCCATCGGTCTGAGGATGACAAGTAGTAGAAAACAAGAGTTTTGTACCCAATTGTCCCCACAAAGTCTTCCCAAAAAAACTCAAAAATTTTGTATCTCGATCGGATACAATGGTTCTCGGCATTCCATGCAAACGAATTACTTCTTTAAAGAACAACTCAGCAATATGTGATGCATTATTCGTTTTATTGCATGTAATGAAATGCGCGCCATTTTTGAAAATCTATCAACTACCACAAAAATTGAATCTTTCCCATTTTTAGTTTTTGGTAATCCCATGACAAAATCCATTGAAAGATTAACCCATGGCTCTTTTGGAATTGGCAAAGGTGTGTATAAGCCATTAGGTTGGACCTTTGATTTTGTTTTCTTGCAAATAATATAGTCTTCACAAATTTTCACAACAAGACTTTTCATTTTTGACCAATAAAAATGTTCTTGCAAAATTGTCAAAGTTTTTGCTATGCCAAAGTGTCCCATAAGTCCCCCACCATGTGCTTCCCTAACTAACAATTCACGCATGGAAGACTTAGGAATGCAAAACTTGGACTCTTTAAATAAAAACCCATCATGCTTATAAAATATTTCACATGAACCTTTTTCAAATACTTGGAATACTTGACAAAAATCAGAATCATCACAATATAATCCTTTAATTTGCTCAAAGCCAAGTAATTTAGAATCTAATGAAGTCAATAAGGCATACCTTCTAGAGAGTGAGTCAGCTACAACATTCTCTTTACCTTTCTTGTATTGGATGACATACGAAAAGGTCTCAGTGAACTCCATCCATCTCACATGCCTTTTGTTAAACTTATGTTGGCCTTTCAGAAATTTCAATGATTCATGATCAGTGTGGATCACGAAACCCATAGATAGTACTGCCATGTTTTCAAGGCTCGAACCAGTGCATACAACTCCTTGTCATAAGTCGGATAGTTGAGAGTTGCTCCACTTAACTTCTTGCTAAAGTACGCCAAGGGTCTTCCTTCTTGTATCAAGACAGCGCCTACTACAACACCTGAAGCATCACACTCAACTTTAAATGTTTTATCAAAATTAGGCAAAGAAAGTAAAGGAGCATTGGTTATTTGAAATTTAAGCTTTTGAGAAGCTTACTCCTGCTCTTCTTCCCATTTGAATCCCACATTCTTCTTAATGACTTCGGTTAATGGTGCAGCCAAGGTGCTAAAATTTTTTACAAATCTTTTATAGAAACTTGCAAGGCCATGGAAGCTTCGCACTTCACTAATACCTTTGGGAGTCAGCCATTCTTGAATTGCCTTTACTTTTTCCATGTCAATTGAAATACCATTAGCACTTACAATATAACCAAGAAAATTTACTTAATTAGTGCAAAAGGTACACTTTTTCATATTGGCATAAAGCTTCTCCTCCTTGAGCACACTTAACACACATGTTAGATGTTCAAGATAATCATTCAAACTTCTTGAATACACTAAAATGTCATCAAAATAAACAACCACAAATTTTCCAATGAATTTTCTCAAAACATGATTCATCAAGCGCATAAAAGTGCTTGGTATGTTAGTTAAGCCGAAAGGTATTACTAACCATTCATACAATCCATGTTTTGTTTTAAAAGCAGTTTTCCATTCATCACTTGTTTTCATCCTAATCTGATGGTAACCACTTTTCAAATCAATTTTGGAAAACACAATTGAACCACATAATTCATCAAGTAAATCGTCTAATCGAGGAATTGGATGGCAATATTTTACCGTTATGTTGTTCACGGCTCGACAATCTATGCACATCCTCGACGACCAATCTTTCTTTGGTACTAATAGGATTGGTATAGCACACGGACTCATGCTTTCCTGAACCCAACCTTTGTTCAACAAGTCTTCAACTTGTCTTTGAAGTTCTTTAGTCTCTTCAGGATTAGTCCTATAAGCAAGGTTATTTGGAATGGAAGCTCCTGGGACGAAGTCAATTTGGTGTTCAATACCACAAAGTGGTGGCAATCCCTTTAGAACTTCTTCTGGAAATATATCTTCAAAGTCCTACAAAATAGATACAATACTGCTCGGTAGTTCATCGGCCAAGTCGTTAATACTCAAATGAGCCTCTTTAAACAAAATCAGTACAAAAAGAAGTTGAGAATTTAAAGCACTTTAGATCTCCTTTTTTTTTTTGTGCAAACACACAGAAGTTTTCTTCCTTTTCACTCAAAATGAATGCTTCTATTCTCTCCTTTTTCTTTTCAATCTTTGTTTTGCCGTTCAACTCTTTTTCATTTTTCTTTTTCTCTTCCTCTTTCTTCTGCTTACTTTTTTTTGCATCTTCTTGTAACCTCACTTGATCTTCATAGATTTGATTAGGACTCATAGGCACAAGAGTTACATTCCTCTGATTATAAACAAAAGAATATTTGTTAGTGAAACCATCATGGTGGACTTGTCTGTCATTTTGCCATGGTCTCCCCAACAAAAAATAGCTTGCTTGCATGGGAACCACATCACAAATCACCTCATCCTCATACTTCCCAATGCAAAATGGCAGGTTCACTTGTTTGGAAACTCGGACTTCTCCACAATCATTAAGCCATTGGAACTTGTATGGCTTCGGATGCTTGATGATTGGCAAACCTAACTTTTCAACCATGGAGATACTAGCCACATTAATACAACTCCCACCATCAATTATGACACTACAAACCTTTCCATTAACATAGCATCGGGTGTGGAAAATGTTCTCTCTTTGTGCTATTTCATCCTACATGACTTGCACACTAAAAACTCGCCTTATAACCAATAGTTCACCTTAGCCTGGCTCCTCCTCATCCAATTTGACAAGAGCTAGCATGGAGTCGGATTCATCTTCATCTTCCGTCTTGTACTCTCTATCATCCCTTATGATCATTGCAAGTTTGTTCAAGCATTGGCTTGCAATGTGACCCCTGGCTTAACATTTAAAACATCTAATGTCACAAGTTCGAAAGGTAGAAGAATCATTGTTACCTTTCAAAGTCATCTCCTTTGGAGTCGTCTTGGCTGACTTCAAGAAAGTCGCAGGTTGTTCCTCCTTCTTTGGAGTACTCGTCTTCCAAGTACTTTGACGCACACTACCTTCTCTTTTGAGTTGTTGCTCTACTTTGACAGCCGTGTGCACCATATCTTGCAACTCCACATAATGATACATTTCCACTTGATCTTGGATGTCACGATTTAAACCATTCAAAAATCTTACCATGGTTGCTTCTTGATCTTCTTCTACATTGGCTCTTATCATCGCAACCTCCATTTCTTTGAAATAATCTTCCACGCTTTAGCTTCCTTGCTTAAGCCCTTGAAGCTTATTTCAACAGATCTTTCACCATTTCTTCTAATACTTAGGACCAATAGATCCCACCATGTTAGTGCATAATCGGAAAACTCAATGATATCAAGTTTTACCTTTTTGAAGTCGGAGTATTGGTGACAATTAAACACAAACTCCATCTTTTTTTCCCACTCAATGTAAGCCTTCGGGTCGAATCTGCCATAAAAAGGAGGAATTTTCATCTTGATGGCATTAAGATTGTTATCTTCTTTTTGTCTCCTCCAAGTTGGTCTTCTAGTGTGCCCAAAAGATTCCTTATCAAACTCATCGTCTACTTCATCAAGCTCTTCATCTTCCAACCCTTGTGTTTTTCGCCTTCTTTGGATGTTGGAGGTGTGGGAATGAGCCATTTGAGATTCTACCTCAAATTGATCAATTCTTTTATGCAAAGGTTCAAGTTCTTGTCGTAGCGATCTTTTCATTTCTCCCATCAATGCTTCGATTTGTAAGTTTTGTGGATGATTTTCCTCATTGGAATGGTGAGACATTCTGGAAATCCTATAATCAAATGGTTAAAATTCCTCATAAATAATAATCACTCCACTCACACTCTCGTTATCTCGCTTAAGGGTCTTACAGAACTGAACAATTACCAAGGGAGAGAGTGACTTTCATAACTAAAACTTATCAAACAATTTTTATGTTCTTAAGTTGTGAAGATGAATACCAAGAAAATATTACAAATCAAAGATAAGAGAACTATGAACAATGAATATATAAAAGAATAAGAGTAGGAAACAAATTGAAGAACAAATTTAAGAAACAATGAGATGATCAATGGAAATTTAGACCAAGGTTGATTGAGAACTTATCGATGAATCTTTTGGCAACCTGTATAACAAAAGAAAATATTAGATCACAACTTTAGGAAATGAAGTTTTGTATCCACTTTTTCTATATATATATTTGGCTAGCACTTTTTCTTTTTTAACGGCCTTTTTTTATGTAATAAAAATTGAAGTGAAGATGAGAAAGTGATTCCTTAAAATTCCAAACTCACTGCTAGAAACCTTGCCAACCTGTGACAAAACCCACTAACAAAAATATGAATCTTGAATGTCAAGAAAGTCAAGAATTAAGAAAGGATATGAAAAAGTATATATAAAAAGGAAAATAAGAATATGCAGCCCTTAGAGATGTCTCTGATACCAAATGATGTGGTTTTGACCCAGATGATATGATTTACAATCGGAAAGATCGGAAACACTTAGAAGTTGTCCGGGATATGTCTAAGGGAAGTTTAGACTGGGATGGTGTAAATCGCAATCCACTACCTATGAAATAGATAGGAACTTTGGTATAAAATGCCACAACCAATTACACCAGAAATTGGTTGATAAGTTTGTATGAATGCCACAAGTCTCCAAGAAGAACTTGATAAGTTCTAAGTTCTTAAAGAGCCAAATGAGATAAACTCACAATTTCTATTGCTCAAACTTGTTTTCAAAGTAGTACAAAGATGCCTATTTATAGGCTAAAATAAGTCTTAAAAATAAATAATTAAATCCTAAATATCCTAGTCTAGAAGAAATAAATATTAATTTGACATTCTAACTTCTAGACTAGACTAATAAAAATTCTACATTTTAACATATTAATTACGCACCATTCTAGATGATATATTGGCTAAATAAAAGGCACATTAGAATGTACGTTGACCAAGTGTTGGAATAAGTATGTTCATGCATCTTGAATTGGCTTCCAAAACTTCATTAAATACTCTTTTGACTGAATTTTCAGCCATGACTTTTTGTCCTTCTATACCTCAAAATGGATGGTTAACCATTGAATTTGAAGTCTTCAACACTTGACTACATGAATATTTGTTGGTTGGAATGTGGACCATCTTTAGGACCAAAATTAATCTTTGACTTGGATCAAATGCACTTTTGAACTTGAACCTTCACTCCATTGAATTGGGTGAGAAGTTGAGGTCAAATTCGCATCTCTAGCTGCAAAGTTCACATCTTTGGCTCCAAGTTCACATCTTTGAGCTGAATCCAAAACTTCGATTCTGAGTTCGCATCTTTGAGCAGAAGGTCGGGAAGTCTAAGCCAAGTTCACATCACCCGTGGCTGGGCATATATAGAGCTCCGAGAGGAGAGAACCGGTGACTATACGGAAAAAGAGTTGGTGAAATATGAATTGAACCCTGCCGTGGCGGATATTGGATCTTTGATTGTGCAATCTATCCGAAATGATGACTCTAGGAGTAGGGATCGGTTGTGAAAATTTGAATTTTGTTTGTGTTATATTAATTAATTCTGAGTACTATTTGTATTGTAATTGCGAGGTTTGGAAGTTCAATCAAGATAGAATCTGCCAATGTGGCTCGTTCTGAAGCCGAGGAAGTTCCTGAGACTAAGAAGGTTGAAGTGAGAGAGGCTTCCAAACGGAAGTTGGATGATGATATAGTGGAGATTTCATCTCCAACTAAAAGGAAGAGAGTAAAAGTGCCTGCGAAGAAAAAGAAACCTAGTGAAGCAGAGGTTGACAATGTAACCTCTGAGACTGTGTTGGTGTTTTCCAAGCCTGGAGAAGAAGAGGTGATTAAGGTGGAGGGTTTTAAAAACCTATTAGAGGAGGTTGGCTGAGATACCCCTAGCGGAGTTGAATAATAATCTTCATTATGCTATTCTGCGGGTAAGAACTCTCTATTTGCACAATTGTTGTTGTTGTCATTTATTATTATTATTATTATTATTATTTTAGTGTGACAATATGTGGCTGTTTTGGGCTATAGGCATTTGCCTCATGGGCTGAGTTTGTTCTGAGGATGAATGATCAGGCTGAGGAAGTCTCAGCCTTCAAAGCTGAGATTACTCAGCCTAATGATGCTGAGAAGGTTTCCACGGAAGCAAGGAAAGAGCTTGAGGAAGAGGTGTTATCCCTACTTACCTCAATCGCTGCCTTCTGTTGTTCTTGTGCCGGTGGTGTGTCCGTCGTCTGTTACATCAAATAACTCTAATTCCACACGATCTATCTCTTGTTGTCGATATTGTGCTTTAATCCAATCATCAAAGCAAACTTGAGCCTCCAATGATTCAGGACTAATACTTGAACGTCTTTCATCTAAAATATGGCCTTTGACACTAAATGTTTGTTCTACAACAACTGTCGAACGTGAAGTTGCTAAAACCTTTTTTGCAATCATAGAAAGAATTGGGTAGTGGCTCGAATGCCCTTTCCACCAATCCAGTATTTTGAATTCTACACTATCATCAAACTCAAAATGTGTTATTAAATAATTAGCTATTTCAGAGTTTCTTCCTAATCCTGCATTATATTTTTTATACCTATGCATAATAATCTCTAATCCTTTATTTATTCTACTACTTAAGTTCTCATTTTGTCTACTACTAAATTGAGAAGATGAGAAAGGGCCACTATAAGTCTTATAAAATTCTTCATATACACTTACTACTACAGCTCTAGTAAAAGAAATTATTTTTGTAATATCTACATTATCATTCAAACCTAAATATTCATAATAAGCTTGCAAACAATCATATAAACCATCAATTTTACAACGTGGACCAAAAATACAAGCAACTAAATAAATAGATGGAATATCTCTATAATAGTTTAGCCATTTTAATTCCATTAATTTACTAGTATTTTCTAGTAAAATATCTTTTTTAGTTTCTTCTAAAATTATCGAAATATTAATACATTCTTGCATTAATAAATGAGTAGTAGGATAATAAACACCAAACAAAGTATAAGTAGCATCATTAAAAACTTTTAAAATATCTTCTTCTTTTTTTTGGCAAGCATTCCAATGTTGTGGATATAAAATAACTTGGGAAATATTATTTGCAACAAATATACATAATAAATATTTATAATCAAATGATTTGTGAGGCAAAATATATGTTGAATTCCAACGAGTTGGAACATCTCTTGGAAATCTCTTTGTTTTTTGCCATTTGCTTTACAAAACTTTTGCCATTATTTCATTTTTTGGGGATGTGTCCATAAATATGAAATTTCTTTTTTTTTTATTGAAACTAAAAAAGCTTCAAGAGTTTTTAAACCATCTTATGCACATAAATTTAAAACATGACAAACACATCTAATATGAAAAATTTGTCCACCAAAGGCAGGCCTATAAACATTTTCTAATTCAACAATTGAAGTAGTATTTGCCACAATATTATTAAAACCAATTGAAAAAATTTTATTTACCAAATAAAATTCTTCTAAAATTTGTCTAATTAATCTATAAATATTATCCGCCGTATACCTATCATCAAAACTCTAAATGCAATTATTCTTTTTTGAATATTCCAATCAGCATCTATCCAATGGCATGTTAAACCCATATAAGAATGGACTTGCCAATGATCACTCCAAATATCACTACCTATATGTACACGTCTCTTAAAATCCTTGAAAAAGTTTTGTAAATCTTTTTTTTCCTTTTTTGTAAAGACTAAAAATTATTCGTTTAAGAGTATTTCTAGGAACATGTTTTGCTTGTGGTTGACAAGCATTTTGAATAAATTGATTAAAATCAAAATTTCCTAATTCTTCTTTATAAGTTTGTTCATTAAAACGAAATAATTGAGAAAGGGGGGGGGGGGGGTTAGATTTTGTGTATCTGGTAATTTGTGCTTGTGTGGTGGCATGACCAAGTTGAGTTGGATGCTTTTTTTTAAAGATGCCTCCAAAATGTTTCATATCCACCTCTTTGAGTATATTTAAAATTTTGCCTACAATGGTTGCAAGTTACCGTAAATTTCTTTGGATCATCAGTGGCCATCTTCTTGAAATGTTGATTGAAAATATTAGATTTTGGCGGCCTTCTAGAAATTTCTTATGATTCATCATTGGTGGTAGGATAAAGACTTTCTTGTGTATGTACATGCTCTCCCACAATAATGTTGGTGTTGACTTGCTCTTGCTCATCTACATCTATCTCTAAACCCTAATCTTCATAATCATAATCATATACATTAGCGAATTCGCCCACCTTACCCTTGCCTTTGTCAACTCTACTGGTCATTTTTTGGTGAAATTCATATAAATAATAAATTTTGGTTTGGAGAAATATGGAAAGAATTAATATAAATAGAGAATTAAAAAAAGTATGGAGGAATATGGAGAGAATTTAAATAATATTGAAATTTTAATTAGAAAAGGAATATGGAGAGAATTGATATAAATATTTAAAATTTGGTATGGAGGAATATGGAAAGAATTAATATAAATAGAGAATTAATATAATTTGAGAGAACTAAAAAAAAGTATGGAGGAATATGGAGAGAGTTAAAAAAAAAGAAGGTATGGAGGAATATGGAGAGAATTAATATAAATGGAGAGAAGTAAAAAAAATATTGAAATTTGGTGAAAAATAATACGAAAATAATAAATGGTGAATATTTGGATTTGAGATAATAGAGAGTGATAGATTTTGATGGATTGAAAGAAGAGAGAATGAGAGAGATTGAAGAAATTTGGTGTGGAAAATGAAATGAGATCGAAGAGTATTTATAGGAGAAAATGAGAAATAAATTAGAAAAAAAAAACCTAATGGACTTAAATCAAAAGGAGCCTAATGGCTTTTTAAAGTTTAAAATCATGAACATTAAGCCGTTGGCCAATGGCTCTTTACTGTACTTTTATTTTTTTCTTCTTTTCAAATTGTATGTGTGTGTGTGTCTATATATATATATATATATATATTGATATTGGAGCAATTTTATCAAATAGAAGCATAGCTTAAATGGTTAAGACTTTAGTTGGTTTATGTTTGGTTGGCAGTTTGAGACTAAGTAAAGGCAAAATAAGATAATTTTGTAGTATTTTGAATTAGGTATGTTTGACCAGTCCGTTTCTGGGTCAATTTCGGGCCAAACCCCGTTGGTTCCGGGTCTAGAAATCTTGAACCGAAACCAACCCTTAAATAGACGGACCGGTTTTGATTCCAAATCGTGGGCTCGATTTACGAGCTGGTTCCATGTTTGACCAATTTTGGGCCAAACTCCGCCTATTCCAAGCCCAGAAATCTTGAATGTAAAGCGTACCTTAAATGGATGGGCTGGTTTCGATTTTGAACCGTGGCCCTAGTCAACAAGCTGGTTCCATGGGGAAAATTTCATATATAGCAGCTTTGGAGGTCACTTTATCAAATATAGCAGCTCCAAAATTTTCTTTACAAATATAGCAGGTCAATGCTTTTGACCAAGCGAAAAGACTAAAAGACCCTTTTATTCATAAAAAACAAACTGAAACATCGTTCAAAACTTCTCACTTTCATTTTTTCACTTCGAATTTCTTTGTCCATTCAATTATTTTTCATTGATTCAACATCTCGTTTATTCGAAGCTGCATCAAAGGCACGCACGCTAGGAGGATAGGCATTTTCAAAGAAAAAAATTACTGCCATAGAATGGCATTTTCTTCCTATCATTTTTTCACTTCAAATTTCCTTACCCATTTAATCATTATTTATCGATTCAATATTCCATTCATTCGTCCTTGCCTACATTCGGATTGCTGATGTTGTTTTGAGCTTTGTTGGTTTTCTTCTTTGAATTGGGTTTGCTTGGTGTTCGACATAAAATTCGACGTAAAATTCGACATTTTTATGTCGAATTCTACATTTCTTTGTAGAATTCGACATAAAAATGTCAAATTTTACGTAAAATGTCGAATTCTCCATAAAATGTCTAATTCTACGTAAAATGTCGAATTTGACGTTTTACGTAGAATTGGACATTTTATGTAGAATTCGACATTTTTTTGTAGAATTCGACATAAAAATATCGAATTTTATGTCGAATTTTATGTCGAACATCATGCAAACCCAGTTCAAAGAAGAAAACCAACGAAACTCAAAGCAACATTAGCAATCCGAACGTAGGCAAGGTCGAATGAATGGAATATTGAATCGATGAATAATGATTAAATGGACAAGAAAATTTGAAGTGAAAAAATGACGGGAAGAAAATGCCATTCTATGGCGGCAATTTTTTTCCTTGAAAGACCTATCCTCCTAGCGTATGTGCCTTTGATGCAGCTTCGAATAAACGAGATGTTGAATCAATGAAGAATAATTGAATGGGCAAAGAAATTCAAAGTGAAAAAATGAAAGGGAGAAATTTTGAACGATGTTTCAGTTTTTTTTTGGTGAATAAAATGACCTTTTAGTCTTTTCGCTTGGTTAAAAGCATTGACCTGCTATATTTGTAAAGAAAATTTTGGAGCTGCTATATTTGATAAAGTGACCTCCAAATCTGCTATATATGAAATTTTCCCGGTTCCATGTTTGACCAATCTATTTTCGGGCCAAACCCGACCAATTCCGATTCTTATTCCAGCCTCAGATATTTTGAACTTAAACCAAACCTTAAATGGACGGGTATGTTTCAATTCCAAACTGTGGGCCTGTTTAACAGGCCAATTCCGTGTTTAACAAGTCTGCTCTTGGGTCGGTTTCGGACCCAAACCGGCCCGTCACCGGGACTACCAAGCACCCTCTTACACTTCTATTTTTTGGCACGGAAACGTGTGGAATTTTCCATATGGGCTGGCATTCAAATTAAGTATTGCAATTTGTCAAAATAAATAAATTATGTCCAATTTTTATTCCTGTCCGAGTAGTCAGCACCGCTTTAAAACACATCTTGTCGTGGTCTAACTCGCCTCTCCCCTTCTTCGTTTTCCCTTCACGGGGGGCCTCTCGCTCTCTCTCCTCTGGTACTGGAATCAGAATAATTCGTCGAATCTCTTTTTTCCTCACCAAATTTTGTAAATATATATTTAGATCTGTAGAATTTCGATACTTTAGGCTAATTTGATTTAATCCATATCATTTGAACCCATCTGGTCTTTTCTTCTCAATGGCTACATCTATCGAAATCGCAGCCCGCCAAGAACAAGTTACCGACTCCCTCCAAGATCTCTCTATCCAAGATTCGGTTCGTTCAATTTTATTCATTCGTTTACCCATCTTGGGTGAAAATTTGTGGGGTAGTGTTAAAATTGCTAACGGTCAAGGGATTGAAATGGGTCATTATAATTTCTCCGATCATGTTGTTTCATGGGGTTATATAGATTTTAGCATTTTGTCATTTCTAAGTTGTTCCTTTGGGATTTCGATTGGCGTGAAAGCTGTTATTTTTCTTCTAAATAGTTGTGGTATATTTTTATCCTGCTTTGTGTTACTGGGATATGATTAGATATTACTTTATGCTTTTGTCAAAATGATTAATATCGGTGCATTTGATTTTGATAATTAGTGTAAAAAGCTGTTAACAATGTTGTTAATGTATACTAATGGTTGTAGAATTTTGTAGTACTTTCAATAGTAGGAAGTGATTTGAAACTTTTATTAATGTATTTATTTAACTGGAAAGTCGTTGATTTTGATGCATGTGTTTTCAGAGTGAGTTGATGGAGGAGGATAAGAGTACTATTGCAAATGAAGCTGGGGATATTATATTGATGGAACCCAAAGTGGGTCCGGGACTTGAGAGTAGTAGCGCTAACAATGATAGTACCCATCATTATGGCTTTTGTGCAATTTGTTTGAATACTATAGTCCTCCAGGAAACTGCACTTGTAAAAGGTTGCGAGCATGCCTACTGGTTTGTCTTGTTATCAACATCTCTATTGTTTTATCCTTTACACTTTTTTAGTTCCATCTCTTTGCAGAACTTACATATATGTGTTTTTCTTCTGTTGGCTAGGTTTCTTTCTCTTTATAAAAACTAGTTTGTTACGTTATGTTTGGATTTGTGTAAGTTGATGGTATATTTTGGAGAATGTCTTATGATTTGTGGTTTTATTGGTGTGGTAGCTGGAACTAATTTTTTGGTCTATCGATCTGATCATGTTCCTTAGCGATGGTTTTTTAATCATCTAGCATAAAACCTTGTTTGTGTTGTTCTCTTTCTGTGTCACCAGAACTTGCCTCTTGAAACGCCTTGGTTGTTACACATGGCTTCCTTTTGGATTTTTTCTACTGTCTAATTTAATGTAATTGGCAGTTAATTGTATGTTGGAATGTTTGACATTGTGTTTTTGGTTGTCAGTGTGACATGCATCCTACGTTGGGCAACCTACAAAAAGGAACCTACATGCCCCCAATGCAAACATCCATTTGAGTTTCTCCATATCCATCGCTCTCTTGATGGAAGGTGAAAATTTTATCTATTCTAGTGTTGCTTATTGATTCATAATTTTTGTGGGCAGAATTGGGATGGAGTATCTTGAGTAATTTTTGGGGACAGAATTGGGATAGTGTTCCTAGATCAATTTTAGTAGTTAAGTCTTTTATTTGTATGTAGGAATTTCAGCTGGCAAAATCTAGTAGGTTCTCATGCTAAATGAGTGTAATATTGTTAATTCTGCTCATTGACTTTTAGGAGTTCATTTAGGTTATGTCAGAAGCTTAAACGATGATGTAGTTGCTAGAAGTTGGACTTTGTGGGTAGTCTATTTTCCATATGATAATTGCAAATGGGTTGATGTGTTGATTAGTATGGTAAGCCATCGAATACAACGTAATTTTACCAGCACTGATGAGATGATTTTTCTGATATGCTTCACTGCACCATATATAAAATTCTGGCGCTGCCAGAT
The DNA here is from genome assembly GCA_020080225.1 of Gynochthodes officinalis. Classification (NCBI taxonomy): domain Eukaryota; kingdom Viridiplantae; phylum Streptophyta; class Magnoliopsida; order Gentianales; family Rubiaceae; genus Gynochthodes; species Gynochthodes officinalis. Next base: position 13,858,051 of record CM034622.1, read on the forward strand.
TCTGGACAGTTTTTTAATTTGTACTCATGTAGCTGTTATATATTAGCATACTGGTGTCATCATTTGTCAGCTGCACTGTGAATGTTAGCATCTCTCCTAGCTGTTGCAGAACCTGATCAATGATTTATGTGGTAATTGCTTCAAAGGGTGGCAAATTTAATACAAGAATACATTTTTCAATTCTGTGAATCTTTGGTGATTTTATAAGCCAAACGAGCTGTAGTTATGAAGAGTGCCTAATGTTTCAGTTCAACACACCTACTTATGACATGCAGTAGCATGCTTGATGGCCCAGCATGTACTCATGATGTAGTCTTAAGCCTAATCTGCTTTCTATTCATCATATATTGGACTAGCCTTTTGTTGCGCTCTTTCTTTTCATTTATGCAGTGAGTGAAAAAACAGAAAATGTTAATGATATAATAACACATATACTAGCTGTGTGATATTTAAGGATGATAGAATTTGGTTGAGTGTTAAAGGATAGTGAGAATTGCCGTAAACATGACAGATTCAATCTTTTGTTCCTTGTCACCCACACAGAAAAATTATAAAGAATGCATGTATTGGGATAATAAGTTGAGCCCTCTAGTGCTTTTGCATCTCTTAAAGCTTCCAACAAACAATATTTTTCATGTGCAGCTTTCATCCCTGTAATTGGTGTTTTCATATTCTGTTACAATATCAAATTATGCTCCCTTCAAGATACTACCATTTTCCAGGAATAGAGTAAATATGTGGAGTAATGTTTTATCTTCTGTGTTTCTGTCCTTTGTGAGCAGCATTCATGACTATATGTTTGAGGAAAGTGTTTGTCTCCTCCTTCGAGCATCATGGTTTAATCCTTTGATTGTGGAGGAAAAGGAGGACGCTTACGATGAGATGGGATACTTCTATTCCTACGAGGATGATGAAGAAGAAGATCTAGATGAGGTTTATTTTGGTAGTTCATCAAGCATACGAATTGGTAACAGGAGATGGGGAGACAATGGCTTTGTTCGGGCAGGAAGGCAAGAAGCAAGGCCTGTTCCTCGGCCCAATGTTTCAGACTCAAGTGCAGGACCATCTCGCCTGCCCAAAAAGAAAGAAGCTGCTACTGGGAAAGAATCAGTCGCAGTGGGCCGAAGGGCTAAAAGGGCTATGAAGCGTGAAGCTGCTGACAGAGCAGCTGCTGAAAAGCATAAGCAGCATCTGGTAAGGTTGGGTCGCAATTGATGTTGGGTTGATGAATCTCAATGTTGGATGAGCGCAAGACCTTGTTCTTCATCTTCCATGCTTGTACAGTATTTCCCTGTAATATTGTGAATTTAATTTAGTTCATTATCAGAATAATGACTTGACTAGATGCTGAACATATTCATCAGTCGTCACTGGGCTGTGAATTCAAGTGCCCAGTTGTATCTATGAAGCTCTGAATTATTGGATCAAAGTTGTGATTCTGTTTTAAAGATTTTCCGCTTACATAACTTTAAATTAGAAAATGCAGGGTGATTTATTCTTGCCCCCTCTTTCTTGATGTGTTAAATTAACCTCAGTAATGTGCTGACGGACTGGGATATTTCCAGCTGCCTTGTTGGACCGGGATAATCTTCTCCAATACAATGTTGTACAAAGAGAATCACCTCATATTAAGTTCCGGTGAAAGATAGGGACAAGCATGGAATATGCCTGAAAAATTCAAAGGATTGTTGATGCTTTCTATACGTAATTACCAGTGCGTGACGGGATTTTGCGTGTCAATGATCTTCGTCTCCTGAAGTTTTCGTCTCCTGAAGTCTTCGGGAGCAACAAAAACTACCATCTTGGATGTATATAAGTCTCACCAAAAATCCCACACTAGATTGTATACTTTACAAAAATATGCAAAATACGCAACCTAGAAACCCTTATTACAATTTTAATCCAGCATTTTCATCGGGCAAATGGAAGTATTCCCCCTTTTTTGAAAATTGCAATTTCGGCATTTTGGCTATTGACGAGCGGCGTACGTATAGAGACGGTGGTCCAATAGCAAGTTCGGTAGTCTCCCAACGATAGGGTGAATACAAGAACAAATTGGAGTTTCATCATTAATCATGGAGATGTGGTTCAAAACTTCAAATCCTAGGTTATTGAGAAGGAAATAACAAATGTCTTTGAAAAAAACATACAAATTGTCACGTAAACTTTATTTACAGTATTGTTTTACAATATTTTAACAAATATCTCATCTTTTGTTAATTCGCTTTCACAAGTTTTTTGTGTATGAGTTCTCTCAACGAAATTGAGTGATAGAATAGGAACGAGGAGAAATTGCACAAAATTAAGCAAATAAAAAACACAAACAAAATTTACAAGCCAAACGACTCTACATTACATTCAATAGTTTAATAGAATTAAGGGACAAAATCTCAAATTTGAAGCTCAAGAGGTTTTTGAAGTTTTGCTACCTTATTTGCAAGCATAAAAATGGTAGTCAGTTAGTTGACAATTCTAACTGCAAAGTTTTAGGTAATTAGAAATAAGGGGCATGCCCCAAATCCCACCAATGCCCACAAACACTTGTCCAAACTCAAAGCAAGTTCACCTCAATGCCATAAATGCTTCTAGGCCAATGGAGGGTCAAATCCTACACTTTTTGAAATCCCAAAATGTTTTAACACCTAGATCATGTATATATGCTTAACAGAAAAAATCATAAGTGACAGGTATAGGGAGATTTTCCTCTTGAAAGTGTAAATAAGGACGGGCAACTCTTAATTCGTCTGAGGCTACCTGAAACCCATTCACCTCCCCTTGGAAACATCAAAAGTTGTTGAAGGAAGTCGAACTAACACATGAGCATCTAAAACTGGTTCAACTAATGAATCACCCAATTCTCCTGACCCAATGATCCGATCGATAAGCTAACGTCAGTCGTCAGCAAGTGACATCAATTGGTCAGAAATGGTTTAGGATTTAACAAACCTCTCCCACTTACAGAGGCTAATGTCCATAGCAACACCTTGTATTGTTCTCAATACTCAACAATTTTCTCCTCAAATTGTTACAAATCCTTTTCATCAACCTATTCATCATCGATTAATCCTTCCATTTTCAATACCCCTAATACTGAGTCTTTCTGTTTTTTTTTTTTTTTACTTTGCCCCAAAACTTCATGGCTCACAATTTGATGTACCTCATTGTCAAATTGCTTCCTAATCATAGGAGGTATCCATTTAGTTTTCTTTCATTCAACATCCACTCATCCTAATTAAATCTATTCAGGTAGCTCATGTGGAAAGTTGGATGAACTTTGAGTTAATCAAACAATTTTAGTTTATAATCCACATTCCTAAGTCATTCCAGAACTTCAAATGTCCATCATATTTTTGTACAAACCCATGATGTACTATTTTGCTACTAATCTTTTTTCAAATTTGAGAGGTCAATTTTAGCATAACCAAATTACCAATTTGAAACTCAAGATCCCTTCTATTTTTATCAGCATACTTCTTCATTCTTTGCTGAGTAACAATCAAGCTGTCTTCTGCCTCGTCAATTAACTCTTGCTTAGCCCTTGCAAATCTATATGCAGTAGGACAATTTTCTCTAATAGCTTGAATAGCAATCTTATGGAGAGTGAGAGGTTGTTGCCCATTTGCAAACTCAAACGGGCTCATCTTGGTTAAAGAGGTCTTGTGCTAATTATAACAAAATTGCGCAACGCCTAATAACTCAAGCCAATTTTGCTGAATTGCTATCTTATAATGCTTCAAACATTCTTCAAACAATGCATTATTCTACTTCATTTGCCTATTGGTTTGTAGATAGTTAGCAGTGAAAATTTTCAATTGAAAACCCTTAGTGTTAAACAATTGAGTCCAGACCTACCAATGACCATGCATCTCTATCATTGATTATATTTTTTGACAACCCAAAATATTTCACCACTTGCTTAAAGAATAACTTTGCAGTAATGTCAATGGGGCATGCTGAAGGCATGCATATGAAAATAGCATACTTAGAAAACCAATAAATGATGACAAGAATAGAAGATATCATTTACCTTTGGAAAGCCATTGATGAAATCTATAGAGATTTATTGCCGAGACCTCTCTAGTACTGGTAACAATCCAATTTTTTTCAACTCTGTCTTATTTAATTGGCATACCAAATAAGACTTCACATATGCTTCAATGTTATTCTCCATTTTGGCCAAATAAACCTTTAGGATAATAGAGCTCTCATTCTCTAAATTTCTGTGTGACCAACTCATAAAGGACCATCTGTCTCTCTCAGCAAATGCCTTCTCAGTTTTCCTATAATGGAAACATAAGAAGTCCATTTTTCAGCTAGTTGTCTCATAGTACATTTCTCAACATGCTTTGTGAGTTTCAGGTATATAGGGTCTTATTAGAACTCATTTCTAATGAGCTCCATGAGATCAGAAATCATAATCATCATAGAAGCAACATATTCCCCCACTATTTTTCAACTTAATGCATTAATCATAGTATTTTCTCTCTTGGTCTATGCAATCAATGGAAATCAAATTTAGCTCGGAACTTCTACCATCCAGCTTGATTCGGAGTAAACTTCTTTTGAGATTTAAAGTAAGTATTTGCCACATTATTAGTCACAATTGTGAACTTAGTTCTCAACAAAGATGCTTCTAGATTTCAAGGTAATATGTCACAACAGCCATTTCTCTCTCGTGAGTGGAATGGTGAAACTCACAATAATTTAGATTTTCTATTTTCAAAAGTAATGGGATATTTATTCTACCCTAACACACCGCCAAGTGTACGGTGTGAAGTATCTGTGTGCACCTCGAATGGTAAGGTGAAATCAAGCAAATCTAGCATGGCTTCAATAGCAACGGCCTCTTTCACATCTCTAAAAGCCTCATATCTACCCATGTCCTAATTTCATTTCATATAATTTTTTAGTAGATCTGTTAAAGGAATCACTAGCTTATAATATCCTTTTATGAACCAACTATAATAATTAGTCAACCTTAGAAAAGATCTCAATTTAAGGATTGAAGAAGAAGTCGACCAATCAATCATAGTCTCCACCTTTTCACGTTCTATGTTGATTTGTCCTTGACTTAGAATTCACATTTTTCTTTCTTCATATCTAGTTCATGTTCCTTCAATGTTTGGAACACAAGCCACAAATATGCAACATGCTCATCAAGAGTTTTAGAATAAACCACAATGTTACCAAGATAGACAACCAAAAATTTATTCACAAATTCATATAGCACATCATTCATCAAGTTACAAAACATAGCAGGGGCATTCATTAAACTAAAAGACATAACAAAAAATTTAAAAGAACCATATCCAGTCTTTTTTCCTTATCTTCTTTGATTTTGCAAACATATCAATAGCCAAATTTCAAGTCAATTTTTGTGAAAAAGTAATTTTTATCAACTTATCAAAAAAGTAATAAACGCTTAGTACCGAGCACTTTTTCTTAATAGTTAACTTATTTAGAGCTCTATAATCAACACAAAATTTAAATGATCTAGCAACCTTCTTCTAAAAAGAGCAAGGGAAACATAAAGAGTCGTAGATAGTCTCATCAACCTATTGTCTAGCAGTTTATCTAATTGTCATATCAATTTAGCCAACTTTGCAGGGGACATTTAGTAAGGGGCTTGTGCTAGTGGTTTTACACTAAGGACTAGATTAATTTTGTGATCCACCTCATGTTTTGGTGGCAACTTTCTAGTCAACTCTGTAGGTGTTGTATTTACAAACTCATTGTTCAGGTATATCCTGGAACATATCTAACTTCATCTCAATCATTACAACCTAAAAACTTGGCTCATCATGTTTCAACCCATTTTCCACTTGAATTGCTAACAAAACATCTTTGCCTTTTCCATGGCCAAAAATCAAAGGTTTTACCACACTACACCATACAAAAACAAGGTTGATCTCATTTGTGATCATCAAGCTGTCTAAGTGTGATATTAGAAAAACCTTATTCATATATAATAATTCCTTCCCAAGAATGATGCTAAAGTTCTCTGAATTTTCAACAACCATCACATTGCAAGATCATTTCCACCCATCAATGGACACCTACACTATACAACGGCCTAGGAAAGTTTCTGCTTTAGCATTTACTGTTTTGATCTTATGGTTTTGAGACTCAAGTTTTAGATTCAGTTGACATGCTTACATTCGGCCATAAAAATATAGGTGGCACCAGTATCCACTATAGGGTTCATATCAAAGCTATTAATCTTAGCTTTTACATACACTAATTTATTTTCCAAAACCAGAGCTTTAATAGTGGTAGTTGCATTCAACAATTGCAAAAGATTTACACATGTAAAGGTCTTCTTATTATAATCAACCAACTCAACGATAATAGCATTCATTGTCTCTTTGTACAAGCAATTTCTGGCTAAATAAGATCCGTCACACTTAAAATATCTACTCCATTTCTTTGTTCTTTTTTGTTTTTCCTTATAAATAGTGGACTTGATTTCCATCACAGACTTCTTTTGTTTCTTCATAGACTTATCCTTCCCATCTTTCCCTTTCTTCTTCTTGGTTTTCTTTCTATCGCTTGACGTGTTAGATGATGCTTTGAAGTCCACTAACTTTTCTGCAGCAGTAACGGCTTGGGGTAAGTACTACAACTCTTGCCTATTCAATTCAACCTATGCCTAATATTGCAGCCTAGTCATAAAATTGAAAAGTTTGTCTTGTTCAGACATATCCCCTACATTAAGCATCAAATAAGTGAATTTTTTCATATAATCCACATTAAACTTGATTCTTTTAATTTTCCTAAGGATTCACGTGTAGTCCAAGAAGTATTGGTGGGTAAGAATTGAGCTTTCAACTCACATTTTAGATTTTCCTAAATCTTAATCTTTGTGCAATGTTCACCAATACATCTTGTTTACCACCATAGTTTAGCATCACCAGTTAAATACATTACAGCAAAGTGTATTTGTTGGCTAATAGAAACCTTGGCCGTGTAAAAATATTGTTCTATATCTTACAAAAAAATTTCAAGTTCCTTATAATTCTATTTGCTACTAAAGCTCTTCAATTTAGGAACCTTAAACTTAACACCCAACAGATGCTCTTCAACAAGGAGTGGTTGTGGCAACAACCACCCTTTTCAACAAGGCTACATTCTTAGTCAATCTCTTGACCGTCTCCACCTCCTCTTCCAATTCAACCATTGTGGCCATCCTCAATAGTCTTTCTCAAAATAACAAAATATGAAACTTGTTGAGTAGAATCTCCTAGACTTATTTTCTAGAGTTGCTGCCTTGCTTACAATTAAAAATGGTAATGCAATAGTTAACAATCCCAACTACTAGGCTTTAACTAATAAAAAATAAAGGATATGGGTAGTGGATTTATATACTGCATGTATGCAAGCTAAATTAGCACATACTCTACAAGGCCACACTATAGCATTCCAACATTGATAAAAGTACACTCAACACAACTTGTTCAACTCAACTTAAGTGTTTTTAATAATATGATATGCCCAACTCATGGTCCAGTAGGTGTGCATACCTATTACACACTTGCATTGTAAAGTCTCACAAGCCATACAAAACCAAAAACTCATGCATGTTCTTTAGCCAAACACCCCAAATTCTAGCCAATGCAAACAAATACTTGCCAACTTCAAAGCAAGCTCAACTCAATGCCACAAATTCTTCCATACATATGAATGGTCAAATCCCACACTTTTTGGTATCCCCAGTTATATATGTGTGTGTGTGTGTGTGTGTTTTCTAGAAGAAAAATCAAAAGTAACAGGTAGAGGGAGATTTTTCTCCTAAAAGTATAAATAAGAGCTAGTAGTCTTTAACTCACCTAAGGCTACTTGAAACTCATTCAAGTCCCCCTATAAACATCAAAAGCCACTAAAAGAAGTCCAATCGACATATAAGCATTTGAAATAGTCCCAACTCACAAACCATTGGATTTGCCCTGCATGACAAATTGATCAATAAGCAGCTGGCAAGTGACTTCAGTTGTTCAAAAATAACTTAGAGGTCTTAACACATTTCCTGTGGAAATGAGAGCTAAAAATTTTTTCTCCCATATGTGACTATTTATAATGATGTGTATAGATACTATTGGTTGTCAATACCACATCCTTGCTATATTTTCTCCCCAAATTCCCTTTATTCTCTTGCTTTTTTTGATTTAAATAAAGAATAAATTATATTTCTGGTCCTCTACAAATGTCCAAATAACTTTATTAATCCCTTAAATTTGAAAATAATATGTTTAGTCCCTTATATTTGAAAAGTAAATTTGTTGGTCTTTTGACTGATTTTTATGAGAGAATCCATTTAAAAGAGTCATATGGATTATACATTATTCATAAATTCAAAGGTAAAAAAGTCTAAAAGGCAACTCCAATAACTTCAATAGATTAAAAAAATTTCATAATTTCCTAATTTGTAATTCAACATCAAAATTTTCAAATCCATTTCCAAACAAAATGACAAATTATGAGGCGGGCAAAAGACTCAAGGGGTGCTTAGTCCATAAAAATAGAATTTGGTAATAGGAATAATTCCATGGGTCAATGCTTCATGTAATTCAATGGAAATAGGAAAAAGTGAATGTATTACCCCTTATTTAGTACTTAGTTATTCCCCACCCCTAACCTATAATTGTTGATTACCCCAAACTCCACAATCAAAAATACTACCACCTCATAACACCCTTAGAATGATTTCTCCCATAAAGTTCATAATCATTGAACCTGTTCCTCCTTGATCGTCCAAGTTTTAGCCATTGGCTTTAAATTCTCTATCCCACTTGACAGCATGCGTTACCTAGGAAGCCCTAACCCATTCCCGTCATCTAGTGTGTGACCCTAACTTGTAGTTGTCACCTTTCTTAGTAGGCACATTTTTGCCACTTTGACTGCTATTAGACTTATCCCTTCCAGTTCAAGCTATGGGCATGCTAAGAACCAACAAACATTGTATTGCATATGCTACTAGAGAGTTTCATGTACTAGATTAATATTTCAACTTTTGTGAAAATTCTTCAGATACTTAATTGGACACGTTCCTAGGTTTGTGGATTATGGCTCTAAGGGTTATTCAAAGGGCAAGAAAATTAAGGCTTATTCATAATAATGGAAATAGGCAACACTGCACATTTTGAGCTTAGCAAAACATTCTACTATTTTAGGTGTACAATTTCCTTAACTTCAACAAATAATCAATCATTCAACCCCGCTTATAATATCATTCACTTTTATATATAGATATACTTGCTGTTGTCATTGAAGCTTTTCCACCAGGGACAGTAAATAATGAATTTGGAAAGTCAACAGTGCAAAAGTTTAGTCTCATGGATGAAAAGTGTAATATTTCCCAACACAAAGGCACATCAAGTTGCATTCTTGTAGAGATGGAACTTTCCAAGTCATTACTTGAATTAATGACAACACATACAAGCTTGACCTACCCAATGAATATAGTGTGAGTGCTAGTTTAATATTACTGATCTTTTCCTTTTTGAATTTGATGCAAACATTCTATTGAGGATGAATCATTTCAAGGAGAGGGGGAATGATGGTAATCAAGAAGCACAAATACTACAAGATTCAAGGGGAAAATATCATATATAGCAGCTTTGACTTGTCCATTATCAAATATAGCAGCAGCTTATTTGTGTTTACAAGTATAGCAGGTCAAGGTGTTTGACCAACTGAAATGACCAAAAAGCCCTTCTATGTGGAGAAAGACGTTAGACAAACATTCCCGCCTGGTCTGTAATCGTCAATTAGCATTCATCATCCACTGAATCAACAACCTAGGTGACCAAAATCATTACCTTCTATGGCTCAACAACGGCATGCAGTTGAAGAAGGAAAAAAAGCCCGATCGAGTAGCTGGTTTGGTGAAAATTTGCATCTTCTTTTAGATTCGAATCTGCTATGACGAGAGGGTGTGTGTTTTCTGTGTTTGTTTTGCAGGTACAATGTCAAGCTGTGTGTTAATTTTTTCGGTTGAACTGGGTGTGAACAAGAGAGTAGTCCATATGTCGAGAATGTTGAAAATATGTCGGGACTTTTGAATATATGTCGATAATGATGCATATATGTCGAAATATATGTGGACATATATGATATCAAATGTCGATATTCATGAATATATGTTGAAATATATATCGATAATGATCAATATATGTCGAACTATATGTCGAATTTTATGTCGACACTATGATCTAAAATGTCGAACTATATGTGGAACTATATGTCAACACTATGATCTAAAATGTCAAACTATACCTCAAACAATATGTCGAGACAATGATATAAAATGTCGAACTATACCTCAACTAAAATGTCGAACTATCTTGAACTATATCTCGAATGAAACATCGAACTATATCTCGAATTAAATGTGGAAATGTATGTCGAACAAAATATCGAACCATAAGCGTAATTGTATTATATGTTGTGGGTGATACCGAACTCAATTTAGGTAACTCTAAGTGGAGTTCATTTTGTATTATGTGTTGTGTTGTACTAATAATCATTTCAAAGATGTGCATGGTTGCGTAATTTGGTAATCTTATATACAAACCAAATGTGCTTAAATAATAATATTCAATAAAGAAGACCACAAAATTTGCATATACAAATTGTCCTTAAGTAAAATCCTATACTAAATAAAGTTAACTCGCTCTACACGTTGTCTCTAGAAACGAAAGCATTTAAGCATGTTTGCCAGTTATGTCCGCTCCCTCCGCAACGACCACATTTTTTTTTAACTTTCTCCTCTCCTGTAGAAGGAATTCTTTTTTTCTTCCTCCTTCCACTCTTAGCCCTAGGTTCCGGGGGTGATAATTCAATTGCTAAAACATCATCGGCCATATTCCAATCCTTAGCATCACCCACCGGCATAATAGAATCGGCATAAACACCTACAAGTGCTTCAATGTGATACAGTCTCGAGCATAAGGTGTAATGGTCAATTTGTCTGCGCCGAGCTACAGCTAGTGCATGAACACACGGGATTTGATCCATATCAAACACTCGACACGTGCAAGTTTTTTGAAGCAAATCAACCGTAGCAGTCCGGTTTGCAATGTCCCGTACAAACCATTTGTGTATATCAACCGGTTCAACCACATAGGATTGTGCTTCTCTCATTCTTGATGCCATTAGCTCTTCAATGTATGGGGTCGTCAATGTTTTCATTTCACTAGCTGCAGTACGCCATTCATGAACCATCTTTGGAGTGTGTTGCGGATGTAATCAACCAAAATATGAATAGGTAACTCCCGGGCATCCTTCAATAATGCATTTAGACATTCTGCAATGTTGGTCGTCATTATTGTATAACGTCTTTCACCTGAATGTGCCCTCGACCAACGTTCAAACCCGAATTCCCATAAATACTCGCTTACCCTTGAATTCTGCATTGAAATCCGCAAGAAGTGCTCATTGAATTCAGCAATGGTGTAAGCCTTTGCAGCCTTAAAGTATAATGGGATCACGGCATTGTTTTTTAACTTTGCTCTTAGGTTGTTACTTAGATGAAAAATACATACTCCGTGATAGGGATTCGGGAACACATTCGCTATGCCTTTTGCAATGCTCTTATGTCTATAAAAAACAAACACCAATCCATCAGTTTCATTACCAAGTGCAGCATTTAGCCTTTGCAAAAACCACTCCCACGATGCGTCATTTTCAGAATCAACAATTCCCCAGGCGATAGGATATACTTGGTTGTCACCATCCATGCATGTCGCAACAATTAATGACCCAGGATATCTTTCTTTAAGAAAACAAGCGTCAAAAGCAATAACTGGTCGCATGTGGCTACGGAAGCCACGGATCGAAACACCAAATGCAAAGAATAAGTACTTGAACCTGCCACCTTCATCCCGACTCAGCTCAGTAACAGTGCCCGGGTTTAGTTCTTGCATCACGTGTAGATAGGCTGGCAGTATTGTATATGACTCCTCATAATCGCCCCTCACTTCGTGCAATGCGGATTCCCTCGATCGCCAAGCCTTGAGATATGATATGTTAACCCCAAACTCCGACCGAATATCAGAAATGATTTCGTTTGGCCTATACGGCCTGCATATTTCCTGGTACTTGCCTTTGATCCATGAACCAATAACTTTGCTGTATGCCTGCCGATTGTCACTATAAACTAACGATGATTGGCATGTATGGATGTTGTCATATTTTGTAATCTTCCAGGTAGATGAATTCCCAATCGCCGATGCATTCATTCTCCATTTGCAATTAACATCCGCACACCTTAGGTACCAAAAATTGCTATTTGCCTTAAGAACCTTTCACTCGAAAAAATGTTTCACGGCAAACATTGACATCCTCAAGAACAGGTGATGCCTAGTCTCAAAAACATCTTTCACTGCAACATCTACGATTTTGTCTAATTTATCAAAAGTCGATCCACCTACACTAGAAGACATAGTGGCTTCGCGGCAATGAATATTTTGAGGTTTCGGCCCAAGTTCAAGCTCCTTCCTTCTTGCTAAGGCTATTATTCCTTCATCCAGAACATTGATGGGTTCATGTACTAGCGGCGCATCATCCTCTCTACTTCCTAATTGCTCTGCATTCGGTCTGCTTACATTGTTGGCATCCAACTGTCTTGAATGGATTACATCATTCATCCAAATTGGACTATCCGAGCTCAATCGTTTTATGGGTGAGTTACTGCCACCGTATTCATCTGCATTTGCTGAAACCTCTCAAATTGTAACACAGATAGGTATCCTGGCATGCTTTATAATCTCATTCATAAAACACCTCACGTGGTAATTATTGTTGATGGGCAGGACAGATATATTCGATAAGTACTTTGGTAGGTATTCGATAACAAGGTTCCCTTTTATACTCGGATCCAAGCCAATGATGCATATGATGTTATTAACCATTTTCGCAAAACTTGCGGCTTCCTCCAACAATATAGTTTCGACTCTCTTATAATTGATGTAGCGATGCTCATTCGATGCTGGATCAACAGTCCATTCTCCTCCATAAAAGAACATGAACAGACCAAACATTTTGAGTCGCCATACCTTCGAAATTTGTATGCATTCAACGCAGTTAGAAAACCCTTCATTGGCATAACATTCATTATACATCCACTACCATAACTTCCGTCAAATGCATAAATACAAAATATCATAGCTTCTTTCATTAAAAAGGAAAAAGAAATAAAAGTAAATATAATTTGTGGGGAAATTTTTTTCATATTTTTTTAGAATTTTGCATACCGTGAAGCTAAATAGCAAACTCTACTTTCTTGCCTTTTTTTCAGAATTTTTTTCCCCGTTTGCAATGTTGCATGCATTTAAGTTAATTAACAAAGTTAGAAAACAAGAAAAATATCTGAGAGTTATTTTTAAAAAAACGATAATCATGTATGCATTTAGGTCAATTAACAAAGTTGGGATTAACAATGTCACCATGCCAAAATAAAACTGGATACCATTCATCAATACAAAAATCCCGTTCCTAATGAATGCACACCATTGCATCTAGGTGGATTAATCAAACAAGGGCCACAATACCCTTAATTTAACTCCGCTACCCATTATTGAGAAGAAGAAGAGCATAGAAATGTGTACCTTCACAATGCCGGCTCCTTTTCCTTTTGCGAATCTTGAGAAGATATGCATACGCTGGCCAACAATTTGGTTTTATACCCAATGTTAGAGATTATATGTTCGAATACAATGAAGTCCAAAAAGGCGGTAAAGTGTATACAAATTTTTCTGAATGAATATGAATTAAATAAGTTTCACCGGTAAAAGTGCGTATATGTCGAACAAAACGACCAAAAATGTCGAAATGTATATGTCGAACAAACTGTCAGACAAAAATGTTGAATGAAAGTGTCGAAAAACCGAAAAAATGTCGGTACATCATTGAAATCGTCAAAAACATATGTCGATTATAAGAAAAAAATGTCGAACAAACCGTCGAAATCAGTGTAGAAAACTCTAATATGTTGAATTATATCTCTATGATATAAGGAACTAATTATGGTAAATATAAGGAACTAATTGTGGTAAATTATATCTTTATAACATTGCCAAAAAAAATTTGATTAACTAAATTGAGAGGTGCACCTAGATTCCGAAATGGGGATATTTAATAATGTAGTTTGAATGCCAAACAAAAGACTTTGCTCAACATCAAGTTGCCTACATATTGGGGACTGCAAAATATTTAAAATTCTTTTCCCAAAATTAAAACATTTGCCTAAATTGGACCAAAATATTTTTTTATATTTACAAAGGAAAAAAAAGGAAAAAAAGAAAGGACAAAATCAGTGAAAGGAAAACAAAAAACATATGACCAAATTGGACCAAAAAATTTCTTTATAACGTTGGACCAAATGCATACATTTGGTTATGATCCGAATATATGACAAAAAAATACACTTTCGATTCCCCCAAAAAAATACCCATATATTTCACACTTAACTATCGTTTTGGTGTCATTAAATTAATCTTTATCCCGAATGGCCGACGAAGTATTTTTCAAACTCAGTGACAAGGCAATGAAGAATGTTTGCCGAAGTATAAAAACAAATTGAACGAATAGAATGACAAATGAGTCTTGTGTATATTTGCATTGATGTAATTTAAAATAACATAAAAAACCTGCTCCTACAAAATAATGTTCATGTACCTTTATTTATACAATGGTGGAATTACTTCTTCCTTCTCTTTTTGGGCCTTGAATCTTTTAGCTTAGCGTGTTCCTCCTTTGCGTGTACGTAAAGTACTGCCGCCATCTCCTTGCGGATCTCCACCGCTTTTTCGGGCCGAATTGTATTAATTGGGAGGGCATGGACAATGCATTCCGCCCACTTTAATACGAATATGCCACAATCTCCACTCCTACAAAAATAAACATTCAAGACACCAATCATTACTTCTACAGTCATTACATGGGAAAATGATCCTACTATAGATTAGATACTTACCCCCCTTCTTGGTGGACCAAATTTTCTTCTATTACCACTGTCCATTGATCCCCCTTTGGCTGTTGTTTGGCATAGTATGTATAAAACTCGCACGCCTCTAGTAGCTTGGGGATTGTCGAAATAAGGTACTCCAACTTTGGCACGACAGTTCCCTGAGGCAATGGGTTGTACACATATAATTTCTGTGCGTACAAATCCATTTTCATGAGTAGCCAATGATTGCCGTCAATGTGACAGGGGAATAAGACGATGTCAACAGTCCGGCAATCGCGTTCGAAACCACAATCACCTACAAACTGCTTCATCGCCAAGTCATCAAATTCTGGCACTTTTTGGGCCCCATGCAGCTCCTTCACGTTCATCTACCACCAAGAACAAGAACAAACAATCCATAAATTATGACGTACATCAAAGAAAACTTGGACGTGTACAAATTGGACACCGTTCCATCACTCCACACTTACATCAAAATAATATTCCATGATGGAGATATCAGTGCATCCCATTGAAATTATCCTCTTTCTTAGTATTGACGTATACAAATTAATTTGCTGCAACAATAAAATATAATGGCGTTAGGCAAAATTCAGGTGTGATATATTAATCATGGTGGGAGAAATGAAAAGCAATAACTTACATGATCGTTGAGCCAATCGCCTGCACTCCACATTTTCATCAGGAGGTCTGAATCCAATGATAAAATAGGCGTATCCAAGTAGAGGGGTGGTTTTGGTCTCATCCACCTTTTCATTGCTGTAATTTCTTTGGGAAATGGCTGATATAGTAATGTCGCAGCTGTCGAGGGCCCCGCGGCTAGGGCAAGAGTCAACTCCAGGTTTTGGTCGACTGTCTCCTCGAGAGCCGGAGATTTCGGCTCATTTTTCTTCATTGGTACGGGTGGAGCACTCTCGACTAGTATCAATGGTTCAGCCTGAGGGTAACTTGTGAGTCAGTGAGGACAATCACATTATCCACCTCCTTCAGGCCCTCTGCTATCATCGCGACGGGGTGCTGACCCTCTGCCTCAGCCGGAGGAACAGTAACTTGATCCTTAGGGCCCTCGATATTAGCCCCCTGAGACTCCTCTTGGTCATCCATACGTCCCTCTGTCTTAGGATCCTCCGCCACCTCATGTTCACCATATTGGTCATCTGACGGTCCCTGTGGCTGACCATGGCCGAATGAATCTTGGGAATCGGGCAAAAAAGGAGGGGAATGCGTAGTTGGTTGGATGAGTATCAATGTGCATATGTATTGCCACATATTAGCAAGGTCAGTGGTTTGACACTCGACCCTAGTGGTGAGAGCATTTACTTTGCCCTCTAGAACAGCCAAATGAGCCCGAAGTCTCAGTTCCTCTTTGGCATCCTTCAATTAGGACTCACACTCTGCAACTCGTGATCTAAGTTACTCTAGTAAGGCCATTCGTTGCTGCCTCCTCTCTGCTTTGCCCTCTGAATGGTGTTTCGATGTTTCCGTAGCCTCAGTTTCTGTGTCTCTAGTTCTATAGGATACATAGAAACTGTCTTCGACCTTATGATCGGAGTCATCATCGTCGCCAACCGCTTCCTCTTCTTCCCAACCCAAGAATTTTTGTCTCTCTTCAGGTGTGGGCTTCATTCGGGTCACCTTTACCTTCTGCAACATATTAAGAATTAATATTCACGTAAAAGTAGCGTTGAGTATTCTATATTCAGTTAATAAGCATAACATACCTCCCCGTCAATAGTTTTTCTTGACCAAACTTTCTTCTTTTCTTGGTCTCTTCTCTATGCGTTCAGCCCTTTCCATCTAAACATTCTGGGCTTGCATCCAGTAGTTTCGACATGCTCAACCATTTTGAACCGCTGGAGATGTGGCATTGTCTCATAGGCGAACACCTATAACATTGAAACAAACGAATATGTTAGTATCGCGTTCAAAAAATTTGTTTTAATATCACCATAGCACATGTGCCATTGTGTAATATTTTCAGCAAAATATGTTATGCTTTGGTTCATAAATTATGGAGAATGCAAGATAATTTTTGTTTAATACCTATGTTAGACTAAATGTTATTCTTTATAAAACAAATATAAATGAAGACATGAATAAAAAATTGTTCAGGTTTTTGGGGGGAATTTAGCATGCGACAAAGGAAAATGAATACAACCGATCGAGTACCCTTACCCCAAGTGCAACTGGAAATCCTCTAACAGTGTAAGTCCGATGTTGTGGGTGTTCCGTCTGTTTAAAGGCATTGATCATTGCCTTTTTACCACTATCCACAGTCGCCCTGAAAGATAGGTCACCCCACGGCATTTCATCGAATTTCTTCCAATCACATGCCAAATGTAGCATTTTATCTTCAATCTTGATTCGCTTCGGTAAGCCATTGATGGATGTGTATAGAAGCAACAATGTCAGGGACACGACATCATCGTCTGCATACGATGAGTTGATATGGTCGTAAACCTTGAACACTTCATCGTATGTCGTCTCATCCATTTGGCCCAGATGCTTTAGATACTTGGTGATTGAAGAAAGACCATCAAGCGCATGGTACTTGGAATATGCAAACGCAAAGTCCCCCATCTTGAGGCCTGTAATGATGGCAAACTTTCTCCGTCCAAATGTTACCTTCTTGCCAACGAAGTTAAAGTCTATGCTACAGTCGACATTTGATTGCTCAACTGGCCTAAGTTGCCTCATTAAAACAGAATGGATAATTTGTTTGCACCAGAATATATGTTCATGGTCAAGAGCCATTTCTGCAAGACTGCTCTCCCTTCGGAGGATTATTTTTTGTGTATCACTCAATTTTGATCGGATTCTCCGCATATTGGCTTCGTGTAACAGTACTGCAAAACCTAGGCAGAGAAAAAGTCACCCTGGACGACCATTTCTTCCTTGAGCTATTCTTGCATGATATAAAGCAAATGAAAATCAATTTTCAAGTTTTTCAACACTTTCTCGTCACTTTCAACTTAGCAAATCTAGAGAAATCATCAACGAAAGTAACATATTATTTTTTACCACCTCTAGTTATAGTTTGTTTTAAATCACCTGAATTGGTGTGAATTAAAGATAATAGTTCAGTTTCTATATTTGCAGGTAGCAAAACAAGTCTTTTTAGTGATTTTTGAATCAACATATATTTCACATTTATCTATATTGGTTAACTCAAGCCAGAAAGTAAGCCAAGTGATTGCATTCTCTTTATATAGTCAAAATTAGTATGTCCTAATCTTCCATGCCATAAAGAAAATAATTCAATTGATAATATTGGAAATAGAAAGTGCATATATTCCTTGATAATATTGGAAATAGAAAGTACACATATTATTTTAACTCATGACAATTTTCCTAAATAAAAAAAAAATTGATTCCAGCATTTTCGACATTTCTGGAGTTGGTCGACATTTGTGTGCAGTATTCCACATTTATGTGTATTGTTCTAGTATTCCTATAGTGTTTGTCGACATTTATGTGTAGTATTCCACATTCATGTGTATTGTTCCACATTTCTGGAGTTGGTCGACATTTGTGTGTAGTATTCAACATTTATGTCTATTGTTCGACATTTATAGTGTTTGTCTACATTTGTGTGTAGTATTCCACATTTACGTTCTTGTTCCACATTTCTAGGTGTTTGTCGACAATTCCTGGGTAGTGTTTGACATTTCAGCTAGTGTTCCACATTTGTGTTGTTTGTCGACATTTATTGTAGTATTCAACATTTATGGGTGATTTCCGACATTTATGGTAGTGTTCCACATTTATGGTTGTTTGTCGACATTTCTGGGTGCAGTTCGAGGGATGTAACGACATAGTTTTCGACATTTTGAGCAATTTTTTGACATTTCTTCCTAGTTTTCTACATTTCCTCCTATTTGTCGACATATGCTAACTACAACCCAGTTAAAGACTGCTATGCATACGTATTCTATTTTCTGGGTAGTTTTCAAACGAATGAATGGCAAAAGGGATAGGACCAAGCACAAAAAACCCTAACTTTCTAATTCCTTCTAACATCTACGCAGGATTTTTTAGCAAAATCAGGACGTTTATGCAGCATACATATCAAATACGAAGATTCGTTGCAACTAACCTTCTTACTCTTGCCCGTCCGCTTGTGAAATATATGCTCTTTCTTCTTCTGCTTGTCAGATGATGACGATTCACCGCGCGTTCTCGCCATTGATTAGGGCTTGAATTGGATAAATGTTTTGTTAACTGGTTGTGTAATCGACTGAGAATGCAGCGAAATTAGTTGGGAAATTCGGATTTGCAATGAAAGAAGCAAAAGTGAAGGGTCTGCTGTGCTGAAACGAAACGCAAGTAGAGAAGCAACCGTTCGGGCGCGATTTTCAAATTGCACATGGGTATTTTAGACATTTCGCATGGCATTAAACCCTTCGGCTGCTATATTTGTAAAGACAATTAGGCTACTGCTATATTTGATAATGGACAAGTCAAAGCTGCTATTTTTGATATTTTCCCAGATTCAAGTCAAGCAAGCCAAGGAGTGAACCATGAGGGTTTAAGGCATGAATCATGGGGTTAAAAATGTTAATGGGGCCAATGACAAGGGTAGAGTTAAAAGACTTAAAGAGGTTTTTAATTGTCTTATTAATCAAAAAATTCAAATTAAAGAAGAGTCAAAACTAGGTGATTGCAAGTCTTATTTAATTAATTTATTAAGTTTAGTTACCAATAGATTATTTATTTAAGCCTTTTAATTAATTTAAAACCCAATTGTAATAAAAATAAGAGTACAACAGCTGAAAATCATTAGTATAGGATGGCCAAGGAGTTTCCTAACCTTATTTGATGTCTTTAATTTTAGCTTCCTTTTTCGATTAAAATATCTCTTGACCAATCCTTTAAGTGACCTAGTATATGGTTTCCTAATTGTATTATTGATCAAGAAATTTATTTAGTTTAGGTTTTAGTCTAGATTCATTGTTAGGTTTGCAAGACAATTCATCCAACAAATAGGATTCATTCTTTATCCTAAAAGTTAGGAGAAAGTGATGTGCACCTCAATGCTAGCAAGCCAGATAATACACGAACAATCTACTTAAGCTCCAAAACCATCTCCCGAAAATAAGTAGACCCATGAGAACGAACCAAGATGGATAAAGCATCACCACAACCTCGAGACCTAAGTAGGTTGGTAAGACTAATGAGGCCACAAATTGGTTAGGTTTGACAAGCCCAAATTGTTTTCAAAAAGGTTAATTCTTCAATATAGGGTACAAAGAGTTTCCATTCAATTCAAAAATTACATGTATAATCCCATGGTTATAAGAGTCTCCTTTGTTGCTACTTCTAGGTGCTCACATTTTCCAGGGTGTACTTCCATGATTAATTGTCACCTCACTCACCATCTAAATATAATGTACACCCAGGTCCCGATTTTTTTTCCTTTTAATTTGACCCTCATACATTTGCATGCTCATATACTGGTTGTCTCTTATAGAGAGCACCTCATACTTTGGCTGGGAATTTTAGAACAAGATGATAAGGAAATCACATTTGCTTTGATTTTATTCATTTAAAGTCTTCTAATTATAGCATTAAAAAGTAATGAGAGCCATCTACCATATAAATATCCATCATGATAGTCTTATTTCTGGAGTATTCCTCTCCTATGACCACTAGTGTGATGATTCTAATGGAATGTAAAACCTCATGAATGAAGGAGTTCTAATGGCATATTGGTAAGGTTCAAAACTCCAAAGTCAACACCAATTTTCCAGAAACAATCCTTGTACATAACATCCATAGTGCTTTCATCGTCAACATATACACTATGCACCTTTATGTTTACTATGATTACCTTAATCACCAAAACATGATTATGTAGATAGACATGAGGTACTGCATTATAACCTCTGATAGTTTCAACATTTTCTCCACTAGCTCTTAGGAGGGATTCTTTTGGTTTTGCCTTTAATGACAACTTGTGATTATCTCTCTAGGTTCCCTCAAAAAATGGTATGAATTATGCCAGTCACATTCCTATTATCTTGGGGATTCTCTATAAGATTAGGCTGTTGTGGTTAATTTTGCTATTGTTGCTACATCTAGACGAGTTCCTACCTCATCCTATTATTATGGGCCCAATGAGAACCTTGTCATCCCTTGATATTGACTACCACCTTCTCTATCATAATTATATCCTCCTCCTAGTTTCCTTGTTGAGATTGGAATTTATTATTGAAGCATTGCCACCTCTAAATATACTAGTGTAGCATGTCATTCTTGATATAGTCATCCATCTCTTTCTTCAAGTCATTACAATCTTCTATGTCATGTTCATGATCATTGGGGAAGACAAGCCACAAATGTGGAGATCACTATGTGGACTCACAATTAATGATAGCAGAGGACTCAGGTGTCTTTATGAATTATTAGGATCTCTATGCAGCTTTTGGTTAAAGGCATTAAATTCCTATCTTGAATATGAGATTCTAATCAAACTTGAATAAAAATCAATCTATCACATACCATACTTCTAGTTCCACTCTAGTTTCCTCTATCCTGAGCCTTGTCCTATATTTTTTTCTCATTCTTTATGCTTTCCCTTTGTATTTTTTCTATTAGTTTCATATCCTTTGGTACTTGAAATTTGAATATCTATATGAACTAACTTGGTGTATAAATTTTTGGGATTTAGATTGTTCATGAAAGTCTAGATAACCAACTGATCTATGCAACTCTCTACTTGTAAACTTTCATCACAAAATCTCTCCACCTAGGACTTCAATGTCTCTCTCTCTTTTTTTTTTCTTATTTGATATTCATCAAATTCATAGCGGTTTTGTATAACTTTCTTCTTTGGTAAAAAGGGTGCAGAAAAGTTTGGCTAATTAAACGAGAAAAAAAAAAGACACTGTCTAAAAGTAGGCCATCTAACCAAACTCAAGCTTTCTCTTCAAAAAGTAAGAAAAACTTTACACAAACTCCATAGAGGTGTTTTTGAACTTCATAGCATACTTCAAACAGAATAGATAGTCCAATGGGTCAGAATCTCCATCATAAACTTCTAACTCTTCTAACATTATAAAACTTGGGGAATATGGAAAACTAATACTATGAAATAAGATAGGTTGTCCTTGCCATCCATAAGCAACAAGTTTCCAATTCCATATTGTACCTTTTGGTTGACTTTTAGAACATAATTCACGCGTTGTCTTTTAGAGTTTTCTTGAGTTCCTACTCTATAGCAATTGTTTTGATAATTGTTGTTAGCATGCCATGACTCGTGTGGTTCCTTCTATATGTTACTCCCACGTCCATGGTTGTTCTCATCATCTCCATGTCCTTAATCATTCTTCATGCTTCTTTCCTTTAGTTTGGTTTTTTTAAATTTCTCAAATAAAGCACAGTTTTGTTCAATAAACTTATGATCATCGTCATTATGGTAGTTTTCTATTCGCCAATCATGATGATCTAAAATGGAACAGCTGGTATGATATTTGCCATGAGTAGGCCTACGTTCAAACTTTTTAGAAATGTCATCTAACGGCCTCTTTCCTCTTCTAACAGGGTCAAAACGTCAGTAACCATCATTTTGATAGCTAACACCGTCACTTTGACTTTGATTACAAGATCATATACCAACTACATTACGCAAAAAGAAAGTCTAAATTTCTAAATTATTAGAGAAGTAAAGATATGCAAACACACGCCTCCAAAAAATAACAACCAATCAAGTATCTCATGGACAGCACTGCTTGATGAAGCCGGTATCCACTACACAATCTGAGGTGAATATTCACTCGATTCTACCACGAACGTGCACGTGTAAGGGAAATATCAAAATTATTCTCAATGTAAATATTTTGATATTATAAAGTTTTAAACTGCCAAAACTAAAGATGCTTAAATTAGGGCTTCCCTTTTTATCTAATGAGATTAAGATATATTTATATTTTTGAGATTGTAGAAACGTATTTCCAAAGAAATGAGTTACTAAACTTCATATGAACTCTAACACCACCATTAATACACTTTACAAATTTCTTATGAGTCTAAATCTCTAAAACTTATATTATGCATCGAGATTCAATATTTAATAACTCGTGGCAACTAAAATTTTGGTAGCGGGATCTGGTTAAGGACAAAAAATTTGATCCTTAAAGATGCTAAATGTGTAATGAAGATAGAAAACAGGTTATCCAATCACCAAAAACCTTGAACGGGGAGAATTTAATGGGAACTTATGGGTTACTAGAATTTATTTTTTGCATTGAGTTGGAATAGAAAACACCAGAAAAAGCAATCTTCATTATTTCAATGGGGAATCGTTGACGTTTGTTAGTTGCGCCCTGGCTGCCATGAGTCAATGAGGGTTTAAAATCGAAGAACCATTGATGTACCTATTAACTTTCTTGAAAAAAATTAATACAATGATTGTATTTTGAAAAAAAAAAATTATTGACGTTTGTTAGTTGTGCCCTGGCCACTTCCATGAGTCAATGAGGGTTTAAAGTCGAAGAACCATTGACGTACCTATTAACTTTTTTGAAAAAAATTAATATAATGACTATATTTTAAAAAAAAAATTATTTCAGTGAATAAAGTAATAATATTTGTAATAAAAAATCATATCCAGTTCTACCCCATACCAATGCATTAATGTGCCACCAATATATATAATGGTGAATTCTGCCCTATATCAAGGAATTACCTGAACCCCATTACTCGTACGGTTTATATGCATGTACGTATCGAATTTAATTAATTTAGACATGGTGATGGTTTTCAGATTCATGAACTTGATTTTTGGTTAACTTAGTTATACACATTAGTTTCTTGGAGTCCCTGCTATTAACCTTTCTCATCAGCTCGTAACTAATGGTTCAATACCAACGTTAAGTGAAGTCTTTATCAGTAGCATCTGATGATTTGAGTTTCATTCAGTGAATTAAATACAATAAATCAAATGTCAGTTGTTAACATTTGATTTACTATTACTTTCTTTTAAGAAAGAAAGCCCAACAACCCATAATGAAAAAAAAATTGCAGGATTGCCCATCCTCAAATTTTATTATTCCAATTCAGTGATCAACCAATGAGAATCGAAGTTAGCCCTTGCACAAAGCATAAGGAAGGAAGGAAAATCCAAAATAGGCAGGAAGAAACACAACTTGAATGGTTAACAGGAGCCTATAGGCAAAGGTGACTAAATGATGAAATCTATCATGAAATAAAATCAGACACGTTCACAGAATGAATTAGTGTTTTAACTGTCGGATTTTCACACATTAAAAAGAAGGAAATAATCTTTACATCAAGTAAGGTACAATAAGAATCTGAGGAAACGAGAACTGCCACAACACAAGAGCCATTCATTCCTCCCTTGGAACAGGATCTAAGCCAGCAGAAGGGCTATCAGCAAAATACTCCTGATGTTTGACGTTAACACCATACTGCAATTTAATGTAGAATAAGAAATCACTCGTCAAAAAAAATGAAATTGTACAAGGAACTCAAGGATCAGCAAAGGCTTAAAAACATAATCAGTTCCTTCAGATGAACAACACCCTGCAACAAAACCATTTATTGTGCACAAAAAATTATAAATTCAGAAAAAAAAGAAGTGATCATGTACTACTCTTTGGGGCCAAAAACCAAATGCAATTCATAGGTAGAAGCAACACCGTGAAATAACACCAAATCTCATAAGTCCTAGAACACATATATCCCTATAGGCTTGATCACCCAGTACTTATTTTAAAAATATTGAAGAATATGGATGATAAGAGTAAATGTAGAATTGTGAAAATAGATCAATGGCAACCTGAGTCTAACAATAAGATTTAAAATTATTCAAAGAAAGAGATCCCATCAAAGATATAGAAATCATAAAATGTCACTTTATCTAAGAATGCATCTACTACAAATAATATCTATGTGAATGGACATATACCTATGCATCAAGTAAAGAGATCCCAGTATAATCAGATTCAACATGGTTGTAATAATGCCTGATCAGCACTAGCTTCAGGTTTATAAGCAATCATCTTCATAAATATAATTCACTGAATACTGAACATCAATCTGATAAATATAGTGTGAATATAGCACAATTTCACCATGAATTTTGCTTTCTAGAAATTTACATACTAGCATGATTTAAGAAAGTATCAGATTTTAGCACTGAATAACAAATCGTTTCTAGGAACATATTTATTATTGATTATTAAGACTTATTTAAATTTCTCAAATAAATCAACTACTCAATTCTGAATTGCTCATAAAAAATTCCTATTCCCATAATTGAAGCCAATTAACTTTGCTTCCAACTTATAATTGAATCCATTTACCAGTCACAGGAAGTGAAGGCAAATGGTGGCAGAGGTCTAAGGAAGTATAGAGGACTGACTTCAATGCAAGTTAAGGGTTACTTTCTTGGTAGAACAGAAAGAGAGGAATAGTATAATGACGGCAAAATGGAGTAGAGAGACAGGTAAAAGGACCAAAACCGAGAAGGGTAAATCAAATAGAAGGATATAATGTCTTTTCTCCACTTTCTCCTCTCATTATGTTCACCTAGTTGAAAGACATCTTATCCAGTTTTGCTTTACCGAAATACAAACGTGAAAGGAGACATTTATTTTATCTGAGTGATTATTAGATATTGCAATCATAATATCTACAAATCTTCACCAATGTATATCTGTAACACTTCCAGCAATTTAATCATTACTGCTGTATGTTCCATTGAACCATAAGCTATTCATTGTTTTGTTGTCACTGAACTTGCTAATTTCTATACCTTGTTTTTTAAGTGCAACAACTTTTGTGCTTGTGTCATCTCATGTTATATATGTGCACATGCTTCATTTCTACTAGAAACATTAAAATTATACCAACACCCCCCCTCCCCCAATCCCAATTTGCTGCTTTCTTCCCTGCATAAGAAGTAATAGATATATAAATTATTTATCTACATAATTAACAGACCCGCAGTTGTATTGATATTCAAATTATTGCAAGATCAATGGTGGAATTTTCAACTTAATAAGCAAATAAAAAATGCATTAATCTCTGTTTTCTCCAAGGGTCTCCATAGAATTTCCAATACAAATAAAAGCAACATTTGAGCACAAAAATCCTTAGCACGGGACACCTTATTGTCAAGTCAAAATCCAGAGAATCAACAATAACTACTGCACAAACATACAGAATCTAAAACTAAAATCCCACAACATACAACCAAAATCCAGTTTTAACACAGGTCATAAATACATCAACAAATAATGTCAGACAACTAATTACCTTTCTGTAGGCATAACATTTATGTTCGATTTCAATGGTTCACTGGTATTCTCATTTATGCAATTTTCACATAATGCAGAGGAATCCACCTCTTCATTTACATGACAATAGCTAGATAGTCAATTATGGAGTACCAAACAAACATACAGAATCTAAAACTAAAATCACACTACATACAACACAATCTACTTATTAGCACAAGGTCATAAGTATGTCAACAAATAATGTCAGACAACTAACTACGCTTTTGATGGGGAAAGGACAGAGCGAACTACTTTAAAAAAAAAAAAAAAAAAAAAAAAAAGGTCCTAGTTGTAGAAATAGAAAGATAAAGTCTTCTCCGGAATATTAAAAACTGAATTACTCAAAAAACACATATTAATCAAGCTATTGAGCCTCGCATTTACACACAGGTTGTCTACTAACTACCTAATTATAATCCTAACAAGGTTCTAAAACTAAAACCAAGTAGGATTTTAACTAAAAATTTAAAGTAAGCTAAAGCAAGTACTAATCCAAATCTGAAACTAACACAAACAATCCTAATCAGAAATGGATTCTAATTACTTAGTGCATTTCCTAATCCCAATATGTTCTTGCATCACTTTCTGTAGGCATAACATTTATGTTTCTTTTCACTGGTTCACTAGTTCACTGGTATTCATTTTTACAAAATTTTCATGCAATGCAGAGGAATCCACATTTTCATGATAACAAAATTCAACTAGCTCAATCAACTATTACAGCAGGGGAAAAAAAATCTAGATGCTGAAATCCCCCACTCTGTATCAAACAAATGCTAATTGAACAATTAGTTTAAGCAATCAAGCACGTTATAGATCTCCAGTTTCTAATACTCTCCCTTTCTATCTTGTGTTTCTGAAACTGGCATCTCTTCTATATCTTTAATGAACAGATCATGTTTTCAACGAAAACAAAAGAACATGAAAAAACCTCAACAACATCAGTAAAGGACCTAGCTTCTTGAGTAATTGGGTTCTAGGTTACTTCATCACACATACACAATAAACATATTGAAAATGGAATCTAGTCACTCCCAAAATTGGACTTCTCATTAAGAGAATAGACAAGAGAAGATTAGAGTTGACCTCACGCAATGCCTTTGAAAGATCCTCCATTGTCAAGATTAGCCGCTTATCCTGTATAAAAGAGAGAATTAGAAACTCTGTATATTAGCCAAAAAGTAAAAGCACAAAGAAACCACCTTTTGCTGCTTTTTATCTTTAACTACAGCTGATTGTCTTGCCTTGCAATGCCTGCATTGTGAGGCACGTAAAGGCTAACATCAGTATGCATTCAACAAGCAAAATGCATGTGATTACCATCTTAAATTAAGCACTCAACTCAAATTGGCCTCACCCAAAAAAAAGCCCATCTTAACTGTTCTCCTTAAGGCCAGGAAAGACAAGGTTTTAAAATATGTCTGAACTCCTTTGATTAACTTTACCTAACTGGCATGGCTAATACAAAAACATTACATGCAAATCCCATTAGCAACAATGGATAACGATGATTGCTTTTTTAGCAAGACTTAAAAGGTTAAATCACTTAATCACATACAAGTATAACTGACAGCCTCAGTCTTCCCACAATCCAAATGTTAATGCTGATGCTAAAAAGATAAAAACAAGAAAAACTAACTTTAATGAGAACAAGTATGAGAGAGATGCCAAACATACTGAAGAGATTCGGTAGCAACATCGGCAATAAACTTCTGTGTAGCAACTGCCACCAGTCTGATTCTACAATAATTCAAATGGAATCTATTAAATCAAGAAAAACCTGAGGAATAGAAATCAAGTTTCCAATTCAACCCACATTCTTCTTTTCCTTATAGTATCTCTATTCTTTCTTTCGG
Source organism: Gynochthodes officinalis (assembly GCA_020080225.1). Classification (NCBI taxonomy): domain Eukaryota; kingdom Viridiplantae; phylum Streptophyta; class Magnoliopsida; order Gentianales; family Rubiaceae; genus Gynochthodes; species Gynochthodes officinalis. The sequence goes on from CM034622.1 coordinate 13,886,175, forward strand.
TAGAAGAAATCAAACAATTTATTTCAAATTTAGTTTTCTGAAAAAATTGAACTACAGAATTTGACTGGGAAACAATGTAACTCATAGCTCCCAATGAGACAAACAAATTAGTTAAACAAATTTCTCCCTTACATAACATGACATAGGTTCTAATTATTTAAAAATGGACACTAAGTGATAAATAAAGAATAAGATGGATAGGAGTACCTACAATCGAACATCTGGGCACTGAAATCCACTTTTTGCCAAAAAGTGCTCCACTAATTCATCTGGGATCTAATAAACATCAACAAGAAAATCGAAATTTTACCACTATCCCACTTGAATTACACAAAAAAGGAACAACTTCAAACAAGTAGTGATTGTAATTAGTAGCAGTATAAAGGGAACATCAAATTTTGCAAAGAAGTAGAAGCAGAAAAAATGTACAGTGGGATTGTAGTCCATTAAGGAAGCGAGAAATTCAGATAGAGCAGCATCATCATCGTGCCTGCCTTCGTTACTGGGCTGCTGCTGATGGCTTTGTCCTGGATTTGCATTCATCCCTCCCTCTAAGAATGCAACGGAGGTAGAATTCAGATGCTGCTAACTGTGTTTTATAGGATAGATTTAAGGTTAAGTTAATTACATTGAAGCTCTCAATTGATACTGAGAGTTGCATACTGTAATAAACAATTCATACTTCACATTTGTATTGCAGGGGTCTGCATGGGTCATTTTTTCGAATTTTCAGTTTGTTGGGTTTGATTTGTTTTATTTGACCATTTCTAGAACAAACTGAAAACCAAACAGAATTCAACCGAATTTGGATTCAAACGACCATATTCAAAAATCAATTTCCGTTTTAAATTCAAATTTGACCAAATTAATCGAATTCCACGTACAAAGTTTTTCTGTGTTTTTCAGTACTATTTTTTTCCTACTTTCCAAGTTTCAAATCATCACAATAACAAACTTAATAACACCAATTCAACAACAAAACTACAATAATGAGGAATCCAATCACAATAAATTAATAATACATAGTTGGGAGCCTACCAGAATCAACCCTTATAATAAACTCTTTAAAGACATCTTTCTGTAAATTTTCACGGCTAAAATTGTGTAATAAGAAGAGCCCATTTGCCAAAACGTGGAATTGAACGGTGGAAAAGTCCAAAACTCTGAAATTAAACCGACAATTGGAAACGTACCAAGTGATAAACCCCTGAGTCTTGAATTCCAAATGCTTACTTTGAGGGCCTGGTGAAACTCTAGCCGTGCGGTACAGAAGGGAAGAATTGGAACCCGGGTTAGAATCGAAAGTGAAATGGTCCAAGCAAACGGTTAAAGATTGGGAGCCCAATTTGGAAGAGTCGCCGGAGAGGAGAATTGAGGAGCGGAATTATAATTTGGCAATTACGGTTTTAATTTTCAAAAATTGCAAAATCATATTTAGACCTAGATTAATTTTATTTTTAATTTGGCCCAATAAAAAATAATTATTATTATATTGCCTATACTTTTTTCTATTTTAATTTCAATCCTATGATAAATGTAATTTTATTCAACTATATCTTTAAAATATATTTATTTCTTTTAATTGAACCTAACACTTTAATACAAAATGTAGCCAATTCATATAATTTTTTAGTTTATTGATATGATGAACTAGTAAATTAAAAATATTTTTAATACTTTTAATTTGTCACGATCAATTAGAATTTTCAGATAAAGATTATGTATAATTGTTAATTTGTGATAATCAACTATTTTCCCCTTAATTTCCTTTTCAAAGATCTACACTAAAATTCAAAATTCAAATTACATATCAAATTAAAGTTATTATGTTAATACTCATTTGTCATTCATTTATATATCAATAATTTACTAATTACTAATATTTGAAACTTTTGAGTTTCTAGTTATTAGTAGTTAGTAAAAATTACAAGTAAAAACTACTAATTTAGTAAAACTTTGTAATAGTAAGTTAATAATAATTAATATCTAATTGCTAATCACTAATTATTAGGTGGTAATTATTTATGAAGTTTTATATTTAAATGAAATATGAATAAGTTATTAAGGAAAAGAATTGTGCTCTTGTATATTATACTCATTATTTTCTCCCTCTTTTATTTCTTTATCTATTTTTTCATAGTTTTTGAATTTTTTTAATAAACTTACTTTTTTCATTTTCTAATTTAGTACAGTAATGTTATTCTTACAATTTGAACATCTCAATTGCTACACTAATGCCGTTAAATTACAATTATTAAATTAGACTTGAGAAATAGAATTTTTTTACTTATTTAACAATTGAATAAAACTAAAATTACAATATTAATAGATTTTTCTATTTTATAATATATATTATATTGTAAACTAAGTAGTTTTATAAATAAACAAATAGTTACATTAGATCTATATACACCTTTTTTGTATATGATTTAAAGATAAGTACATGTAGTATACAATAAAGTGCAAATTAAAAGTAAAAAACTACACATTGACAATTTTGCATATTATTTTAACCTTTAAAGTCCCGTACACACACACATATATATATATTACATATGTATATTATAATACATATATATATACAGACAATTTAACATGTACATATATGCATTCTAGCCTTTCGATGTTTTATGTATAGTATATAGAATTATACATATAAATAATATATACTAAAAAATGTCATATTTGGTTGGTTCGATTTGATTTCAAACAAAAAACCGAATTCGAATTTGAAATTCAATTTTCGGTTAGAATAGAACTAAAAGTTCCCAATTTGAAATTTGATTGAAAGGGATAAATTTGTCTTCACATATGTAAGGAACATTGCGTATATTTTTCATAAGAAAAGTTACAAATGTAACTTTATATAAAATAATTGTTGAAAATAATTTGGGATAAATTTGGCTAATAAGGTCTGCTTTGTTATTTTACTGATTCTTGAGGAGTTAGATATTATAAATTTGACTAGTAAATGAGGGTATTTGCAATTCTTCCAAACGATGGAGTTTATTTTATAGTTTTACTAAATCTCGAGAGAGATGAATGTGATTAGCTCTTTTTCTATCTATATGAAATGTTTCAAATTATTTTCATTTTTTATGAATATTTTTTTTCAATATTGAATTTTTTTTTATAAAGATGAATTTCAATTTCATAATATACTAAAAAAATACAATCTAATTTATTGTTAAAATACTATTAACATGATAAAATTAAAATTTGACTTTTTGCCATGGGGTGTTTTTTCTCAATTACATATATGTATATGTAATAATACACAAATATGTAAACAAAATAAAAATATATAAATAAATTAGTAAATATTTAAAATTGTCACTAAGAATCACAAAATTAGTGACAATGAATGCTCATCACATAGGAGCATGCAGTGCACTTTTATTAACCATAATGAATTTCATCACCCATATTTGTCACTAATTATGGTCCAACTCACAAATTGTTTCGTGACACACCATTTAATGATGACCCAGTGGCTACTTTAGCAATCTCATCACTGAAGTTGACATGATGATTTAAAATTAATAACAACTCAAATTTTAGTAATGAGAATTAAAGTCGTCATTGAAATTCTCATCACTAAAAGCCACTTTTCTTATAGTGGGTCAAGGATAATGACGATAATATTTGCAAACCCTGAGATAACATTGGTAATTAGACCAAACTTTAGGGGTAAATGTAATTAATCCAGTCAATTTTGTTATGATTTGAGGATGATAGGAATCGGTGATTGGGATATCATTTTAGGATTTTAGCTAGATGAAAAATTATAGTCCCATAACTTTTGATTTTACCAAGATGAATTTCGAATTCATGAAAAAAAAACGAGAAAATCGGGGTTAAGATTGTAAACATTTAATTGAGGAGAAACTTAAATAGATATTCATTATTGAGACTTTCCAAGAAGATGGTACAGAAAATAGCCAACCACCTAGAGTCACAAAATTGCTAGATCAATATGTTGATGCTTTTGAAAATCCAAATAGCCTTCCACCTCAACGAACATATGATAACCAAATCCCCCTTAAACCAAATGCTCAACCATTCAAACTTAAGCCTTATAAGTATCTCCATTCTCAAAAAATTAAGATTGTCTAACAAGTTTTGTAAATGTTATTATCTAGCATTATTCCAAACTATACACGCACTTTCGCTTCACCAATCTTATTAGTTAAAGAAAAAAAAATGGATGGTAGTTGGAGACTTTGCACTGACTATAGATAATTGAATGACCTTATCATCCAAGATAAATATCCAATTCTAAACGTTAATGAGCTCTTGGAGCCATATATTTTTCCAAATTAGATCTTAGTTCAAGCTACATTCAAATTAAAGTGAAACTTACTAATATTCACAAAACTGATTGATGAATGACATATTGCTTATATTCTTGAGACAATTTATCCTTATATTACTTTATCACACTTTAGCTTATAATCAAAGTTTATAGGATTGGGATCCTACATAAAATCAATTTAGGGTAGCAGAATCGGATCAGTGGAATTTAATCGTAGAATCATAAGATTTTAGAAAAAAATGAAAAAATATAATTTATAAATTATTTTTAAAAGAATTATTAATCAATATATGAATAGATATGTAAAAAATTCATATATATTTTATAATTAAATGATCTTACTTCAATTTTTATTTCTTATAACATCTTATATGATTTTTTCATTATTTCAGTTGCTATCGCAATCAAAGAGTATTTATGTCTAATTTATTTATTTATTGTTAAAAGCTAATAAAAGTATGATTAAACTAATTAAATTATTTATATAATGCTAAATCTTAATTTTACTTAGATATAGAACGTTTTTTGAATAAATTTAACTATATTTTATTCACGTAATAAGATATAATCGTAATCAGGATCAGGATCATTTTAGTAAATTTGATTGTAAAATCGTAAGATCGATAAAATCTAATGGGGATTCCAAAAACTATGTTTATAATCCTACTTATTGAGTTTCACTAACAATATTTGCAAACTATTCTAGAAGTTCTAAGGAAACATAAGTGGTATGCCAAGTTGTCCAAATGTCAGTTTGGTCAAAATTTTGTGGAGTGTTTGGGGCACATAATATTTGAGAAAGAAGTAACTATGGATCCCTCAAAAATGGAGTGTATATTTTCCTAGCATGAACCAAACAATGTCAAAACAAAAGTTTCCTTAGAATGACAAGTTACTATAGGTGATTTATAAAAAGTTATGGTACTATATGCAAAACCCTAACAACACTCACAAGAAGAATAGACTTTGATGGAATGAAAATGCCAGTTTAACTTTTCAAAAGCTGAAAAATGTAGTGTGCACAATAGCAATGGTTAAACATGTTAATTTTTGACAACCCTTTGTAATATAAACGGATGCTTGTGGGGTAGGTGTCAGAGCACTACTTATATAGGTTGGGCAGTCAATTGCTTTCTTGAGTAAATCATTAGGAGTATTGACTTTTGGCCTTTTCTTTTTTGAAAAAGAATTGTTACCTTTAATAATGGTTGTCTCTATTTAGAAGCATTATTTATTTGGTATTATTTTGTTATCTAAACTGATCATCAAATTTTTAAGTTTTTGTTAGAATAAAAATTGCATACTTTCTTACAATATAGATGGTTGAACAACTTTTTAGAACGGACTATGGAATTCAATATAAGAAAGGATAGAGAGTGGAGTAGTTAATGTACTCTCAAGATGGACACTTTTGGAGTCAATGAAATGGCTAAGAAGAAAATTAATTTTAACTAAGGTTTTGATAACTTAATGCCTATGACAATAGTGAAACCTAAATGGTTTTTTGAAATCTTCAAAAGTTATGAAGGTAATATGGACATTTAAGAGCTAATTGCATAATTAATTTTTAAAATCTTTACAACCTGAATGCATAATTGATTTTAATCCTAATTATCAATACCTATATGGTCTTGTGTAGTACAAAAGGAGATTGGTGGTTGGCAAGGGAGCTAATTTGAGAGAATAGGTTACTCAAGCTAATGTGCACCTCACGGCTATAAAAAACCAACAATACACAAGAAGTAAATAGGACTCAAGATTTAATTTGCGAAATCACTAGAACTAGTGGATTTTGGACTGATGGATGAAGTGTCGCCACAATTTAAAGTTCTACTAGATTGACGAGACTCAAAGGCGCCACAAACTAGTTAAGTTTGATATGCCGGTTGTTTTTTGAAAGAACAAAGAGATTGATTCACTCAAACTTTCAATGACATAATGTCTCAAAAATTCTCCACTTCTCTATTGAGGTATTGGCCGAATGACCTATATTTATAGAGTACAAAAAAATGTGTTAAAAGGCAACAACGAAAATCTTTAACCCTAATCTACTTCTAATGAGAGGTGGATGGTTTCCTTTAATTATTTAAAGGGACAATTTTACAAATAAAAAGGAAATAAAACAAAATAACCCTATTCGTCACTGTTCACAGCATTATTCATAGCATTGTTTACGTTTTGGCCACATGCTTGACGAACTTGAATATCATGAATTAAACAACTTAAGGTGTTTTTGAAATCGTTTAAGCCTAACTCTCGTCGTCAAGCCCCATAATATGTCACATCAGGTCAAATACATGGCGAGTATGTTGAACAGCTCCTAGGTTCCATGATGTTGTTGAAGATTCGAGGACAAATCCTTTTGAGGAGAGTGGGACTGATGGGAACCCAAGAGCTGTCAACCTACTCGCCATGCATTTGCATTCAACCCACTGACATATTATGTGGCCCGATAATGAGAGTTAGTTTTAAACGATTTCAAAAACACCTTAAGTGGTTTAATTCATAATATTGAAGCTCATCAAGCATGCGGCCAAATGTGAACAGTGCCATGAATAGTGTGTGAATGATGAATAGTGACAAATTGGATTTTCTTGTTTTTATTTCCTTTTTATTTATAAGGCTGCCCTTTAATTAATTAAAGGAAACCAACCACCCCTCCTTAGAAGTAGATTAGAGTTAAGATTTTCGTTGTTGCCTTTTAACACATTTTTTTGTACTCTATAAATATAGGCCATTTGGCCAACAGCTCAATAGAGACGTAGAGAATTTTTGAGACATTACGTCCTTGAGAGTTTGTGTAAATCAATATATTTGTTCTTTCAAAGAAAAATAAGCTTATCAAACTTGACCAATTTGTGGCGTCTTTGAGTTTTATCAATTTAGAACCCTAAATTGTGGTGACGCTTCATTCACCGGTCCAAAATCCACCAGTTCTAGTGATTTCGCAAGTTAAGTTTTGGATCATGTTCACTTGTTGTGTATTGTTAGCTCTTTATAGCCGTGAGGTGCACATCACAAACCTTTCAAAGTTCTACAAATGTGGATACTCAGACTAATTAACATGTTAGAAAATGCATGTTGGAAAATAATCAAAACAATTTTCTTTCGACAAGAAATGAAATTGGATGTTGTGAACTTTGTGGAAAGGTGATATAAACTATTTCAGTGTCAGCATGTTGATAAGTCCATGGTAAATTTCCAATTGGATGCTCCACATTATTTTTACAAAATCATGAAAAATGTAATGTTATTATGAAATAGCATAAAAATTATGAAAATGTTGCAAGAAACCTAAAATGGATTGCTACAATGAAGGAGGTTTTATTGAAGAATAAAAAAGAAATAAAGTTAGTGCTCAAATAGAGTGTTGACTAATGAAAATAGTAATCATTCTTGTCCAACATAAATTTTTGGTGCTTTGTTTTATAAACTTTATTATAAGAAAATCAATATTATTAGAACATGTTTTTGCATCTTGTAGTTTGTAATTACTTCAAAAAGCTCTCTAAGACTAAAAACATAAAAAAATGTCCCACTTTTGAATAAGATAATGATAAAGATTCGAGGATGATAGCTCAACAATTTATAATAAGAAGAAGCTAGCTACAATTGACAGTAAGTTGCACTTCTTAACTGCATCCTTCAAGTGCCAACTTGACACAGAAACACATGTAGAATCAAACTCCCCCTTTGAATTTGAGTTTTCAAAGGAAATTTAGGTGCATAATGATAGTAGAGTGACAGTAACACTAGAAACTAAGACTGAATTCTGAAGAGATGCTTGAGTAATCAACGAGAAAGTTCTCAAGCAAACAGAAGAAGCATTAAAAGCAAAACTTCAACTACTAATGATAAAAAAACTATACAAAGGAATACATATGAAAGATAGTGAAGCACATGGACTTTTTAGATCATCTACCACATTAGAATCTTTACAAGATTTGATTATCGAGCAGATATTTGCAAGCATTACAAGGAAATAGGCTATTGTGGATATGGGGATATAAGTGTATGCATGACCATAAGGAATCTAAATCAAGATGCCAGTTGAAGAAGGAATGTGAAAAGGTGGAGAAGGTGAGGAAAAGGAATTGAGTTCTTTACTTGTAAAAAAAAAAAAAAAGTTCCTCTTTTATTTCCCATGTTTTTTCTCTATTTTTAATCATACAAAATGCATAAGGACAACAAATAAAAATCCTTCAGATTTTTTACTCTAATATTTTTTACCATACAAAATGCATAAAGACAACAAATAAAGATCCTTTAGATTTTTTACTCTAATATTGATCTTTTCAATAATATTTAAAGACATATTGATGATTTAGATTTTGTTTCTAAAATACCAAAATTGATATTTGAAATATTGTCTTTAAAAATCAATGTTCCAAATAACAATTTTACTCCGTGAGTATAGGTAGTGTTTTGGCAAATTGGTTTAAAGTCAATATATTATATGTTGACTTTAAGGTCAGCATCTCAAATACAAACTTTAAAATTGATATTGCAAATATTGACTTTCACTAAAACCTAATTATAAAAATATGCAACAACAATGAACAATCTAATCGGACAACAAAGTTTCTACTACTGCACTAACTAAAAACATAAACGAAATGGCCAGAGACCAAAAAAAAAAAAAATTCCTTATTTCTTTGTTTCTTCATCACAAATCAAAGAGTATCAAAGTTTCAAAAAAAATCATGGTAAAAAGTTTCAACATGTTGAATATACAAACATGGTTGAACATTATTTAAATGTTGAAATGTTTTTGTGATGAATATTGACCTTTGTCGATTGTGTTCAAGCTGGAAACCTGGGTTTAGGTTTAATTTTACATGTTTGTATGTTTTGAATGAATATCAAGTGTTTGTCAAAAGGCCCAAGAATTATAAGCATGAACTTGAATTGAGGAACTGGACCAACATGAATAATGAAGGATGAAAACCAAATGTGTACAATTTGAACTTTAATTCTTGAACTAAAAATTGAGGAACTTGACCAGCATGCTTGTTGTTATGAGCCATTTAGTAGATGTCCGCCTATGTTCTCTATATTCACTCTATAAGTTTTCACACTACTCCTTGTAATACTCATTACTCTATATAACTCATATAGCTCCCCTATGCTACATAACTTATATAACCTACATTTAGATCTTACAACTTACAATGTAATTATACAGAAATGTGAACTTCAAGCCTATAAATAGAGGCTTATGTGAAAGAAAAGAGTAGATGAAAAGAAAAAAGAAGCTCTTGCTTTCTACTTTCACTGCAAGAAAAATGACTTTTAATGACTAAAAAGGTTGTGACAACAACGTTTCTCATCACCAAAAGTAGCTTTTAGTAATGAGAAAAATGTAGTCACAAAAAGTTGGTCACAAATGTATTCATCCTTGATGACGTGAAAAAGTGGTCACCAAGTAGTCACTAAATAGCATCATTTAATAATGAGAAAGCATAAAATGTCACCAGCTCGTCACTAATTGTTGTGGTGTGAAAAAAACAATCAAAAGTTGACCATATTTAATGACAAGTATTGGTGACGACGACTCCATTTGTCACGAAAAAATTACAAAATGTGTTTTCGTGACCCAAAAAAAATCGTCATTAAATTTATGACTTTTGGTGACGATGTTTTGTAGTTACTAAAATGTTATGATTGGACTAACAAATGAACCTATGATTGGGTTTGCTTTGGTTTGGCTTACAAATTAATTTGGTTTACAAATGGACCTATGATTGGGCTAACAAATTAGTATGATTTGACTTAAATTATATAAATATTAATTGGGTCAAATTGATTGGACCTAACTTTATATTAATTGGGCATATATTATAATAAATAAGGATTAGGCTAAACAATTTTTTCATTGGGTTGAACTTAGCTCATTTGTATTATTACACTAAATTTTCATTAATTGTATGTTGACACCCAAATATTTATACATTTGCTACATAATTTTACCTAAAACACATAATTATTTAGCGTTAAAATACACTATTGACTAATAGCCTTCTTTGACCAATAATTATAGCGTTAAAATACACTATTGACTAATAACCTTCTTTGACCAATAATTATGATTGGGTTAAACAATTTATTCACTAGACAGAACTTAGCTAATTTATATTATAGCTCTTAATTTTTAATAATTGTACTAAGATATTATAATATTTATGAATTTTCCACATAATTTTACATTAACAAAAAAAAAAAGCCTTCTTTGATTGGCCATTACTTATATAATGATTGGAATTGTTTGGCTAAGGATAATGATTAGGTTATGTAATTTATTCATTATGTCAAACTTAACTTTTTAAATTTATGGCTCTTAATTTCTAATAATTGCACTAATACACCCTAATATATATGAATTTGCCTACATTATTTTACTTCAAGCATAGAGACTTTTTTAAATACACTATAAATTAATTATAATTGGATTTCTTTAATTACGAATAATGATTGAACTAAGCACATTCTTCCTTATGCCAAATTTAGCTTACTTATATTATAACTCTTAATTTTTAATAATTGTATTACGACACCCTAATAGTTTTGTTTGTCCATATAATTGTACATTAATCACACAGTTTTTTTAGTATCACAATACACTATTGATTAGTACTAATTGACTTTCTTTGGTTAAGAATAACGAATGGACTAAGTATATTCTTCATTGGGCCGAGCTTCATTTGCTTAGTTATGTTATGACTCTTAATTTAAAATAATTATACTAGGACACCTTGAGATTTTATGAACATGTGACCATAAATTTAATTACTTTAAGCACATAATTTTGTTAGTATTAAAATATACTATTGAAAATCAGGAATAAAATACATATAGTTTCAAAGTAGTTACAGTCACTAATGTAATATTATAATATAAGTAGTCATTAATACATGTACATATATTATTAGATATACAATGTATAGCAAAAGTAGTAAGTACTTATACTTCCTTTGTCCCAAGTGGAGGTACAACTCATTTTATACCACGACTTTTCTTATTAAAGGTATTGTATATCAAGACACCATTTTAATGTATTTTATCTCATTAAAGGTATTTTGAAAATTTTGTTGAAATATGAGCTTTGACTTTTAAAATTGGACTCTTTTTCTTGGATAACAACTTGTTTAGAAACTAAATTCTTTCTTTTGAAGACAGAATAGAGAAGTTATTAGTAATATATATATATATGTATATATATATATATATATATATATATATATATATGGAGAGAGAGAGAGAGAGAGAGAGAGAGAGAGAAGTTATTACTTATATATAGTAGTTAATAAATAATATAGTTATAATAAAAGTAGTTATTACACAACATAAATAGTTTAGTGCATATATACACATAGTTTTATGCACACACACATGTTCATTATTCATCTATTTGTTTATCTTTTAAGTAAGTAATATATAATCTTAAATATATATAATCTATATAAACTTAAATATATAATATATATAATTTTTTCAATCTCAACATGAAAATGTAAATATTATTTTTTCCTCTAAATTATTTTAAAATGATTTCACTTTAGCAATTTAATAACTAATTAGAATTTTAAAATTAAAAATTTAAAAAAATTCAAGTTAGAATTTTTTTTTAAAAAAAACTAACATAGCTTTGTAAAGTGAAAGACTGATTATTGGTTAAAAAAGTAAATTTTTTTACTATAAATAGTTGAATAAAAAGTTTGAATGCTTAAGAAAAAAAAAGGAGGGAAAACGAAATTGTTTTAAAGAAAAAAGCAGCAATCAAAAAATAAAGAGTTAATATCATTTGCCTCTCTTGAGGTTTTGCAATATAGCAATCAGCCCTCTGTGGTTTGAAAAATAACAACTAGCCCCCTTGACTAATAGTCAACTTGGCAAAAATAAAAAAAAAAACCCCTTAGGGGGCTGTTGTTATATTTTAAATCACGGGAGGTTAGTTATTATATTACAAAATCTCAAAAGGGTAAATGATATTAACTTTATTAAATTTTTTTCTTTAAATTTCATATTTTTATCTTTTTAAAAAATTAATAAAGTTAATATCATTTACCCTTTCGAGATTTTGTAATATAACAACTAGCCCCCTAAGGGCTTTTTCGTCTTTTTGCCAAGTTAACTATTAGTCAAGGGGGTTGGTTGTTATTTTTCAAACTACGGAGTGCTGATTGTTATATTATAAAACTTCGAGGGGGTAAATGATATTAACTCAAAAATAAAAGACGAGTCCAATAGTTTGAAAACGTTTTTTTTCTGTTGCCAATACACTTAACAAAATTGCAATTCCTTTGTCATCTCTTCTCTGCTCACTTGAAACCCTCTCTACCATCAATTTCTTCCTTTCTCTAAATCTAAAATTAATTTTGTCCGGGGGAGTGAGGGTGTAGAGAGGAAGGGCCATAATGAAAATCAGCTAAACAATGACATTAGGGCTAAAAAAATTTGGTCTGCAGAAGGGGAGGGTGCTGAGGGGGTAGAGGTATAGGAAGAGGGGTGAGGGCTCGAGAGGGAATGGGGTACGGGGGGCTGGGGACAAGGAAGGAGGGGGTGCAAGGTTAGATAGGGTCGGAGGTGGGGTACGGAGAGGGGGGAGGGCTAGGGAGGAAAGGGGGTGCGGGAGGCTAAGGGGCGGGAGGGAGGGGCTATGAGGTTAGGCAGAGTCAAAGGTGGGAGTATGGGAGGAGGGAGAGGGCTGGGGAAGAAAGGGGGTGCGGGGGCACTAAAGGCGGAAAGGGAGGGACTGTGAGGTTTGGCAAGGTCGAAGATGAGGGTACAGGGGGAGGGCTGGGGAGAGAAAGGGCTACAGGAGGCTATTGTTGAACAGGTTACTGCTAGTTCAGGTTCTCACAAGTCATTACAATAGCTTGTTGAGATTGCAAAGAACCCAACTATTGCTAATATGTCTGGCATCTTGTCTATCAAAAAGGATGATAGCACTAGACAAGCCAAAGAGAAAAAGGTTACTAATTTTTTTTTTCATCTTTTGAATGGATTTATACTTAGTCCTTGGAAGTACTTGCTATATTTCTTTATCTAGAATTGGTTACTAGACTATCTGTAGCTGTTAGGGAGAAGTATGGTATAGGAGCAGATCTAGTTGAACCAGATCCTACCGATTTTCGTGTGTAGGTATTGCTGATCTATTTTTTCTATAGTACATTATTTGTGATTGTATAATATTATTATGAATTGATAGTGAATCATGCCTTGATTATGTTACAACCTATCTGGCATGAAGCTAGAATCTATTTATTTTATTGGTGATATGCTTTTCTTTGTTGAGTTATTTTGATAAATTGAATCATATGGCATTATAAGTTTAATTGTGCATTTGTTTTTCTTTATTATGATTGGAATGAATACAACCTCAGGACATGAAAAGTTTTCCTGGAAACATGCATGTATTAATTAGTGACATGGATTAGCAATCTATAATTCATTGATGGAGAGTTTCTCTCTCTCAATCAAATTCTACATGTATAAAAGAAGCTGAAGATTTAAGAATAAAAGGACATATTTACTTGAGCAAAAATAGCTATTGATTTTGCTTCTTGCCATCATGATCTTATTTATTTTTATTCTTGTTGGGTGGGTACCTAGCATTTGGGCTAGGCTGGGCTATGGTTGTGGAAGAATATAACTTGAGGGTGTTATATATGTGGTTATGATATTTGCACCACTACATGGATAATGTCATCGAGTATATTTGTTTTCTTTCGCTCAACCAGATACACCAGGATTGATCATGTAATGTTGCTTTTTGTATCACAAATGTACTTGGCTATTTTACATCAATTGACAATAAATTAACTTGAGCAACAACAAACTGCTATATGGATCATTTCTCACTTCTTTCACATACAAATTAAATTGAGAATTAACAAAAAAATGTTATTCATTTAATGCATATAGCTTTGTTTGTCCTTTGCTTTATAATGAGTTTGAGGATTAATTTGAGTAGCTTGCGAATTTTCATATGTCAATCTGAAAATTTTATTATGAAGTATCTGTCCTCATTTGTGATATGATTTCCTTCGTTTTGACTTGTTAGGTTTCCATACTATTTGCAAAATGGTATCAAATCTGTGAACTTCCTTGTGCCAATGATGTAGCTTGTGCTCATTTTGTTTTAGAATTATAGCAGCATGGGCTACTTAAAGGGGATGAATCTCAGATCACTTTTTCTGCCAGCTAACAGTAATTTTCCCCCCCTTTCTTTTTAAGTTCTTATGCATGAATGTGTAGTTTAACATTACTAATTATTGTGATAGGAACTTTTAGTTTCACATTGTCCATCTTTTGAGGTAATTGGTTTTGGTCCTTCTCAATCACATCAACCACAACCTTTGTCGTTTCTTACTATTGATATCTATGCCAAACTAATGTACTCAATACTGAAAGTAGGTGTCCTTTTTCCAAACATTTCCCAGGGTTCCTTTGACTTGGAAGTAAATTCTTGTATTTGAATAACATTCGTAATTTCCCCCCTTTTGCAATTTTGTCCTATCGACCAAGGTTCTAGTAAACTATATCTTCCTCCTAAGGTGTGTATTCTTCCTGTACAATTTTATTCTGAGTTCCCACTCTGGCAAAATTATGAATGTTGCTCTCTTTAGCACAGGTTCTTGCTGCGACTGTGAAGTTTATTCAGAAGGATGCTAAGGAGAAGAAGACTTATTTTAATCCAAGGCCATATTTTAGGTTGTTCATGAACTGGATCTTGGACTTATGTTCTCTGGACCCTGTTTTTGATGGTGCAAACTTTTAGGTACTGCAATTTGTCATCTATGCGATGACCTCACGTCTTCAAGAGATAACTCTTGCTTTGTTCTTTCCAGGTGTGACTACTTTAGCAAATGCCTTCCGTGCTTTCCAACTTCTTAAAGTTCCTGGGTGCAGGTTGGGACTTGTTTCTGAAGCCTATATGTCTAAAGATGCCACTTATTGATTTTAATATCAGCACTTAATTTTTTGCCAAAATGTATGGTTCTATGAATTGTCACATTCTCTTTGCTTTTGCATATTCAAGACAAATTTTTCCTGATAAGGCATGTTTTGCCTTGTTTTGAAAATATTTTGTGAAGTTTAGACGAGTTTGAAATACCTCCAGAACTGTACATTTGTATTTCCTGCTCATTGACTAAGTTGAGTGAATCTATATCTTCAAATAATATATTGTTTTCCTTTTAGGCTTTTAGCTTTTCTGCCATTGACAAAATTGTGTGTTTTCCCTTATTATTGTTTGTTTAATTTGGCTGATTTAGCAAGTTTCTAGCAGCTTTGTGTGGTAGGAGTTGGTGAGTTACAAAAGCTTCATACTGAAATTACTAGCTGGTAATGGTCAAAAAGGATAGCCTTACATCTAGCTCCTATTAGTTGACTTGTTCCAGTTCATGGAGCCTTTTATGAGAAATGCTAAACTCACAGAACCGGTCTAGCTGGTCAGCTCAACAGTTAAATATTTTTAATTTCTATTTATTGTCAGAAGGTGACCATGTTTTTTGCCCTTCTGTCTATTTCAAATACATTTTCTCCTTACTAGTGACATAGTGTTTCACCACATGTGGTCATTTATGCTCTCCGTGCTGTTTGTTGAGGATTGTAATTTGTTTTGCAAATATCTAGTTTCATTTAAACTACCATTTGCATTCCTTTTTTTATTCTGACCTGTAGACTAAATGATGTTTATTTGTGCATGTTATATCAGGCCCTTTACTAGATAATTGTTGGATTCACCAATAGTCTTTAGTCATCTATAGTTTTTTGGCATTATTAGTTTTACCTTTTTCTGTTTTGTGATAAGTAACTTTTAACCTTTTTTTTACTTACAGAGATGAATATTTTTCTTGGGGATTACACCAGATAGCTAAAGATGTTAACTTCTTGAATAATGACTGCAAATTAGTACGTATAATCATAGTTGTTAAAGGCGTGCCTGGTGCCTAGGGGTGCGCCTCAGGCGCTAGGCGCACAAAGCGCAACCTCCTGCGCCTTGCAACCTCAAAGGCGGGCATTGTCATTAAGGCTTACTCCTTTTACAGGAAGGCGATAGGCGCGCTGAGGTGATAGGCATGCTGAGGTGCTCGCTTATAGGATAATTCTAGGACTCTTTATAAATTAAAAAAGTTAACGTTATGGTTCTAAGTTTCTAGGGTGTTCTACGAAATTCAAAAAAAAAAGAGACAAAAGACGGCTGAAAAGGTATGCTCTCTGACAGCTAAAAGGTACTCTCTTTCTTTTCTCCTACGCTATAATTTCTCCTCCTTTTATTCTTCTCAGAGACAAAAGACGGCTATTTCTTTTCTCCTCCTTTTCTTCTTCTACTTTTTTCTCACTGCCCTTTTGCTCTCTCTTCTCCTTTTTTTTTTCTTTTTTTCTTCTCCTTTTTCTTTGCTACCATCAGACGGCAGTCACGGCACCCTTCTCTTCTTTTTTTATTTTTCTTCTTCTTTTTCTTCCTTTTCCCTACATCTCTAACAAGTCTACTACATTTTTTTTCCTGTCCTTTCACCTCTAAAGCATGGAAAGTAGTAGTGTTGTTGATAGTTCTAAAAAGGATCCTTGTTGGAAGTATGTTCGTTTGCATAATGCAAATAACAAAAATGATATAGTTTGTAATTTCTATGAGAAAGTAACAAAATGTGGAATTTATCGAGTAAAGCAACATTTTGTTGGAGGATTTCAAAATATCACAATGTGCAAGAAATGTCCTTCCCATGTACATGAAGAAAGCAAAAGTTATATGGTAAAAAAGGCTACAACACAAAATATTGACTTTGATGATGATGAGACTTGTGGTGATGATGAGAAAGAGGATGATGTTGTAAAGTTGAGCATGAACTCAAAAGAAAGAAGCAGCAAGTTTACAAATGTGAAAAAAAGACCAAGACAAAAAGGTCCAATCAACATATATTTCACACCTACTGCGGAAAAAGTTGTGGAAAGTAGGAAACAATAAAAAATAAAGCAAACTACTATCAATGAGGCATGCAAGAATGAATTGAGAGAGAAAGCTTGTAGAGATATAGTTCGATGGATGTATGATGAGGCAATTCCTTTTAATGCCATCAATTATCCAAGTTTTGAGGTGTTGATTGAGTTGATTGGACAATATGGTATTGGTATAAAACCACCTAGTTACCATCAGGTGTGAGTTCCTTTTTTAAATAAGGAAATTTCGGATGTGAAGCTTGCAATAAAGGCTTATGAAGAGGAGTAGGCAAAATATGGTTGTTCTATAATGTTAGATGGTTAGACTGACAAGAAGAATAGAACTTTGATAATTTTTTTAGTAATTCTCCCAAGGGAATTGTTTTTCTTGAATCTATTGATGCTTCTGAATATTCAAAGACGGGAGAAAAGATGTTTAAATTACTTGATAGTATAGTAGAAAGTGTTGAGGAAAAAAATGTTGTTCAGGTTGTCACTGACAATGCTAGTTCTAATGTGCTTACAGGTAAAAAATTCTTACTCTAATTCTTTGTTTTTCAAAATTATGTTTACATGATATGCAATGCTAATAATAATGTCTTATGTACTAATGTTAGTCATGTTTTTACTTTGATAGGAAAATTATTAGAGGCAAAAAGGCCGCATTTATATTGGACTTCATGTGCTGCTCATTATCTTGACCTTATGTTGGAGGATATAGGGAAGATGTCTAGTGTTCAAAGGACATTGAAAAGGGCTGTGAGTTTGAATGCATATATTTATTTTCGACCAGGGGTGGTGAACATGCTAAAGCAATTCACTGGACATAAAGAGCTTGTTAGGGCAAGTGTCACAAGATTTGCTACTGCATTTCTCGCACTTCAATGCATACATAAATTGAAGCATCACTTGAGAAAGATGTTTACTTCTGAGGATTGGACAAGAAATACGTGGTCAAAAGAGTGTTCTAGGAAAAGAGTGGCTAGTATTATTATGATGCCTAGATTTTGGACTAGCATTGTGTATATTTTGAAGTTATTTGTTCCTCTAGTTCGTGTGCTTAGATTGGTTGATGGTGAGAAAAAACCACCAATGGGATATATTTATGAAAAAATGGATAGGGCTAAAGAAGCAATTACAAAGTCCTTCAAAGAAAACAAAGAGAAGTATAGGGAAGTCTTTAAAATTATAGATAATAGGTGGGAATGTCAACTCCATCGACCTTTACATGCAGTAGGGCATTATTTGAATCCTGAATTTTGTTACTCAAACAATGACATATCTGATGTTGAAGAGGTTATGAATGGTCTACATGGAGCTTTAATAAAGTTGGTTCCAAGCCATGAAGAGCAAGACAAAATATGTGAGCAATTCACTTTATATCGGAATGCAGAAGGCTCATTTGGATCTTGTTTAGCTATAAGGCATAGAAAAACCAAATCTCCAAGTGAAATGAATTTTGAACTTGAATAATTTATAACATTTTGATTGAAATTTATTAGAGCATCAATCTAACACATAATCATTTAATCTACTATGAACAGCTGAGTGCTGGTTGTCTTATGGATCTTCAACTCCACAATTGAAAAATTATGCTGTGAAAGTTCTTAGTCTTACTTGTAGTGCATCTGGTTGTGAGCGTAATTGGAGCATTTTTGAACATGCAAGTGATAACTGTGTAATTTTTTAGCATTAATGTATTTAAGGTTCTAAATTTTTTTTTGAATATATAAGTGATAATGTTCTTAGTCTTTCTTCATTTATTAGCAAGCATTAATGTATTTCAGGTTCATAACAAAAAGGGAAATAGGCTTGCTCAACAAAGATTGAATGATTTGGTATTTGTGAAGTATGATCAAGCTTTGAAGCGTCGATATAATGCACGAGACCATATTGATCCTATTTCTTTGAATCACATTGATGATGCTAATGAACGGTTGATGGGTGCATTAGATGAAGAAGCAGAAAAAGAGGATGAACTTGTGTTTGCAGGTGATGATTTAACATGGAGTACGGTTGCTAGAGCAGCTGGAGTTGAAGAGAATGCATATAATACTAGAGGAGGAGGAGTAGAAAAGGGATGAGGAGGAGGAAAGAGAGGAGGAGGAGGATCAAAAGGCAAAAATGTCATGTATACATCTACTCCAAGTGCTAGGTCCAAAGATAAAACAAAAGCTCAATTTTCTAATTTGACAGAAGGCATGGCTCCTTTCACACTTAGAGATGAGATTGAAGAGGAGCTTTATTTTGAAGACTATAATGAGGAGGATGAAAAAGAGAACCTTGAAGATGAATATGATGATGGTGATGGTGATGGTGATGGTGATGATGATGAAGATGATGCTAGTCTTGATGTAGAGTAGATTTTAGTGGATTAGGATTATATTGAGACGTTTAAGTTATGATACTTTTAGTTGGCTTTTTTTGAACTTTTAAGTTTTTAGAATTTTAAGTTTTAGAGATGATGCTACTTAGTTGGCTTATATTGAGACTTTTAAGTTTTGACACTTTTAGTTGGTATATTTAGACTTTTAAGGTTTTAGAATTTTAAATTTTGGAAATGATGCTACTTAGCTGGCTTATATTTAGACTTTTAAGTTTTTAGAATTTTAAGTTTTAGAGATGATGCTACTTAGTTGGCTTATATTGAGACTTTTAAGTTTTGACACTTTTAGTTGGTATATTTAGACTTTTAAGGTTTTAGAATTTTAAATTTTGGAAATGATGCTACTTAGCTGGCTTATATTTAGACTTTTAAGTTTTTAGAATTTTTAAGTAGTTTATTTTAGGAAGTATGAATGACTAAAATATTTGAAAGTATTTTTTTATAATGCGCCTTAGGTCGCTTAGGTGCGCTCCTGCACCTTGCACCTCGTGCCTAGGCTCCAGGACCCCTATGCGCCTAAGTGTGCCTTGAGCCTTTAATAACTATGCGTATAATGAAATTTTTATGTTATTTACTAGTAAAAATCTGTTCTAAGTTAAATCTTTCACATTTGGCCTAAAAAGTTGAGCTTTGTTTACATGAAATAATATAAGTTTTGGTAAAAATACTTGTATTCTTATTCTCTTTAGAATCTTGCTGCTAATTAAGTGAATGGAATTTGTAGTGGCCTTCACTTTTTAGTACCTTTAGCCTGGTGAGAATGAGATGAAAATCAATTGTATGTAATGTTTGCACATGCAGTAGAATGCCTTTCTATGCTCTTGAGAATTGAAAACCATTTCAGTGAATATTGAAAGAAGTTTGGATTTGACATGATTTGTTATGTATTGTTATCGTGGGCACTCTAAGGATGCTTTTTAGTCCGTAACCTCCATAGTTTGCTTGCTAAGAAGTTCTCTAGTTTTATTATTTCTTGTTTGGGTATTAAATATTAAATTGTTTTCGTGTCACAATAGGTTCAAGGTAATGTTTGTATGGCTAGTGTTGTTGTC
Organism: Gynochthodes officinalis; assembly: GCA_020080225.1. Lineage (NCBI taxonomy): Eukaryota > Viridiplantae > Streptophyta > Magnoliopsida > Gentianales > Rubiaceae > Gynochthodes > Gynochthodes officinalis. The sequence goes on from CM034622.1 coordinate 13,906,870, forward strand.
ACTTAAACTTTGGATTGGAAGCTGCATGTGTTTGAAGTTTTGTTTGAGTTTGATGGTAACAATGACGCTTCTACCGGACCAATGCTGGTACACAATGGGTCTGAATGATGATGATTGGCTGTAGTATCCATTTGTAGCTTATGTGATATGAAATTAGACTATTATAATTCTTGTTCACCAATATCATTTTTGGTGTGTTTCATCATAGAATTTGAAAAGGCACACATAAAACGTCTTAACAAAGAAGATATCTTATTTGATGGGATACTAAAGTGCTACATTTTTGGATCAAAAATTTTAAATAAAAGATCAAATGGGCTACTACTTGGGTTAAAAAAAATGGGGAAAAAAAAAAAGCAACAAGAAAGTCCCATTTTCCTGTTTATACATGTCAAAATTGAACTGCTTTGATATTTCATTTGTTCTTTGAAGCTCATTAAATGAAAATTTTTTCTTTCTTTGCATAACATTAGGTCTGGTTTGTTATTTTGGCATCCTTGGGAACTCTTAAATTTTCAACTACTTATACATGAGAGACACTTTTAAATTTTTTTTCCCCATTTTTGTATAGCAATACGAGTGGCTTATTGGTTCACAATACAAACCTATGGAGCTGCAGAAATCTAACTGGAAGTTAATTAAACAATCTCCACATTGGTCTATTGATTCCTAGAGTTTGGGTAAGTGCTTTCTCTGCTAAACAATGATTTTTGTGAAGATGATGAGATTAGGATTTAGATTGAATACTAGATAGTACCTTTTCTGTAGGTCACAGGTGTTACTTATTTCTTGCATTTAGATAAGTTATTTTTGTTCCATTTACTATTTTATTAATCTTGGAAATATTTTGTAATCTTAATTGCTTCATTGATACTAATTACAGTTTGTTTGATTTCCTTCTTTTAATCCCTTTGGAATAGGCTGTTTTATTTATGAACTTTTCTTTGGTACAAAGTTGGTAAAATCTTCCACTATAGATGCAGCAAAGAAGCTAGAAACATTTTTTATTCAATAGTAACTTCATTGTTTGTGGTTTTTCTTAAGTGCTCACTTATTTGATTTCCATTGATGTTTCTATGGAATGTTTGCAGTGACTCATCTTCCACAACATGGAGTGGATGCTATTTTGACTGTTCGCATGGTATATGCTTGTTTTGGTTGGTGTTCAAAAGGTTCCTTTTGATTCTATATGACATATGATAGATAATGAAACTTTAGGTGTGTACTTTTATAGGATAAGAAATGCTACTTTTGTTTTGGTGCATTATTAACTTTGGATATTTGTGCTTTTGTTTTAGTACATCATTAGGCTGACATTGTCCTAACTCTTTTGTCGTGTAAATGATACAACTATCATATTTTGTGGGGAATGATAATTTTGTTTTGGTGCACCATTAACTTTGGATGCTTATACTTTTGGTTTTGTACATAATTAGGTTGACATTGTCATAACTCTTTTGTCGTGTAAATGATATAACTGTTGTATATTGTGGGGATATGTTAGTTTTATCTATTGATGAATACTTTATGTGGGTTTGTTGATTTGTTGTTCTTACTTTGGTGTTGTATTGCTAATTTTAATGTCGATGTTGTTCGGATGGGTGTATTGGAAAACAAGATTCGAAAAAATTCAGAAATGTTGTATTTCATTTGGTACTGCATTTAATAATGCATTTAAAAGATTGGATAATTTAATAGTACATTTTAATATCGATGTTGTTTGGATTCAAAAAAAATGGGAAATGTTGTATTTTAATGTCAATATTGTTTGGATGGTTTGATACTGCATTTAAGTGATTAGTGACGACTTGAACTTCATCACCAACACATTTTTATTAACCACAAAAATCGTCATCAATAATCGTGAGATTATATGCTACTTCAACAATAATGACAACTATTGCGGCATAGACAATTAGTCCCAAATAATAAATTTAGTGACAAATTGGTGAGAAAATAATGTGGTCACTAATGGTTGTCCATATGACAATACTTGACAATAATATTTCGTCACTAATTATGGTCATTTGTCGATGAATTTAAGTGGTCACAAATGGTGTTTACCTTCTTATGTGCATTGACCACTATATGTCGTGACAAAAAGTGGTCACCAATCACTATTTTTTTGTGACCACCGTGTACTATCAGTGATCAAAATATTATATTTTGGTAACCACTGTATGTTGTCACCAAGTGCGTGATGACAATTTCTGGTCACCAACTATAATAATTTGTGACCACCCTAGTGATGATCATGTATTAGCGACGAAGCTTCTCTCACTACCATGTGACGACAGGGTTTTGGTCACCGAATCCCATTTGTAATGACTATTATATTTTTAGTGACCACTTTGACTATGTGACTAAAGGTCGATTTTCTTGTGGTGTTTACTTTCTATTTTAGTGGTCTTGTTTTCTACTTGTTATTTTAATCATGAGGAAACACCAAAATTCGTCCTCCATATTTTAGTAAATAATCTTTTTCATCCTCCACTTTTAAAACGGGAACAAAAAGTCCTTCAAATTTCATAAATCGGAACTTTTAGTACTATTTTGTGAAATAAACGAGAACTTTTAGTCTTTCAAATTTTATAAACGGGAACGTTTAGTCCTGAAATTTTCCTTCAAATTTTGATTATTGAAATTTGAAAGACTATTTGTTCTCGTTTTAAAAGTAGATGATGAAAAAGATTATTCGGTGAAATGTGGATGACGATTTTGGGTGTTTCCTCTTTAATCATTAGTGCTATAACATAATACTACTAATTTTTAGTAGTAGTTTTATAATATGTTTATTAGTATGAATCTCTTGCTAACTTTCAGTACTTCCTTTAGGTAATTTTTGTAAATTTTTGTTTATTTTCTTGATTTTAATTATCATTATGGCTAGTCTTGCAAAACTTCAGTTTGTTTCTTGTCTTGGATGCTAGTTGTTGAAATTCATCTAGATGTAAATGGTCATGAAAATTTTTTCAAGGAAACAAGGCCACAAATCAATAAATAGCCAAAGTAATTATCTTTCTCTATCCTCATCTTGATGAAAGGCTCAAAAATGAATATCTAATTGTAAAAAATCTCTTTGTCTTGTGGATTAATTTAAAGAAGAGGTATGAATATCAAAATAACAATTATCTACCAAAAGTTCATTATGATTGGATCCACTTGCATTTAGAAGATTTTAAAACTATAAGTGAGTATAAGTCAACAATATTTCTAATTAGTTCTCAATTGAAATTATATGGAGAAAAAGTAAATGATGAAGGTTTGTTAGAGAAAATATTTTCTATTTTTGACATATTTAATGTGCTCCTACAGTAGTAATATTGTGAAAAAGGGTTTTAGAAATATTCTAAACTAATTTTTTGTTTTCTTGTTGTTAAACAAAAAAAAAGACCTTTTGTTAAAAATCATGAGGCAAGTCCAACTAGCGCTATTGAAGCAAATGTGATAACTATACAATCCAATAATAGATAAAATTGAGGCTATGAGCGTGGTAGTGCCATCGTTGAAATTGAGGCTATGAGCGTGGCAGTGACATGGTTGAAATTATTACAACAATTGTAATGCTCCTATTAAAAATATAACTCACAACCAAAAGTAAGCAAGTAATGATGAGAAAGATGGAAGTTAAAATAGAAAGAAAGTAGATAACAAGTTCTATCATTGTGGCATGAAAAGCCATTGGTATCGTACTTGTCATACACCAAAATATCTTGTTGATCTATATAAAAAATCATTCAAAAATAAAGAGAAAAAGATTTAAAAAAAAATTCATTAGAGATAATGTTAATTTTGATCATATTCTCATTGACAATGGTTTTATGAATTTCACTTCTGTAGATGTTGCTATTTCTTTGTCACTCACCCCAAAAGTGATACTAGTCACTTGTTGAAACATAAAAACAGTGTTGCTAATCAAAACCCATGGCAACATAATGTGTTTAAAAAGTTTCTTCAAAATAAACATAAATCTAAGTATCAGCAAATTATACTATTTATATGTTAGAAAAGACTATACCAAGTAACCATAGTGGGTATACATAGTGATAAATGTAGCAATGTACTTACAGTTCATCTTGTACTTTTAGGAAATTTGAAATTTATTAACTTCTTTGTTCACATGTAAAGGTGTGTGAGAACATGAGAAGGGCTTCCTTGAATCTTGTTAATAGGATGTACACATTTTGAAAGATGGTTGAAATTTATTCCACCAAACTTTTGTCTATGCCACACAGGAATTATTGGAAACTAAGAACCTATTAATTATTAACCTAGTAGACTAAAATTAACATGAATAAGTAATGATATGGATTAGATAAGAGCACAAAATTACAAAGTATGTGGAAGAAATTTACATAATAGAAATGCTTGTCCCAAATAAAGAGACATTGAGATAGAGTTGCCATGCTTCTTAAAGTTATTGTAGTTCAAATTTGGTTGACTAAACATTGTTAAAATACATTATTAACTATGATTTTTTTTAGTTTTTTAATTTAGTTCTTAAATGAGCTTGTTTGGTTGTTGGCATGAATATATTTTTGGTATAAAAAGATGATTGTACTTATTATGTTCTTTTAGTGATACGAATCTTAAACCAAAGGATAAGAATTCAAACCTATACTAGAGTGTTGGTCCTAATATTGTCCTCTAAGTTGAACTAGTCTTCTTTTAGTAAGACACCCAACGGAATTATCAAAAACCCAAGATGTGAACTTTGACTATCCTTGGAACTTTACTTTTGTCCACTTGACACCCAATGGAATCATTAAAGACCCAAGATGTGAACTTTGACTATCCTTGGAACCAACCGGCACGCTTAAATTGTTGAGGAAAAGAAACTAATAGCTTAAATATGAACCTAAGAGGCTATCCTCAAATATTCAAAACAAGTTCTAAACTAGAACTCAAAGAAAAGCTAAAAGCTCTCAAGTTTGTAATTGATAAAAGTCTGAATTTTATTGTGGCTGAATGGCCTTTATTTATAGATTACAATGTGTAAGAATTAAGAAAGCCATTCCCTAGTTGGATTAGCTTTTTAGGAAACTAACTAAAGAAATAATTACTAAAAACTCCTACTCTAAGACAAAGATGAAAAGTATTGCCTAAACTATAAATTAAGCATTCCCTAAACTAACCAAGTGTGACTTGGATTTGTGTGCTGGCCGAATGTTACTTGAATTGGCTCTCCAAATGTGTATTGGATTTGTGTGCTGGCCGAATTTAGAAGTCCATTTGTGGAATGGAATTCCCGAAATTACAACTCCAAGTGCTGAATGGAATTGAACTGAATTTGAGCTGAATTGAAGCTTCCTAAAACTCATGTCTTCGGCCTTAGCTAGCTGGAATCTTCCTCTTTGATTTACACACTTGGCTCACCTTCCATAACACTAAGTATAATGACATATGGACTAGAATTGCCAACCTTCCAAATTTGAACTTGGATTGTGATGAGAAGTGGTCTAAGGATCTTGATTACACAAGTGAAAATCAGCCACACTCGATCCTTCATTCTTGATTCTTCATGGATGACTAGAATGACAAATGATGAGCTAAGTTCGGAAGTCTTCCTTGCTTTCCTTACTGCCTTAGTTTCTTGAACTTCAATTAACTTGGTTATAAGTGCTAAAGCAGCTTGCATTTTCTTAATTTGTGACCTAGTAATAGGCTCTCCAATGCTTTGTAATGGATCAAGGTGTGAATGTCTCTTTGTAGGAGAATTCTCAACTAAACATCCAACTTGTGCTCTTAGATTTGTCTCTCTTGAATTTGGTTGAGTAGTCTTGGCTAGATGGTTGATTGTTTCAACCTTGGCTCTTAGATTTTCATCACTTAGTTTCAATGTTTATTTTTATATAAAATATTTATTCAATTAATTAATATTTATTTATATCAATTATAAACTTGTATTAATATCCCTCTAATTATGGATAAGATATATGAGTTGTTGGAGATGAGGGGACTTCCCATAATCTTCCATAGGTGCTTCTAGGGCCTCAAAGACTTGATATCTTGATATTACAACTACTATATCATTCAAAGTTAGTTTAGAAGGACCCCAAGGTTCTACAATTAAAGATACGTCCTTCTTATGTCGACTTTTAGAAAGCTTCCCTACTTGACATTGGAGTACAAGCTATTTTACTGTGAGTTGACTTTTATTGTATGTATATGATGGGTTCTATGCAATCAAACTGTTCATTGATCAAAGCATTAGTTGAGTGATAGTAACAAGAGATGCAAACTTTTCACCCTCTGGTAGGTGAATCGACCATGACATTACAACATATTTAAGTATTGTGTGTTTACCAATAGATAGAAATCTAGTGATCAATCCAAACTAGTCATACAATTATAGATGGAAGACAATTTGTCAAACATTTAATGTTACATGCCATCACCCAATACTTTTGATGTGGTCAATTGAAGCTTAAGACAATTTCCACTCATTTAGAGATCCATAATTTAACCCATGACTCTATAGATTTAGAGGTAGTATAGTATTTTCGATGCCAAATATTACAAATTATTGGATTTAATATGAATGACAAGTTATGCACAAAAATATAATTGATGTACCTATTAATGTTAAGAGACATTAATCAATCATCAAGGTATAGTTGAGAAATGCCACTTTGACTTCCTTATATAGAGCATTATGTAGATTATTAGATACAGATACTTGTGGAGTTTGTAGTGCATCAAGCCTTTAAAACTATGGGTGTGGGAGAAATTATAAACAATTAGACTACATTGCCATATTAAAATTGAGCCTCTTTTAATTTTTCTAAATATGTTTAATAGACTTTGTAGTTATATGTGAGTTTTCTCTTTTTGTTTGTACAACTAGTTTTTTTTCCCCATTTACATACTACAATTAATAATATTTGTGGGTTGTTTTAGGTGAAAAATGGGTTTGACCTTTTATGATGTTGGATCTCATTTTTTTTGAGCTTCATCAAGACCGATTATTGATGGAGGATACTGTAAGTGTCATATAATTGACATATGTCTATTTTACTTATCCAAAAAAAAAATTTTATTGGGTTGATATTTAAAATTACTTTTTTTTTTAACAATTCATGTAGCAAGCTTATTCAAATAAAGAGCTGCAACAACTTCTAGATTATTGCCTACAAGAACGAGATATTTGGTATGTGAGTGTGCTATTCTTAATTTCAATATGTTTGAACTACATTGCCTTAGCGAGTTATAAAGCAATTCAACTACCAACAACATGTGCTAGCTATAACTGGCATGGACTTGAAACTGTATAAAACTAACCATTAAGGTGGAAAGGACAATAATTGAATACTGCATCATGCATCCTATATTGAGTGATGGATGAACCGAAAGGAGAACATTCTTCATGGGATTCCTATAAGTACACATATGGAATTCTTTTTAGAATATATGATTTGTGGGATTCCTATAAGTACACATATGGAATTCTTTTTAGAATATATGATTTGGTACTAACAAATTACTCACCTTCTAATAGGCAACCCAAAACATCACCCTACCCATGGTGTCCATGCAATTACATCAATTGTAAAGTCTTTTGTTATGCTTATGATTTGTTTTCCGACTACTTTTATATTTAGTTGCTTATTTAGTGTATTACTACTTTGCAAATTTTCATAGAGTGAATGTTGGGGTCTAGTATATACTCTAACCAATAATGCAATGAAAAATTCAAAGTTAGATCATAATTAGGTTATTGCCAACATTCAAGATGTGTGCTCATGCATTAACCCTAATTGGGAAGTCTCTAGATGTTAATACCACTTTCAATTTTTGAAGACCAAAGAGGGTCTTAGTAGTCACACAATCAACCATCTATATTTGGACCTTGTAATGAAGTTGATGCAAAGGAGATATTTAATTATCAATAATTTCTTCTTCAATTAGGAGAGCCACAGAAGAAAATACCTATAAACTACTCTCCACTACATATAGAGAATCTCATGCCATTCAATTTCCTACATTTGATTTATTCTATCAACATCATAAACATCATCCCAAGAGACCATGTTTAGATAAAATTATTCTATTTCATCTTGGATTGTCATAGACATAATCTCAAATTACACAAGCACCTTAATACTAATTGCATATGAACCCACATCCCTCCACTTCATAGGTAACAACCATATAAGAATGTTGGTCATCCTCTTTGTAAAACCTAAATTTGTTTAGACTCTTCAGTGAAAGAAACTTTTTTAGTAATTTGTTATGAATATAATTTTTATTTGCTTGATTCTATTGGATTATGATTTACATATTTTTATTGGTTTCATTACTAACTTTTATGTGCAATTTAGAACAAATTATGAATTTATTAGATTATGAGTTGTGCATTTTATACAGAAAATAAATGAATATAATTAATAACTATTTTTTTCCCAATAAAAGCCTAAAGTCAATGTTTATAAGTCAAGTTGCAAATCTACTTTTAAGATATCAACTTTAAAGCGACTTTAAAGCAAAAGAAACAAGCTTTCCATGTAACATCAAAGTTATCTTTTGAAAGATCAATTTTAAAGTTAATTTTCTAAATGTCAATTTGAGTAAATTGGGAATAAAATATAAAACATCAATATTTTATTAAATTTGTATAAAAATCAAAATATTGGTACAAAAAGGTCAAAATCTTCTTATACAGTTTAGACCAGACTTAATTCTCTTTATATGTTAAATTTTCCACAACAACTCTAGAAAAGATTGTTAAAAAAATATTAAAAATTACAAATTACATGTAACCCACTAGAATTTCATGATCATATATTTTTAATCACTCAATTCTTTTTATTTAAAAAATATTGAATCCTAGCTTTAATGAACAAAAATGCAATTTTCCCACAAATTTAATCTCTTGATGGTAAAAAGAGCTTGCATTTTTTTAAGTGCAACTCCTAAAAAAAATTAGACTTTTTCTCGTGGGATTAGAATTTGTAGTTCCAGAGAGTAAATTGTATAAATTTGGAATAAAGTAACCAGACTAATGTATTTGTGCTCAAATTTTAAGTCGAATGGCCTAATTTTGAGTAATTCTCAACTTTCTTAGATTTAGAGGTCAAATACTCCAAGATTCCCTCTTATTATTCAATAGTGGTTTTTAATCTTTATTGACAAACTAGTGAGATATAAGCATTTTTAGGATTAATTAAATTTACTTTTATAGCTTTTTATATATATTCACATTTTTGTTAATTACATATCTATTTTATTTATGTAAATAGATTTTTTTAATTTAATTTTTTCTTTTGTGATATTTTAAAAATAAATATTTACTCAACTTATTGTTAATATTTTGAAATTGATAGAAAACCATTCTTTTTTTTTAACTCTAAAAATTTTAGTTTAAGAATTATATGTTATTTATAATTTTATTTCCAAGTCAATTTTTCAAATTATGTTTTCTATTGACTTATACTCATAGATTCATTACATATTATAAAACTTGTTGGTAACAACTAGAAAATAGCAATCATGATAATGAATTTAATAATTGGTGAAGGATAAAATTCTTTACGTTAAATTTATAAGAGTAATAATGTACACATTAAATTTTTTTTTGAGTTATTAATAAAACACACATGAAAACGCAAGATGTGGACGGATAATTATGATTTTTATTCACGGTCACATCATTTTTCGATTTATAAAATCAATAAGTATAAATATAAAATAATTGGTATGTCATAATACTCTTGAATAACTCATGAAACTTACAAAGCTATACTGAAAAAAAAAAGAAGCATAATAATTAATAACTTCACAATTTCAATTAACTAATAAGGAATGAGATCGACTATTTCATTGCAAAATTGATCTGATATAAATGAATCTTGAGTCATTCACCCTACAATTGTTCCAGGGATTACAGGAGCAAATCATAAAATCTATTTGAATCATCACTATTTAAAATAGTTGCATACGAAATTGACTTTAAAGGCCATTGTTGCAATTCTAACTTTGAATAGTATCATGAAAACCAACATTTTCATATTTACAATAATACATCCCAGCATTGATGTGCATTAACTATAAACTAAACCGTATTTAGAATATATATCACGTGAATTTTCAGGATTGATACAGTAATTTTTTGTCCATAACTGATCCATTTCCCCTCCTAGATAATAACAATAATGCAATATGCAATGATATCAATTCTTAGGTCACAAATTTATTAAGTAGTGATAAAAATGTGGAAAAACTTAATAGCCAAAAAATGGTATGAAAAATGCAATTACAGATGTTATTCCAGAGAATTATATTATAATAAATTTATTGCGTTGCAATAAAATAAAAAATATATTCATATTAGTCTTTGAGGTTCATACCTAACTAAATTTGCTTTAGTTAAATCCTGTAATTTACACTAATAAAGTTAAGGATTATAAATATGAGATTTATTATTATAAGTATGATAATATACTACTATGACCGTACATTTTTTTCCCCTTATTTCTATAGAAGTCAGTTTTTCCAAAATTAATAGCAAAACTGACTTACTTATTATGGAGTAAATAATTAAAATAGAATTATTCTTTTAGTTTTGAATTAAAATAATAATATTCATGAAAATAAGATGATCAGATGTCATGCATTTGTTTTTTCTATTATTGTTTTTTCCTTTTTTCCCATTTGTAATTATCTTCATTGATTTTTTCACTTACACTTTTTGATGGTTGCCTTTACTGGCTGGTGAAACAAGGTTTTAGTAATTTTCATAAATTACGGAATTTCTTTCTAATCCCTCCAAGGTAACCAAAAAAAATATTGAAGTGATTCTTTCATTTTTTTTTTTCAATACCATACACTTACAATTGTTTATGACTGTAAGGTTTGAACCTTGAACTCAAAAAATATTTTAAGTGATTAGTTTTTTTGTTTTAATACATTACACTATTAAATTTTTATTTGCACCTGTAAGCATGACCCCTAATTCTAAGTGAGCACTTAATATCTTTTTATAATTGTATTTTACAACCTTGAAGTGAGCCCCAATTCTAAATGAGCATTTAAAAAATTATTATAATTGTATTTTATAACTTTAAAGTGAAGTTTAAACTCCAAACTCTAAAAGCACTTAATATCTTAATCATCATGTAAATGTTCATTCTAAATTAATGCTTTCTCTATGAGTCTCAACAACTAACAAATTAACAACTTGTACTTCTTGTTCTTAATTGATTCTTTCTCTTGACTTGATGAGTTCCAATAAACAACAAAATTACTTGTACTTCGATTTGGAAAAGGTGGTATGTACTTCATTACTTAAACAATAGAGAAATTGACAGTTTTGATCCTTAATATTTGAGTGATTAACAAATTTACTTCTAAAATTTTTACATCAATAAATCAAATTTTTGTAGTGTCAACTTTTGATGCTTTAATTACAATTGATAGATAATGTTCAAAACTTATGTAACAATCACATCACATATAAAGTTTTCTATGATTTTAGTCCCTAATATTTAGGGAGTCTACTAGTTTTAGTTTTTAAAATTTTTAGATCGACAAATCAACTTTCATGCACTAGTCCAAGTTTCAGCTCTATTTTGACCTTTAAAGTACAAGAATATGGCGATTGTTTCTTTATTTTGTCTTTAGCCTTTTCACAAATTTAACAATTATTTAATTTGGAGTTGTGTAATTCAAGATATGACTATTATAAAATGACCAGTTCATCAACCTCGGGTGTGAACTGAGTTTCAATTTGGTGATTTTTAGCTCAATTTGGACATTTAAAATTGTTAAATCATGCAATGTACTAAAAATAAAAGTTGTAGCCACATCCTCATGCTTCTCATTAGTGTGAGAGTCATCTAAATTGAAGTTTTTTAACTTGAGATATTGTTCATTAAATATAGTCTGCTCAATATTCTCGACTCAATTTTGGTAACACACTTCTATGCTTTTATTTGATCATCTTCTCTTCTTTTGATGAAGAAACATGAATACACTGGTAGTAATTAATTTGGCTAATTTAGCATGTAAAATTATATAAAATAGGGTTAAATTTGTAAGGAAAGAGACAAAGTTTGACTTTCATAATATGCACAATAATGCATGGTTGTTACATATAGTGCGTAATATTCATTATTTACGGCTAAGATTACTAGGCATCCAATCACATTCACTCCACTGACTTTCATCTTTAGGTGTCAATGTTAACCTAATACTTTTGTTGTTGGAGTATAAGGTTCAATATATTTTATTTTTTTCTTATTGATGCTAATCTAAAAAAGGAAACAATATATATTATTTGACTCTTCCTATTATTTAAAGACAAGGATATCAATTGTTTTTCAGTCATTTTAAATTGAAATTATAAGAACTAAACTCATTGGCCAAAATTTTAGAAACTAAAAATGTTATACTTTTAAACGTTAAGGATTTAATTTATCAAAAACTTTATGGAAATGTGGTCTCTACATACTCTGACTGTTAAGTCTTGAACGTTGTCTGTAAATTGTATTTAAATCATTAGAAATTAAACTATCAAAACTAGATTTGTTGAATTAAAAATTTTGAAACTAAATTTGTCAAAATAAAACTGTCAATTTCCATTAACAATGAAACTCAGAACTCTTAAGCGCACGGATGGCCATAATTTCAGACAGAGATGATTGTATTCTGTTCATATGCTGTCATTGTTTAAACATGTTATACTCTGAATTTTTCAAATTTTCACTAGTTCTTAAACCTTCAGAATCCCTCAAAAAAAAGAGAAAATTGACTATATTACTACATACAGGCAGCTCTATGCCCTCCAGTACTTCGAAATCTTAAAGAATACTAGGTAATGTGTGGTGCTAGCCCAGTTGAACTAAAATGGGATATTTAGCTATTTTTCCAAAAAAAAATTATTTTTAATTTATTTGGTAAGAAATCCATGATGAGTTTGGAAGAAATATTTCTATATTTTTTTGTTCATTTTTTCCTTCTTTTTTTAAAAATTTTATTGTAATTTTAGTGTGTTGTATTTTCTTTTTTCCTTCTATGTATTAATATGAAAAAAACATGATAAACAAGATGAGTTTTGTGGAAAATTTGATTTGGTGTTTTGTGGTTTAAGTTATTTTTGTTTTTATTTTTATTTTGAATAGCAAGATATGAATGATAAAGAAATCTATAAAATTACTCAATATGTACTATAGGAATATTAAAAGGAATGAAATTTGAAATCAATAAATCATTATATAACATGTTATTAAAGTTAATCAAATAGAAATTTTAATAATTAAAAAATATAACTTATCTGATATTGGGAAACTTTTCGAATAGCGTATGGAAGTTTTTGCAAATAGTTACTGGTTAGAGAGTTTTGGTAATCAAATTGAATTTTTTTGCAGTTCTTTCTAAACATGATTTTGAACATTTTAAATGAAATTTTTCCAATTGTTTATTAGTTTCAATTATCATAGTGTTCTAAAGGGCATTACATATTATTCCATTTTAGGATTTTTGTTATTTGATTTCGCATGTTTTCTTTTTTATAGGAATACCATGTTTACTTGTAAATTTGTGTTCATTATAAATAACTTTTCTATTGTGGCATATGTAGTAATAATATATTAATCTAAAGAAATTTAACATTATAACTACTTATATTATATTATTTTATAATACAAACCGAATTACATTAGTAATGAAATTATATGCATTTTTAGTACAAGTTAGTATTTCTAATCATCCTTGTTTGCTTCAATGTTAGTTGTGCAGTCTAACAAAATGTTGATTTTCCATTTTGTTTTGAATACTTCTCATAAAATGGAATTCCACGCAGGATGGAAAAAAACCATTGCAGTAATTTTTCGATTTCTTTTTTAACATATAGTTATAATTGCACCATCCACTGTCGAAACATATACAATAGCGATTGTTGTCTATCAAATTTGAGTAAAAATAATAAGTTTTTTTTATAAATATAGGAAGGGTAGAAAGGAAATTGTGTTATCAATAAGTAATTGAAAAAAAAGGTTGGTATAATAGATATATATAAGTAGAAAAATGGTTACAACTGAAGGTTATACGAAATGGTATAAGTTTTTCAAGTGATATGGGGATGTTGATTATGTTGACTATTTATTGACTATTATCTTGCTAAATGTTTAATAACAATTTTGGATAAGGTCTTGAGTAGTGTGTGTAAATAGCAAAAATATTATTGAGATTGTTGATTACAAATCGTAAAGTAGCTAGGTTTGTAAATGCATATATGTGTGTGTATTAAGTTTTTTGTTTTTAAATAAATAACATCTTTTGAATTTGTGTAAGAATAAAGTTGTTTTGAGTTTTATCAAATTTCATACAATGGATTGTAATTAATCATTGTATGAGAATGGGATGGACAAAGAGCATCAAAGCTATGAGTTTCCATTAGCAAATCAATTTATACAACAGAGAGTATAGGGTTAGGAATCATTGTGTGTTAGTTGAAAACAATCGCGTGTTTTTTTTGAACTAAAAGTAACTGATTGTATTAACTGTTGAAATTACAAAGTGAATACAATACAGGAGAGGGTCATTTAAGACCTCGTCCTAACACAGTTAATATAACCCAGTAGATCACGATTAATACATAGCAACTCGATAAAACGGGACTGCACATCCTAGCTAACCTAGTTAAGAGCAATAAAATCCCTAATTTGTTGGCTTCTACTAGCACAGCTCCCATTAGCAATAATCGAAGCAACAACGGACCAGGCAGATTTATCCGTCGTGACACTGGTTGGCCCTAACTTCTGTCCCCGTGCGGACTTACGCTGCGTATCATCGTGTGCTTGTCCCTCCTCCTAAGCTAGTACCCCAAAACCCTTAGTAAAGAAGCCTCGCCGATACCCGCATGTATTGACCACTAGCTTCGAAGACCAGCTGGATGGCTTCCATGAGACTGCTCAACTCAAACTCCCAAACTTGGGATACAATCCCAATGACCTAAAGTCAGAAACCCTAAAATAGAAAAACTGCCATACCAAAAATATATATATATATATTTACTGTGGCTATAGTAAAAGCTTTAGCCACAATTGCACCAAATTCACACATTTTTCGCCCCTACTTTGTTTTTTTTCCCCAGCCTGGTGGCTCACCCGTCTCAATTTAAATTTTACTTTCGAATAAAATTCGAAAACAATTGTGTTAAAATAGAATTATGGAATTTTGAAGTTCAACAAAGGATGGTTAAAAGATATGCAAACATACAACAAGAAATATATCAATTATTTGCTTCTTTTTTCTTTTGTTTTATAGAAGGAAGTGCGATTTTGATCTTAAGTAAAGGAGTAGACCAGAGTTGCCAAAATTACATAAAAGATAGATTATTTTGAGAGGTCACTAAATACGAGATAAAATCGGATGAATACGGGATTCTATATTAGTACAACGTCAATGGAAGATATTGACTGAGAAGTAATTTTATAGTTTAATTTCGTGTGCTTAAGTATTAAAGAATACTAAATAGTGAACAAAGTTGTATTTTAGTATATTTTGTTTAATAAGTTTAAGTTTTATGTTTTTATAAAACCTAAAGTTTAATTAAATTTATATGGACAAATCATACCTACCTCAATCACAGCCTCAAGCAAAGCTCCAAAAACAAACCAAACTTACATAAACACCAAAAGAAAAGGAATACACAGTCGAACCCAACTAAAAAAACCAAAAACAAACAAAGGAAAGATGAAAGATTAAAGGGTAAATTACCAAAACCCGCATGAGGTTTGGATTTATTACCAATGCCCCATTGTGGTTTGGCAAAACTACTAATACTTTTGCCGCTATATTTAACTGTTTTAATGAGCAAAATGACAAAAATACCCCTACAAAACATATGCAAATGCAACAAATAAAATACAAAAAATAAAATAAAATTTAAAAAATTATCCTAATAGTTTGTAAAATTTTATCTTAATATCTTGTATAATTAATACATTATTATAGGTATATTTTATATTTTATTAATTTAATTTATACATTATCATTGTTAATATAAATAATATAATAATTTTATATTAAAAATAAATAAATTTTAATAATCATAAACTTTTTTAGGTAATATAAAAAATTTTTGTTTTTGAAATTTCGTCCAAATTTTGTCCTTAAAAAAAAAAAAAAGCAAATGCAAATGCTAGAGGAATAAGAGTAATTTTGTCCAAAATTTTTAATTTTTTCTACAATTATAATGAAAACTGTTAAACTGGACTTATATGTTATAAAAACCTAAATCTCGAGATAGTATTTCACCAAACTATAGAGGGACATTAGTAATAAATCCAAACCTCAGGGGCTTTTTGGTAATTTACCCAAGATTAAATATAAAATCTCACTAGTTAGATGAGTAACCTAAAAGACTAATCATAAGACAAAAAATGAAAACAAAAGTAAAAACCAGAAGAAATCAACCAAAAAGAGGAGAAAACCATGAAAGCGGACACAAAAAACCAGGGAGAAAATAACGATTATGGGAGGGAAAAATGGAATACTTGTCCCAAACTGATAGTATAATATCTTACAAACGCACACGTACAAGAACAACAAAGTAGCAAAAGTCAAAATTGGATGATGGAGAACCGTACCTAAATAGGCTCGTTTCCAGTCACCATGTACAACTCCCTCTTTTATTTATAGTCAGATAAAATACCCTACAAAGAAGCCTTTGTAAACATTTACTGGAAACAGGTCATTTGGCTTATTCAATAGAGTTTGTGGAGATGAATGCTGGAGAATTTTCCAAGTCATTTGAGTTCCAGAAATTCCTTGCCAGAGGCCTCTTTCTTTTGTGCACCGCCGAAAACTGGGGTCTGATCTTATTACTTTGACTGAAATATTAAGATGAAACGAAAAAGGAAAAAAACAAAAGATTTACATGAATGGGAAAACAGCTCATTTCTTATTACTGAGCAAGTTGATGTTTAAATGTACAGCATTATTGCCAGGTATTTTGCAACCTACCAGTGCCAACGAGGAAAGAGCTGTTGGCATTTTAAAATGTTTTGAGCTTCGGGGACAAAAATTTATACGGATTTCTGCTGACTATATCGCAATATCCCATAGACATCCACAATACCAGGCGGAAAAACGGGATCAGTTGCTGCCCTTACTGCAACTTTGGCCACTGCAGTTACATTCACAGGAGGAGTGAACAAAGGACCAACAAGTGGTAGTTGGTTAAGTGTCTTTGCATGCTGGAGAACCTGCAGGTGTTTGTAAAGGAAAAAACATGAAAAATTACTGCAAGCGTGTAATCCTCAATGGTATTTTGCTCAAGTGAAAAACTAATCACTCAGTCACAGCTCAAGTGAAAAACTCCAATGGCAGTCACAATTATCACAGTTTCCTTATTAGGGTATATGGTTTGCTTTGGAAGGCCTTTAAAAAGAGCAATTGGGAATGGGCAAATAGAAGAAGAGAGCCAAACAAGCAGGGTATTTTTTTTGTTTTGTGAAGGAGAGGGAGCAGGTAGAGCACATGTAACTTGATCATGTTGATAGCTGTCTCTAAGTTTGGATATTAGAGAACATAAGGATGCCCTTGGGCCAACCTCATTTTTTTAAGAAAGATTGATTAATCAGTAGAATGAAAACTCCACTAAAACAGAACAAAGGAAATGAAGAAGAGAGTGGCAATGAAAGGACATCAAATATACCATCTCCATGGGAGAACCAATCACACCAAGAGGTAGCTTCATGCTGCCAACACGACGAGTTCCATATATAAATCCAGGTCTCAATATCACACCTGAAACAGAAAACACATGCCTTCAAAAGTTTCAAACTTAAAAAGATGAATAATGCTGCCAAATTCTACAACATATCCAACAGAAATTAAAAGCATATAAGTAGAATATGCATTCAGCTCAAACAACTCACCTCCATATAGACTACATACAGGAATAATAATAACAGCTCAAACAACTCACCTCCATATGTGTATCTAGTCAGTATCTCAGTCTCAGCAGCACGCTGCATAGTGATAGAGAACAAAAATCTATAAGAACAAGTTTGATGGGGATGAACTTTACACAATCAACAAGCACCCACAGTAACAAGACTTCCTTTACATAAATCAGAATTTTGAATTACTCATAGAATGAAAAATGCTCATTAATCAAACTAAAAATATAATTAATCCATAAGAAACCTACAACCAAGTTTAAATTCTATACACAAAGGACATGAGCCAATGAATTAAAAAACTTTGTGAAGAATACAGCGTCCAAAGTCACATATACAGGCTATCAATTGTGTAATTAACACCACACTTAAATGGACAATCAAGCACATAATAAAGACTGCCTCACCAAAGAAACTTTGCACATTAGATTATACTAGCAATTAATGATTTGGAAGCCATGCACAAGTTAATAGTACCACAGTTTATATGTTAGTGTATACAGATATTATATCAAATAGCTGCACAATCATATGCAAAGAACATCATTGTTTAACAAAATGCAGAGTGCTGATATACACAAGTTCTCTCTTCTTCTTTTTTTAAATGAAAAAATGAGGGCCATTTTCTACCAAAATAAGGAATTTAATTGGATACATAGTAAGGTAGTAACAGCCAATATAGGAGATTAACTTTTACATTATAGGATGGCTTATCACGGTGATCCACCAATTGCATAGCACCATGATAAAGAAACATAATGAAGAGAACAGCCACCAGAATCAACTTATTACAGAGCTTTTCTATGAGCCTTCATTCAAAACGGATGAGTGAGAAATAGGAAGTATTCTGGTCATGCAACAGCTCAAAACAGCTCTACACAATGATTATTACAAATTTAAATTAGCAGCAATACCATAACAAACTTCATATTATTTAATAATTAAATAAAAAATTTTGCCTCCATAACCAAATTAAAGAGGGAATCCTCATTTATGATGCTATGTCTTCCTTTACATTTTAAGACAAACCATCTGTCACATAACATTAGCAAATTACAATTTGGTTAAAGTTCTGCATAATTATAATGGTCAAAATTGAATTTGACTTGACAAACCACAGATTCATTTTCTGGAAAATTTCTTAAATCATTTCCTAGATTTTAGAGAACAGTTAACTGATTCTATTAAACATTACTAGAGCACTGTCATACAGTCCAAAAAAAAAAAAAAAGGAACAACGCCATTGGAGGCATCATGTCATACAGTTAAATCAGAATAAATAAATTCGAATGAGCAAACTAGTTATCAAATGAATACCTTGCCCTCATAATAACCCTGCAGCAAATAATTTGCCACACCAAAGTCGGCAGCAGAGATGTAAACAAACCTTTTCACTCCTACCAAAAATAAATAAACAAATAAATCAATACCAGAGAATTCAAATTTATATAATTGAGATTCAGAATCTTTTACATAAACACATCAGGTTGCTGCTGTAAATGAAATAAAAATTAAAAATTATTAACTATTTAACACAAAAATATGAATATGTGAGAACTTAATTCACAGCAATTCATCCCAACTTGCACAGATAAGCAACAGCCACCAAAACAATGAAGTGAAAGGTAAGAGAAATAATAATCCATTACAAATTTCAGCAGATTCTCTCTTGTGCAGGTTATTAAGTATCAGTATTGCATAGATCAATGGAGAAAAGATTACATAATTAATACTTGTATTTTGATTTAATCTGAGGAGCAAACTTCAAACTAAGCAAGCTCACATATCAGAGAAGAAAAATCTTGATGTTCAATAATTCCTTTCTATTTCCCTCCCAAAAGTATGCATTTGCTGCACAATTTTTTTCGGCTGCTACAAGATAATATAAATATGCAATTTGGGTTGTTTAAAAGCTCTAATGCAACTTGGAGATGCTTTATATTCTCCACAATTACTTAAACACAGTAAGCCACAACTAACCAAATGTCATTTTCACTCTTAACAATAGGTC
The DNA here is from genome assembly GCA_020080225.1 of Gynochthodes officinalis. NCBI lineage: Eukaryota > Viridiplantae > Streptophyta > Magnoliopsida > Gentianales > Rubiaceae > Gynochthodes > Gynochthodes officinalis. The sequence continues at coordinate 13,926,787 of CM034622.1, forward strand.
AACTGACAAACTCAGATTAGACCTTATATATCCAATAAGAAAAGGTGCATTGAAAAATAGAAAAAGCCAAGCCAACTTTGAAAACAAAAAATATTACAAGTATTTCATTTGTGAATTTTCAAGCTAGAAACAAAACTAGCAACATTGTTACAACATTTATAACCTCTTTCCTTGAGAAGGATACGTATCTTACCCAATACCTTCCTGCTGAACTTCAAAGAGGACATTTCAGACAGATCAAGTTCAAAATCAACAATCTCAGTGAGTGAAGATTTGGAATACATGTACTCATTTCTTCCTTCTTTCTCCTCTAGCTTAGATACCCTTCTCATTAAGAAAACACAATTTGGGAGTAAAGAACTACTTTGGAAGCATCATTCCAGGGAACCCCAACAAGGAAGGTCATTAGTATTCTCGCAATTTGTTTGGGGAATGCCTGAACATGTTTTCTCCCCAACCAAGAAAGCAAAAAAGAGCTCATCACTTATGGTTTCACACCATTGGAAGAAGTATTCTCAGTTGATGTCAGGTGTTTAAATGAACTCCACACATTCCAGCAGGTTTACAACACAATCATGGGGTGAATTCGTAACAGTGTTAAATGCAGGGAAAGTTACTTAAATGAACATGTAAAGTGAAGATACTTAGAAAAAGAAAATAAAATTTACTTAGAACAATACTTTGGAAACAATTAAGTGAGATAACCATAGCTGTCATCCAGTCATTCACAGACAAAGACCTGCTAAAGCAGCCCAATATTAATACTTCCAAAACAAAAAGGATTCATTTCCCACACTACCATCAAAATATCATTTATTCATGTCTTAGTAATGGAGTTTGAGAAGAAATTGTTTACAGTCATTACTTTCATAGTACCTTTATCATAATTAATTATGTCCTCAAATAGACTGGAGAATTTACATGAAGTTAGAATGGAATATCAAGAAGAAATAATCTATATTCCAATACCTTCTTCTGCAGCAGCTCTAATAGCATTAATGTTTGCAGTTCCATTGATTTTATACATGTGTGAGTTAGAACCAAAACCACCCACACAAGATATCTGCACAATCAAAATTTTCAGTGTTGTTACAACTTTTAATAAAACCAAAGAATTTGAAAACAAAAGGCAGGAAAAGGAGATCTTTCAACAGATTTTGTACACATAATGCTAGTCCCCTAGAATCAAATTAATAAAAGAATAAAAAGGCTAGGAAAGACAAAAATATCAGTACAAAGAGAACAGGTTACTGAAAATCCCACAAGAGCACAACTCTCATATTGAATATAATTATTAAAAACACTGTTCATATGAGCCCGTATCCAGTCCCCTTATCTACTTATCTGCATAAGGTCAAGGATGAAAAGAACAGTGTAATTTGTCTAAAGGAATTGACCAGCTTGCCTTCCCATTATTTTCAACTTTTTTACACTCTATTTTCAAACAAAACAATAAATCTACTGTAAACTTACATCTCTACCACACCAAACAACCCCTCCCGACCAACAAATGCATCCATTATATGTTGAACATTAGTTTTGAGTTGATCAAGTTCTCAAACTTGTACCAACGGCCACTTCAACATGTTGGAAAGTAGCTTCATATTGTTTAGAATTTGGACAATTACACCCTCAACAACTGTAGTAGTTTCAACTTTGATTACAAGTTAATGAACAATTGATGCCTCTTTGCCATTGTATGCGTGGAAACTGTCATTTAACATGTAAATGAATTCTACCAAGTCCTAACAGGACCTAGGCATTCCAGGTCAAAAAAAATCCATCTTAGGTAATTGGTTGGAAGAGGTAGTCATCAACAGTTCTGGAAAATTAGCCAGTCCTAGCAAGAACCGAGGCAGTCCAGTTCAAAAAACTTATCTTTAGATGGATCAAGTTGGGTTGGAACAGATATTCACCAAGAGTTACGCTACCTCCTGCAATATCTCCACTTTTAGATAGATCCTGGATTTGTATTTGTGCTATCTTCAATCCTAATAGCATAACCTTCACTTACGTCAAAAAGGAACTAAAAAGACCTAATAGATCCCTTAACAGCAGAAACTAACAATGCTGATGACAAATGTAACAACGCATGATGAAACAAATAACACATCAACATGAATTAAACCAAATTCCAAAATCAACATCTTAAAAAAAGCATTTCATATATCACCCATCAACTTCCTACCGTATGGAAAATCTTATAATATATCTTCTTTTCTGAGAAAATCTTCACAGAGGAAAGTGAAACTTTAGTCAAAATCACTAACCAAATTTCAATTAATTTCCCCCATGTGGGATTCATTGAGAGATAACTAATAAACTCTGAAAGAATAGAACAGCACGACTTGAGGAAAAATGTATTTTTGCAGAAAATTAGGTAAGAGCTTCAATGAATGGTTTAATTTCATAATTAGGACACAAAGTTAGGTAGCAGCTCACAAATAATCTATAACATTAAGGAAAGAGTAAATCAGCTAAACAAACAAATGGCTGAGCGAGAATAGGTAGCTGATATTCAGTACTTTAGGAATATTTGAAAGTATAATGAAGGAACTTTATTGCCAGTCCAAAGTTCTAATCCACAACCACCTTCTAAAACCTAAGTCCAAGTTTAGGCAGAAGAAGGGATTTTAAGTGTTACGTACTAATCCATTATCCAGAGCTTCAAGTAAATATAATAATGAGTACCACACAAAGTAAAACTTGCAAATGAAGGTTACCAGCAGCAAACCTAGTATATCTACTTCAAGGAAGTGTAGTAAAAGAATAGCAGACTCAGGAATCTATAGCATTCAGGGGGACAATAAACTGCCAACCCTTGTTTTGGTACATTATTAAACTTAGTTGCTATATACATGGTACACATTTCACAATTTATACTTTTCCCCATCATGTCAGTTAACACTTGACCTTCAAGTGCTCCCCAACAGGACTCGAAGCTCACTACAATCACCAAACCCAAATACAAGAGGAAGAAAGAAAGATAAAGAGATTGTAAAAGCTGGCAAAACACATTGTAAAAATTTGGTACATTATTAAGAATAGCAGACTCAGAAATCCAAAATTAAGGAGGACAATAAACTGCCTACCCATGTATTGGTACATTATTAAACTTGTTGCTATAGACATGGTACACATATCACAATTATACTTTTTCCCCCATTATGTCAGTTAACACTTAATGTTCAAATGCTACCCAACAGGACTCTGATGCTCACCAAAATCACCAAACCCATATACAACAGGAAGAAAGAAAGACAAAGACGAGATTATAAACGCTGGTAAAACACATTGTAAGAATTTGGGAGAATACATACAACAGATGTCACTCCTTTTAAAGCATCCTTCCATGAATCATTTGAAAGAAGGTTTCCTGCTTGCAGGCAAAGTGCAAAATGTTTTAATCTCCAATTCGCAATCCAAAGAATTAAACAACACCACAAACAAGAACAGAAAAATGGAACACCTTGATGCCAGATTGTATTATTAGCCCAGGATTCTTGTATAGCAGCCCTTCCTGTTCTACAAGAAGACAAGGTTAAATTAGGGTGAAACATTCCCTTATAATAATAAAATTTATTCATTGTATGGTTATACAAGCAGGACATGATCATAATACGGACATGTTCATTTATGACCTTTTCTACTCCATTCACAAGCTCCAAACATTGTTCAGTAATTTATCATTGCAAAAGCAAAAGGATTATTCAGTAAGGAGAATCTACATTTCTTGAGTGTATACGGTGATCTTGAGATAATAAGATTAAGATCCCAGAGATTTGTTAGTTGTGTTGGAATTTACAGTTAAAAGTACAATTTAGATTAAATGAAGAGAAACAGATCAGATATCCATCTGAAGTTATTTTGATCAGGATGAGATATAATAGGAGAAAATAAAAAAGAGCAGGAAATAAATAAAACAACAACTAAGAATGGACCACATAATTAGGAAACAGTACGGTGGAACAAGCAGCAGGCACAGCACTTCAAGAGAAAATAAATAATTCAAAAAAAAATAACAGAGACAATGGTATCAATCTTTAAAAGAGAAAATGTATAAATAGAAGGCAAGAAACCAAACCTATCATCACTTGATGGAACAAGCAGCAGGTTCAGCATTTCAAAATTTAAGAGTGGTGCAAACATTGAACTGCTTTTTAGAGAGAAAAAATTCTAAGGAAACAGCATACTTACTGACAGATATATGGCTTAATATTTACTAACCATACAGCATGCAATTCTATAGATATCATCTTTCTTATATCTATATGCCAAAACGCAAATGAACTCAATCAGAGTGCCCCTCTCTAACTACTGTAATAACTAATATATTATACTGACAAAAACATCTCCACTTACAGCACAAGCTGAAACAGATTAATGCCATTATGTAGATCCATTTACACTGCAATTGACTCTAATGCATGACTCAATTCCATTTTGCTACATTAAAAAGCATCAACACACTAAAGATGGAATACTTCAGAAAAAGTTAAGGTTAGTAAAGCTAAAATTTTCATCTATAAATTGCAAAAACCACCAACGGTAGGAGCATCCACTGGTTTCGTTATTAGTATTTCATTATAGTAACTAATTTACAGCACAAAGACCAGGGATACCTAAAATACATAGTAATTCTCTTCTATTTTTGTTTCCAAATATATATATCAATAATAAAGCAGTAAAAGCATTGATGAGGAATACAAAGATATAAAGACATGAATTTACCTGCTAAGGCTAGCAACTGTCAGACCACGATCTAAAGCTTCTCTACAGATGTGTGAGCCAACAAACCCATTTCCACCCAACACAAGCAGCTGGATACAGCATTAGATAAGAAGAAAGTCACCATGCACACTTTAGCATAACTCACTATCGCACTACAATCTGCTGAGGTAATTCAAGGAAAAACCATTACATACCTTCTCTGATGGGGGAGGAGGGACATGAACTGTGTCAGCCTCCTCAGTTTTAGATGCTTCATCAACTTTAGTAGGATCTGAACAGAAAAACCGTTGATTTCTTGATATGGCCATGCTCCTGCATTAGTTAAAGAGTGGATAACTAATATCAGTTGCATGAAGCCAGCACCTAAACATAATAACTTTGCACAAGCAAATAGTCTCCAATCTAAAGTTTCAAATACCACAGTCAAGTTAATAAAATTATATGAAGTGATGAGATAGGAAGTTCAGGAGCTCACACCATGATTCTCTAACCAATACAACTTGACAACCAACTAAAAGATTTGAAAGTTTATGAAGGGAAGGGATGTTTTTCAACATTAGAGAAGTTTCCAGCCCATAGAAACCAAGACCAAGTATACTAAATGTCTTTCTACGTGTGTCTAGAAAAACAGAGCCAATCACCAGTCAACTAAAACCTAGCATAGGTTAATAACTGATGGAACAAATCGATCAAGAAATCAATGAATCAACAATAGGGAACATGTATAAGAAAACTTTTTTCTTGTTTTCATAAAATATCAAATTGTGCATTTCTTTACTTACTTGATTGTCAAACTTCTTAAGTCTTTTCTATTTCATTTATATTCTCATGCTTAATCATGATTACAATCCTTGAAGTTCACTGAAGCTATTCTGCTAGCAAAAAAGAAGAATGACTGCAAATACTAACTCTGCGGTTCAGCTAAAGCCAAGACAAAACCCAATCCAAAAGATTTATTACTCTATCCTTAACCTCTGTTGAGACCTCCATTCCAATGTCTTCATACTTGTCAAGTACCACAATATTGTCTTACTTTTCAACACGACTGACACCTTAGGACCTGTAGTTATAGAAGGCCAAAGCAATTTGCAATCCATACCGTACTTATTCTGGAAATGAGTGTAACTTCAGAGATGCTCTTGGATGCTCTTGCAAGTCCAAGGAATGTATCTTGAGATAGAAGACCAAGTTTAACCAATACAATGGTTCAAAATGAGACACATTCCAACATGCCCCCCACCATCCTCCCCCAACCCCCACCCCCCTGGAAAAAGAAAAAAAACCAACAATTTCAAATGCATTTGGATACAAGAAAACAATACACTTCAAATAATACTGCAAGTCCAACCTCGATTTTTAATAAAATTAAACCACATTTCGGCAATTGGTGAACATCATTCTAGTATTTGACACGTGCAGCTTCACTCGCACAATTAATGCCATGCCTAATCGCTGAAAAAAAGCACAAATAAACTACCTAATCTAAGCTACATTAAATATTTTTCCCCTCCTTAAAACCCAAGCAAACATAAGTTCCCTTTATCCAGTAAAGAATAGGCATTATGTGCCCCCTCCAACCCATAAAATTTAATTAATCCAAAACCCACCATAGGCATTCTAACCCCAGTGGCAAACTACATTACCATCGATTATAACCATAAACGAAACTAAATCACTATTACGCAAACTAACACACAGAAGTGCTAGTAATTAATCAAACACAAGACACAATTGAAACAATCCAAACACCATTTTATAATCACTAACAAAGCAATAAATCCGAACAGGAAAACTTTTTTTAAAAAAAAGGAAAACTTAAAATTGCAAATGGAAGAAAATTTGAAGCGCGTTTATAACTTACGAGAATCTAGAAAGAGAAAATGGAGACTTGATCAAGCGCAGCATATTGAATGATCCTGAATTTGATCGCTCCTTTGATGTCAGTATTGCTGAGTAGTGAGGGATTCGACTTGGGGAAGAGTGTATCCGATTTTCCTTTTTTATATTTCTTTAATTTTTTGTAAGTTTTTGGAATTTTCCGATTTTTTTATTAAGAAGAAGGCTCTGGGCCACTTTTTAGAAGTTGTTGAGACGTGAGGAGGCGTGGCGTCTGCTCCAAGTTGCAGGCCTAAAAAGTAAAAACCACGTGGCTAAATTTGTGCCTAGGGTGGCTGGGACAAAATAAAATGAAAATGTTTTTTCTTTGGATTAATACTGTAATGTTCTCCCTATTCCGGAAAAAAAATTACTTTCAAATTAGTGCAACCTTTTGTAATTATAAATAAAGTATAGTGCCTTACTTTTGATTTTAGATCTTATATATTATGATGATTAGTAAAGATAATATAAGAATTTTATTTAAAAATAAATCTTTTTTTTTTGAGATAGAAAAAATTTTTAGAAGTGAATTTTTCTTAGATAGGAGAGTAATTACTTTTTTATTGTGAACCATTATAATTACTACAAATAAGGATATTCTTAAAATTTAATTTAAAAATAATCTTTTTTGAGAAGAAGAAATTTTTGATAAAAAGAATGCGTGATCTGTCCATTCAGAAAAAACAATCAAATAAAATGGTCTTATATTAAAATGTTTAATTGAAATGGTTAAGAAATAACCACCAAAATAGTCATTCAACTATTAGCCAATGAGTTTTTTAATCATTCACTCTTAAAACGGAAAACAATAGTCTCTCACATTCATAAATGTACTCTTTTAATCCTCCATTACTATTATATCTATATTTCTATCACTATTCCATCTATTTTTCATAAATGCACGAGGGCTTATTTGACGAAAAAATAAACAGAATAATGACGGAGGTCCAAAAGAATACATTTATAAGATGTGAGGGACTAAAAAACTCATTGGCCAATATTTGAGGAACTATTTTAGTGATTATCTCAATGGTTAATGGTTTGATCATTAAGCTAATCAATATCTAAGATGTAAGAGAAGTCAAGCATGGAGGCAAGAATTGAACTCCAAAAAAAATTTCAAAAAATCAAAGTTCACAAATAAGAAGATATTAATTATGAAAAAAAAAACCCTACACCAAAAGGGGGTAGGATCACAAAAGATAAAGTTATAATATATTCAAAATTAAATTGAAATGAAAACTTACTTTTATTAAAGTTTCAAACTTGAATGTCAAATTCTAACATACAAATAAAGCTTCTTGAAATGTCTTCTCAAAACGATTACAAGAGTATGAAAAAAAAAATTAATATAAGATAGGATTGGGAATAGATGAGGCTCAAGGAATGCTAAAGGAGTGGCTAAACTTTAATGGCAAGAAAAGGTTATGGTGAAAAACCGATGATCTTCGTCTTTAATCTTGAATCCTTTTATAGACAAGAACTTGAATTTCATTTGAATTTGAATCTCCATTTGAATTTGCATTTGCTTTTCTTCTCTAGCTATCTAGGTCTAGATTAGCCTTTATTCCCCACCTTTTGAAAGTATTTTGTATTTTTGGGCTGACATGCTTGCTAATTTTGTTTCTTTCAATAGTAATCTTATCCTTCAGACTTTTCTAATTTTGCTTTGATGAATTATTGTGGAACCTACTGCCCTTCAACAGCTAATGAATTTTGTCTCCATCTTCATCCTACAGTTGCAAGAAAAGACGATAATTGATGCGCACCTCACGACTATAAGGAGCCGGCAATACGCAACAAGCGAAATAGGACTCAAGACTTAACTTGTGAAATTGTTAAAACCAACAGAATTGAAACTAATGAATGAAGCGTCGCCACAACCTAAGGTTCTACTAGATTGATAAGACTCAAAGGCGCCACAAACTAGTCAACTTTGATAAGCCCATTGTTCTTTAAAAGAACAAAGAGATTGATTCATTCAAACTCTCAATGACGTAATGTCAAAATTTTTCTAATCATGTGTCTCTATTATCATGGCCGAATGGCTTTTAAATAAGTTACAAGCTTATCTTAATAAGGAAACAACTAAACCCTAATCGTAATCTAATTCCTAAATGAGGCAGCCAAGTCCTTTAATTAATGAAAGAGCAGCTTTAAAATAAAAAGGAAACAAAAACCCTAATGCCTATTGGACTTGCAGGTTTGGCCTTTTACAAATTTGGCTACTAAAATAAGGACTAAATTTCAGCCAAAATAAATAAAAATCCAGCAAGGTGGCCGTTTAATTACCTAAATTCGGCCCCTTCAAGAGTTAAAATAAAGTTACAAAATTTAATTAAATAACTTGGCCTATCATCACACTAGAATTTGGCCACGGCAAAACTAGTATTCTTCAAATTGGACTTGCAGTAAATTAATGATTTGCAAGTCTTGGCCGTATATTTGATGGGTTTGGATATCATAAATTATACCACTTAAGATATTGTTTGAATTGTTTAGACTTACCTCTCGTCATTTAGCCCCATAATATGTCACGGGTGGTCGAATGCTTGGCTTGTAGGTTGAATGGCTCCTGGGATCCCATCATTCCCCTCTCTTGGAAAGGATTCGTCCTCGAATATTAAATTACACCCTTGAGAGAAAATCAATATACTTTGACCCCCTTAGGGAGTAGAAGAAATAGTTTGGCCACAGAAAATGATGGCTTTTCTTTTTACTTCTTCTGGAGCTACTCTCGTAATTGCATTTTACTGTTAATCTTTGAAGGCTCCAAATTTGTAGCGGAGTGTGGTAAAATTTTCTTTATCCAAACACATAGTAAAGGCATCGAAAATTGTCATTTGTGGCATGCATATTTATGGCTCGAACAGTCAAAACATTTTCAACCAACTCGAACTCTTGGTTTTGACAACCCTCACTTAATGGATTTGCCCTAATTGAGGCATCGGACTCTTATTCCTCCTCAACCTTTTTCTTCTCATCACTAATCTAGAGTTGATCTTCATAAACTTGCACATGGCAGATGTTCTCCTTGTGCTCATCATTTTCCACGGCTGGAGTACTAAGTGATCTCATGGTCACTAATGCTTATTTTCCATTTAAAGACTCTTTATAACTTACCATTGAATGTATAGATTTCAAGGTAGAAATTGTTTCTCCCACAACGGTGTCTTCTTCATTGTTAGTTTCAATTAGATGAGGCATAGAATTATTGGATTTACTGTCAAAAATCACATCCCTATCATCTAAGGTGATCAGCACTTGTTTATTAGGACATTGGGTAGGTATATGATTTTTGCCTTGACATTTAAGGCAAATGATATCTCAGTAGTATTCGGTGACATTTTTTGAATGTTGTTACAAATTTCACAACTTTTTGTACAGTTCTCTATCATAAAAAGATGGAAGAAATCTCTTTCTCATAGTTGTCTTTATCTCTGCCCAATAGCAGATAGGGCACTCTCTATTTCTCTTGTGGTATTCTACCATATTTAGTGTAGAGCACTAATCAAGATCAAGCAAGCCTAAACAATTGAGTTTCGGTAGCAAAATTTTGGGCAGCTTCACAATTTGGATAAAGAGTAATGAAATTTGGACAGAACCAAGATGCTTTTGCGTGGGGGTGAGCTGCGAGTTAGGGTTCGTCGTCCGGAGGGGGGGTTGGGGGGAAAGGAGGCAATGGGAATGAAAGGAATTTAGTGGTGTGGGTTTAGGGTTGGTCTGGGTGAAAAGGATAGAGGGGATAAAGGCTTGGGTTGTTTTTTAGTTAATTCCAATTTTGCCCATAGTTAAAAAGTCATGTGTAATGCACAAAGGGTCATTTAACAGCAAAACAAATGGAATAGTAATTGAGGACCAAAAGAGTATACTAATGAAAAGTGAATGACTATTTGTTCCCGTTTTAAAAGTGATGGACTAAAAAGATCATTCACCAAAATGTGAAGGACTATTTTGGGTGTTATCTCTTATAAATAAAATATAGTACCTTATTTTTTAATTTTAGATCTTATAGATTATGATGATTAGTAGAGATAATATAAGAATTTTATTCAAAAATAAACCTTTTTCTTGAGATAGAAAAAAAATTGGAAATGAAATTTTCTTTTAGATAAGAGAGTACTTACTTTTTAATTATCGTAGTCACTACAAATAAGGATATTTTTAAATTTTAATTTAAACCTAATTTTTTTAAGGAGAAGAAATTTTTGATAAAAAGATTGCGTGAATTGTCTAATAAAAAATACAATCAAACTAAATCGTCTTATATTAAAATGTTTAAGTGAAATGGTTAATGGTGTGATCATTAAGCTAATCAATATCTAAGATGTAAGAGAAGTCAAGCATGGAGACAAGAATAAGAATTGAACTCCAAAAAAATCTTCAAAAAATTATAGTTCACAAATAAGAAGATATTGATTATGAAAAAAAAAATTAAACCCAAAACAAAAAGGGGATAGGATCACAAAAGATAAAGTCGTAATATATTCAAAATTAAATTGAAATGAAGACTTACTTTTATTAAATTTTCAAACTTAAATGTCAAATTCTAAAATACAAATAAAGCTTCTGGAAATGTCTTCTCAAAACGATTACAAAAGTATGAAAAAAAAAATTAAATTCAAGATAGGATTGGGAATAAAGAAGGCTCAATGAATGCTAAAGGAGTGGCTAAACTTTAATGGCAAGAGAAGGTTATGGTGAAAAATCGATGATTTTCGTATTCAATCTTAAATACTTTTATACACGAGAACTTGAATTGAATTTGAATTTGAATTTGAATATCCATTTTGCATTTGAATTTGAATTTGCATTTGTTTTTCTCCTCCAACTATCTAGGTCTTTATTAGACTTTATTCCCCACCTTTTGAAAAGTTTTTTGTATTTTATGGCCGACATGCTTGCTGTTTTTCTTTCTTTCAATAGTAATCTTATCCTTTTGACTTTTTCAATTTCTCTCTGATGAATTACTGTGGGACTTGCTGCCCTCCAACAACTAATGAATTTTGTCTCATTCTTCATCCTACAGCTATAAGAAAAGACCTTAGTGGAATAAAATCTCTCTCTCTCTCTCCCCCTCTTTCTCTTTCACATTTCAAAAGGATCCTGTGCCAATGGACCCAATGATTTTTCTCTTAATATTTTGAATTTGAGAATTTCACAATACTCTTCTGCCGTATATGTGTCTTTTGTTATAAATTGAATAAGAGACTGCAACTTGTCTTTATTATCTATTTTGGAATAATCTTTTGTCTAGCTTGGGCTAGCATCATTTTGCTTGACAGGTATGCTTGGTTTAGCTACTTGTTCTTTTAAATGTGACTGACTCAAATGTTAAATACTTTTTAAAATTTTGTAATTTTCACGAAAATAATTGAAAACTGTCTCTCGACAAATGGAATAAGTCGCCCACCATTTAACTTTGAATTTCCTTACCAAAGATATAGGTAAATGTTTTGAATAGTATTGAGTAATTTTATAACTCCAATAAAATATCCAAAGAACACTGTGTTGGATTATGCCCTAAGGACCAGTCATGTGATGATGGTTTAGACATATATTGTATCATAATGTTTATAATTAATGACAATGATTATTATGTTTATTTCTATATCTACATTTAATGAATAAATATGATAATATCCCAAGAATTTAATTATTCTAAAATTATCCCTAGTCAAGTATTATCATTAAACGGACAATGGTAATACATTAAAACTAGCATGTGTAGTGATTGATGACATATGCCATGATATGAGATATCAAATTAACACATGGGTACATGTTAGAGAACAATGTACTGGATTGACCTGCCATGAGAAATGCTACATGGGTTATTACATGAAGTTTCATATGCATATCTCATAGTGATGATGGTGTAAGTGATCATTAGACTTGAGATCATCAAAGATCTCAACAAGAGGAGTTGTATGTTTTGATACTACTAAACGTTACTTGTAAAAAGTGAACTATAAAAGTAGCAATTGGATATGCCATAAATCATGTAATGAGAAGTTGAATGACCAAGATAGGATTTGCCCTTCTTAAGTAATGGGAGTGATATATTTGAGCCCCTTGATCAAGTGAGATCATAAAATGTATAGCCATGCTCAAATGAGTCGATATGTGATATCAGTTCATTTGCTTAGATGTGTCTACCTGGGATAAAAAAAAACACAAATATTGAACTATGCGAGTGTGACACGCTCCATGACTCGTTTTCAATTAAGATATTTAGGGCAAAAGAATTGAATTACATGGTAACATATATCACAAGAAAAGTAATGTCGAATTACTAACATTCTTATAACTTGGGTAGCATTGATGTGTTGCTAGACACCGCTCAATACTTATGGTATAAAATAGATTTTATGTCATTGCTAACGTTATAAGAATCTATTAGGTCGCACATTTAGATTGTATCCAAAAAGAAGTATAAAATTCATGTGATGAATTTTTTTTGGTTAATTTAAGAATCCTATTGCGAATAGGACTCTATAAGGTTTTCCGGTTAAGGGCGGTATTTGAATTTTTGACTAAATTTATTTGGTTTTTTTTAATAAATTTGAAATAGTTTTGGATTTATTAATTCATGTGAAAACCGAAATTAAAAAGTCAAATTAGAATGGGATTCTTGTCTTGGCAGCCACTAAAATTTAGAAAGTTCTAAAATAGATTAGAACTTATAGTTTAAGTAAAACTCTTTAAAAAAAGTTTTATCTTAATCTATTTCTATATATATTTGGACGTATAATTTCAGCAACTACTTAGCCCTAATGTGAGCAATAAGATCAAGTTCTTTTACTGCATCAAACAAGTCGAAATCAATTTTCTTGGTGAAGCAAAATTCTGCAGCAAAAGACAACAAAAAACTGAACCTTGTTCAGCAAAAATAAATTTGTGGCGTTTCTTTTGAAGAAATAGTCATGAATTTTATCAAGAAAACAAGAAGCCTTTTATTTGGAGAAAAATCAGCCACTACTTCTGTGTTAAAGGAATAAGAAAATCCGAAACTTAGAGAAGCTTGGAAGCTGAAAACCGAAAGCAGAAATCCATGCTAGCACCATTGGGTTTTTGCTGCTTCTTCTTTTGGTTAATTGTGTGAAAATTAACTTAGGACTTGGAGATGATCGTGTAAATACCATAGAGGCAAGTTTGTGATGTAGTTCGACAATTAATAATCTTCGCAAAAAAGTTCTATCGCTACCGATAAAGGTAAAACTCCTCACAACCAATTTGATTTCACTTCGAAAGGATCCTTGGAGGAAATAAAAAAAATTTAAATTTTCGCTGCGTGTTGTATTTGATTTCCTACACACTGAATTAGGTAAGAAATTGAATCTCTTTTGAGTATTCTGGAGCTTGACCTTTCATCTTTTGCAGAAAAAGATTTATATGCCATTTGAGCTTGTGGAGGGAAAATGTCATCTATAACCTCATAGTAGATCCACCAATGGTAGAACCAAATAGGAATTTGTTGAATATCATAATTAAAAATTTTATGAAAAATGAAAAACCATGAATGATTGAATGGTCTAAATAAAAAAGCTTCATACCAAGTTTATCTATAATCTTGGTAATTGTATCCACAAGAAATATATTTGACTGAAAATTTTGTTCATAAATTATAGCTCATTCTGAGAAAGGACAAATCTTTTTAATAACTACTTTTGCATAAGCTATTTTGGCTGGATCTTCTTTGTCATAAGTTTGATGAATTTCAATTGATCCTTGTTGCAAATTTTACACGCAAGTGCACGTGATCGTTAACAAGTAATATAGAGTGAATATAATTTATCGTCCCCACAGAGACTAATGAATTATTAAATACCGAAATTAAAATAGTTCTAACTTTATTTGAAGGAAAAAAAATATTTTTTAGCTAAATTAAAAGTAATTTTAAAACTTAATTAAAATTAAAATTAAAAACTAAACAAAGCAAGTTAATGGATTAAGTTGACGAAAGATCTAGGGTTTTCGATTTCACCTTAACTAATCCATCCTAATATTAATCTATTTCTATAATCTAATTTAATTTCCTGGTTGATAGTCGAGATTCCCTAATTTATTTACTAGTCCCTCCCGAGATCTAATAAAAATCCCCCTAATTGCTAATTCATCATATTCCTATGTGAATTACAACAATTATGAAGTCATTAATTTCTATGGATTCTCATGCAGCGACTACACAAACCATGCAGATATATTCCTATCCTACATGCAATTCATGGCATTTATCTCAATGAACTTGACACATAACTCCCCTTCCAGTTCGTTATGATTAACAAATCATCTAATTAGTGATCAAGTAATTAGAAGCATTAAGCACAAAGATAAATACTCAACCATAGAAAATTAAATCAAATTATATTAATAGAAAAATATTAAGACTTCATAGTTAGGCTACATCGAAACCCTAGAAAAAGAATTTAGTTCATATTAATATAAAAGAACATCACCAAAAATTCAAACATGATTGAAAAGAAAAAAAATAAAAGATAAAATCCAAACAAAAGCCGTAGATGATTGGTACTTAAAAATAATACTTAGCCAAAAATTTCATGACAAAATACAAAACTTAAATTACTAAAATTGCTAAATAAAACTAAAAAACTAAAACAATAAAAGAAAGCTAAAATTGATAACTAAAATAAACTAAAGAAAACAAGAAGAAGACAAAAAAATAGCATAAAATATGTGAGGGAAGAAATTGCTCCTGCTTTGTTTGCTTCACCCGAAGCTTCTAGAGGAAAGAAAAAATTTCTGCTGCTTGCTTTGCATGTCAAGCTTGGCAAGTTGCTATTTGCTAAACTATCGCAACCAACAAGAACAAAACAACGAAGAAAGATCAAGAAAACAACAAAAGGATGGCTGAAAATTTGTCAGAGAAAACCGAGGAAGATCAGCTACTCCTAACTAATGAAAGAAAGAAAAACAAGACAAAGGACCGAAGAATGGGTTTTTTTTTTTCTCGGTTGTCTTCTTTATATAGAGCCAAAGGTTGGTTGTTTCTTTCTAAATCTTGCAAACCCGATTCCTTCTTTGCTTTGCTCTTTGTCTTCAACTTTAACTTGGTCTCTTTTGTTTCCAAATTCCAACCATATGTTGTTTCCAAATTAGTTTGCAGCTTAAGTCTCCTTCTTTTTCCTTGCTGTTTTCTATTTTTCTTTCTTTGTTTGCTTCCTTTTTTCTTTGTTACCAAAATTCAGCTGAGCTCTCTATCTTCTGGCCGAAGTTTTTCTTTCCTTTTAGCTTGGTTTCTTCTTTTGTTTGTTGTAGTTGCTCTGTTCTTTCCTTGTTGTTTCTTTCCTTTGTTGACCGAACTTTGTTACTAAATATCAGCTTGGTTTCCTCGTCCTCATTTAAAATCAGTTTTGCTCATCTTCCATGCATCTTCTAGAAGTTTTCCTTCTTTGTTCTCCACTTTGTTTCCTTCTTGTTTTTCCAGCAGCTTCGAGTCTTCTATTTCCCATTTGTTGTGTTGCTGCTCGATTGTGTCTTCAGCTGAAGCAAATCAAGTGAATGCTCTCTTATCTTTTCCTTTGCTACTTCTTTATTTGTTTGTATGTTTGCTTTTCATCCGAAGACTTTCATGCTTCATTCACAAGCCGCATTTGAACCTTATACAAACATTAAAGAATAAATTCAGTTCCTAGAACACAAGTTTGGTAGAATAGAAGCACACACATAATTCATCCAATTTTTTCCACATTTTAGTTAAAATAGAATCATTTTAATTACTAAAATGCAAAGGAATTAACCTAATAAATATGCATTTTTTTTCATTCTATCAATCCTGCATATATTATCATCAACTAATGGAATTTCAAATTTTAAGAAGTGTCACAGGTTACCCAATAGGTATCTTGATTGAAAGTTCTATTAATAAAAGATTCTAGAGTATGAAAATCAGAAGTTTGATCTTATCTAGTGAGAAGAAGATACTTAACTTGAGGTTTTGTAAAATAGGCAGTAGTTGAGGAATGAGCTATTTGAGTAGACTTTTTGGCTTGGTTTAGTTGAATTTTCATGAATGGAGTTTCAGCTACTTGAATGTAAGGGTGGAAAATCTTGTAAACCTTGAAATTTGTTTGAATTTGAAACTTTTATCTCAAAATCTTTTACTATTTGAATTTTTGTATTTGAATATGATTCTTTTTTGACAATACTCATTTTGAAATACTTGTCAAGAATTCTCGAGTTGAGAAATTTGGCAAAGAGTTCTTCTCTCCTTTAGTGTATTCAATTTCAAAATCAAATATAGAGAGAACTGGTTGCCATCTTGCAAAAATCTGTTTTGAAACAATGTTTTGAACATCTTTTTGCAAAACGTCTTTTGCTAATTTACAAACAATTCTTAACAAAAACTTTTTATTATATAAATCATCTTGAAATTTTGAAATGCATAAAATAATAAATAAAATTTCATTTTTAATAGTTAAATAATTCTTTTGAGCCTCGAGCTAGACTCCATTATGAAACCTAACTAATTGTTCTTGAAACTCTATATCTAGTTTTTGTTTTAAATTACCACCATATCTTATATCAGAGATATCAGTTTCTGCTATCATGAATGCATGAGGATGAGGAATGCATAAACAAGGAAGTGACTTAATTTACTTTTTAATCCGCTGAACTAATCTAGTATGAATTTCAGTCTAGGCCAAAGGATTTTTTTTTTGTAGTCTTTGAAATAAAGGAGCACATTCCCGTCTTAATTTAGGAAAGAAATTAGAGATATAGTTTAAACATTCTAAAAACCTTTGTAATTGATTTTTTTTTCTTTAATTTTATCTATAAATTTATCAGTAAATTCTAAACTTCTATTAATTGGAATAAATGTACCTAGATGAATGTTGTGTCCTAAAAATCTAACTTGTGTTTGAAATAATTTCATTTTAGTAGATGACACTACTAGAAGATTTCTTTTTATGACTTTCAGAAATATATGTAAGTGTTTAAAATGTTTTTCCAATGATTCTGAAAATACTAAGACATCATCAATATATACAATCATAAATGTTGAATAAGAATTCAAAATATCATTTATTGTGTTTTGAAATTCAAATGGGTCTTTTTTCAATCCAAGGGGCATTACATTCCACTCGTAATGACCAAATGGAATTATGAATGCTATTTTATACCTTTCTTTTTCCACTATTTGAATATACCAATATCCTGATTTTATATCAAATTTTGAAGAAATCTTCGTATTATGTAATATATTAAGTAGATCCCTTTTATTAGAAATGGGGTATCTAATCCATTTTAATACTTTATTTAAAAATTTATAATTAATTACTAACCTAGGAACTTCTCTTTCCTTGTCTACCTGATTCATTACCATATAGTAATAAAGCCGGAACAAGAACTACCAGCCGAGGACACGTGGACACACATTTGCCCGCGCCTTGCGCGCCTACTGCCTTGCCAAGTTTACTGCGTTAGTCTACGTGTCCACACGTGTCCTCCATGTCACCAGCGTAGCCTTGGAAACTCCTTCCAAACCCTACTATTTTCTTTCCGTCTCCCTTCTTCTCTCGCCCGACTGTCTTCCTCCATGACTCTCTTCCTCCGCCGATTCTTTTTGCTAGAGTTCTGATCGACATTATTTCTTGCTAGAGTTTCTTCGTATCGAGTGCAGGGCACATTAATATGTTCTTAAATGTTTTTTTTGCTTTCCTATCCTTCTCTTACCCGACTGCATCTGCCCTTTGGTATGGAGCTCTCGGCGGCGGCCCTCCGGCAGGTGGCTAGTGAAAGCCTCTCCCTCAGATGGTTTTTGTTCCATTCTTTTTTTGGTCTTCCTTCGCATCGTATGGTACTTGTTTCTTAATAGGTGTTCTTGGTTTTTTATTTCTTATGTGACCTGACCGGATGTTCTCTTTGATTTGCAGGTGTTGGCCGCCGGGCGCGTTCGGAATTCCTTCTGTTTCTATTTTAATAGTTTTATAAAATGTTTAAATCTTCCAAAAAATACTTCTTCTCACCGGAACTTGTGTTGATTTGCAGGTTTTGGTCCTCGTCCTGCGACAATTGCCCGGTTAAAGCCTCGGTGGGAGAAAAAGGAAGTACTGTTTTATTTTTCCTTTTACTTTCAGATTTTTTTTTCGATCAGAGGAAACTAACTAGATTTGTTCCAGGTATTGAACTGTCTTGTTTCGTTCCGTTTCTGTTAGCCGGAGATCCATCTTTCTCGTCGCAGCCCTTCGTACTTTGGTAACCACGCAACAGCTTCTTTATCTTTTTTTCGCCCTTGTGTTTCGCATCATCTCATTTCTTCTCTCTTTGGTAACCCAGATATCCCGAATCTTTTGTTTCAGTCTGAACTATAGCCCCAGCCGCATCCTTGCTTAGGTCACCAGGAATCACCTACCGCCTATTTGAAAAGCTAAGCAATTTGATTGCTTTTTGTCTTATTTTTTTGGGTCTAAAATGTACTGTTTTACCGCTTAATCGGCTGCTTCCTGTCAAGTCTTTTATTTCGCTGTTACCTATGTGTGTATGGGTATTGTCCAAAGTGTAAATATTTGATTCCTGCTGTCTTCCAGTGTGTAAACATTAACTCCTCCTTTATTAGCCCACTTTCTTTCTAATCACTCTCATATCAAGTGTCAGTATTTTTGATAGCTTGTTCACGGCCATCTCTTTCTTTTGGCCTTCTTATTTCTGCCAATTTTTGGGTTACTTCTCTAACCTTGTGTTCAGTAATTGCTTCAAACTTTTTCATTGTCTTTGGGTATGTTTTTGTTGCTTTTTTTTCCTAACCCTTTTTTTCCCTTTGTTCTCTGCATCCTTTTCTTTACTGGTATTAATTGCTATTAATGCTGCCTGTTCATTACTGCATTCAATGAAATATAAGACCGTTCTTCCATTTTGGCTACTGGTATTAGTGCTGTTGATTGCTTACTGCTTGTTCTTTACTGCATTCAATATTCGGTGTTTAATTGATGCCTTAAGTGGTTCTGGTTTTAAATCTTCCAACTTGTTTTCCCTCTTTCCTAACTCGTTTTTAGACCTCCAACAACCTTTTCCCTTTTCAACTTGTTCTCTGTTCTGAGAAATATATATATCTACTTGTTGTCATATGGGTTCTTAATGTGCGTGTGTGATGAAATGTCCTTAGTAGGCCAAATGTTACTGGTTGTTGGCTTGAGCTTGTGGCATCCCGGATTTTGCCTGGTTGTTTATACAATGAATTTGGTTTATATCAACTTTTACAAATAGAATGTATGAACCTTTACAAATAGAATGCGCTTTGGAAAAAAAATATAGCCCTCTCATCTGTTTAAAAGGTTTTATATATATATATATATATATTTTTATATATATAAAAGCCTTTCTACTGTCTTTGAACCTTTGGGTTATTTTTCTTTTTATACTCTTACTTTTCTTCTGTCTTCTAACAGAATGGAAAAATCAGTCTTTTTTGGATTAGTTTCGTGCTTACTCTGTTCTTGTGTTGTCTCTTCTTTACCCCATGTTGTGATATATACTTCTTTTACGTATTGCAGTTGCTTGATGCATATGGTCATTTTTTTTCCCTTCTATAGTTGTTTCTTACCTGTTTGTTAGTTGTCATTGGTTAGTAGGCCGCTTACATAGTAAATACTATGTATGTTTAGAACTGTATGGTTTCTGTTTTCATGGAAAAAAAAATGCTGTATATGAATTATGTTTTGTATAATCTCTTAGCTGCGTTGTTGTGCACTGTAGTGTTTTCTAAAATGGATAAATAGTACACGTGTTCTGCATTTTCATTTACAAAAAGTTGAATGGTTTTTATGTTTTTATGTTGAATGCGCATGTATAATGTTTTTACAAGTTTGTACTGTCAATTTGTTTCCTTTTTTGCCCTGTCCTGATATACACTGCAGCTGCTTAGTGCATCTGTCCAATGAATCTGTTAGCTTTCTTTTGCATCCTTTAAAAAATGGATAGACTTTATATGTAGCATGGATTTTTCCTCTATAGTTGTTTCTTACCTGTTTGTTACTTGTCATTGGTTAGTAGGCCGCTTACATAGTAAATACTATGTATGTTTAGTACTGTATGGTTTCTGTTTTCATGAAAAAAAAATGCTGTGTATGAATTATGTTTTGTATAATCTCTTAGCTGCATTGTTGTGCACTGTAGTGTTTTTTAAAATGGATAGATAGTACACGTGTTCTGCATTTTCATTTACAAAAAGTTGAATGGTTGTTATGTTTTTATGTTGAATGCGCATGTATAATGTTTTTACAAGTTTGTGCTATTCACAATGATACAACTGTGAACAGTACATAGGTTTTGCTTAGTCTTCCTTTTTACATGCCGCAAATTGTGTGTTGCCCTCTCCATTTGTGGTGGCAACAATTTTTTTCCAATCTATTATTTGTATGAATTCGCGCCTTTACCTACTTTATGCATTTTTTGCCTTCTTCCAAATAAAAAAAAACCTTTGTTTCGAACAAGATTGTACTGTGAATTTGTTTCCTTTTTTGCCCTGTCCTGATATACACTGCAGCTGCTTAGTGCATCTGTCCAATGAATCTGTTAGCTTTCTTTTGCATCCTTTAAAAAATGGATAGACTTTATATGTAGCATGGATTTTTCCGTTTCCTAAAACTGTACTGTGATTGGTTTTTTGTAGTCCCCAAAAAAAATTTCCAATGGACAGGGTTGTACTGTGATTGGTTTTTTCCCAAACTGTTCTGATCTACACTTCAACTGCTTAATGCATCTGTCCAATGAATCTGTTAGCCTTGTTTTGCATCCTTTCGAAAATGATAAATTCAACATGTATCCGCATTTTTTCACTCCCTAAAATCTATTTTATACATACAGCTTAGTTTCGGACCAAACTTTCTGCCTTTTCAAAGGTTGTGTCAAAGCAAAATAGCTATCCTTTGTTTTCGAAAGTTTCAAAGGTATTACTCCACTGTGCATTCTTCTTTTGTACCTGTGTAATGCTTATGGAAGCTTGTGTTTAGTTGTTAGCTCACTGTCATGATGTATACTTCATCCGCTCATTGCGTTTGTCAAATGCAAGTCCTGATTGTACATTGCAAATGTGCTTACGCTTCTGTATTTGTCATTTTGTAGTTATAGTTAAAAAAGCCATCTTTGATCAATGGATATCGTTTTTCCGTGTCCTCATCGTTTCTAATGCATGTTCATTGTTTATTTTCCCAAAAAAAAAACTAACTCTCTTCTTTACTTCGATATTTGCATTGAATCAACTGGGATTCTCGTTCGATGTTGGGAACTAATTGGCTGCTATGGTTCCACTTTAAAAGGTACAGCTGCTGTTGCTTTCTCTTTCTTTTTGTCCAGTTTGTCTCTGTGTGTATTCTTTGCATTTTTCTCTCCATTTTTAAAATATAACACTCGCCTTTATGAAGTAATAGCCATTACTATTTTCCTTTTATGGCATTGTTTGGGACCAGCCTAAATATTTAAATGCAAGTTATGACAGTGTTTATTGAATCTGTATATCATATGACAGGCGGAGCTTTTTACACCCGACTCTTGTCTAGACTGCTTCTGTTTGTCATCTTAAAGTACGTTCCTTCACTACTCCTTCTTATATAAGAGTAATGTTGCTTCTATGCTCAACAAATTTGACTATGATTATATCTTCAACTCCAATGATTTATTAGGTCTTTATACTCTTTCTTTTTCTGTTTGTTACATAACAACATTTATGTTCTTGTTCTATTAAGCTATCTGTTGCGATTTTTATTGTGCTGTTTCTCATTGCGTCTTCTGTTTCAGCCTTAATTTATTCTCTGGTTGTCTTTGCGCCACTTGTGTGTGCCTTTTATGTATCAAGTTAAATGAATGTGAACCCTAAAAATTGGAAACTTCCTGAATGCAATGGCACCACATAGAAAGAGAAAGTTTAATCCCTGTTCTGGCCAGACACCTATACATAAGGAACATCAAAAATCAATTAATTCTGAACCTATTATTGCACTTACTGACTGTCAACTTACCTTGACTGATTCAAGTGAAGCTAGCAATGCTTTGCCTGATTCAAATTGCCCTTTGAACACAAGACAAGTACAGAATACTGGAAAAAAAGATTTGTACTCCTTTATGACTACATCTTTAGGCCATGTGAAAACAGGGATTTCCTTTCCTCATTATAATTCGTCACGTAGTGACGGTATGACTCCTTTTCCTTCCGAATCCTTTAGTATTAATGTTCAAGCAAAACTTGCTAGGCAGAAAAGATATCTAATCTTGCGTAAATCTAGGATTTCTCGCACTTTAGGTAGCAACAACTACCGAAACAAACAAACCAGCAACTTGTTTCCCTTGAGTTGTGCATCTTCAGCAACTCCAACAGTAGAGCATATTGTCCTTGACTCTTCTTCGCATTCAAAAGGTAAATTTAAATGACTACGACAGAATGTATTTGTTCATACTTTTCCTTTGCTACGGTTACAATAACATATGAAGCTTTGACATATCAGGAAATGCGAGGATAGCCAATAAAAGAAGAAAAAAAAATGCTTCGCCACTTAACCAAATTCCTGAAATTTCTATGATCCTTTCTACTGTCCCGAATTGTTCTT
Organism: Gynochthodes officinalis; assembly: GCA_020080225.1. Taxonomy (NCBI): domain Eukaryota; kingdom Viridiplantae; phylum Streptophyta; class Magnoliopsida; order Gentianales; family Rubiaceae; genus Gynochthodes; species Gynochthodes officinalis. The sequence goes on from CM034622.1 coordinate 13,949,958, forward strand.
ATTGTGGGGCTAAGAGGTTCTATTTGGAACCTCCATCGTTTTGTTGTGCAGGAGGCGGGGTATCAATTGTGATGCCTGCCATGCCATATGCACTTTGTCGTTTGCTTCTATCAAGATGAGGAATCTGCTCATTTTAGAAAAACATTAGAACTTATAACAATAATTTGGCATTCACGTCTCTTGGGGCTAAATATGATAGGAATTAACTAAAAATACTAGAGGGATGTATACTTTCAGGGTTCAGGGCCAAGTCTACCATTTTCTTGATAGTATTTCACCAAAAAACAAGGGAAAAACAGTAGGGATCCAATTCTACTTCTATGACACTGAGCAGGAACTAGCACAGCGAATTAAGTCCTGTGATAAATTACGTCAAACAACTTTATCCCTACTTATGCAGCTTCTAGAGGACAATCCTTATTGTAAGTTCTTAAAAAACCTTAGGCACGTTCCTGATTTGGAAGATTATAGGATTGTCCTTAATTCTTCTCCTAATTTAGACCAGCGTCGCTATAATCTTCCCACTTGTAGCCAAGTGGGTGCTATATTTTCTGAGGATGGTGTAGAAAGTTCTTCGGATAGCAGAAGCGCACATATTCAAATATATAGCACTTCTAATACAGCTCATTGCATTCGACACTATTTTGCATGTTATGATCCTCTTCAGTACCCATTGTTATTTCCTCGTGGGGAATCTGGTTGGCATAATAATATACAGAAAACAGCCAACAGAAATAGAAAACATAGAAAAAATGATCCTAATGTAAATGCTTATAGCATTGATGTTGTGACAATGGAAACTCCAGAAGATTTGGTAGCGTATGAAGATACAAGTGAGTTTTGTCTGACTACGTTATTAGGAAACTTTACCTATATAGCGCATAACATATTTTCAGTACAAGTGACTACTTTCTAATCCTTCCATTGTAGACATCGAAACTGGAAAGAAGAGAAAAGATTGTGTGTCCACTAGAGAGTATTACGATTCTGATTTGGATGAGAACAAATGATGAATCAATGCTATTACATACAATGCGTTTATTCCAACAATTTGTCGTTGATATGTACATAAAAATAGAAACTTCTAGGTTAGACTTTCTTAGATTAAAACAAAAAGAAGTTAGAACAGAAATTTTACAGGGTGTCCTTGATAGCATTTCAAATGGCCATAGATAGCTCCAATGTGGGTCACGGTTATATTGCCTTCTTTTGTAGCGGACCTAGAGATATGCTGTAGATATTTGGATGCTATGGCTTTAGTTCAAAAATATGGCAAGCTGATCTTTTATTACCATGACTTGTAATCCTAATTGGAAAGAGATCCAAGAAAATCTATCTAACAAAGAAAGCGCATTTGATAGAACTGATTTGTTAGCAAGAGTGTTTAGAGAAAAATTTGAAGTGCTTAGGAAAGAAATATTGCACAAAAATATCTTCGGACAAGTGGCGATGTGTTAGTGTCATTGAATTCCAAAAAGAGGCATGCCTCATGCTCATTTATTATTAATTCTCAAACGAATTTAAGCTCATCAACTCAAGCATATGATAACATTGTATGCAGAAATTCTGATCCAGAAATGCATCCTCATTTATACAATCTTGTCCTTAAACACATGATTCATGGTCCATGTGGCCAAATGAAGGAGACTAATTTATGTATGCGAAATGGTAAGTGCAAAAATCACTATCCTAGAGATTTTTGTGAACAAACAGTACATGTAGAAGATGGTTATCCTTACTATAGAAGAAGAAATAATGGTAGACAGATTAAAGTTAGGCAGTGTGTATTGGATAACCGCTGGGTTATTCCATATAATCCATACTTATTGGCTACTTTTGATTGTCATTTGAATGTAGAAATTTGTTGTACTATTAAGCTCATGAAATACATTTATAAATACATTTATAAGGGTCATGATTTGGTAAGTTTTCAAATTTCTGAACCAAATGGCCATCAAGACATTGATGAAATTAAACAGTTTCAAGATGGCCGTTGGATCGGTCCTCCAGAAGCTCTTTGGAGGATTTATGGATTCAATCTTAGTGAAATGACCCCCTCTGTTTATGCTTTGCAAGTCCATCTTGATGGTCGGCAAATTGTTTCATTTAAAGAAAAATCTAATCTTTCAAATTTGCTAGAAGGAATTGATTTTTCAAAAACTATGCTTACTGAATTTTTTGAAATGAATCGTATGAATCAAACAGCTCGCCAGTTGAAATGTCTTTATAAAGAATTTCCTCAGCACTTTGTATGGAATTCTACATTTAAAATCTGGACTAAAAGAAAAACTAGGAATGTAATCGGCCGAATGGTTACTGTTAGTCCACAAGAGGGAGATCGATATTATCTTAGGCTATTACTTTCAAATGTTAGAGGTCCTACTTGCTTTGCCGATCTTTTATCTGTTTCAGGCACAAAATGCCAAACCTTTAGAGATGCAGCCCTAAAATTAGGTTTGCTGGAATCTGATACTTATATAGAAGATACTTTAAAGGAGGCATCTCTTTATCAGATGCCAAGTGCTCTAAGGTCTCTTTTTGCTATTATTTTAGTCTTTTGTTCTCCAAATGAACCAAGAAAATTGTGGGAACAGTTCCAGCTGGAATTATCTAGTGACTTTCAAAGGTCACTGGATTATTCCAGTGTTGATAGCCATGCTGTTATGCATAGAGTGTTAATAGACATTAACAATTCTTTAGAAGAGATGAATAAAAATATAAACGAATACCATATTCTTCCTGAAAATGAACAAATCTTTCTGTCTGATAATTTAACAAAAGAGATGGATAGTGAATCAATATAATCAAGTAGTGAAGAAGATATTCTGCTTCCAACTAGGTTAAACTTAGAACAGAAATTTGCTTATGAATCTATCCTCCGAAAAATCCATCTTGGTGAAGGACAAGCCTTCTTCATTGATGGTCCTGGAGGAACTGGAAAAACTTTCCTATATCGTGCCTTGTTGGCTAATATTAGATCCAAAGGATTTATTGCAATTGCTGTAGCAACATCGGGTGTTGCTGCATCCATTCTTCCGGGCGGTCGCACCGCTCATTCGAGATTCAAAATTCCAATTGATTTCTCTATTACTAAAGTTTGTCAATTGAGTAAGCAAGATGTTCCATCTTATTTCAATTGCTAAGCTTATAATATGGGATGAAGCTTCTATGGCAACTAGAGATGCTTTAGAAGCATTTGATCTTGTCTTGAGGGATATAACTGGGAAAAACGAACCATTTGGCGCAAAAGTGGTTGTTTTTGGAGGTGACTTTCGACAAACTCTTCCTGTTATTAAAAAAGGAACAAGAAAGTCGCAAGTTAATGCCAGCATAGTGAATTCTCCACTATGGACTTCAATGGAAAAAATCCAGTTGAAACAGAATATGCGTGCTTTCTTAGACCCTAATTTTTCTGAATTTCTTCTCAAGATTGGGGAAAATTCAGAACCTATGGATGAATGTGGTAATATTACATTACCACATGAAATTGTCATTCCCTATATTAACAAAAAAGATTCTCTTCATGAGTAAGTATTTGGCGTGTCACTTATCTGGTTTTTTTCTTCTTTTGTGCATGTAGTAAACTTCTGTGCGCTAATTACTTGTTCTGTTTCTTTGTATTTTTTGCCATATTAAACAGATTGATTGATTGTGTCTTCCCAAATTTGCTTTTGTATTCAACCAAACCAGAGGAAATGATAAATAGGTGCATTTTGTCACCAAAAAATACTTCCGTTCATGATATTAACAACATTTTAATAGAACGATTTCCTGGGAATTTAGTAGTATACACCAGTTCAGATCAAACAATTGATCTCAAACATCAAGGAGATTATGAGGATTTTCTAAATTCGTTAAATCCATCAAGTCTTCCTCCACATATACTATTACTCAAGAAGAACTGCCCAATCATTCTTTTACGAAATCTTAATCCGACTGAAGGTCTTTGTAATGGGACACGTCTGATTTGTCTAGAATTAACAGCCAATACAATTTCTGCAAAGATTGCATCCGTCAAAGACGGCGTGGTTGTCTTCATACCCAAAATTCCATTGCATAGTTCAGACAAAGAGAAAAATGGAATTCCATTTAAGAGGACTCAATTTCCAGTCAGGTTATCATTTGCCATGACAATTAATAAAGCCCAAGGCCAAACGTTCGATTATGTTGGTATTTACTTGCAAGAACCAGTTTTCTCCCACGGTCAACTGTATGTTGCCCTTTCTAGAGTAAGAACATCCAAATTAGTAAAAATGTTAATAATCCCTTCCACTTTTAGCGAATCTAAGACAGATTGCAAAACTCAGAATGTTGTTTACAATGAAATATTTGAATTAGCAAATACTTCGTGATCATTTTTGCTGTCTTTCCTACAGGTTTGAAGTATTTTCTGATCCTGTTTTTGTTTTGCGCTTTTCCTTACCTCTTATTGTGAATATCACTTACATTGCGTCTTTGTTCAATTCAGATGGACCATTTGTTAGAGATTGAAGAAATTGTTGAGGGCATGACAGCTTGGTCATGTATTGTTACTGTCCAAGAAAGGCTTCAACCAACGACTGCGATTAATAGCCCTTCGCGTTACCAGCGTTTCATCCTCGCAGACGCAAAGGTGCAATTTTTTTTTTTACTACTTTAAGGTTTCTGCCATAGAATAAATTATCTTGAACCTCCTTACTGAAATAGCATATGTTCGCATTGACAGGGTTCAAGAGTGCAAGCCATAGTTTTCAACCATGAAATTGAGCGCATGGGGAAGAAAATGCAAGTGTACAAAAAATATAAAATCAAAAATGCTGAAGTGAAGCAGTTGAAAAAAGAGTATCAATTTGAAGGGATCACTACACAGTGGATCATCAATTCAAGGACCATCCTTGAACCTCTTGACAATTCTGAAGGTGTGGTTGAGGTCAATTATCAGTATACAAACTTTCAAGACCTAGCTAGGTTCATTGATGCAAAAAAAGAATCCGTTGGTAAAGTCCTCTTTCCACAACTGCTTATTAGATTTCCAGTGGGTGTTTTAAATCAAAGTAGTACGGATATCTCAAATTATATAGGCCAATTTTCATGATAATTGACAGCTCCACAATTTATAGTGTATTTGTGCCGGTTTTACCTTGCCATTTAAGTCTGATTATGTAAAATGGTTTTTCATTATGTAGATGTGTTGGCTGTGGTGATCGATAGTTTACCTCCTAAGACTATCAAAGGTGATGTAGGTGATTCAACAGTTCAGAAATTCGTCCTTCTCAATCAAAGGTTACAGAATCTGTCCTCCTAATTTTCTGTTCAAATGTTTACAGTTTTTTTTTGACAGTGTTGTCTGAAATGCATATTCACTGTTAGTTGTTCTGTTTATTTTCCTGCATAAATTTCCTATTCAGGCTCATATTTTTAGTCTTGCCGTCATGTCTTCACACTCCAAGCTTGTTACTGATTACTTGCCCCGATGAGTTAGAACGTATTTATTCACTGAATAAACCTGTGTTTCATAATCTGTTATGGCCATTGCATTAATGTACTCATTTCCCTAGCTAATGACTACTTCAATCTAACTGATTAACAAGCAATTCCATTAGTACATAAAACTGGTTTGATAACACCTGCATGTGTCTTATTGCTGTGTGGTGTTTTGGCAAACTATTATGGGATTTTTCCTTTTACTGTTTCCAACCAATATCCATTCTGTCCGAATTTGAAATTTAAGTATTATGTTCCTTTACAGATTGTGGAAAAATAAAATTCCCTTTTATAATGTTAGTCGCGTGAAAATTATGCCTTTGCTGAGTTAACTCCATGATTCTTTGTTGCAGTATGAAGACAATCATGCTATCCATTTGGAATGAGTTTGTTGTCAACGAAGGAGCTAATATTGTTGACAATATTGCCAACTTTCCTGTAATCATTTGCCGCAGGATTAAAGTTGTTTACTATAATGGTAGTGTATTCCACAGTCAATCCTATTCTGTTCATCCTATTTTTTTTGCAATCCCTGTTGGTTCATCCCTCAATGTTCTATTCCACAGCCATCTATTAATAAAACTAAAAATCCAATTTGTAGGCACAGCATTGACTACCAAATATGATTCAGTTATTCTGGTCAACCCTCCAATAGAAAGTGCACTCCGTCTGAAAAACTGGTGATGCAGCTCTATATTAATTTTTAGTGTTAGTCATTTTATTGTTGGTCTTACTGAAATAGGGTATTTTGCTATGCACCAGGGCCGACAGAAACAAGGATATGCTGTCTGACTTTGTCATCAACAAGACTTATTTCAAGAATCCTCCGGAAATATGTATAGAGTCGTACAAGAAAACTTGTCTTGTTGCTAACATAACACCATTAGCCAAGGTATTTAGTTTTCCTTCACAGTATTTTCCGCGTATGCTTTACTGTTAGTTGCTCCTAACTTACTGCAATCTTTCTGCAGAATGTACTTGTCAAGGCACAAATTTCCCTCAAAAATATCTGCCAAAAGTATTGGTACATGGCTTGTCCCAAATGCTTCCAATCAACATCTGCACTTCAACATGAAGAATACACTTGTAACTTGTGTGAATCCCAGCAGATGGCAGAACCCAGGTAAATTTATGTCTTATTCCTTTTTTACCTTCGTTTTAATTTGATTGTATCGTAGCCTTACTGATTAGTCGTTTGAAAACAGGTGTAGGTTTGAGGTTGATGTGATTGATGATAGTGGTATTATTACAGCCTCTATATTTGGAACTCTAGCTGAAAAATTGTTAACATTTTCAGCGAGTGAAGTCATGGAATATGCAAACAAGGTCATGCCTGCTGCCAAACTACTTGTTTACATTATGCTCTTATTTTCTACTCTTATACAGTTGCGAATGCTTCAGCATTAACTTTGTCTTCCCTCTTTTTGTCTAGAACACTGAACTTCCATTACAGGAAGTTCACAAAGATTTGCAATCCAAATTGTTCTTGGTGCAGATTAGGCCAATCAAACTTAAGACTCCAGATGGTAGACAGCGCTACACCATCTCTTCCTATGCCGAATTTCATGAAGGTCAGGGTTCTTCCTCATCAATCCAGCAGAACAGTCCAAGTGCAAGTGCAGCAAAAGTAACATCTGCAAATGTTCTTGAGGTCGAGCCAGTGCTACAGTCTGAAGGTACTGTTTCAATCATTTATTATGTCTAATTTTCCGACAATATCCATACCTTGGAACATATTACAAATCCAGTTGTACTTTTCATCCCTTATTTTTCCTACAGGGCAACTTCCCAGCAAATCTTCACCAAAAGCCCGCCTTTGTCTTCTTGACAAGCTTGTACCATCAGAAGAAGAAGTTAATTTGGATACCAAAGACCCTGCCAATGCCACGAAGAAAAAACAGAAAATAGATTAGCTTGTTTCTACTGTTTATTTTGGAATTATGTATTTCAAAGATTTTGTATTTTGGGATCGCTCTATCTTTTTGCTGTCTTTTGCTTATGGAGGTACATATGAAAACTTAAATGTAGGGAGTTAGTTTTCTTAGTACATCACATAAAAAAACAGAAAAACTAGTAGGAGACCAATTTGTTGCTATCTTTGTGAGGTTCCTAACTGTCATGCTGCAGCCCAATGTTAATTGTTCTGAGAAGTGTCATGTGTATGAAATTGACACAGTTCTTTGTTATCCACCGCTTCAATAATCCCGTGCTCCAAGCTTCTTAAGCTTCTACTTATTATCCACCAACAAAGATCATATTTCAAAATCCGATTGTTAGTTTTTGCCTCTGTTTTGTAGGAGTCTTTGTCTTGGTACGAATCAGTATCAATCGTAAAGATATAAATTGCCGAATAAAGGAATTTCCTTTGCTTCATTTATTTTTAATGCTACTTTCAATTAAAATTTCAATAGTTTGTATGACATGTTTAATTTTGTATCTTTCTTTCTTAGTATATACAATAGCATTATGTACATGATGTTATTGAACATGTATTTTGCTACTTGATTGTCGTTTACCCTTTTGCCATACTAGATTTTCAAAAGTAGCCTTGTTGGTGTCCATAACTAACTTTGTAATTTAGGATTTGCCTAGCACTATCCCTTACGGACTTCCAAATCCAATATTTGCTAGATTGGTACCATTTTCATCCTCTTGAACCGCTTGTTTGTACCACATTTTGCCGAGTAGATTTATGTTTTTAGTTGTCTCATACGCTTTCTCATTGAGAATTGTTATTTGTTCGTCGGAGCGGATACAAGTCACAATTATTCTGTATATAAGATCAAAGGAAGTTGGGTAAGGGCGCTTTGGCCAAGTCTATGTTTGCCGACGAGTTAGTCGTACACGATGTAATAGGACTTCATGCAAGAGAGGTTTGATTTTGTTCCTTGTGGCCAAATATAGGATTCTTCTTATGTATGTCTTGACATCTAAATAAATCCCTTTTAGGTTGCATTGAAGTTTCAACACCTCAACAAAGAAAGGTCGCAACTATGGCCCTCCTTATGAATGGCAATGTAAAAGGAAGTTGGGTAAGTCGACAATTCTAATACTTGACAAGCATCACCAATATTTGTCTCTTCTTGTGTGTGATCTGACGACAAAAAACCAGTCAATTCATAACAAAAATACTTCCTCCCTTGCAAAATAATCTCAAAATTATCTGAATCAGATACTGTTTTTTCCCATGCTCTACATATATATTATTGTACCTCCACATTCAGCCTAAGATAACATCATTCTGATTTTAATATTATGCAACAGAGATTGTTGTTTCTAGATCCGTTTTCCAATGTCAACATTCCTATTTGTGTTCATTATTCCCAAGACAAAATTGAAACTTCTGCTTCTGCAGCTTTTTCTTTAACATACCCATGTGACTTTCCAGTGTGAGTTGACAGCTGAAACACAGCTGTCAAAGTAAAAAGAAGTCACATCGCCATCAAGCACATTGTGCAAGTATTCTTATAAGTACAACCATGCCATCAATTGGAGTGCTATACAACAAATACTGCACGCAAGTAATGTAATTTCCTTTCTATCTTCCACTGCTTTCTTTCCTAAAAATACTTCTTTTTAGCTTGTAACTTCAGCTTCACTTGTGTTTTTCCCCAAAAACAAAAGCTCAGAAGTAATGTCTTACCTTGTAACTTAAGTTTTTTCCTTCTTTTTTTCCTCCAAAACAGGAAGTCTGAAGTTCTCTGTTAGAACTCCACTGCATTGGTTTTATTAGTCAACGGTATCCTTCTTCCTAGCTTGTAACTGCACCTTCTATTTTTTTGTATTACTTGCTAACAAAAACTCAGAAGTAATCTGTTACAACTCCACTGCATTGGATTGATTAGTCAATCATATCTTCCATCAAAAGATTCTGTTTCTTGTTAACTTACTGATGCCTTTATTTATTTCATGGTTAGAAACATACGTCCACTGTGTAACATTCATTCATCCAATTTCCTGTTTCTTGTTTTTGGTTATCATTCAAAGTTAAATCCTCATGCCTCTAGTAGCCTTTCATTCTTACTTTAAACAATTAATACGGGCTATTATTTGGGTTGAGCTGTTAACATATTTCTACTTAAGATCTTTGTATAAGTACTGTTGATAGTTAATAAATAAAGACTGATAATACTGCTGATGGTGTGATCAAAATCGAATATAAGTTAAGTAGCAATACTTCTCCTTTATGTAGGATAGAAATGTGGTTAGTGTAGTCCTCTTGAACTGTATATTCTTTGTTTTTACTTGCTGTACTCTAACCTTTCTTTATGTGCTTACTGTATGTACACTGAATAAAATCTGACTGCCAATGGATCTTGGGAAACTGATCATACAGTCGCTCTTCAAAAGGTAAAATGACTCTTCTTCTCTCTTCTGTTTTTTAGAGATTGCTTTTGCATGTTACGAAACTTCAGATTTGTGTTTCATGCTTGTTCTGATGTTGGTAAAATTTTATGCACATACTTGTCAACTTTGGGATATGTGGATGCACTTTCAGCTATATTTCTTGATTCTATGGAGTTCGGGGTGTTTGAACAGAGACTGCCCTACCAGTTTTTCAATTTACCAAGTGACTACATTAGTTTTGGCACTGCCTTATCTTCGCTCTTCAAATAGGTCAAAAATAAACACTCCCAATGTAGATAAGATAGAGAAGCAATTCTTTTCGGTGATTTGCTATGTCATTTGAAAGAAATGCCTTTCCTTTGTAATGACGTCGAATTTATGTATGGTAAAATTTACAATAATATTGCTTCGAGATTGCTCTATTTTAGATCTTGACAACTTTTACTATGGATACATTTTCCTGAGTTTATGTATGCTATTTACATATAATGGTATGTATGGATACGTTTTATGCAACCTTGTAATGATTTGTGCATGTTTAGTATGTTTTGTTGTTCTTTTCAAAGCAAGCGCAACAACATTCATTGTCCTTCATTTGCTTATCGCTTTTTCAATTCTATACTCCATTTTCTCGCAAAAATGCATTAATGGGTGCATTTTAATGCCTTTATGATGATATCTTTGAAATAACAATTCTTTACTGCATTTCTATCCAAATGACATATCCGAATGGTATGTATGTCATTTCTATCCAAATGCCATATCCGATATTGTTTACCTACTTTATTCGCCTCAGTATTATCTATTAGTTTAACCACATTAATTCGAGATCTTAAAGGTTTTGATCTTTCAAAAAGAGCTTGTAGGATACCATCTTAGGACTTTTATAACTGGTGAGAACATTTTAAAAAAAAATTCCCCTTTTTTCCTTCACTGGCCATGTATGCTCTTTATCTATAGCTAGCACAGACATGTGCTTTTCTGTGGTGGGAAAAATTCTGCTTTTCATCAGCAGGAGTACATAACTTCATGCTAATAGCCATTTAGTACAGTAGTCATGATTCAGCTTCCATATGGAAAATCAGAATATCGACAGATTGTATTCTTTACCTGCATTTCAGATTATATATGTTACCAGATCTTCCCTTTCGTTTTTTAGATATTGCTTTTGCATGTTACGAAATTTCAGATTTGTGCTTGATGCTTGTACTGATGTTGGTCAAATTTTCTACACATACTTGTCAACTTTGCAATATGTCGATGCACTTTCACCTACTGATTTTTCAACCGTATGTATAGATACGTTTTTGGCAAATCTTGTAATGATTTGTGCATTTTTACCATGTTGTGTTGCCATTTCCGAAGCAACTACAATAACATTGGCTTTCCTCCATTTTCCTACTGATTTTTACTATTCTGTACCCCCTTTTCCCGCAGAAATTCCATTAATTGGTGCATTTTAATGTTGCCATTTGCAGTATGATGAAATAACATTTCTTTACCTGTAGATTTGTCTACAAAATTGGTTATGCTACATTTTCTAACTGATTTTTTTAATGCTATGTATGGATACATTTATTTCCAACATTGTAATGATTTGTGCATTTTTACCGTGTTCTATTGGCAATTTCAAAGCAGTTGCAATAACATTTGCTGTCCTTCATTCTCCTTACTGATTCTTACACAAATATAGCAGTTCTTCTCGTGCAAAAAAAGGATTAATTGGTACATTTTAATGCTGCCATTTGCAGTATGCTCAAATAACTTTCCTTGACCTGCATTTCTGTTTTTTAAAACTGTACGCGTTTTCCCCACAAAAAATGAATTGATTTATGCATTTTAATGCTCACTTTGGCAATAAATTGAAATTTCCTCTACTAAGTTTGGTCCTACTTCATTTTCCTTTTTGTATGTTCTACTTCATGTTCCTGCAATCAAATGATACCAGTTGCAAATAAGCTAAATTACCGCTTGTTTGGGTCATTTTTTCACTATAATTACTAGCAATAACATTGGTTTTACTTCATCTTCATTTCCCTACTCCAATTTCTATTGCTTTCTTAGTTTCAGTATTGATTGATTTAAAATATACTATTTTATTCAATTCCTTATTCTTATAGGTGATGACAACGACAAATAATCCATTTACAAAATGGTTGACCAGACAAAAGGGTCATGACCGAAAATTTTATTTCGTTACTCAATTCCATACACGTGTACATGCTGGCACTTTAAGATATGTGCAAGACAATCAGATCAATTATCAAATATGTTATAATTTCTACGTCTCTTATCCAACAATATTTAAATACATTGGATATCCAAATGCACAATCAGAAAAATCAATTCAAGATTGGATGCAAAATGTATTACTTGCTAATCCAATGCTATTTCAATTACAAGGTAATTCTATAAATTTCATTGATACCTTTTTCCATATGATAGTTTCCATAAAATTAACATAATTTCTTATTGTTCTTTCTAATTTTTTTACTCACCTTTCAAAGGTACAAATGAAATGCCATGTTGCTTATTCTTCAAATCCATTCAAAGAGAGAATCAGGTTCAACTTTATATCTTTATAAATGTTCCTTTTATATTTACTACAACAATTACTTGTTATTGCATTCAACACAATAAAAAAACTTTTGTCCTTTTTCATAGGCAGTCCCAATAGGTCTCTATGCTATCCAAATTGTTCCCGATAAGGATGAAATCATTATCCAACAAGGACAACTACAATGGAAGTTAACAATCAATCAACATGTTTTCACATTTGGCTGGACTGAATTCTTTGATGATAATTTACTCAATCAAGATTGTTCAATCTTATTAAGATTTCGTGGAAATAACAAATTTGATTGTCTTACGTTCAATAATTTCAAGGGCGAAATCATGATGCCATGGACAGTGCCATTACCTATATTGCCAAAACAAGGTTTGTTCATTTAACAATATACATTTTTTTTTATTAAATAATCTGTAATGTCATAATGAACTCTATGTATTATTTCCAGTCTTCAAAACAACGAATCTTCAACATAATGTCCTGTCATCTTCACTACATCCATTTCAAAAGTTCTTTTCAACTCAACACTATTCTTTCTTCCAGCAGTTTACAACATCAGATACTTTTAGATTGGTAATATTACAATTTGTTCCTTATTTTGCAAATCTATTCTACAAATGTATTTGCACTTTTTGTTTTACTAACTTTACTGAATTTTCTTGTTGTCACATAGATTATTCCAAAATATTCAAATTTTTATTTGGAAGAAGCAAAAGAGTATGACATTCATTTGAAATCTGGGAATCGAGTATATGACATCACTGTAAGGCGTTCTTCACTTCGTCGGAATTGGCATCAGTTCGTACAAGATCATAATTTGGAAGAGAATGACTCTTTAGTTTTCATACCACAAATAGACAACATTTTCAATGTTATTATTTTTAACAGTCATGGGATAGAAAAACTCTATCCCTGGCAATTTAAATTTAAAATTAATTAGATAATGTTTTCTCTATTTTTGTTCTAAATTAATTAACTCCTACTATGTAATTTCCTTTCTCCCTATCGAATATTTCTTCCTTTTTAAGGTATTGTCATTTTTTTTTGTCAACGTTATCTTAATTTTTTCTTCCACTTTTTAATATACTGTGTAATTTAGTGGGCACTCAAAAAACCGCGCATTGCGCGGAAAGTGCCTGCTAGTGACATAAAAAGTAGAGCAGCTCCAAGGTGACTTTGATAGTCTAATTAACATTTTTTCTAATAATGTTTGAATTTCCTTTTTACAATTTTCTAATAATTCTTGATTCATTTGAATAGGTCTAACTTTAGTAAGAATATTTTTTTTGAAAAACCTTCTTCATAAGGCAGCTCTACCTCATGTTTTTTTCTATCCCAAAAAGTATTAGGTAAGTTTGAACATTTTTCTTTTTTGAATAATTCTTATAATTTTAATATTTTTCTTTAAATACTTGGATCTTTAATATTTTCTTCCATCTTAGCATATGAATATTCTTCTTTAAGAAATGTAATTTGTTTGATAAATAATTAATATTATTTATCTATTTGAATACTAAGAACTTTTGAATTAGTTATATTTCTCCTCGTGTTTTAGGAGAGATAAACTTGAAAAATATCTTTTTCCCCATGATTTTAGTATGAATGCCTTCATTATCCAATTTAAAATGATTAATTTGACTTAAAAATAGTAATCCTAATATTACATCTTCTACATAGAATAAATTATTAATACAATACTCATAATTACAAACATTTGCAATTAATTTATTTTTAATTGTTAGTCTAGTTGAATTAGCAGCTAACAAAGTTTCATTTATTTTTTTACCAATATTTGGTAGGAATTATTCCAGTTTTAATGCAATTAGCACATGCACCACTATCTAACGTAGCATGTACAGTTATTTTGAAATTATTAATTCCTATTGTGACAAAACAATACCATTTTTGTCACTCTATTCTATTTATCATTTGAATAAATATTTTATTAGTAATCTCAGTATTACCGACCTAAATAGAAGTTAATTCTTGAATACTTCTTGATATTTCTCCGTCTTCATCAACTTTTGAAGTAGAAGGAAGATCAGAAAGATTTTCATTTTTTATTAAACTTAATTTTGTTTCTATTTCTAATTTTTTTAAAATCTAATATATCCTTTTGCAATTTTTTAACTTTATTTTTTAAATCTTTTATTTCTTGTTGAGTATTTTTAGTTTTTCCTATTTTAAAGGTACCCTTTTTTAGATATTTTTCTAATAATTTTGATATACTAAAAAGTTTTATTATTTCTATTGAATTAGGTTTTACTTCTTCTAATATTAATTCTTTTAATTTATTTAAATACTCTGTTCTAGTATCTGTAACATTAATTTTTCTATCATTTTAAATAAAATTTCTTTTTTATCTTTTGAAATTACGTTAATACATTTACAGTTTTCTATAGATTTTACACTAGAATCAGAATCTATATCACCTTGAATTTCTGCATCATCTATATCACTATGTTGAATCAACAAAGCTACCATTTTATCTCGTAATTCATCTTCCTGAAATATTTTATTAATCTTTTTCTTCATTTTACACTGATTTGCTTTATAATCGAATGTACTATATTTCTAACATGTTATTGAATTGTTATTATTTCTTTTCTTAATTTTTTTATAGTATTGTTTACTACTCTTGTCTTTATTTCTTTTAGGATTCCTTTTATATTTTATTAATTTTTTTATTTTGAGTAGAAGGTGCTTTAATACCCTTAATGCCAAAAGCTTCACAAAAAATTCCTAGTTCCTCTTTCTCTTTACCATATTTACTTTGAATTTTCAACTCACAACATAAAAGCCAAACCACCCTTTTTTACAAAAGCAAATAATTGACCAAAACTGATTGAGTCAAATTGTATATGTTCTCATTTCTTTTTGTAAATTTGTCATTACTCTTTGAGAAAATAAATTAGTTAATCCAATAATAAACTTCTCTTTCCAAAAAGAAGTATTATTGATGCGCAACTCACAGCTATAAAGAGCCGGCAATATGCAATAAGCGAAACAGGACCCAAAACTTAATTTGCAAAATCCTAGAACCAGTGGAATTGAGACCAAATGGATGCAGCGTCACCACAACCTAGGGTTCTACTAGATTGATAAGACTCAAAGGCACCACAAACTGGTCAAGTTTGATCAGCTCATTGTTTTTCACAAGAACGAAGAGATTGAATCACTCAAACTCTCAAGGACGTAATGTCACAAAATCTTCTCAAACATCTATTTTCATGTTTTAGCCAATTGGCCTTTATTTATAGGATACAAGGATTGTTAAAAAGGTAATAAGTAAAATCCTAATCCTAATCTAATTCTTAAAGAGGTAGCCAAGTCTTTTAAGTAATAAAAGGGCAGCCTTAAAATAAAAAAGAAATAAAAACCCTAAAGTCAAATGGACTTGGAAGTTAGGCCCTTTAAGGCTTCCTTCAAACTTACAAATTTGGCTACTAAAATTACCTAATAATTTCGGCCATAATAAAATAAAAATCTAGCAAGGTAGCCTTTTAAGTACCTAAATTCGGCCCCTTCAAGAATTAAAATGAAACTACAAAAATTAATTAAATAACTTGACCTATCATCACACTAGAATTCGGCCAATGCAAGACTAATGTTCTTCAAATTGGACTTGCAATAAATTAATGATTCGCAAGTCTTGTCCACATGTTTGATGGGCTTGGATGTCAAAGGTTAAACCACTTAATGGTTTCTTGAAGTCGTTTGGAACTAACTTTCGTCAACGGCCCACATAATATATCACAGCGAATTGAAAGTTTGGCAAGCAACTTGAACAACTCTTGGAATCCCATTATTCCCCCTTTCCTTGAAAGAATTCGTTCTCGAATCTTCAGCAACACCCTTGGGATGAACTCAAAATACTTTGACCCCTTTAGGGAATAGAAGAAAAAGTTTAGCCAGGGAAAATGATGACTTTTCTTTTTACCTTTTCTCGAGCCACTCTCATAATTGCATTTTACCGCCAATATTTGAAGGCTCCAAGTTTGTAGCGAATGGTGGTAAAATTTTCTTTCTCCAAACACAAAGTCAAGGCACGGAAGATTGTCATTTGGGGCGTGCATATTTATGGCTCGACCAGTCAAAACATTTTCAACCGGCTTGGGCTCTTGGTTTCAATAGTCCCCACTCAATGGATTTGCCCTATCAGGCTCTTCTTCCTCATCAACCTTCTTCTCTTCATAGCTAATCTGGAGTGGAACTTCATAAACTTGTACATGGCAAATATTCTCCCTTTGTTCAACATTTTCCACGGTTTGAACATCAAGTGATCTCATGGTCACTAATGTTTCTTCTCCATTTGAAGACTATTCTTCACTTACCATTGAATGCATAGACTTCAAGGTAGAAACTGTTTCTCCCATGACAGCATCTTCTTCACCGTCAGATTCAGTCAAAAGAAGCATAGAATAATTGGATTGACTATCAAAAATCTCGTCCCCATCATCTAAGGTGATCATCACTAATTTATTTGGACATTGGGCAGCTATATGATCTTTGCCTTAACATTTAAGGCAAACAATATCTCGACTTCTAGGGGACTGTGTGGGTTGCTCTTCCTTATTGACTTCTTTATCCTTGGAAGAATCGGCCCATGGGTTAAAGTCACTCTTTAAGTCAACTTTTTCATCCCAATTATTCTTTCACAGAGACTTACTAGGCATGTAGCTCGGTTTTGAACTTTTATTCTTCAATTGTCTTTCCATTTTTTCAGCCATGTGGACCATCTCTTCAATTTTCAAATAATGGCGGAGTTCAATGACATTGGTCATTTCCGGATTCAACCCTTGCAAAAATCTAGCCATTGTAGTCTCTTTGTCTTTTTCTATATTGGCTCAGATGAGTGTAGTTTCTAACTCAATGAAGTATTCAGTGGCACTCTTCGAACCTTGTTGTAAGCTTTGCAACCTCTTGTACAATTTCCTATGATAATAGGATGGGACGAACCTCTGTCTCATAATTTTTTTCATTTCTTTCCAAGAGCGGACAGGACACTCTCCATTTCTTTTCCTTCAGGTGACAAGTTGATCCCTCCAAATTATGGCATAGTTGGTAAATTTAACCGCTGCTAGTTTAACCTTTTTTTCTTCAGAATAATAGGGACAATCAAAGATCCTTTCAACCTTCTTTTCCTATTCTAGATATGCCTCGGGTTATCCTCTACCTTAGAAGGCTGAAATTTTCATTTTGATACTCCCCAAATTTCTATCAACTTTATCAACTTTGTTTCGGCCTCTATGAGAAGTAGAAGCCTTGTCGGAATCCACACTTTTATCAAAACTTGAGAAACTTTTTTTTTATTATTTCAAATTTCTTGATAATGACACATTGATACTATTAGCCAATTGCTTCATCTTATTGTCATTAGATTGAAGCTTCATTTGCAAAGCCTCAAGTTGACTATCCAACTTGGAATAAGATTGGATCATGTTTTCCATCCAATCTAGGAGAGTCTTTTGGTCGATTGGAGCTACACTTTCTTTTGACATGATTCCTGCAAAAGGTTAATACAACAAAACAAGAAACAATAATATGGAAAGATATAGAAAGGGTGTATATGAGTAAGCTCTTGGTTATTTTCTATGTCTCACCCCTCACTCAATAATCTCTCTCTAAGTTCTTACTTAGAACAACTCACTTTATCAAACCTTTAGGAATTTTGGTCAAGAGACAGCTCAAATAAGAATATAAGAACTAAGACTCAAGAAAGGTTAACAAATTAGGAAACTAGAAAATTTTAAATCAACTTGGAATTGAATACAAATATGGAAACTAAAACAAATAGTCAAATCCAACTACGAAGTGGACTTGAAGAAGGAAAGCTAGTAAATGAAAACTAAATAAATCTGAATATGGACTTTAAAAGGAAAGAAAATATAGAATAAAAACGAAAAAAAAATATGAAACCTAAAAATGAAACAAATAGGAAAGCCACCTAAAGGAATGTAACTTTCAAGAAAGGAAATATAGTCAAAATAGGAACAATTCTTGTAAGTAAAATCAAATTAGGAAACAATTCTTATAGCCTTTTGATAACCCTATTTTATATAAGGTATTCTTATTAATCTTGGTTAGAAATTGGCTTGTGTTTTGATTTGTTTTTGCCTATTTTGGCCAAAATTCCCTTTGATTTTATGATCACCAAGTTATCTAATATTTTTAGAACTTTTAGTTCAATCCCGAAATTTCTTCTAATTTGAAGATTAAAGGATTAACCAATTATCTTACAAAAATATACAGGGACTATTTTTTCACTTTATTGTCCAAAGCCAAAGCAAAAAGGAAAAGAACAAGCTGTGGCCAAAGGAGAAAAAGACAAGAACACAGCTGCACAAGGAAGAAGGCAGCCAAACATCCAAGACAAACAATTCAAGGAGAAAACAATTGAATTGAGACAAAATTTGTTTGAGTCTTCAGCCCCACACAAACAAAACAAACTTGCTTGACCAAAGAAAGCTTATCAAAGCTTCGGGTAGGAGGACAAAAACACAAGACAAAATTTGGAACAAAAAGCCGTGGGTGTCCACACAACAAAAGGAAAATGACTTCTTCAGCCGCAAGAAAACAAGCTGTGTTGCACATTAGGAAACAAAATTCATTCTGCAACAAGGAAATAGAAAAGTCGGCTGGGATTTGGAAATAGAAGACAATCGTTGTAAGAAAACAAATACTGAGCACAAATTGGAAACAAGACAGAAGTCATGCTTCAGCCACAAGAGCAAAGAAAGTTAGTTGCAAATAGGAAACAAAAGACAACTAAAATTTGGAATGCTACAAGCTGAGTACAACAAGGAAGTAGAATACGGCTAGAATTGATAGACAAGAAGGAAAGCAGCCACTCAGGAGAAAACCATAAAAACCCGAGAGAGGTGCAGAATCTTAGAGGATAGAGTAGCCTTCCCTATTCTTTCTTCTCCAAGTCACATTCTTTTTCTTTCTATTTTTTTAGTTTAGCTTAAGCAGCTGCTAGTTGTTTGTCTTTGTTCTTCACGTTTTTCCTTTACTCTTTTCTTCTTGTTTTAGTTTAGTTTAGTTTTAGCATAATTTCTAGATAGTAGCCATCCTTTGTTTTCTTCAGAACAAAACAGCCGCCATGTTTTTTCTTTCTTTTCTTTCTTTAGTTAGTTTTGTTTTTAGCAAAATTTCAGCGGCCATTTTCTTTATTTTTGAAACCACACGTCCATTCCTTTCTTGTTTTTCTTTTGTTTTGGTTTTTTCCCAAAGATATACAAAGCAGCTGCCGAAATAGATTTGGGTGCAAAATAATACAAAGCTAGCAACTATTTTATTTTGTCTTCATGTCCTTCACAGTTCTTTCTTCTTGTTTTTCTTTAGTTTATTTTACCAATTTTAGTAATTTGATTTCTTGTGTTTTGTCATAAACTTCTAGTTGTGTTGTATTTTTAATTACTAAATAATTTATAGTTTTTATATTTATTAAATATTGTTTATTTTAAATTTAAGAATTTATTTTAATTTTAATTTTGTCTACTTTTATGTTTGTTGTTAGTATAAATTTTAGTATATTCTAATTTTCTTTTGTTTGAGCTAAGATGGATCTAAATCATGAATAATTAATTCTCAAGACTTGTTTATGCAATCTATATTTCAATTATGAGTTTAATATCATTCTCTTAATGCTTTTAGGTGATTGGCCACCACCAAATTGATTTTTGATGCTTGTTTGATACTGTGTGGAGATGACATGCATGTGCTCATGTGATATTGAACCGTGAATTCAATTTAGATGGTAATAATCTAGGTTGAATCTGGGAATTTTCATAGTTCTTAATGCATTTAAAAATCTAAATTCACCTAGACCAAGTGTGAATTAATTTGAATCTAAATAGGGTTATTAGACCGATGTCGGCTATTAATTTACATTAGGAAAATTTCACCATCATAATTTGGAAATTAAATTACTTGCATAACAAGTCAAGAGAGTTAAGTAGGATTGATTAAGTGAAATCGAGTGCTCTAACATCTTAATTGATTTGATGAATTTTTAGTATTTTTTCGCTGTTATTATTTGCTAGTAATTTTTTTTTTAGTTTAGTTAAATCACAAGAAAACAATTTAATTGGCTAGTTTTTTTTTTTAAATAATCATATTGGTAAGTAATTGGTTAGTTTAGATTCAATCCTCGTGGAAACGATACTCTACTTACCTCTATATTACTTGTTGATATTATACGCTTGCAATTCACCGAATGCACTTTTTGTATAGAAATTTCAGTCAAGTAAGGTTACCAAATTGCAGAATTTTTTGTCAAGATAAATTGCCAAAAGCAACAAAATTTCGTCCAAAAAGTTACCAAAAATTGCAAAATTTCAATTCAACAATTTCAACCAAGAGAAACCAAATTTTAGTCAAGAATTTTTTTGGCCAAGAATTTCTACCAAGTGCAGAATTTTTTTAGTCCAAATAAGTGGCCAAAAGGTGCAGAATTTTCATTCAAATAAGTTGCCAAAAAGGACAAGAATTCAGCTCAAGACTTTCGGCCAAGAGGAACTAGGTTTAGTCAAAAACTTTTAGCCACAAAAGTCCAGAATTTTGGCAACCAAATGTGCAGAATTTTGTCACAATTCTTGAAGCACTAAAACACCTCTTCAAAAAGAATTCAAGGCAATAAATTTTAGGAAGGTAGTACGGCAAAAGAATTCCAAAAAATAGAAAACAAATCAAAACGCTGCACGAGTTCAACAAAATTCAGGAAGGCAGAATTTTCAGGAAGCACTGAAATTTAAGTCTGGTTCAAGATCAATTCTTGAAGGAATCTTGGCAACAATAATTCAACAAACAATGATTTCAAGGAACAAGGAACAAGAAACAAGAAATAAGAAATTCAAGGATCAAGAAACAAAAATTCAAGAATCAAGGATCAAGGATCAAGGATCATCAAGGATCAAGAATCAAGAATCAAGAATTGTTCTTCTCCTCTTCTTCTTTCTTTCTTCCAGTTTGATCTTTCTTTTCTTTTTCTTTTTCTTTTTCTTTTTCTTTTGAGTTTGTTCTTGCTGTTTTTTTTTCACGGTTATTTCTTCTTCTTCTTCTTTTTTTTTCACGAGAAAGAACAATTTACAGTTGCACACAACTAGCATGAAGAAGAACACAAAACAAAACAAGACAAAGATTATAGAGGACAAGCTTCAAGTGGTTCAGATTTTCAGCAAGAAAATATAGAAGGCAACGAATTTTTTTTTTTCATGGTTATTTCTTATTCTTCTTCTTCTTTTTTTCACCAAACAAATAACAATTCACAACAAAAAAAAAAAATCAACACGAAGAGAAAAAAACACAGTATGCAGCAATTCGGTTCGAAAATTTTAGGAATCAACACCACTTTTTTTTTCCCCGTTCTTTCTTCTTTTTTTTCTTTATCACTAGAAAGAGAACAATTTATAGAAGATATATCAACAAAAAGCATAAGAATTCACGAAAAATAATCAACACAAAGATTATGACTAGACAAGTAAGGAGTCCAGAAATTTTAGGATGAACAACATCAAGGAGTTTGATTTTTTTAAAAAAAGAAAAATAATAGGCAACAAAAAAAAATTATATACAGAATAAAAGAACCAAAATTATATACAAAAAAAAGTAGGTAGCAAGAAAAGGTTTAACCGAGTCTCAAAAACTAGGGCTAAACAACTAATTTGACTGCTACAAAAAAACAAAATTTTCAACTACAAGGAAGATGGATATAAACATGATTTTTCGTGTATGGAAGCAATATAAACATAAATAACACAAAATTTCAAAGTTACTTAGAACTCTGATACCAAACTAATGCGTACCTCATGGCTATAAGGAGCCGGCAATAAGCAACAAGCGAAACATGATCCAAAACTTAACTTGCAAAATCCTAAAACCGGCAAAATTGGGACTAAATGGATGAAGTGTCACTGAAACCTAGGTTTTACTAGATTGATAAAACTCAAAGGCACCATGAACTGGTTAAATTTGATAAGTCTATTGTTCTTCACAAGAACAAAGAGATTAAATAACTCAAACTCTCAAAGATGTAATTTCACAAAATCTTCTCAAACGTCTATTTTCATGTTTTGGCTGGTTGGCCTTTATTTGTAGGATACAAAGATTGTTAAAAATGTAACAAGTAAAATCCTAATTCTAATCTAATTCTCAAGGAGGCAACCAAGTTTTTTAAGTAATAAAAGGGCAGCCTTAAAATAAAAAGGAATAAAAACCCTAAAGCCAATTGGACTTGGAAGTTTGGCCCTTTAAAGTTTCCTTCAAACTTACAAATTTGGCTACTAAAATTTTTAATAATTTTGGCCATAATAAAATAAAAATCTAGAAAGGTGGCCTTTTTTTTTTTTGTCAAACGGTCAATAATGATATTAACTGAGAAACAATTAAAATTTACAAACAAATGTCCCTCAAACCTGGACTCTTCCTACCTCTCGACTTGGTTAAGACAAAGTGACAACCTGTCACATGACAACCCACCACCCATAACACGACACCATCTAAGAAACCCCTGATCAATTTCACTCATCAAAAAAAGTCGGCAGCCATTGATCTGTCCCATGATCCTAGCTAACCAACATACCCCTCAAAAATTCGACAGTATGCCCTTTGTACCTGGGCCAAAACCTGGTTCTGAAAACAGCAGAAACCAGTTCAAGCACCTGAATCCTACCCCAAAACAGGAAAAGCACCACTGATAAACATAAACTATACACAAAAAGAAAGAAAATATCTACACAACCATTGGTACATGAATAAATTCCAACCACGCAAACCTCGCCAGCTCAACTACCTCTTGGACTGGCATCCATGCTCTCTGAAATACCCACATGTTCCGGCACTTCCAAATCATCCACATAAGATACACTGTGAATTGTATCCTATCTTCCCAACCATTCTCCTCACACCTAGAACAGATTTGTTGCCACCATTGCTGAAAAGTAACCGGCGGTAGAACCCAAACCCAATCCACCTGCACCATCTCCCAAATTTGTTTCACTTGAGAACAATAAAACATGAGATGTTCCATAGTTTCATTCGATACTCCGCACATTGGACAAGTAGGCTCAACTGGTACCTTCCTTTGATGCAGCTTATCAAGTATTGGCAAAATATTATGACAATACTGCCAAACAAACTGTTTGACCTTACCTTTGACCTTGAGCTTCCAAGTAGCTGTCCACATACGATGCCTTCTATCTCAAGAAGTACTAGACTCAAGAACTTGGTCTGCATCTTGCCGATGCTGCTGCAACTGATGATACGCCGACTAAACTGAATAACTCCAAATACCCGCTGAATCGGCCCCTCGTAAAATATACCTTGCCCCCATCCAACCCTTCCAAAGCCATGAAGCATTTTGTTTCTCCACAACCAACAGCACATCTGTATTCGGGAAATACTTTGCTTTCATGACCTTGCTCATCAATAACTCAAGATGGTTGATAACTCGCACCAATTGTTTCGCAAGTAGAGCATCATTAAATCCTTGGATCTTTTGAAAACCCAATCCCCCATCCTTCTTTGGTATCGTAAGGTCCTTCCATTTCTTCTAATGAATCTTTTGCTTTGCATCTGGATGAGCACCCCACCAAAAATTCGCCGTAAGATGGCAAATTTCTTTACACACCCCCTTGGTAAGTTTAAAACAACCCATGACATATGTGGGCAAAGCATTAATCACAGCTCGAATAAAAACCTCCTTACCAGCTAAACTCAAAAATTGCGACTTCAAATTCTAAATGCGATGCTACACTTTGTCAATAATAAACTGAAAAACCTTTCTTTTCGACCTACCAATCCTCATAGGCAACCCCAAGTACCGAGCATTCGATTGCTCCTTCACACAGAAAGGTGGCCTTTTAATTACCTAAATTTGCCCCTTTCAAAAATTAAAATGAAATTACAAAAATTAATAAATAATTTGGCCTATCATCACACTAGAATTCGGCCAAAGCAAGACTAGTGTTCTTCAAATTAGACTTGCAGTAAATTAATAATTTGCAAGTCTTGTCTGCATGCTTGATGGGCTTGGAGTCAAAGGTTAAACCAATTAATGGTTTCTTGAAATCGTTTGGACCTAAATTTTGTCAATTTCTCATAATATGTCACAACGGATTGAAAATTTGGCAAGTAACTTGAATAGCTCCTGGAATCCCATCAATTATAATCTGGTCTTCTTAATACTTGAGTTAGAAACATGTCTTCATGCAATCTAAAATTAGACAAAGGAGGACATTTTAAATTAGTTAAAAACATTTTTGAATTTTGTAGTTCTTCCCTTGGATTTCTTTACTATTTACATTTCACTAGCATTAGACTAGGTAGTAATTCTTCTTTATTCATCTTCGACTTCAATGATGTGATCTAAAATTAATAATTTATCTTGCATTATTACTGCATGATCCCACCAGTTTTTTAACTGACATGTGAAGCTAGTAACCAATAGACATGCAGTGTCTCTTTTTTAACATTTTTCACTTTTTAAGCAAATTTAGCCATACCTATTTCTTGTAATGTATATAATATTTAATATTTATATTTTTCATTTATATTCCATTCATGGATTGAATCACCACTATAATTATTTGAATTAAATTTAGATCTTTTTTCATATTAAATATTTGGAGGAATTGGTCTAGGATAATATGTCTTAGTATCTACTATTTTTCAATTATTTTTATTAATATATTTTTTCTGTCTTCTGATTCTATTAGTTTCCAAATCTTGCTCATCTTGAAATTCTTGTTCTATTAAATTAATTTTTTCAATTTCAGTATGTTCACTTGAATATTTAGAATCTTCTTCTTTTTCTGATTCTTCTATCTGACATCCTTATTCTAAACGTCTCAATTTTGAACTACTTGGCTTTTCATTTCTTAAGCTTTGAGAAATATGACTAAGTAAATCATTTGAATTTTTTATTAAATTATTTGTAACTTCTTCTTCCTTTTCTCTATGTAAACTTTTAGGTTGAAAATTGAGAATAGTAACATCCTAGGGAAATCTAGACTTCTCTTTAGAAATTGAATCTATTTTTGTAGGTAAATGTTTTACCTGATTAGTTATTGTATGTAAAATCTGATTTGAATAATTATTTTATCAATAAATTCTTTTAATATTATCTAAAATTACTAATGAATTACCATCTTCTCTCCCTTTTTTAAAAGAAGAAGCCAATATATCCCCTTCATTAGTATTAATTTTAATATATTGTAAAGAAGGATAAAGAGAGGTAATCACCTAATCATTTAATAAATTCTATTTTTCATATAAATTAGTTTGAACATTAATATATTTTAGGGTGAATTACATTTACTACCCCTGTGGTTCGTGTAAATTACCAATCAAATCCCAAGATTTGGTAAAACTACCAATACCCCCTTAAGGGGGCTAAATGTTATGAATTTAAGGGGGCCAAATGTTATGAATTTAGTTGATTAAAGGGGCTAAATGTTATGAATTTATCAAATTTAAGGGGGTATTAGTAATTTTACCAAATCTCGGGTTCGATTGGTAATTTACATGAACTACAAGGGTAGTAGATGTAATTCACCCTATATTTTAATTTAAAAACTTTATGAATTCCTTCATTTCTTGAAAACCAATATTCTAACCATGAAATTAAAGGAATATTACATCTCTTTTCTTTTATGTATAAAATCCATTCTTCTTGTAACTTTTCTTGAATAAATTTATCTAATGATGAAAACTATTGTTTTTTATCATCTTCTTCATCTTCAAAAAATTCTTCCATATATTCCATGTCTATTTCAAAATCATTTTTAATTATTTAAATTACATTAATTTCCATTTGAGATTTAGTAGGAGACATAGAAAGTGAATTTATATTTTTTGGAATAGGTGTTTTAAAATGATATTTTGAAATATTTTCCAAAATCATAGAAGGAGATGGTTATGAAAAAGATCTTATTTGGAAAATAGAATTTTTTTTTTTTTTTGAAAAACTAGATCCTTCTATGAATGGATTAAGGAAGTGCTTGGTTCATGGGTTTGGGAAAGAAGGAATGGGAATGAAATCAAACACGGACGCATGGTGAAGGGGAATGATTTATGCACAGTAAACTTGATTACCCACTTTACGAGTATTTACAGACCTCACAAAATTAGGAGGTATCAAAATGATTGATCCAAAAAAAAAAACATTCTCTTTCCCCACATCATCCGTCCGCTCTGCCGAAGGATTTCCGAAGGAAACCCCTCATTTTTGTCCTCAAACCAACTATTCTTCAAAGGTTAAGAAGGGTTGTTTTCAACTTTTGGGCTCAATTTTGACTAATAGAAGTGGTGTTTCTTGTGATTTCTGATTGCCTTGGGCTTTGCAGCACTAGATTAAAGATGAGAAGTATAGTACGACAATGAATGATGAAGAGGGATTTCCAAGCTTTACATTGGATCAAGGTTGTATTTCTACTTGAGCCATGGGTGATAGTAGCCACAACGTGGTTGCCAAAAATGGGCTTTCACTGCAGGATTCAATTTAGTCGCAACCCTCTTCACCTGCTCTGCCGTTTCCTTTCCTTTTTTTTTTGGTTGGTGTTATTTTTCTGCTCCAGCCATCGTGTGATTGCTACAGGGGATCTAGCCGCGACTCTTTTCACTTTCTTCTCCTTTTTTTTAATTGTTTCTGCTCTAGCCGTGGGGCAACAGCCAGAGTGTGGCTACAACAGGGGTTTCTGCGGTGGATTGTGTTTGTATGAACTAAGATTGTGATGAAAGTTAATGTTGTCGAGACTTTAGAGGCTTTTTAGCTATTACTTTTTAGTGTGAATGTAAATTGTATGTGAATAGAGTATACATTTTTGATATAATGTTGATATCACAGGCCTGCCTCCAGACTCTAAACTTTTGAATTAATAGTTTGGAGTTGTTTTCTTTTCTGGAGATTAATACTGGAAAGCATGATGTGATTTGATGAGTGTGAAAAATACTTAGTTTGAACACTCTATTTTACGCATCTTAGGATTAGTTAGTTTCATGTTTAATTAGTTTTTAGTTAGTTTAGTTAATGATGTCATTTTATTTTAAATTAATCATTTTTATGTTAAATAGATAATTTTTTATTAGTTTTTGTTTTGAAGGATGCAATGTGAAGATGATAGGATCAACCTTTGGAGTTTGGAAGAGCTTAGGAGTCAAGATGAGGGGCAGTTGTCTTGCACACCCGTGCAAAGAATAATAGAGCAGCCAACAAGATAAGAGATTGAGCTAAAGTGGATAGGAATGAGCTTATCTCTTATCTCTAGCCTATATAAAGTTTGAAAGGGTTTAGATGACCTTTCTAGCTAGGTATGGAGGGGGCTGTTAGGATTTGGATTATTATTGTTATTCTTAAGAACATTTTTAGTTTACATTTTGCTGAGATTAGAATAGAGTTTCATTTTTAAAAATGTTTGGAGAACTTGGAGCAAGTTCTTACACCGTGTGAAAGGAGTTTCCTTGTTAACTTTTCTTATTATTTATGATGTTTGGATTTGTTTTCTTCATTTCTTTATCTTTGTCTTTTATTTTTAATATGAGTGGCTAAATTCTTTTTAGGGTTCTTATTCCAATTTGACTATGTGCTTATTGTGATTAATATAGGTTGTTAGCTCTAATTCATTGGTTATTGTTGTGCTTAATGTCATTTTAGGTTTGATCACCCTAAGATTGAATCAACACTATAGAACTTGATTAAGAGATAGGTTCTATAGGATTAGGCAATAACCTATTAATAGCTTAATTAGTTGAAAGACAGTTAAGTGGTTAATATTGATTAAAAGGTCGTGCATTTAAATTAGAGTTAAAAGACATTAGGCTGGTGAGAGGCGTCAAACTTAGTGTTAATTAATTATCAATTAATCGTAGGTACTATTTGAGAGGAAGATCTATGGTTCTTAAGATCCATTCAAGATAAATTAGAATTAACATAGACCTTATTGGTTAATCAATCTTAATAAATGGTCAAAATTGAGAATAAGAATCCTAGTTTTTACATTTGATTGAATTCAGTTTTTACTTTGATAAGTAATTTTAGTTCAAAACCTAATTTCGGTGTCTAAACAAACAAATATAGTGAGTATTTCAATAGTCAGTTTTAAAAATTCTCTGTGGGACGATATCTTAATTTACTATTTGACACGACTCTGTGCGCTTGCAGAAAGTAGCATGTCAAGTTTTTGGCACCGTTGCCTGGGAATTTTGATAAAATTGATATTGTTAAGAAAAATTGTATTGCTTGATTTAGATGTTATTTTAATTGTGTTTTTAATTGTGGTACTGCGGGAATTTGTTTAGTGTATGCACATCACACGGAGTGCAAACAAAAGGATTTTCGTTGATACTACTTGATTTGGAGCTAGAAAAGACAGTTCGTCAGAAGAAAAAGCAACAAAGCAACATGAACGGAAGGGACAATAAAAGAGATGACCCTCCTAAGGGCCAAAGAATAATGCAAGATTTTGTAAGTCCTAATGTGCAAAGTGACCAAACACCAATTGTAAGATCGGCGATTGCAACTAATAACTTCGAAATTAAGCCGGCAATGATACAAATGATTTAGAATTCACCATTTCATAGCCTGCCACATGAAGATCCATTTGGTCATATGTCTCGATTTTTGGAGTATTGCTCCACTTTTAAGATGAATGGAATACAGCCTGATGCAATCTGGTTGATCATCTTTCCATTTTCTCTTATGAAAAGAGCAAAGAGATGGTTTATAAGCTTACCACCCAACTCTATCAACACTTGGCAAGAGCTCTATACAGCTTTCTTTAACAAATACTTGCCACCTACAAAGGTGATGAGGATTAGGAATGAGATTAACTCTTTCGTTCAAAGAGATGATGAAACATTCTTTGAGTGCTAGGAAAGATTCAAAGACCTTCAGAAACAATGCCCGCCTTAATTGATTCCTACATGGGATTTGGTGCAATCATTCTATAAAAGAGTCAATTATGCGGTTAGAATCAATATTGATGCTACAGCTAGAGGTAAAATCATGTCAAAAACACCAGAAGACACTTTAGATCTCTTTGAGGAGATGACCAATACGCAAAGTTTGTGGTCTAATGAAAGGACCATTTCAAAGAAGGCAGGAGTAATGAAAATGGACAATTTTACCATGTTGAATGCAAAACTTGATGCTCTCACAAAAAGGATGGACAAAGTAAACATTAATGCAGTATCCTCATTAACATCCTCTTGTAAATTATGCCAAGGGGGCCATCCTACAATAGAGTGTAGAATGATGCAAGGAATGTCTACAGAAGATGTCAACTATATGGGGAACTTCAAGGGACCTCAAAACCAAATCTATGGCAATACCTACAATCCAAGTTGGAGAAACCACCCCAATCTCTCTTTGGGAAATCATGGTAATAACCAGTGACGACCACATGCACCACCAGGATTTGGAGATCAAAATGCACAACAACCTCAACATCAGTTTCAACAAGAAAAAGGGGCCGTTTAGATCGAAAGTAAAATGGATGTTATAACAGCAAAAATAGGCCAGCAAGATGAAGCTCAAAAAGGATAAAACAAATAATTCAAAACTATTCATTTTCTATTCATAATCTAGATGTGCAAATGGGGCAATTAGAAGATACCTTATCAACAAGAAATCAATGTGCATTACCAAGCAATACGGAAAGAAATCCAAAAGAGCATGTAAAAGCTATCACCTTAAGAAGAGGTACAGAGATCCAAACACCTAAAGCAACAATATATTATGAAGAAAAGAAGAAGGACGGGGAGAAAGAGTGAGAAAACGAATGGGTTGAAAAACATAAAGAACATGAAGAGAAGGTGGAGAACACAGTTAAGGCAAAAGCACCACCACTTCAACCATATGATCCTCCAATACCATATTCACAAAGGTTGAAGAAAAATGAGCATGATCAGCAATTTGCAAAATTTTTGAAAAGATTTAAGACTCTCCACATCAATATGCCTTTTGTGGAATTTCTAGCCCAAATGCCAAAATATGTAAAGTTCTTAAAGGAGTTGATTTCCAACAAAAAGAAGTTGTAGGAATTTGAGACAGTCACACTTACAAAGGAGGGCAGTGCAATCATTTTTAATAAACTTCCTTTGAAAAGGAAGTAACCAGGGAGTCTTACTATTCCATGTTCTGTTGGAAATTTAACATTTCAAAAATATTTATGTGATTTAGGTGCTTCTATTAACCTTATGCTTTTGTCAATTTACATGAAATTGGGAGTCGGAGAAGCAAAGCCAACAAACATCCGTTTACTGGCAGACAGGACAATAAAGGAACCAGAAGGCATAGTAGAAGATATACTTGTAAGGCTAGAAAATTCATCTTTCCAGTAGATTTTGTTGTTCTTGATTTTGAAGAAGATGAAGACGTTCCATTGATCCTTGGTATGCCATTCCTCTACACTGCCAAAGCAATTATTGATGTTTATGATGGTACGTTGACATTAAGAGTAGGAGAGGAGGTTGTAAGTTCAACATCGATCAAGGTATGAAACATCCTTCTGATTATGATTTATATTTGAGAGTTGATGTTGTGAATGAATGTGTGAATGAAGTCCAACGAAAGAGATTGGCAAATTGTGAAGAATTGGAGAATATTGAGAAGTGTATACAGGTAAAATCTTCCCAAGATGAAGAATACCTTAAATACCATACAAATTTTTCTCAAATCCAATTACCAAATACTGAACCTACACCACCATCAATCATAAAACCACTAAATATAGACTGGAAACCTCTACCTCAACACTTGCGTATACTTTTCTTGGAAAGAATCAAACTTTACCTGTGATCATATCCTCTAAACTTACCCAAGACCAAGAAGACTTGCTTGTAAGGATGCTTAAAAGGAGAATAAGAGCAATTGGTTGGCAAATTTCTGATATAAAAGGAATAAGTCCATCTTATTGCATGCATAAGATTTTGATGAAAGAAGAATACAAGCCAATCATTGAAAGGCAAAGAAGGCTCAATCTAAACATGCAAGAAGTGATGAAGAAATAGGTGGTTAAGCTATTAGATGCTGGAATTATTTACCCAATTTCAGATAAACTCATGGGTAAGTCCTATCTAGTGTGTTTCAAAGAAAAGAGGCATGACCATTGTTGAAAATGAAGAAGGTAAGCAGATTCCAACAAGAGTGGTGAATGGATGGAAGGTATGCATTGATTATAGAAAGCTAAATTCTGCTACAAGGAAAGATCACTATCCACTACTATTCATTGATCAAATGTTGGAGAGGATAGCAGGGTATGCTTTCTCTTGCTTCTTAGATGGCTATTCAGGTTACAATCAAATAGCAATTGCTCCAAATGATCAAGAGAAGACGACATTCACATGTCCCTATGGCACATTTGCTTATAGATGGATGCCATTTGGATTATGTAATGCTCCAGCAACCTTCCAGAGATGCATGATGACCATATTCTCAGATTTGGTAAAAGAAGTCATGGATGTGTTCATGCATGATTTCTTAGTCTATGGAAGCTCTTTTGAAGGATGTTTGGAGAACTTGGAGCAAGTTTTTACACGGTATGAAAAGACAAATCTAGTGTTAAATTGGAAAAAGTGCCATTTTATGGTGGAAGAAGGAATTGTACTTGGACATAGAATATCAGCACAAGGAATTGAAGTGGACAAAGCTAAAGTAGAAACCATTAAAAAGCTTCAATATCCTATCAATGTTAAAGGAGTTCGCAGTTTCCTAGGACATGCAAGATTCAATTGATGGTTCATCAAGGACTTTTCAAAAATTTCTAAACTGCTTTGTAAGTTACTTAAGAAAAATTCTTTTTTTGATTTTACTAATGCTTGTAAATTGGTCTTTGACAGGTTGAAAGAAGCCTTGATATCAGCACCTATAGTTGTATCACCTAATTGGAACCTTCCATTTGAATTGATGTGTAATACAAGTGATCATGCAATAGGAGCCGTACTAAGCCAAAGAAGGGAGAATAAATTTCATGTCATCTATTATGCAAGCCGAACTCTGAATGATGCACAGCTTAATTATGCCACAACCGAGAAGGAGATGCGAGTAGTAATTTTTGCTTTTGATAAATTTAGATCTTATCTTCTTGGTTCTAAAGTTATTGTGTATACAGATCATGTAGCGCTAAAGTATCTCTTAAACAAGAAGGACTCAAAGCCAAGGCTTATTAGATGGGTACTTTTTTTGCAAGAGTTTGACATTGAGATCAAAGATAAGAAAGGTTCAAAGAACTTGGTAGCTGATCATCTCTCAAGATTGAAGTTAGAGCAAGAAAAAGAAAATGAAAAATAATAACCAATCCAGGAGCTATTATCAGACGAGATGTTGTTGAAAATTCAAAGTTTAAATGTACCATGGTTTGCTGACATTACTAATTTTGTCTCAGGTGGAAAGTTTTCGGAAGAATTCAACAATCAACAAAAGAAAAAGCTCATATATGATTCTAAATTTTATTAGTGGGATGATCTGTTTCTGTGGAAGCTATGTATAGATGGCATGATAAGAAGATGTGTAGGAGAAGAAGAAACCAGTTCAATTCTGCAACACTACCATGGGATGGTCAATGGTGGTTATTTTGGTGCACAAAAAACTGCTGCTAAGGTTCTTGAAGCAGGGTTCTATTGGCCTACACTCTTCTATGATGCTAGAAAGTTTGTACTCAGTTGCGATGCATGTCAAAGGACTGGCAACATTTCAAAAAGGAATGAAATACTTCAATCTGGAATTCTAGAGGTCGAAATATTTAACGTATGGAGCATAGATTTCATAAGACCATTTCCTGTTTTAGATGAAAACAAGTATATACTTGTCCGTGTGGATTATGTATCCAAATGGGTTGAAGCTCAAGCATGTGTTGTAAATGATGCAAGAGTAGTTTGCAAATTCTTAAAAAGACTCTTTGCTAGGTTTGGGATGCCTCGAGCTATCATAAGTGATAGAGGAACATATTTTTGTAACAAGAATATGGAAGTAGCTCTAGCTCGTTATGGGGTAAGACACAAGATCGCCACTCCATACCATCCTTAGATAAGTGGACAAGTAGAAGTAAGCAATAGAGAATTAAAGAAGATACTTGCAATAACAGTGTGCAATTCAAGAAAAGAATGGGCAAGGAAATTGGATGATGCTTTATGGGCATACCAAACAGCATTTAAGACACCTATTGGAATGTCTCCATATAGGTAGGTTTATGGAAAAGCATGCCATCTTCCTGTAGAAATCGAGCATAAGGCTTACAAGGCAATCAATGTATTAAATTACGACTGCAAGAAATTTGCTGAAAAAAGACTTCTACAATTGAGTGAATTGGAGACAATAAGAGAGATAGCATATGAAAACTACAGAATTCATAAAGAATGTACAAAGAAATGGCATGATGCCAAGGTAAAGATTAAGAGTTTTCAAGAAGAAGACCAAGTGTTGCTATTCAACTCCAGATTTAGACTATTCCTAGGGAAACTAAAGAGTAGATGGTCGGGACCATTTACAGTAAGTCATGTATATCCCTATGGAGCTGTCGAAGTTTGCAACACTCAATGAGAAAAGTTCAAGGTCAATGGTCAAAGATTGAAAGTCTACCATGGAGGCTTTCAAGTTTGGGAACAATCACTTGTAAGTCGTGAATGTAATCCATAAAAGAGGAACTATTGAAAATTTTAAATTTAAAATACTTTCGAATAAGAAATTTATTTATCCCCTTACTTTTGAGGCAGCATATACATGTTCAAATGTAGTCCAAATTTCCATTGGTGACTTGACTATTTCGAAGAGATTGAAAAGTTATCTAAAACAATGTTGAGTGTGTGCCCGTTACAAATAACTTCATCTTCTTGTGATTTTTGCTTTTAAACCTAGATTGCTCCCATGTCGTCATCTTTTACTGTAGGAATTTCAAACGATGAAGGATTCAAAACGTAGGCTACTTTGAAAGCAATAAGGAAAAACATCATTTTGTCCTTCTAACATTTGAAGTTGGTACTAGTTTTATCTAAATTGTCCAACTTAACAAAGTTTTGATTCATAACTTTGAAAGAGAATTCATGACTTGACTCCAAAGTTAACAACAATTAAAACCTTAAAGTTGTAAGAAAAGTTAGAATATAGATGCAAGAACAAGAACAAAATTCGAAGAAATCTTCAAGCAATTGGAGTTCACAAAGGTGGAAAACAAGATTTGATAAATTTAAAGCTTGATAATTATTTTCCTTAAGATTTTAATTACTCCCACTAAGCTTGCTGCTAACAAGGTTTGAATTTAGTTTTAGAATGTAATAAACTAAAGAAATAATTAAATAATAAGAGTTTGGATTATTTCAAGGGAAAATGACACTTTTGGTCCCCTAAGTTTGGCCCTATATTACTTTTGGTCCTAAATTTTGTCTCATGACCTTATCAATCCCATAAGTTCGTCAGAGTGACAATAGTAGAATTTTTTACTTGTAATTGCAGACTTTTTGTCGACCAAATTAGTGGCCAAATGTTATACTGAATTTTTTTATTGACTAAAAAATAGGCCAAATATAAGAGGCCAAAACTAGTATTTTTTTATTATTATTTGCATTGCTCTTTTATTTTTAGTATTTTATTTTTATTTTTGTTTTTATTTATTAAAAAAATTTCCCTTAATCTTTACTCCTTCTATCACCCAAAAAAAATAAAAAAGTCTAGTTTTTAAAAATTATCTTTGTCCCCAAAAATAAAGATTCCACTTTTGGTATGAAATTTTTGTACTATCCTTACTCATAATGACAATGTGTAATCCAAATTAAAAAGTAAGGCAAAAATGTAAAATTATATATTTAGTTATGTATTGAGTCTCTTATATCTTATAACTCAAAAAAAGTTCTACCAAATTAAAAGTAGACTCTTTTTTTGGGAACAAAGGGAGTATTTATCTATTTTTAAATTGTTTTCCTTTAATCTATGTTTCTTTTATTTTTTTATTCCTCTTCACCTTTAGTGTATTCTTTACTAATCTTATATTTATTTACTCATTGTTTCTAATTCTATATTTTTAATTTTATCTTTCCTCATCATTTTCATATATTCTTTTATTTATTTCTTTGTTTTTTCCTCAATCTGTAATTTTAAAATTTTTAATATCTTTATCCTTTGCATTTTTTTCTTTTTACATAATTTTTTTAAAAAATTTCTTCTAGTGAAGACATTTTATTTTGTTTTTTTCTCAATTTATTTTTGGTTTTTTTTCTTTTTTTAGCCTTTTAGCCTTTTTTCTCTTAAAATTTTCCCATAACATAAATTAAAATAGAATACAATTTTCACCCAACAACTAACGCAAACTTTTTAGAACTCAATTTTGAAATTTAAAAGAAATTATATGATTGAAAATAATTAAAAAACGTAGTTGTCATTTTCATCTGTCATTTGCAATCTCTTCCCTGCCCCTAACTTCTCACATCAAATTATAGCTAAAGCTAAAATGTAACTATAGCTTAATTTATGTTTTGGACGAAATTTGAGGAAAAAAGAGACAAACACTAAAAAAGTAAAAAGTAAAAAAAATGTAAAAAAATGTCTTCACTCGATAATTTTTTTTTTAAAAGAAAGAGTAAATAAAAAGGAAAAAAGTGAAAAAAGATAAAGATTATGAGAATTTTAAAAAAGTAGACTGAGAAATAAATATAGGAAAAAGGTTAGAGAAAATAAAGTGAAAAAATAAGTAGATTTAGAAATAATGGGTAAATGAAAACATGAGCAATAAAGAATATACTAAAACTAAAAGAGGAATGAAAAAAATAAAAAAATGAATTAAAGGGAAATTTTTTTAAAAATAAAATATTGACTAAGGAAGAAGTTTCAGTAAATAAAAAGTAAAATAAAATAATGAAAATAGAATAGCAATGCAAATAAATAAATAAATATATATATATATATATATATATATATATATATATATATATATATATAACAGTTTTAGTCACCTATGTTTGGCCCATTATTTTGCCAATAAACAATTTAGTGCAACTTTTCACTATTTATCTAGTCAATAAAAATCTACAATTACAGGTAAAAGGTTGCTACTTAGACAAATTTAAAGAGTTAATTTTCAGAATTTTTTTTCTAATAAAAAATTATATAAATATTGAATTTTGTAAGGGGATTTCAGGAATACTGAAATCGGTATTCAAAAAACTAACTTTAAAGTCGGTTTTTGGAATACTGATTTCAGTGTACTAATTTTTTTTAAAATGTATTTTGATTAAAACTAGTTAATTAGTTTTTAACCATATTTTATTTGAAAAAAATTCGAAAATAATGCAATATCTAGAGTTAAATTCTTCATAGTCGATATTTTGCATATCCACTTCAATTTAGTATTATTGTATAAAATTTTTTGATTAAAACTACTAATATTTTGATATTAGTAATTTTTTTTTGAAAATAATTTAATTTTGAACAATAATTTTGCAATAATTTGTTGTGTATTATTACGAGTTTTTTCCAAAAAATTGTATAAAAAAATATGAATTAAATAAATACTAATTCTTGGAAAAAAAATTATTTTTAAAGAAATCACTATCTAAGATATCGACTTTAAAATCGATATTAGGGATATCAACTTTAAAATTGCTATTATAGATAACCACTTTGAAGTCAAAATCCCACTTCAGATAATTTATGAAAAAGAAAACTTAGCCCTAAACCTCCTAAACCCTAAACCCTAAAAACTCAACCCTCAACCCTCAACCCTCAACCATTCACCCTAAATCTTAAACCCTGATCCTTAAACCCAAAACCCTAACCCTAACCTCCTAAGCCCTAAACCCTAAAACCTCAACACTCAACCCTTCACCCTAAACCTTAATCCCTAACCCTAAACCCGCCCTCCCTCCCCCTCTACTGGTGTTTAGGTTTTCCATTGGTGGATCATTAGGCTCTGTTTTCCCTTTCACCACAGCGTCTGCTTCAATCTCGTCTTCACAATCTCTCTTTGGTTCACAACAAGTTTTTGGTAGTTCTGGTCCTTCCTTTACATCTGCAGCAGGAAATAATGATAAAATAAACACAAAAGACAGCATGGCCGAGGATTCTGTCAAGTTATCCATGGAGTTTTTTCCATTGAGAATTCCACAGGATACAATGGAGTTTTTTCCCATAAGTGAAGAATGGAGTTTTAGAAAAACTGCCGAAGCTTTCGCCCAAGCCGTGCACACAAACCGGATGTAAAAGAGAGAGGAGGGTGTGGAAAGCTTGTGATGGCTGGCTCTCAGAATTCAGAGTAGGGCTCATAGCCTCATAGGCTCTAGTGTTTCAACTCTTTCCCATGTTTGTACTGCTTACTATATGAAATGATGTGAAGAATCTTTGCATGGAAATTAAAACCAGTCAAAATAGGTAAAAGTATATGGATAGCAGTAGAGTTACTTTGCATAATATTGTTTTCTTAATAAAAATTAAATAAATATTGATTTTTGTGGAGTTATTCCAGGAATATGGAATTTTTTTTTTTTAACTTCAAGTCAATATCCATGATATCAACTTCACTATTTTAGGAACGACTCCCAAATTGTTTTTTTTTAAAAATAATATTCACAAATGTCACTTGTATTAGTACAGATAATTTTAATTTATATTTTTTGGAAATGCATAAGAGAATGTTAAATTAAAAATAATATAATTATATCTTTTGATTTCGTAAGAAGACATAAAATTTTCGTACATACTTTTTACAATTTTGTTTAGGATTTACATATTTGGGATGTAGGAGTTTAGGGTTTTCGTACATGCCATGCGCTGCCCAACCTCCCTTCCCCCTAACACTGTTGTATCCCACCTTAAACCATTAAAAATGGCATATTTAGGAAATGAACTTCTTATGTCAATTTAGATTAGATTACCTCTCACTATGTTCTCATGTGATTTTTTTCTATAATAATATTTGGAATGAGTGAGGAGATTTCACTTAATTAATCAAGTTATAGAAAAAAGTTATAAGTTTCAACATTACAAAAAAGAAAAAAAATTTAATCAAGTCCCACAGGGAGGCTGTCTAATATTTCTACGTGGCTGTCGCCTAGGGAGTTGGAGTTGGGGTTGGGGTTGGGGCTGTGGGTTGTCGTCCGTCTCCAGTACGTTTAGGTCAAAAGGAATTGATTCATCTATAAGTGATTGTGGACGAGGACGCCTTCGACGACCCTCATAGACCAAATTGTACTGAGGCATTTGAGATGACATACTAGTGCGACCTTGCGATAATAGGTCCATCTCAGGTGTCTATTCATATGGCTCACTAGGCTGATGAAGAAACATACTAGCGGCCAATATCCGATTATCATCATCAACATTGCGACGGTAGGAAGTAGACGACATTCGGACGTAGATGGACGACCAGAAGTAGATGGCCGGCCGGACATAGACGGATGAGCAGACGTCAATGGACGCCCATGCGATTGTTGAAATTCACAGTGAAAACTTGCACGTGGCATCTACAAGCGGCGACCCTCCCCAACCATCGTCATTGCACGGTTCGACACGTCATATACGTTTCCCAATCGAGCTCTTGTATCTACCTCTAAATTAGTGAAATCGCAGGCCAACTTATTCATTTGCTGCCAACATTCACCCTGCATGTAAATAAATGCTCAGCCGTTACATTTTCTATACTATGCTAAATATGAACACTTTAAAAGTTATATACATACTCAATACTCGACAATCGATGCGGTTGGGTGCATACCCTGGTGAAGACAATGCGCGGAATTACCGATAAGAATCCGAGTAATCTGGCGATACCAAACTATGTATTCAGAAAAAAAAATGCATAGGGCCAGTTGAAGGCAAGCCAGTCACAATTCTATCCCCTTACATTTCTGCGTAAACGTAAGGTCTATGCCGTGATATCCAGTTCACTCCCTTTCTTCCTCGACGATCCAATCGATACAACCTCAAATCCGTGTCAATTGTACGAGGAATGTTAACAATCATTAGTGTTTGAATTAAACTTAGTAATAACGAGTCAAAAGTTTCGAAACAGTAATGATTTATCTACTTACGTCATCATTGGCCATGTAGTCCAAACTATCCCGATACATACGCAACACGTGACATCCAATATCTCCAAAACTCAAACCTGTGTTTCATCTGCAATTATTATAATACGAGAATATTGAGGATTAGACACAATTTGAAATAAACCAAATGTGCCATTGAAAAGAAAAGCTGGAAACACGTACACGCATGCTCTTGGTCCGAATGGCATGCTAGGGTAACCGAAGAAATGAGCGTCTTTGACATTACGGTGTTGTAGCCGAATTCTCGGTAGTCTCTCCTAAGCCCACACCTGCAATAAGCTCAAGGGTCCACATATGCCAGCCGTATCTCTTATTACCGCCAAACATAACACCCTATACAACGATACTAGCACGGCGCTACCCTAACTGTACCTCGATGTCATTGCCAGATCCCTCAGTAGAAGTAGGTACATCAATTTGACCTTTGTACCTGACTTATCCCCTATAATAGACCCTATTATTTGCATGATCCGGCATCTGGCATGTTGTCACATCTGATCATGAGGGGTTTCATCCAGTAGAGAACGCGCTCGGATATGTATGGAGATACTCCTCAATTTCAATCAATTTCCATCGAAATGGTTGGGGGCCAGCATGTAACCCAATAACTCATAACAAATAATCTACCACTCCTCAACCGTATGACTCGGATTTTCACCAATCAACGACTCTTCATCAACCCGTAAACCCCAAAGTGCAGCCACATCTTGTAATGTCACTGTGACTTCACCGACTGGAATGTGGAATGTGTGCGTCTCTTGCCACCATCTCTCCACCACTACCGTGATCAAATAATGATCTACTTGTATACATCCTACCATATATACACCATAAAGGCTTACTTCGTAAAATACATCTATAACCCTAATGTCGAGTGGGCTAGCTTTCCACAAGTCCACATCTGCCCTATACACTTTCAACAGCTCCATTTCTGGATCGTCCCAAACGAGCTTCGATCGATGACTAGATTGAAGCGTTAGAACACCCGCCGTTGTGGACCAGGACTTACATCTGTGAATCTGGATGAAGTGCCCTCTAACTCCATACTCTGAACAAAATATTGATAAATTTACTATATTATGTTAAAATCCAATGACGATTGTATTGAGATAATACAAAAGTATCGTTGTGGGTCCCTTTTGCATATTTAAAAAAACTACTAAACTAACACACAACGTGTTGCCACGCGATATCAAACACCCAAAGAACAAAGTAATATAATCGACAATTGCATAATTAATAAGCGAAAACATTCCATGGGTATGTTTTGCCTATTTAACAACAGACACAACATAAAACACAGAACGTTTAGCCACACGATATCAAACACCAAATCAACTAAATAATATTAATGGAGATACAAATATCACAAATAGTATTTATTATACAACAATAGTCCCGGGTTCATAGCTACCCTTTCTCTAAGTCTTTCCTATTATGTCCAACGACTCCACATGCCTTGCACCTCTGTCGTTGTGGTCGATCCATTTCATTCCTTATACGAGTGGATCTTGGACAGCCCGGACGGTCATTGAGACTCGCAGTATTGGCAACCAGATGAAAAGGTGCTGCAGTCAATAGTCCTCGTGGGGCATAGAGAAGAAATGGTTGGAATAGGATTAAATCATTTTTTCCACCTTATATACACCATCTACGAGTGACAAAGCGGCCCGTCCCATTTGAGAGCAAACCTTTTGTGCATGGGAGCATGGAATCTTATAAATTTCAAACTTCCCACAAGTGCATGATCGGTTGTTAAGGTGTACCGTATATACGTTCCCTCCTTTGTCATCATAAACCCCTATTGTGACTTAGTACAGGCCTTCTTCCCGCACAAAGGCCGTGACATGGTGAAATTTGGACTTATGCCCGTTCCGAAGGAACTTTTCCAGTACGTTTGGCAGCCACGAATTCTGATTAGTAACATGTTTGTTGCCTTCGATGCGGTGCGAGTCAAAATATTTAACCAACCGATAAAAAGTCGCATGCACACAAGCCGTTATTGGCAATTTTCTAGAACCTTTCAACACTTCGTTGAACGATTTGAAACTATTCGTTGTCATTATGCCATATCGGAAACCACCATCATAGCACAATGCCCATTTCTCGAGAGGAATATCCATCAACCATTTATGGGCATCTTCATCCAATGCTCGCATAGATTTTATAATTTGAGCAACTTTGCGCTGTTGATGTGAAGTAGCAGCGCGATGCATTAATTCTGTCAAAGCATTATTTTTTAATCGCTGACTAAAGTTAGCTTTGACATGCGGCAAGCAAAACCTATGGTGTACCATTGGTGGTTGTAATTCAGAGTTGTTCTGAACGGCTCGCAAAATTCCTCTCGCCCAATTAGAAATCAAACAAATTCCCTGGTGACCAAGAATCATATGGCAAGATAAGTAATACAAAAACCAGGATCAATTTGCTAAACTTTTCTTGTCAACAATTGCAAAAGTCAAAGGAAGGATACGCCCAGCTGCATCAGCACCAACTGCAATAAAGATCTTTTCCTTGTATTTCTCATATTGAAAAGTTCCATCGATACTAATTACGGGCCGACAGTGTTGAAAACTATCAATACAATGCCTAAATGCCCAGAATACGGAACCAAAGATGTTGTAATCTCCAATACTATCTTCCATGTGACGCCATTCAACAACAGTGCCATGATTACAAGATTGAAGAGCAAGTAAGAACTTCGGTAATATGGTATACGACGTCTCCCAATTATTATATACCATTTCAATAGCTTTTCCTCTCCCCAACCATGCTTTCTTGTATGATATGTTAACTCCAAATGAGCGCACATCTTCAACTATGTCGAGAACCTTATATGAAGCATTTTCCTTAATATTGTTCCGAGCCATTTGGCCAACCATCCATAATCTAAATTCGGGTGGTCCTCTAGCTGTATCTCGGGGAAGCATGTGTGTTTCAGATACATCTTTGTAATCTCTCAAAATGTATGTTTCTTTCTCAACTTTGCTCGAACCTTCCATAAACAATTCTTGTCCGCATAATAAAGACATTGGACAAACCAGCTAGTAAGAGTACTTTCATACACTTTGAAGTACCTGTGCGCACGAATGGACCAACATTTAACTGCATGTTGCACCCCTTTTTTGGTACGGAAAATCATTCCAACCTCCAGTTCTGAAGTTCGATCATCAACCAAAACGGGTCGTCTATAGTCATCGAACTTGTCGATTATAGAAAGCTTTGGATCACTAATGTC
The DNA here is from genome assembly GCA_020080225.1 of Gynochthodes officinalis. NCBI lineage: Eukaryota > Viridiplantae > Streptophyta > Magnoliopsida > Gentianales > Rubiaceae > Gynochthodes > Gynochthodes officinalis. The sequence goes on from CM034622.1 coordinate 13,992,605, forward strand.
CGCGTAAAAAGAAATATCATCGACAAAGGTATCCAAGTGAGAAACATCAATCGGTGGATTCGAAGTCTCTCCTTCCCGTTAGCCACCACCTTCGCCCTTCTCTTCTTCACTATCTTCCAAGGATTCTGAACCACTGTCTATCCATCCATGTATGGGATCATAGGGAATGCTTACATCTTGGCTTGTGCTCCCTAGTGTCAATGTATCGACTGCTTGGGCAATTGGCTCAGGCTTAGGAAGCTCTCCGACAAAAACTACACGACTTGGCCCTTCATTATAATTACCACCACTTGCACTCTCATTAAATTGGCCACAACTTGGGCCTTCATTGTAATTGCCCCCAATTGGTCCCACATTAAAGGTAGCATGACTTAACCCTTCATTAAAATTAGCCCTACTTAATCCCTCGCCAAATGGACCACGACTAGGATTCTCGGGGACAAAATAAGGTTGTGGAAAAGGTACATCATTCGATATGAAAACACCATAAGTAAACCATTGATCATTAAGAAGCCCTTCTCCATCTTTACTTTGTAGAAGTTGTGTAAATGACCTAACATTTGTTTGGGGAACCACTGACATATAGTCCTCAGAACGAAAGACATCTGGACCGAATTTGTAACTTATGTACAATTCAACCGCATTAAGACTCGGACATGTAGTTGGAATGCACAACATCTCCCTCATCGTATCATCATCATCCACTGGAATAGGTATGTATGTTATTGAATTACCAGCGATGCTAATAGGATAACGGCACATTAATTTCATCTTAACTTGGCTTCCATCCATTCCAGTAGCCTGATGCAATTTTCTCAAAAGTTCGGACAAGCTAATATTTTGATCAACAGCAATAAACCGTTTTGGCAAATTACTGTATTCAGAGCCATTCGGGCCACTAACTATTTCTCTATCCCTATATAACACAAGCCTCACTCGATCCTTCCCCATTTTTATATTGTGTATGCCATCAATAATAACATAAAACTGAAATTAATATAGGACTCAAAGTTATTGAAGTAATGGGCATAGAAAAATTTATGGAATTAGTCTCATGACAAAAAAATTAACCAACTAACATTTTAACATCCATTCATAATCTAACATTCTCCCAACAGCACAAAGCCTTATATTCATCAAATCCAAGTCACCACCTCACAAAAATAACCAACTAACATTTTGACATACATTCATAACCTAACATTTTCCAAACAGCATAAGGCATGATATTCATCAAATCCAACCACAATCCATTGATCATTACAATGAACACCACTAATGACAACTTATAATTCCAATAATTCCAAAGGCATTGAATAAAATTCCACATCAATCCAAAACAATTGAAATCAATCCAACCCCTCACCTCACAAAAGTAAACAACTAACATTTTTCCATCCATTCATAACCAAACATTTTCCCAACAACATAGAGCATTATATTCATCAAATCCAACCACAATTCTTTAATCATTATCATAAACACCCCTATTCACAACTTATCATCCCAATCATAGCAAACTCACTGAATAAAATCCAAAACAATGAAGAACGATCCAAAAGAATTAAATCAATCCAAATCAAAACCTCACAAGTGTAACCAAATAACATTGTCACATCCATTCATAACCAAACATTTTCCCAACAACATAAAGCATTATATTCATCAAATCCAACCACAATCCTTTCATTGTCATCATCAACACCACTATTCGGAACTTATTATTCCAATAAGAGCAAACTCATTGAATAAAATACCAAATCAATCCAAATAAAGCCAAATCACGACCAAACAAAAGTAAACAACCAACAATTTTCTTGGTTTTATGCGTCCAAACATTTTGCCAACAACATTCACAATTATATTCAACAAATCTAATATAAATTCATTGTTCGTCATCATCAATACTATTCACGACTTATTATTCCAATAATAGCAAACTCAATAAAAATCAATCCAAATCACCACCTCACAAAAGTAAACAACTAACATTTTCCCAGACATTCATAACCTAACATTTTCCCAACAACATAAAGCATTATATTCATCAAATCCGACCACCATTCTTTAACTTACATCATCAACGCCACTATTCAACACTTACTATTTCAATAATCGGAATTCAATGAATGAAATTAATAATCAATTCCAATCATTCCAAATCAAAAAATCACCATACTTTATTCACAATGAAATTTTCAACATCAATTCAAATAATTCTATAAATAATTAACAACTTTTGAAACAAAATTAACGTCAAATCACAATCATATTATATAAATTTTTTACTTTCGTTGGTTTCTTCGATCCTCGAAAATGTTTTTCACTCAACTTATTTTCCTTTTCGCTACAAATAAAGTTTTTATCAATATAGGATAACTAATTAACAAATTTTAAGTCATAAAATTTAACACACAAATTAAACATAAAATTTAACATATAAAATATAATTTAACTTACAAATGTAACATAAAATTTAAAATATAAAAAATAATTTAACATAAAATTTAACATATAAAATAACATACAAATTTAACATACAAATTAAACATAAAATTTAACATATAAAATAAAATTTAACATATAAAATAAAATTTAACATATAACATATAAAATAACATACAAATGTAACACAAAATTTAACATATAAAACAACATACAAATTTAACATCAAATTTTAACATATAAAACAACTTACAAATTTAACATCAAATTTAACATAAAAATTGCAAAAAATAAATGGTAATTCACCTTTTAAAAAAGAAAGGGGGAAAGATGGTACCAAGAAGTGTTGTATATTTTTATTTTTTTGTTGGGGCAGCTCAGGAGGAGGGAGGCGATCAACGGTGGCGGGGAGGGTGCGGGAGGGTGGATTTGGGGTGGGGAGGAGGAGAAGGTGGGAATGGGGTGAATCTGTGAAAAGAAGAAAAAAATTGGAGTAGTAGGCGAAAATGGAGTCTAGCGGAAATGGAGAAGAAAAGAAGGAAGAAGGAAGAAAAGAAAGAAAAAAACGAGAGAGTAATGTTTGTATTAAAAGCAGGTTTTCAAAAACCGACTTTAAAGTCTGTTTTTGAAAACCTGTTAAAGTCGGTTTTTGAAAACCCGCTTTCCGTAAAACATGATAAAAAATAAAAAATAAATATATTTTTTTTGAATCAATATTGGGGGAAAAAACTCCAAATTTAAAGGTTTGAAAGTGTCATGAAACAAACATTTAACACCAAAAATACTATAGGGCTAAGCCTGGGGAACTAAAAATGTTATTTTCCCTTAATCAAACAAGAATAAATGTATAAAAGTGGTTGCAAGTCTTCATAATTCAATTGAAAAATTCAAAGGTGTTAGATTTGTATAGCCACGTTGCAATATGACTTGTCCGATGACATTTTCGACTATTAAAATGCATGAATTAAATGAATTTTCCAATGATCATATTATTTAAACTCTATAGTCATGTAGTACTATGAAGAGAAGTCACATTGCAATGTCATCATTTTTAAGCATCCGAACTCCATTTCATTAGTCATAATGCAGAGTGACTCATGTCACAAAACGGATAGCTTATCAACTTTAAGGGGCGCCTGGTTGGGGAGGAAAATAGGAAAGGTAATGGAAATAATAGTAATGAGGAATGATAGTGGGGTCTTTTATTATAATTCTGTTGGTTGGTTTGTGTTAAGGAATGGGAATGATTACTAATTATGATGGTTGGTTTGTGTTGGAAAATGGAAATTATTATAAATTAATTATAATAATTAGTGTTAATTAATTAGTTATTATTAGTTAATTATTCATTATAATATTAAATTAATTAATTATTAATAAAAATATTATTAATTAAATTAATCTTAAGTAATTATTTAATATTAATTGTAATAATTAATATTAGTAAATGAGATTAATTAATATTAATTATAATATTAAATTACAATATTAAGTAAATGAATGCTTAATTAAATTAATCTTAATTAGTTCATTTATTATTACTCATAATAATAAATTAATAATAAATTAATTTATATTAATATAATAATTAATAATAATTACTTAATTAGTATTGGTTAATAATTAGTATTAATTATAATAACTAATATGAATTAATTAATTAGTTAGTAATAATTAGTAATTAATTAATATTATCAATTAATTATTTATAAATTAATTATACATTATTTATAATAATTACTATTAATAAAATGAGATTAATTAATTAATTAATTATTAAATTAATTTTAAAAAATGTAAGCATTCTTTACCTTCCATACCCCCCAATATTGGGGGTATGAGGATTACCCCATGTGGGGTAATCAAAAGTGGGAAAAGTGAGACATCCCATTCTATTCCCTTGAACCAAGTAGGAGAAATGGAATGGATTCCATTTTTTCCATTCCATTCCCTCACACCAGGCAGCCCCTAAGTTTCTTACTTTAATGACTAATCTCAAGCCATAGTGTGACTTAGCACTTAAAATTCTCATGTTTTGGTTATCTTGCATATTAAAAACTATTTTCTCAACGTAGGAGTTAGTTAATTATTGATGCGCACCTTATAGCTATGTGGAGCCTGCAATATGCAACAAGCGAAATAGGATCCAAGACTTAACTTGCGAAATTGCTAAAACCGGCAGAATTAAGACCGAATAGATGAAGCGTCGCCACAATCTAGGGTTTTACTAGATTGATAAGACTCAAAGGCACCACAAACTAGTCAAGTTTGATAAGCCTGTTGTTCTTTACAAGAACGAAGAAATTGAATCACTCAAACTCTTAAGGACATAATGTCACAAAATCTTCTAATTCATGTCTTTCATGTCTTGGTTGATTGGCCTATCTATAGATACAAAGATGTCTTGAAAAGGTAACAACTTACTCTATAACTAAAGGGGTAGCCAAGATGCCTTAAAACAAAAAGGAAATAAAAACCCTAAAGCCAATTGGACTTAGAAGTTTGGCTCTTTAAGGCTTCTTTCAAGTTTACAAATTTGGCATCTAACTAAAAGGATAATTTTGGCCATAAATTTTCTAAAAATAATACTGCAGCAATTCGGCCATAATTGTCTAATTTTGGCCTGAAAAAAATTAAAATAAAACTATAAAAATTAAGTAAATAATCTTGGCCTATTATCACACTAGAATCCGGCCAAGACAAGACTAATGTTCTTTAACCTAGACTTGTAATAAGGTAATGACTTGCAAGTCTTGGCCACATGCATAGATCAAATGCTTTGTAAGTTGGCTTGTCGGCTTCTTGAGTCTCATCAATTGTCCAACTATTAGTTTAGAAGTAAAATTTAAATTATGTGCATAATCATTATGATTCAATTTGGTTCTACCGTTAACTAAAAAAGCACCACTATTTTCAATTTAAAATAATTTTTTTCATACTATATGTTTTCATATGTAAGATATATGTATCTATTGTACACATTGAAATTAGTAATTTGCTACTATATAGTTTAAATTTTTTTTGCTTTTTATTAACTAAGGAACATGATCATTACCAGGCTACAAGACCGCAGAAACCCCGCTCGTAATAGCCATAAACTACACAGGAGATATAAACCACATTAGGCAAGCCCTGTACGACGGGCTTAACCAAGAAGGTGTCAGCAGGGGGATTTGAACTTGTAACCTTACAGTTACGCGTTCGTCCGCCACACCAGCTTAGTTTAAATTTTTATATGATGCATTATGTTAAAATAGTATAATTAATATATACTTTGCAGTTTATAACTTATTTATATAATATGATAATGTATAATGTAACCTAGTTTATAATTTATTTATTATCTTTATCATATAGAGCAAAATGACATATTTTTATAAATTAATATTTCACAAACATCATAGTTTATAACTATAATATTTAAATAGTACAATAATACGCGAGGGAAAGAGTAAAAAAAGATTTAGGGGAGTGGAAATAGATTGACGTACAGTTTCTCTTAGGACAGAGTTGAGGAAAGCTATTAGTGTGGTGGAAGAGCAAAATTCTTATGATCCCGACTACCATTTCTAATCCTAACCCTTTTGCCTTTATTTTTCTATTTCATTTTATAACTATTTCTTCTTTTCACTTTTTTCTTTGGGTTCATCGATCGTCAATCCCAACTAGTTTGGGATAAAGGTAATGTTGATGTTGATATTGAAGGAGGAAAAAAATGATAAGAAAGAAAGTAATAGTAGAGATGAATGAGAGAAAAGTGGAGTGAGAGAAAATAATAATGAAGAGAAAGTAGAGTGAGAAAAATGATGAGAAAAAAAGTAATAATGAACAGAGATAAGTGACAAAGAGGAGAGACAAAAAATAATCTTGAGAAATGTGAGAGAGCATATGAATGTATAATGATAATTTAGTATTAACGGTAAAATTAGAATAAAACGAATAAAACGAATTATTGATTTTTAAGTAACAATGATTATAAAGAAAGGATAAAATTAGAATAAAAAATAATTATTAATTTTTATGTAACAATGATTATGAAGAAGATAGATAATTAACAATTATGTAATTTTTTACCATCATTATGGAATTTTTATCTTCATTGCCCAATACCATACACCAAGTAACAAAATAAATGATTCGCCAACCATACTTCCCTAAGTATTTATTTATTTATTTTAATTACTCTCAGTGTTGCTTGACATGGGGTCGAGGCCCAAACTGTAAACTCTATCCATAGGCTACTGAAACTGAATTTGGTGAACGAAAAAGCGTCGTACATCTGCACCAATTCCTTCTCCAATTTTGGAGAACTATGAATTCATCAAATTTATTGTTCAACCAGCTCCAGGTTGAAATCTACACTTTCCATTTCTCGAGATTGCATATCTTTGTGTGTTTGTTTGTTTGTCGTTGACTGAGGACTCATAAATCAATCACATTGCTGTCCGCCATTTTGTGAAAGTAGACAGCAGAACCCTTTTTTGTAATAGCAGGGCCCAATGTGATTGAATCAGAGGAGCACATTTTCTACATGGCTAAGCACATCAAGGCCATCACTTCTAGGTACTCTTCAAAGAACTTTGTGATTTAAGTGCGGTTGTACCATGTTCAGATCAGTTTGTTTGTTTGCTTTCCACATCTCATAAGGTGTGATTGATGTTACTTTAATCTTGACTGAGTCGTCGCTGAGTGAAATCCCATCTAAGGAATGTAATTAATTTTGAATTTTTAGACATGAGCTGCCATTGTTCTTAAAATTTTAGTTCAAGGGAATGATATAAAGTTTGCATTTCTGGAGAATTGCTGTTGATCTTTTATGTTACCAGTCACTCGTTAAAACCAAATTCGAGGAATGGAGTAAAGTTTGCCTTTTTAGACTTGGGTGGCCATTGGTTTGCTCTTTCACTTCTCAGGCATAAGATTTCAATATAAGAATATGATTTTTTTAAAAAAAATTTCATTTTTAGACTTGAGTTGCCAAAGACGTTTCTAGTTTGTTGATACTGAAAGAATTCCAATGTGAGAAATGTAATCAAGTTTCATTTGTAGATTGGGATTGCCCTTGGTGTTCAAGTCTAGCTTCGACAAAGCTAACCGGACTTCCTCTAAATCGTTTCGTGGCCCTGGCTTGACTCAAGGCTTGAAGGTAATCATGTAAAGGCTTTATTTTACTGCTCTTGTGAATCCAGTGATAGGACACTATTAGTTTTCATATGCTCTGTTTTGTCGGACGGACATCTTCCACATGTAATGTGCAAAATTACTCTTGAGTCAAACTTTAATATCCAGAAAAGCTTAGGTAATTCTATAAGCACTCTTTTAGTTCTAATTGTCTTTTTCAACCTACAGATACTTGAAAAGGTGAAAGTAGCATATGACATTCCAATAATCACTGATGTACATGAGACAATACAGGTAACTTCTTTTAGTTTTGCTGATTTAATTACAGCTGCTTTTTTTGCACGTCTTTAATCATTCATATGTGATCCTTTAGGCATGAACATCATGTGAGCATATTCAAAAAAACACCTTTGGATATTGACATCCTAGATTATATAGCAAATATTGGTCCTTTCAGCTGAATCATATTTGGAAAGCTATTTTGACTTGAGTCTGTGTTCAATTTCTTGCAATTAGAAAAGATTATAATGAGTAGGGACGTGAAAGTTTATGCTCCAAATGGATAATTTTCTTTGGCTTGTGTGAAAGTTACATTCTTAAAACTGTTTTGGCAGTGTGAAGCAGTTGGCAAGGTTGCAGACATAATTCAGATTCCTGCTTTCCTTTGTCGTCAGGTAAAATAGATCCTAGACTTCAGTTTCAATAGATGCTGCTTCATTGAAGGCATCATTTGTCCTAGACATCTGGGTGATACATTTATGTCTCCTGACTTAGGAGATTTTTATGCATGTGTAACTGGTGAAATTGATGGCTTTCATGTCCTTTTTAAATGACAGACAGATCTGCTGGTTGCAGCTGCACAGACAGGCAAAATTATCAACATTAAGAAAGGACAATTTTGTGCTCCTTCTGTAAGTGGATAGTTGCATTTTTTTTCCCATAGTTTTATATTACCTATATCAACCAAAATGGATTATACTAGATCTGTATATATACCTTCAAAGTTAGTAACAGTTGATAAACTAATGATTGGACAAATATTCAGGTCATGGCGAATTCTGCTGAAAAAGTTAGGTCAGCTGGAAATCCAAATGTTATGGTCTGTGAGAGAGGAACAATGTTTGGCTATAGTAAGTCCTAAAATTTTTGTCCAGTGATCCATCTGACCTGATATTTTCCTGTAACTACAATTTTTAGACGTTTGTCCACTCTAGTAGAAATGAAAGATATTTTGTCTTATTAAGTAGTCTAAATTTCTAATTTTTTTTTGATTTGGTCATTATTATTCTTTTTATTGAAAAGATTTTGATGTCCGCCACAACAGAGGGTGAGATTTAACTGTTTATTTTGCACACAATTCAACCAATCTTCTATGCAATAAATAGTGGTGCTTGACTTGTTGATTGCTGTTTATTTTTTTTCTTTTCTTTTTTTTGGGGTGGGAAGGAGGGTGTTTGGTGCTAAATTTGATGAATGAAATTACTTGAAATGTCAGCTGAAACTTGAAAAGGGAGAACCTTTATTTTATCTTTCAAACTGCATCTTACATTGTAATGGTTGCTGTAATGGGCGGATGATTTGATTTTTGATCCATGCACCTTTGAATGGATAAGGAAGGAAATTTCCTTCTTTTTTTTTTTCAATCTTTTTACCCTGCATCTTATTTCGTAATTGTTTGCTGTACTGGGCAGATGATTTAATTGTTGATCCACGCAACTTTGAATGGATCAGGGAAGCCAATTGCCCAGTGGTAGGTTATATTTTTATTACATTGTTAATTATTATCAGTAAGCAATTAGAGCAATCACTTTTATCCCATCCGAGTTGTGATACATTGCTTCTAGTTTCAACTTATTTTTCTTAATCTCCATGCTTAAATTCATTATCATCTGCAGGTGGCTGATGTAACACATTCATTACAACAACCTGCAGGAAGAAAGGTGTGCGTACTTTAGGACTTATATTTGAATCTTATAGTAACAGATATATCTGAGTTTCAAAGAAACTTGATTTAGATTTTGATAGATATAATGGCTCTGTAAAACTTCATATTATCTATTTTGCCTATGAACTTGGACATCACTTTGTGCATATCAGAGAATGTTTGGCTGAGTAGGATGACTGATTTGTAGAGCTTACTTATAATGTCTTTCTCCCCTTCTGCCCTTCCCCTTTTTATTTTAGTTTTGAGTAACTCAATTATTTTGAAGCCAATAATTTATGACTTGGTTTTTCTTCCTTAGTATGTGGAATTATCTACAACTAGCAAGAAAATGGTGATAATGGTAGCATCTTTCGGATTAGAGAATACAGTTAGAAATATGAATTGCCAACAAAACCTCTATTTGAAGGAAAGCAGTGTAAAATCTGATAGAGAACAAATAATGGAAGTGGCTGTGCTGCACTGGTATTCTAGTATTTCTCATACTTGAAGGCTATGAATTCCATCGTACAAAATGAAAAAAGCTGGACTACAGGTGAACTTAGGTTATAAAACTCTCTGGCACCTTTTGGAAAGGACTGTTTGTACTGCACTAGTAAGTCAGAGCATGTTGCTTTTTGTAATTTATTAGGACTGCTCATGTTCATTCTACCTGACCAGGGAGATAGATTTGAAGCTCTAAAGCAGTTTCAACTACCATATCATATGAAGTATTTCATTTCTAAATGAAATTGCATGGCAGACATTTCCTGACTTGTTATCTTTTCATGGATTTACTGAATGAGGCAAGTTCAACTTCACTCCTGTGTCCAAGATGTTCAGAATTAAGTTCAATAACAAGTTTATTACATCAAGTTTTGTGATGGATGTCAAGAAATGCATTTTTTTTATGCCATTAGATATCTAAATGTAAATACTGAGTTGAAAACTACTTCATGACAACAACATGAATTTTTTGATTGCTAAAAAAAACAGAAACTGATGCCCTAATCTAGCAGGAAGTTCAGTAACCTAGGAGATACAAGGATTTTAAACTTTGAAAATGAAATTTTCAAGTTTTAATATTGTTTAGTTAGTGACAATATTGCCCTGTGAACTACATTTTTTTTTTTTAAAACAGCTAGAAGGTGGTGGTGTTGCCAGTGGAGGTCTCCGAGAATTGATACCTTGCATTGCTCGGACAGCAGTTGCTGTTGGTGTAAATGGTATTTTCATGGAGGTATGGAGATGAATTGGACAGTACAAAAAGTATAACTTTTTGTTATTTAATGTTCTTTGGGTTAAAAAAAATGGTGTGTGTAAAAAATAGTAATAATATGTTTAGAAAGTTTTGACTGGGTGATGTTCTGGCACTGTTGGATTTGTATGTGCATCTTCCTTGAACTTTATAGCTTTCTTGCTTGGTTGATGCAGAATCTAATTACAACTTTTAGGGAATTCAAGAATTTGAACTGGTAATGGGTTTCTGGATTTTAACTGTATCTGAGACTGTACTTTGGCTATTTTTTACATATTAATGCTGATGATTTTATTTTACATAAGTCTTTAAGGTTTGAAGGGTCTTCTTTTTAATTTCAGTAGTGGATAGATAGTACACTACTGTAGGCCTTTAAGTTATTTTGTCTCATCTAAGTTACCATCAGCGTTAGGTTTTCTGTTGGAGTTGAGCTTTATGCTTTGGAAGACGATTTGAGTGAGCTGCCTGTAAGTTGCACTTTTGTAAGCTGGCTTTCTACAACTTGACTTCATACACTTGCCGTTGTTTGGCATTCCTATTGTCATCTTTGCTAGCCATTAAGTTTGTAATCACTTAAGCATTCTTTAAATCTTTTTCTATAAATAGGTTTTCTGTGATAGCATTGGGAGAAGTTGAAGTTAGAATGAAATGAAGTGAAAGTTTGCTGAGTTTATCTTCTTGTGCTTTCGGTTATTGAAGGTAGCCTTACCTTGGGTGTTTTGTCCACTGGAACTCTAACTGGAATTCCTATAACTTCTATTACTGTTGTTAACTTGATTCAGTGCAAGTGTGGTTTCAAGTTGAACGGATCTTATTAACTCGTTTAGGCTTTAGGAAGGCAGAAACTATGGGTTTTCCCTTTTAAGAAAAAAAAGAAAAGAAATCTGAAATCAGTAAATAACATGTCGGAAATAAGATTAATCTCAAGGAATCACTCCTAAGGACCTTTAGGCGTAACACCTGAGGCAAAGTTGTATCACACAACCTATGATGAATTTCTTTTCTTGAAGAGGTACATTATCTATAGACTGCAAAACTGATAACAATTTTGACTAAGATTTCTAATTTATAGTAAGATTTAGCTTTAAATCGAATCGTCAACAGGATTCAGCTTCTTAATTAGATTTTAAGAAATCCTTTAGCTAACTAGACTTAACTTTTCAAAACTGAAACTTAAAAAAAAGACTCAACTACAAAAGGACTGAATTCAGAAAATTCCTGCAAGGCAGCCAATTTACTGAAATACCCTTTGACTACTAAAATTCAGAAATACCCTTGACCACCTAAATTTAGAAATAAAATACTGATAAATAAGGATCACTCAGTTATCCAACATGCCAGTTTCCTTCACGAATCCTAATGGAATTTGGACGCAATTAGGGAAATCTTTAAATTTTGATTTATTTGAGTTTGTTGTTTGCGTCATAACTTTATCCTAACTTTTTGCATTTCTGCCTAAGACTCGTACAAACTCTTACCTATGCTCTTTCTAAGTTTTCATTCCCAAGTTTTTCCCACCAAAATCATTGAATCAATCTTATAACCACCTGGTTCCTTTCCATACTGCATAATTAGTCCTAACCTAATTCATTTCATGGGTGCTTAGGTGCATAATGACCCTTTAAATGCTCCAGTTGATGGTCCAACACAGTGGGTAAGTTTACTGCCTACTGCACTAATTTCTGCATCTCTATGTTAGGAAGAATTTTATTCAAGCTGTAGTTTACTAATTTTATCTGCATTTTCATCTTCTTTCTCGTGAATAGCCTCTTCGACATTTTGAGGAGCTGTTAGGGGAGCTTGTCTCAATTGCTGTAAGTTAACCGTCCTTGTGATGCTACAGGATGGGGGAAAAATGCATCTGATCTGCTATTTGCCTACCTCTGGTCCTTTTGCATTAGATAAATGCACATAATTGTCGAAGCATTACATTAGATAAATGCATGTTTTAGCATTTGATCTTGAGATTTCCATAATTCCACTTCCTAGAGGCTCTGAAGAGATATTTAGTTGGTCAATAATTAATTAATCCTGATTCTCAAATAACTAGGTTAAAAATGGGCTTCCCTTTTATAGATGCATTTTGTCTGATTATTTATTGTTGTAAGCACTGGGGCCTTGATGTTTTGGTTGCTACTGGCCCTTTGAATAGTTTTTGTGCGTTGTGTCTTGCACTGTTGTTTCTCCAAATCCATCAAAATTTTGTGCGTGTTTCCTCCCCCCCACCCTGATATTTATTTGAAGATTTTGCTATTGCAGAAAGTTAGCAAGGGAAGCAACAATTTAAAATTGATCTCACTCCATTTCAACATTAGAGATGCTTCTGATACTTTTCTTTGTAAGTATGCAATGTTAGACCAATCACTGATTTCTTTTATTCTTGTGGTTTCTATATTATGTATGTGTGAGGGATATTCACATTTGTGAATGATGATAAGTAAACGAATCAAATCATTTGAGATTTTACAGTTAAATGATTGGAATCTTAATTCATTCTATTTTTACTGCAAGGTTCTCTAGTTCAATACCTATTTTCAGCTCGTATGTTTGTGTAACATTGAAGAAATAGTCGTTCATATCTTTTCTGCTTCAAGAGCATTCTGCAATGAATGAACTCACCATGCCTGCTGAGTGTGCGACTCTTATTATACGGCGCATCTTTCTGCATTCCACAAAAATTTTGATTCATTTACCTCTGATTTTGTAGTTTGTTATGTTTGGACTTCATTCTGTGCATGATGCACAGGACCTTATTGTGACTAAGAATTGGGCTGGAATATATCCTGAAAACTAGGGCATGTATTTTTTATTTGTTTTAAGTGTTTAATGTATGAACCGAGCATTTTCTAGAGTTGGAATTCATTGCTTCTAATATGATGTGGGTGAGAATGGAAGACGACAATTTAGCCTGGGTTGGATGTTGTACTTCGTAAAGCAAAGCTTCGGGTGGGACTCCCACGATTAAAACTCTAATGCTCAAGTATGATTTATGACAAATTAAGTGTGTATGATAGCCTTTCAAAGCACATTTTTACATTTTTTAATATATTTTTTCAATTTTTAATACATTTTTTTATCTTATAACTACTATTTTAAAAAATGTAAAAACGTATTTTGAAATGTTGTCCGTATAAGATGCAAATAATTATACATATGCTTGAGTTTTGTTCTACTGGTCTAGCAAGTAGAGGCGGGGTTCAAATTTCCTCTTGCTTACTTATCCTAAACAATTTATACCCTTCTTTCAACCATTTTTATATGTAGTTCAATTGTTCTAACGTGAGTCTCTTTTCTCATTATGTGAAGCAATAATACAATGAAATGAGATGAACCTTTAAATAAAGGAAAAAGAATTATCGTGCTGACATGAAACCCCTTTTGCTTGTTTCATTAAGGTAATTGTAGCTTCCTTTCCTCGATGTAAGTACTGAGATTATAAAATAGCAATTATGGTCCTTAATTCCCAAAAGCCTTATCATGACTTATAAGTTGGCTACTTTCGTGCAGCATTACTTGAGTTAGTTATCATCCCCATACTATGGTAGTTAATGAAATTTTATTGATTCAAAGAAAAAAATGATTGGGTAATTATAGACCTAGAAATAAAATGTGGATAGGTCAGGTTGAGATTCCTCTAAAGAAAATAGAACAATTACTTTGTGTTTGTACAAAATAAATAAATAAAGACTGCAAACCAAATAATTGAGCTAAAATTGGATGCACATTCTTAGAGAAATCTTTGGTTGTGTTGATAGCAATTGATGACAATGGCTGTTTCCTTGCCTTGAGGATATGCTAATGCCTTCCCAAGTTTGGAAGTTGCTGTGGACTTTTCTTATCAAATAATAAAAAATGAAGAGACATTTTTTATGTCTCACTTATTTTGTTTGTATGTTTGTGAATACTTTATTTGTGTAAAGAAATTCTTTATCTATTCAGTAGCAGTTTTTTTCAGAGAAGAAGAATCAAAATATATTTCTCTTTGTAATCTCATAAAACTTGAGTTGATTATGGAGGCATGTACACCTTTAATTATAAGATATATTTCTTTTTTTGGATTAGTCGTACAAGTATATATTCAATATCCTTCCTGTTTTTGAGTGGTACAACACATGTATGACATTAATTAGCAACACTAAAAAAATATCTAAGGTGCCATGTATAAAGTAGTACGATATCAATTAGAAAGACTTCATAAAGTCGTTTAGGATCAAACCACATAGGAATATTATTAATTTTTATTTAAGCACTAACACAAACAATTCTTGACACAAAACATAAACATTGATTGTTGATATTTTGTGAAGGTCATGATTTCTTTTGTGGGGTGGTTATTAAGGCACGTTTTGGTGCTTTCTTATCCATATAAGACAGATCATTGGCTTGCTCGAAAAAAGTTTCACTTCATAGATTCACCCTAGTGGGGAACAATTGCTTTCTTTCTTTCACAAACAAATCACAGCTGGCGATTGCGTTGTGACAAAAGCTTCCAATGTGATCATATAATATGCTTTGATAGATCTTCACTTCCATTTATTATTAGATTCGGTTGGAACCAAAGACTTGATAAAGCATTTTTAATGAGGTAATTAATTTTCTTTATCCAAAGTGCACCACCTGTTGTGTATTTGGTTCCATTCAATACATTTTTTTTTTCCATTATTAGTTTTAGTTTTAGTTTTAGTACCAACTCTTTTTATTAATGGATGATCTTCTTCTATTTCTGAACTTTAGTTTTTTTCCAAAATGGCTCTTATGCTTAGTCTTAATTATATTTTTTTTTCTATTTTTTAGGAAGAGAATAAAATTAGAAAAAAAAAAACTCGAGCACATAGTCCTAATTTAAAAAATAGTCATATCGGACTCTATTAGTTGTGAAGTGACATTCAATTAAAAGTATGCAACGGTTTTCTTGAACTTTCAATAACAACAATAACTAATCCTTTATCCACACTAGATGAGATTAGTTATATAAATCATATTTGGTTATCACTTTTTGCTAGAATATGTGTTTTTTGTTTAAATTTAGGGTGTGTTTGGTTTCTCATTAGAATTGCAATTTTTTTGAGAATTAGAGAATTTTTTGTTGTAGATTTTTTTTCTTTACTCCAACTCATTCAATAATGTCTATTTTATAATATTTTCAAATTGTTAATTTTTTTTTATAAAATTTAAACTAATATATAAAATATATTTAATTTTAAACCAATTCCAATTGTAACTAAAAAACAAATATACCGTAGATAATTTATGTCTTTTCAAATAGTTTCTTTTTTAGTTTTTTTTAGATCTTTCCCTTTCTCCTTTAGTTTAAAATTAATAATTATCTAGTCTTTAAACACCGTACTAGTGCATCTAGGGGTTTCCTAAACATGTGTCCATACCATTTTAAATATATTTCTCTCTTTTTTCTTTTCATCTACTAGGGCTACATCTACTTTTTTTTAATGCATTTATCATTTATTCTATTTAGTCTAGTATGTTTACACATCTATTTTAACATTTTTATTTTTGCTACTATTATTTTCTGTTCATATTCATAGTTAGCATCTTAACACTTTAATCCATAAATCATTCACTAGTCTGATGTTTGTTTCAATTTTATCTAAGGTATGTTTGATACTTGTTAGGATTAAAATTGATTTAGAATTAAATATAGTTTATATAGGATTTGGTTAGAATTTTATAGAGATTTCATTAATTCTAACATATTCTTATATGAAAGATTAGAAGTGAGTTGATTTATAAACATAATTCATAAATACAACCCAAAATTTTATGGTAAAAATATACAATTTCATAACAATTTCAATCATCATATGGTACCCAACACTTAAAAGATTTTATATATATTTTTTAATTTTGTCTCATTGTTGTTTGCCTTCAATATTGTAAAATCTCTTTCCATCGTTACTTTGACCTTTTATGTATTGTGAAATTTCCATTTTCCCATGCATTAACCCAAATGAAGACAATTTTACAATGATTCTCCATCAGAAAAGATGTTGGACCTATTAGAAATAAAATTTAAATACTACTATGAAAATTAAAAGTTTCAAAAGTTCAAATATACGAAAATAAATAACTCCACATTTCTCTGTAAATAAAAGATTGCCGGGTAGTGAACAACGCCAAAGTACAAGACAAGTGAGAATGAATAAAACAAAACAGTGGTAATAATGGATTGAATGGGTTTAAGGCATGGGTAACGCTTTGATTTGGAGAAAGTCCTCCTTACGAAAGCGAAACTCCCCCACCTGTACCAGAGGCCCCTTAGCCAGGCTGGCAGAGGCCTAAGGGAGAGAGCCAACAGACGAATTGGCAGAGGCCTAAGGGAGAGAGCCAACAGACCAACACCTTAGGACAGACTCCCACAATATTTCAGCGAAAAATTTGCCCC
Source organism: Gynochthodes officinalis (assembly GCA_020080225.1). Taxonomy (NCBI): domain Eukaryota; kingdom Viridiplantae; phylum Streptophyta; class Magnoliopsida; order Gentianales; family Rubiaceae; genus Gynochthodes; species Gynochthodes officinalis. Next base: position 14,009,750 of record CM034622.1, read on the forward strand.
ACGCGATACTTGAACCTGCGTTGCCGGAGGATTTCTCCCCACATCACCTTAGGCTTACTAACTCGCCTATACTCCTGGGGGCGACATGGGTAACGCTGTTATTAAGATTTAATGCCTCATCTATACTTGCCAATAGGGTTGTAAAGGTAATTTAATTTTAAGATACAATAAACGAAAAAAAATAATCTAAAAATAGCAAGTGTTTAGAATATTTCAATAAGAATAGGTGTATAAATTATATAACAAAAGACTAATTTTTAGATGGACAAAAGAAAAGATTATAACATTTCCAAACTTTGGATGTAATTAGTAATAAAAAAAAATTTAAAAAGAGGTAAATGTAATTTACCCTACAATAAAATGGTGTTTGTTGATACGAACAATCTTCTTCTTCTTCTTCTTCTTCTTCTTCTTCTTCTTCTTTTTTTGTTTAGTGAACAACCTGAAATCGTGATATATAAATATGCATTATGTGTCTTAGAAGTGAACATATTTATATATAGAATATCAATAATTGATAGTTATATTCTGATTGAGAAGTAATTTTAGGAATTTAAAGAATTTAAATTTTGTTTCTAAACCAGAGAAGCGATGATGAAATGTTGTTGGGAGGTAAGAAAAGAATAAAATTGTATTTAAAATATTTTTTCAATATTAAATTATTTTTATACCCTTAATAATCCATCAAAATTTTGTCTATTTTCACAATTTCTAAAATTGGGTGTGCCCTTATGGGAAACTTTTTCTGAAAAAAATATCATCCTCATTCTTATTTTTCTTTCCTGTATAAACTTGTTCCACACATCTAATAAGGAATTCCCACTTTTTACTCTTTGAATTTCTGATCTTTTTTCCTTAATTCAATACTAATTTAAACATCGGAATAGAAAAACCAAAATTTATGTATTGTTGTCTATCTAGCTAACCACTATCTCATTGGTTTAACCATCTCAACTTAGAAATTTCAGTTTTTTTTTTTTTATCAAGAAAGGCTTTGATTATATTAACGTGGGAATACTTAGGTTAACACAGTATATAGAGTATTCATAAAATGACTAACCTTAAATGGACGGGCCCTAACACAACTAACCTAAATATAGTAGGGGTTAGTTAAGGCAAAACACAGATCAAACGGAACCGGTATAACCCTAATTCAGTGGGACCAATACCTCATAGCTACTAACTAGTTAAGAAAACAAAAATCTTAATTTGTCGGCCTCTACTTGCACAATCTCTATTAGCATGAAAATGAGAAACGGAATGCAAAAATCCATGTAGTGCGGCTTTGCGTTGGTAGATCCCTCATATCCTTGCGTGACCTTACGCTACATATCACCGTGCTTGATTCTCTTCCTAAGTCAAGACACCAAAAACTTGCCGTAGGAAAACCTCACCGATAGCACTAAGAAACGCCACTAGTTTCGAAGTCCAACAATAAAGAAACGTCCATAATACGTCTCAACTCATAATCCCATACGAGGAATTCAAAAGCCGACTAACGCTGGTACCAAAAAAAAAAAAATTATTTATTGTGGCTACGGTAGTACTGTAGCCACAAATAGCAACTTTTTTTTTTCTTTTTCCAAAATGATAGTAGATTAAAAGGCACAATGGCAAATATACAAACCACGAGGGCGTAGAGGGTTTCGTGGTATCGCTACTGAAGACAACGCTATAACTCACGAAAACAAAAGACCACAAAGGGGCAAAATCCCCGAAGGGCAACCCGACGAGCGGGAAAAAAAAGAAAAACAAAATAAACCGGCACTAGACGGGAAGGATTGACAACCTAAACGACCTAAGTTCAACCGAATTTAAACCCGCACAAGACGGGAAGGGTTGAGGATTTGGACAACTTAGGAACAACCCAAAGTACAAAATACAAAAGCCCGGTTATATCGAGACACTAATACTATACACAAGTAATGCTAAGCATCTCAAGTGGCCCACTACCTGTGGTGTAAGAAACTAGAACTAAATCTCTAACTTGCACATCAAGCTGTGGCGTGAATCCAACCTGCAAACGTTGAATAGCATCGCCCCCCAACTACTACCGCAAGCGTTGAATAGTTAAATAGATATGCTACTACTGTATGGAGAGAACGCAACACAAAAAAAAACGTTCATACTGTTTATGAACGTTAAAATTCAAAATTTTTTACTGTTTCATGAACAGTTAAAAAAACTGTTCATAAAACAGTAAAAATTACACTATTTTCGCAGATTGATTCGCCCTTAAGAACAGTAATTTTTTCTCTCCAACAACCTTCAGCTTTTTTTCGCTGGTGCGGTATACAAATAGCACCTTCTGTCACACTAAGGTGGCCGCAGCTACAGTGGAGTTGGGAGAATTGGCCGCAGCTTTTTGACTTTCGGATTCACAGTGCTGAAGCTGTTAACTACATCAGAAATTTCAGTTACATACTGTGTGATTAAGAATTTCACCAATTGGAATTGTCCATTAAAAAGAATACTTAATAAAAGTTTTTCATCATTTTCCTTAATTTTTTTCATCTCATAGAATATGTCCAAACCTATCAATTCGCATACACCTAACCCTAGAGCTGGCAAGATTGCTTACAACACAAGAGTTCAAAACAATTATGCTACATCTAATAACCACGTTATAAATATATATATATATATATATATATATATTGTTGGGTATTTAATATAACCCAAGTGTATGTTCTAATATAAGCGATAGGTAATGTGAATGCTGTAGTGGCCTAAATGGCCCATTAATTGGTTTTAACCCTAGTGTATCCCTATTTATATATCTTGTTGGAGCGTCTTAGATTCCAATTAGATCGCAGGGTGTTATGCTTCAAGCAATCGCATATACAATTGCTTGACTTTAAACCCTAACAATCTTGAAGCATTAGGTATCAAATATTTGAGGAAAAAGAAAAAATTCGTGAACAGTACGTGAATAGTGCCGCAGGGGTATTTTAGTCCGATTGAAAATTGACTTTTTACTCCGGTGACGGATCGAGGCAAAAGAGGAGTCCATCTCGTGTATCTCGACGAGAGGAATCCATTGGTGGTGTCGGTTTTCTGATTTGGTGACCGGAAGACGGCGAAATCGGTGTTTAAAGTCGCGGTGGCCGAAAACTTTCTCTTCAGATCTTGAAAGATCTAGACAGTTTTAGCTTGTAAGGTTACTTGGGTTGTATTCTCCTTGTCAATACGATCGTTTTGAGGGGTTACGGGCCTTAATCGGAGCTCGAACGACGGAGAAACAGTAAATTGAAATTCCGGCGAAGCTTGGCGGCGACGATGAAGAATTGGAGAAAATCAAAATTCTTTGCAAATTGTCTCTGACCCATTTGACCGACCCATCTGGACTCTTTGACCCGTTTGACCGGCCTAGCTGGAGTCTTTGACTTTGACTCACCTGGTTTGACTGTTGACTTTGACCAGCGTTGACTTTGACCGTTGACCAGAAGTTGACTTTTCAGAATTTTATCTGCTTCTGAAATCAGGTGCACTCATTCTATTTTTCCATTCTTACTTATTAAAAATGGACAAACGCATGCCAATTGAGATGGTCAAATTTCATACTTTTAGTGGGTCTGAATTTAATTAATGGAAGCAAAAGACTCAATTTGGTTTAAAGTATGAAAATATTTTTTATACTGTTTTGAGTACATTTGCTGATACTACTGAGGAAGTTGATGAGTCTCAATGGAATAAGGATGATGACTTCTGCAAAGACTATTTATTGAACTGTCTTTCAGACCGTCTTGCAGAAGTTTATAGCAAGTTTAAGACTGCTAAAGAAATCTGGGACAATTTAGATACTCAATTTAAGAAGGAGGAGGAATTGTCAAAAACACATCTTGTTGACAAATTCATGGATTTCAAATTCAAGGAAGATATGGAAATCACTCCTCAAGTAACTGATCTAGAAAATTTGAGATCTAAATTGACCAGTGAAAACATCATCGTTTGTGATCCTTTTCTAGTTGGTGCCATTATTTATAAATTACCATCTGCGTGGCATTCTTTCAAAACTGAGATGTACAGGAAGAAAGTGCAGGTGGGACTGGATGATCTTAAACGATTCATTAGAATCGAGGATGAGAATCGAGTTAGGAATAACTTGGAGATGGTTAGACAGCAACAATCAGCTGCTAACGCGGTAACAAATCCCAAGAAATTTCCTAAGAAATCCAAGTCACACAAGAGTGAGTCTCAACAATTGGAGGCCAAAAAGCCTATCTTTAAGAAAAAGAAGGGGAAGTGCCACAATTGTGGGAAGTGGGGCCACTTTGCAGCAGATTGTAGGCAACCTAAAAAGGACAAATCTGACACACCAAAGAAGGAAGCAAATATGCTAGTACAGAAGACTGAGCCTCAAAATTTTGTTGCTATGGTGGGCAATAATGGAAAAGCGATGCTCGGAATGGTGGTTAGATCTGGGCAACGTGCCATGTCGCAAAAATGAAAAGTTACTTGATGATGTTCTTTGAGGCCAACGAAACTATTGTTGTGGCTAGTGGAGCAGCGGAGATGGTGACTCACACTGGTACTGCAAATATGAGCCTCTCTTCAGGTAAACTTCTAACTTTAAAAGATGTTAAAGTAGTTCCTGCTATTCAAAAGAATTTAATTTCTATTAGTCGCTTAGACAATGCTGGCATGAGCATATTTATTTCTGGTGGTAGAGTAACTTTATCTGTTAACTCTCATTATTTTGGTTGTGGATTCTTGATTGGTGGTATGTATAGATTGAGTTCTGTAAATGAAGCGGTCAGTCAAGTTAGTTCAAATTTAATTGATCCTACAACATTGCATAATCGGTTAGGACATGTGAACTACAAGAAAATGGCTAGACTAGCTAAGACTCATAATATACCTCTAGATACTTCGATCAGATTTAACAGATGTGAAGTATGTGCTCAAACGAAAATTACTAGAAAACCGTTTTGTACGGTCTCTAGGAGCACACAACTTCTTGATTTAATACATTCTGACCTCTGTGACTTTAAAAGTTTCACAACTAGAGGTGGTGAAGTATTTGGTAACTTTATCGACGATTTTTCTAGATATTGTCATATTTATCTGTTAAAATCAAAAGATGAAGTATTTGATAAATTTAAGATTTTCAAGAATCGTGTTGAAAACCAGTTGAACTTGAAAATTAAAAGGTTTAGGAGTGATAGAGGAGGAGAATATACATTGACAGGGTTCAAGGAATTTTGTGCTTCAGAGGGCATAATACTTGAAACTACTGCTCCTTACTCACCTCAATCCAATGGCATAGCTGAACGTAAGAAACGGGGCGTTAACGAAATGTTAAACTCTATGTTATTGACAGTGGCATGCCTTCTTATTATTGGGAGAAGCGATTTTGATGCTAATCACATCTGAATAGGTTGCCGCACTCTAAGTTGTCTTCAACTCCTTATGAGATATGGCATAAACATCCTTGTAGATATGATACTCTTAAGACTTGTTTTTGTATTGCTTATATGAGGATACGGACCCTAAAAGACTTAAGGTGGGGCCTAGGACAAACACTTGTGTGTACAGGTAGTCTGAGAGGATAGTCACGATCGGTTCTTGGATCTATCAACCAATGTGGTTATAGAATCTAGAGATGCAGTTTTCTTTGAAGATAAATTTCTTCAAGATCAAGGGTTGACAGTACCCGGCACTATAGAAATAATTTCAGATTCACCTAAAGAAACTGAATCAAATTCCTCTGACACTCGAATAATTTCTGAATCTGCACCTTTAAGGGTTTCTACAAGAGAACGAGTTCCCAAAACATTTGGTGAGGACTTTGTCACTTACCATTTAGAGGATGATCCATCCACTTATAAAGAAGCGATGAGATCTAGGGACTCTTTATTGTGCGAAGCCATTGATGATGAAATGAGCTCTGTTACAAAATCAACCTTGGCAACTAGTCGTTTTGCCAAAAGGGGCTAAGACTCTAGGTTGCAGGTGGATTTTGAAGAAGAAACTTAATCCTGACGGATCTATAGCTCGGTATAAAGCACGTTTAGTAGCTAAGGGCTATACTCAAGTAAGTGGGTAGATTATTTTGATGTTTACTTCGATGTCACTTGACTACGATAAGAATTCTTCTTGCTTTGGCATCTATTGAGCACTATGTTGTGCATCAAATGTATGTAAAAACGACAATTTCCTAAATGGAGATCGTGAGGAAATCTACATGAACCAACCTGAAGGGTTTGTCATGAAAGGTTTTGAGAACAAAGTTTGTAAGTTAAACAAATCTTTGTACGGTCTAAAACAAGCACCTAAATTGTGGCATCAAAAATTAGACAAGGTAGTAATGAGTTTAGGATTTCGATCCAGTTACTCAGATAAATGCCTTTACTACCGTTCTGTGTCGAATCAGGTTGCGATTATTTGCTTGTATGTAGACGACATGTTGATACTTGGTTCCGATCATTCTGCAGTGAGTGACGTAAAAGCCGAGTTGACAAAAGCATTTAAAATGTCCGATATTGGTGTGGTAGACATCATTCTTGGTATAAAAGTAAGTTTTACAGAGCAAGGTATTACTCTTAGCCAAACTCACTACATTGAAAAACTACTTTCTACCTGGGGATACAGTAAATGTAAAGTGGCTGAGACACCGTATGATCCTAATAAACGGCTGAGCCCCAATGAGGGAGCTAGCGTGAATCATTTAGATTATTCTAAATTGATTGGTAGTCTCATGTATGTAATGATATGTACTAGACCAGACATAGCCTTTTCTGTAGGCATGCTGAGTCGTTTCACTAGTAATCCCGGCCCTGAGCATTGGAATGCCCTCACGCAACTTATGCGATATTTGAAGGGTACCTCCAACTATGCTCTATGTTATAATGGCCATCCTCCTATCTTGGAAGGATTTTCTGATGCATCGTGGTGCTCGGAATTAGAAGACAGTAAATCTACTAGTGGTTATATTTTCACCTTTGGGTGGAAGCGGTACATTGCGTGGAAATCCAAGAGACAGACTTATATTGCTTTGTCGTCTATGGAATCGAACTTTCGCTCGCCTGCAGGAGAAGCGAGTGGATAAGAGAACCGATCTGGATATTCCATTAACCCGTTTAAAGATTAATTCTTTAAGTATGTTACGTGATAATCGTGCTCTGATTCGGTAGTGAAAAACTCACTCTTTAATGGTAAGAGGAGACATATTAGGCTGAAACATGCTCTACTGAATTATCTCATAGAACGTGGTATTATCACTTTGGTCGATGTGAGATCGAAGGATAATATGGCTGATGCTCTCACAAAGGGACTGCCTAAAGATCGAATATTTAAATTTGTGGGGGAAATGGGGTTAAAGACTAAGACTCTATAGACATGTCTTAACCTACATTTATGTTATTTTAAATTTTCGAATCTCCCTTTGTTGGCTAAGATAAGCACTTGATAATGTTTCGACGATGTTTATGGTTGTCAATATATCATTCCACATTTGATGATATATCCTTTTTTGGGTGACTTGTCTCATTCCACATGTGATGAGGTAATTTTACTCATTTTGGATGTTCGGTTTAGAGCGGTTGTATCATTCCATATCTGATGATGCTGCTTAACTAAATTTGGACTTGATAGCTGTAACATTCCATATAGAAACATGAAATGGTTCTTTTGAAAAGAAACTGTTTAGGTCTTGTTCTTATAAAGAAACTAGACATTGATGCTTATTGGTATGTGACATTGATGATTATTGTTATTGATATTGATGCTTATTGACATTGATATATATTTATTTTCAGTCATTGTGGTATTGTGCTAAGTTCTTTTGGTAGAACTAGACACTTTCGTTTGTTACCCAAATGATTGGATTTACATGAAATTCATATTTGGTAACTTGCAGAAAATGACGGAAATGGAGGAGCTGATTCCAACTGGGATCCTGAAGGGGATGATCTACTTGATGGATAATTCCTCTAGAGCTCTGCACTGTGGGGGACTATTATTTTCTTTGAAGTTGAATAAATAGTTCACTTACATATGAAATTGCCCATTTAGTTTGAGTTTAGAGTATTTCTAAAACTCTTGTGTTCGAAGTTTAGAAAATTTCTAAAACTTTGATTTGGTTCACTTATGAGTGAGACTTATTGATTGTGTTTGGTTGAGTTTAGATTGTTTCTAAAACTCATAATTGTGTTTAAAGAATTCATATTTTTTGAGTAATGAATCTTTTTGTGATATGAATGATTCAAAATTCTGTTTTGAACATTACATTATCTATCTATTGGATTGTGCTATATGTAGAACATAGGAGGAGATTGTTGGGTATTTAATATAACCCAAGTGTATGTTAATATAAGCGATAGGTAATGCACCTTTGTAGTGGGCCTAAATGGCGAGCCCATTAATTGGTTTTAACCCAGTGTATCCTATTTATATCTAAATTTGGGAAGCGTCTTAGGTATTCCAAATTAGATACCTAGGGTGTAATGCTTCAAGCAATCGCATATACAATTGCTTGACTTTAAACCCTAACATATATATATACGTAGTAAAATATTTCAATGAATTCCATCACTAACCCACTAAGCATGCATTTACATAGAAACCAATAGGTAGCAAAAATCACTTCAAATATCCACAAATCATAAACATATGGAAACTATACCTTTTACTATGATTTTTCTTTTGACTATCATTAGTGATCCTTTGAAAAAGTTTCGATATTTGATTCTTAACTTTGACCATTTTTAACGAATGTTCCTATAAAGAATTTAAATGGAGAAACCACCCAGTCCATTTATGCAGATTCAAAAACTTTGAAAGGTCATTCTTAATTACTCCGGGAGGACGAACGATATTCTATTATAATTCCTTATATCACTTCTTATACCACATTTTTATGTCTTATACCACATTTCTATCTCAAAAAAGAGTTCAGTTTTAAAATTTTTCCTTGTCTCAAAAAAAAAATCACTTTTATGTAAAATTATTATATTAACTTTTACTAATAATGACATTGTAGGAGTCAAAAAAAAAAAAGAGAAAAAGAGAAAATTATACATTTAATAATGTATTAAATGTATTGTATCTTATAATTTAAAAAAATTTATATTAAATTAAAAGTGATTTTTTTTTGGGGACGGAAGGAGTATTAAAAATGGAAGTGGGCTTTCCAAAGAATAAAGATCATAATATAAATTAGATAGTCTATGTCAAAATACTGAGATGTGATAGATGAAAATAAAATAGAGAATTCTGTGTGAATGTGGAGGATCAGCATATTTGCATGCGCATTGATTCACCAGTATAATAAATTCTCCCCTTGATTTTTTGGATGAGTTTTGAATGCATATATAGAAATCTATAATACCCCTCCGAATCCAAGAAATGGCAGAAGCTGAAACCAATGTTAATCTATTCATGTCTCACATAAAATTTTGTTCTTCCACAAAAATTCAAGCTCTTCCTTGATACGGAGACATGCTACAGACTTGGATTTCTGAATTGGAGGAGGACCCTTCTTGCTTAACGAAGAACAGAAGAGATGGTATTCGTAGTCAATACTTGTGTGTGTGTGGGTGTGGGTGTTTGTGTGTGCGTGTGCGTGCTTCTTTTTTTTTTTTTCCCTTTCATCTTTTCAAGATACGAAAGTCGATTCTATAAAGATCTGCATACATAGTTTTGTAACAAAGAATAAAAACAATAATATTTCTTTATTTTTGGAATAAAAAAAATCCATTCTATTCCCATTTGTCTTGTTAGCAAGAAGGAAAATCTTGACTTAGGATTTTCTTACTTGGAATACATTCACTTCAACTCTACTCACTTAAACATGTTTATATATAGTTATATGTTAAATATTTTTAATGTTGCCTGTCTCAAATTTGAATAAAAGGGGAGAATTCTGTTAGGTTGATATCTAACGTAAAATTATTAAAAGTAATAATATGAATTGTATTTTAAATCGTATTATTATTATTATTGTTGTTGAATATATTCACTTCCCAACTTATAAACCCCAAAAGAAATATCCCTCTCATAGTACTGGGGCAAGTAGGCAGATTCCAACTATCTTTGCGCCTCAATGTGGATCACATGAACCAAGAATATTGAGAGAAGAATATGGCAATAAGCAAGCACATAATACACATCATAAAATTGTCTTGGAATTAACTTTTTAATATTCACTTATATATCGTTACAAGAATTTTGACTTTAATCGATATACAAATTGTGTCGCATCGATCTATTCAGCTCTGATTTGATGATTCATAAGAATTTTGTTTACTTATTCGCAGACTTGGGTAAAGTTGAGCATACACAAGTTGTACTTTGAGGGTCGCAAAAGGTCAGTTATGCTTTGGAAAGTTGGAAGGGTTTAATTTCACTAGGTTCATATTCCATGCTGTTTTGTGCATGAAGTGAACTTTTCCTCTTCGATTTCTTTATTCTTGGTGTGATTCTATTTGCAATCTGTTGTCATCATCACATTCTCCCTTGGCAATATCTTTGATTCAGCCAGGTGTTGTTCACAAAGAAGAACCTTTATCGACAAGTAATATTGGAAAAACTTAATTTTGCCTAGCATGGTATGACATTGAAAGTTATGATGCATTTTTTGTGGAGTAGTTAATTAAATTCTTTACTTTTTATATAACTTAGTTGTAAAAATAAAATTGATCATTAGGGTTGATATCCAGATTCACGATCACTTTAAAGATTTAAAAGATGAAAAATTACAATTATTTTAAAATTTTAAAAGCAAGTGTCATATGGCTGTTTCATTTGGAAGTTAAATTCTTAATTTTTGATATACTTTGTTGGATTTTTTTCTCTTTGTAGAACTAGTTTCTACCGATGCAATTGCATAGATTTTGTTATTGTTGAAAAAAATATAATTATAATTTACTATTTTTCATTGAAAACTATTATTATTTTTGTGTCAAATTTAAATAATATAGATTATAATAAATTATTTTAGAGGATTTCTATTAGAAAACAAACACATACAAATACAGAAAGATGAAACATCACGTGTAAACTTTTTCATTTGACATATAAAACAAAGATAAAATCTAAAAAGAATTAGCATAATAAAAATGTCAAAAAAAATAGTAAATAAACTCATATAAACTGAAAAAAAATTATGACATATAAACTATCTCTTATGAAATATGAATATAAGAGTTCATCAAATTACCTAAATTGGTACTATAATATCATTAGAGTAAATCATACTATAACAATTTAAACTCTCTCATCGATATGTTAGTAATGGTGACGATGATTATCAATGACTGAAAAAAAAATTAAAAAAATAAAAATAAAATAAGGACAAAATTAAGAAATAAGTGAGCCAAATAAATAATTTAGAGCAATCTCACCATAAATATTTGAATGCTTCACATATCTTATCTGGTGATAATGATATAATTAAATAACAACTTCTATAAAGATTAGAAAATTTTACTGATAAATGTCATGTTTCAATTGAAATTTTAAAGAAAGATAAGGAAAGTAGAGTAAGCCAATTTGTTTTATTATAATATTTTGATATTGAGTCATATATTTAAATTCAATTTGAAAAAGATTAGAAAATTTTAAATTCATAATTCAATTCTAATAATAACATAACTGAAGAAAACTAATAAGTATACAAACGAAGATAATATTGAGATGAAACAATTTAGAAAGAGACAATAGAATTAGAGTAATAGATAAGTGATAGGATTATAGAATATTAAATTGTACACATGGTAGAATTATATTTATTAAGCATATGGAGCATTGTTTTCTATATATATATATATATATATAATAGATAAATAGAATAGATTAAATATGCTATCAATTTAAAATATATAATTGAAAAACTTGAATTGTACATTGTAATTTATCACAATCTAGAATTACTTTAATCTTATTTCAATTTATTATTTTCATCCCAAAAGAACAGTTTATTTTTAGTGTGAAATTATTTTAGTACCTTTACTAATAATAATAATATATAAACTTAATTAAAAAGTAAAGATAAAAATATAAAAGTATACATTTTACAGTGTATTAAGTATATTATATTTTATAACTTAAAAAACATTATATTAAATAAAAAATAAATTATTTTCTTAAGACGTAAGAAGTATATTTTTACTTTATTTAAATTTGTTTTTCTCAAACTCAAAATTTGAAATTCGAAAGTAAGGTATGTATTCTCTTCCAAAACACACTTATAATGTATCTCTTTTAAATGTCATCATGTGTTTTCTTAAGGCAATTTTCCCTTTATTAAATTGGTTAAAAATCAATCTATTGTACAAACCCAACTATCTATCTTTCCAAAATTTGATCATCATTTTGGGAACTATTAACATACCTTTTTTAATAGATAAAATTCAATTAAAGTCGCACCATAAAAGATGGTTTACTGTCACCAATTGTGTCCAAATAGAAGCTAAAATCCACCTGAAAAGAGGGTGCAAAATCTTTGCATAGTGACTGATGGCACTCCAACGGTTTAACATCACGCGACATAAAATGATGCCACAAACGTAAAAGAAAACCATTGCGGTCTCTATCACTTTTACAATAATTTTATTCTTTATTCTTCCTTGGCATCATCATTTCGGTCTCTTTCACGATGAACAACACATCTAATCAAACTGAGGTGTGAAGAACCCAGTGCGTTTTAACTGTAGCTAGATTAACCTATTTAATTAGACACGGAACCCATAGTAAATTTTAGTGCTAAAGATGTGCATAAATTATAAATTTAAAATATATTTTTATATTTTTTAAAATAATTTTACATTTTTTTATAATTATTATATTAAAAAGTGTAAAAATATTTTTTAAAATATAATCTTTACACACCAAAATTTTCACACAAATCAATATAACTTTTCTTACATACATCACACTCCAAATATATCCTTAATTTACTTTAGAAAAAACTAAGGGTCTGTTTGGACAAGTGATTCTTGTTTGCAAATAAGTAAATTCTCAAATAAAAACAAACTATCCAAATATATTTTTATTTCAAAATTTAAAATTTAAATTTTCTCACCCAAATTCCTCTCACATAATTTTAAAAAAAAATTCTCTTATTTTTTCCTCCAAAATACTTTTTCTATCAAAAAATACTTACCAAAATTTTCACACATTTCAATACAATTTTTTTCAAATAAGAACAATCCAAACGAAGCCAAACTTTAGGAGGAAAAAAAAAGTGCCCCTGCTTTTCCACTCACATTTTTTTTTAATGCGTCTAATAAATTATTTGTGATTATTCTTGTACTTGAATAATTCACCCCTCGCCCCTCACAAAAGTTCTCTACTTTTTTCTTTTTTTCCTTTAACAACACTAAATAAAAGTTTTCTTACTTTGCATTAATTCTTCGCTTTTTTTTATTTGTCATTTCCAAATTTTCTAGCTAGCTACGTGTGTCGATGAAAAATGGGTATCAAGTTTTAAAGCAAATAAACATCTTTTAACAATATATATATATATATATATAATCTCTAACATCATAATAAACATTATCTTTTTAGATAAAGCTAATTTAGAAAAGCACACGATTACCCTATTGTGGATCCCCACGTTATCTCTCTTTATATTATAAAATAACTTGATTAACGATTGATTCTACGACTCCAGAAGGGAAAACTGCATTAGGAAAGTAACTCTAGATTTTGTTGAAAAGTTCACATAATCATTAGAAACCACTGACAAAGTATACTATAGAAAAAAAAAATTAAATCAAAATATTGAATTCTATAGAGATACATTTATATAAAATTTCTACTCAAAATTTAAGCAATACAAATTATACAATTAGAAGTGAAATCCAATTCATGAAATTCAAAGTATAAGGTGAAATTAACTTCGCCTAAACTTAATAGCTTAAATTAATAACGCCAACACTTCCAATGTGTAGTTTAATTGGTTACCAGTTACCACTCCTCTTCTATTCATTATGTCAGCGGCTGTATTTATTGGCCTTTAGTTCGTCATGTTCGGTATTTAAAGGGTTTGTAAAGACGTGATTGAACCAAATTGACGATATAAAAATAAAAAAATAAAATTATATCATTGAAAACTTTCATTATAAATACATCGAAAATTATCATGGCCTAATTTATGCAGAAATCAGAACTACATGGCATCAACGATCAAGAATCCATCATTAATTTAATTATTAGGTCAAAAATCAAAAACCCCAAAAAACAACAACATCAACCCCATCACCCCCCCCCCCCCCCCGCCAAATAAAATGGCCATCCATCATCATGTGGGGAGAGGAGGGTAAAAGATATGGGTTATGAGGTTCCAAGAACACGAAAAATGCAACGAATTTGCATAGCGAAGATGCTAAATTCAGATTTACTATGCAGATGAAGCTGGTCGTTCGTTTACTAGGCAGCCACACATTTAGGCCTCGCTACCAAATCATAAGATTCGGAAATATGGTCGCATTAAGGAAACAATTTGGTAATTCACAAAGTCTATTTGCTGTTAAAATGAAATTCTTCCATCTCTCTCTCTTTTTTTTTTATTTCACTTTCATTAAATTCCATTTCTATGAAAAAGATAATAAAATCCAAGATAAAAAACATATAATTTGTTTAAGTTCAAGGATTAGATATGCATATTTACGCGTAAAAAAGAAGAAAAATGATATTCTCACTCTATGTCTTTGATTAATGCTTGCACTATCCTTCTATACGTTTAGTTAAAAGTAATAAAAGACTCTCTCAGGGGGCTTTTGGTATAATTTATGGGTTTAGGAATGGAATGGATTTGATAGAAAGAAAGGTTTGGAATAGAATGGAATGATAGTAATTATGTTGTTTGGTATTATTTTTAGTAATGGAATGAATTTGAAAAAAACTGTTTAGTTATTATTAGTTAATTATTCATTATAATATTAAATTAATTAATTATTAATAAAAATATTATTATTGAATTAATTTAAAGTAATTAATTAATTATAAATTAATTGCTTAAAATTAATTAATATTAATTATAATAATTAATATTAATGAATGAGATTAAGTAATTATTAATTATAATATTAAATTACAATATTAAATAAATGAATGATTAATTAAAATAATCTTAATTAATTAATTAATTATTAATAAAAATATTATTGATTAAATTAATTTTAAGTAATTAATTAATTATAAATTAATTAATATTAATTATAATAATTAATATTAATGAATGAGATTAATTAATTATTAATTATAATATTAAGTTAAAATATTAAGTAAATGAATGATTAATTAAATTAATATTAATTAATTAATTAATTAATTATTAATAAAAATATTATTGATTAAATTAATTTTAAGTAATTAATTAATTTTACATTAATATAATTAATATTATCAATTAATTATTTATAAATTAATTAATATTAATTACAATAATTAATCTTAATGAATGAGATTAATTAATTATAATATTAAATTACAATATTAAGTAAATGAATAATTAATTAATATTAATTATACATTAATTAAAAGTGTAGAACTCATTAATCAATTCTAATCTATTCCCATCTAAACCCAACCCCCCCGGGTTTCAACAAAACCTTCCTCCATGGGTTTAATCCATTCCAATTCAAACCCAAATCCACCAACCAAACAATCTTTTTCATTCCATTCCATTCTATTCCCCTTCTAAACCCACTAACCAAACACCCCCTCAGTTTTTTTAAAAAAATGGTTTAGTTTTTTTAAAAAAAAATTGTTCTAAAAAATTTACTCTTGATGTGAATTTTTATATTACACTTATTAATAATGATAATTTATTATCTAAATTAAAAAATAAGTATAAAAATATAAAAATATAAATTTAATAATGCATTAAATGTATTGTATTTTATAATTTAAAAAAATTATATTAAACTAAAAGTAAACTCTTAAAAGAAAAAGAAGGGACAAAGATAGATAATGTGATTCAATTTGATAAGACCTTGATACACCCGTACATCAATGTATTTTGTAATTATTGAATCAATCAATATCAAATACAGAAGAGTTCATGTAGAAAAAGCTACGAATAGTATTACGAATTTGTCATTACAACATTAATGAATTATAATTTAGCTTAAAATATATTATTTCTTTTATCTTAAAAAAAGCTATTTTAATTTAAGTGTAATTTTTTATTAGTTATTAGATATAAAACATTTAATATAGTATTAAATGTATAATTTTATATATTTTATCTTTATTTTTAATTATAATTATATAATTATTATTAGTAAGGATATTTTGAAATTTTAGTTTCAAAATGGACTCTTTTTATGGAATAAGAAAAAAAATTTAAAAGTGAATTATTTCTTTGGAACGAATGAAGTATAATTTTTATATTTTTCTTATTTATCCCCCCTTCATTTTTTGTAAAAAAAATTCATCTTAAATCAATCTTCTATATTCTGTAAAATTCTCTTCTCCTATCAATTTACTTCCAAAAAAAAGAATTATTTATAATTATTGTCTACAATACCTTTAAAGTGTTGTCACATATTTATTTTCCAAAAAAATCCAATAATATTGTAATTAAGTGTTCTTGAAATATCTTTATTTTTATTTCTAACTAGATTACAAAAGACTATTAACAGCTCCAATTTAAATGTCACAAAAATTAATTTTGAAAGGATTTTGAAATGTGAGTTTTTGTTGAGAGTCTTTGTAAATTTTGTATAATATTGTAAAACTTAATATTTTTTTTCAAAAAAAAATGTTGTTTGACGTTTTGGTCCCTAATACTGGGTCCTAACTTTTCACTTTAATTGTATGCTGGTATAGTAGCACTATAAATAGAATTCAATTATATGTTATTTCCTTATCTTAAAAAAAAATATATTTTTTAAACTTTTTCTTCTACTAAAAAAAGTCAACTTTGAAACTTTTTCCTCTATTATCCTCCCTAATAATAATAATATATCACCAAAAATTAAAATTAAAAAATTATACATTTAATAATATATTAATAATATTGTATTTTATAACTCAAGGAAAAAATTGTACCCATTTAAAAATTAACTTTTTTTTTTGGAATAACGGAATATATTTCATATTCCTAAGTTTGAAGGCTTTATAATCTAATATTTTCCAAATAAGTTAATATTGTCATATTTCAAACAAGAAATGTGTGAATACCGTCACCAATATTTATCTGTTGTCAAATAGAACCAACCAAAATACACCACCCGGATACACTAATAGTGGGTTCCCTCCAACTCTCCAATTGCGTGATCTACCTTTCTGTAGCCTGGCAATATCCGTGACTTCAACAAAAAGACTTTTTAAAAAAACCAAAACAATAATAGTAGAATTCTTTTAAAAAATATCCCTACATATTAGTCCAATTATCCCACATCCTAAACTAGTCAACTGTATTACTGCAACCATCCTCAATCATAATCAAAACTTTTTCCAGTAAACCTCAAATTTGGCACCTATTCTTGATGATAATGAAGATTGTTCTTTCCAGTATTAATTAATGTAGAACTTGAGCCGTATTGGGCTAAAGCCATTGTTCCAATTCTAAATTTTATTTAACAGTTCACTACATTACTACATATCCCAAATTAAGAACCTAAATCTGTACCTAAGCAAAGCATCTGCGTGGCAAATTCGGCTTGGTCCAACAAGATTAATTAAATAGAGTATTGATTAATTATAACCTCAATCACTTCATTTGCTAGTGGATGTAGTATTTAATTGCATTTTTAACATTTTTAACATATTTATTATGACTATATTAATAAATGATAAAGTAAATAATGCACCAATCAACTAAAGCCAATTTTAAGTTGGTTTGGGTTTTAGTTTTAAGATCAAATTTTCAGGGGTTTGCATTCACAAAAATTTTTAAAACTTGTTAAAATTGAGCAAGTGTCAATTACTTAACTAATTTAAGAATGCATTTTCTTCCTCTAATCACTTATAGCTCAATTGAAAGATTCCCTGTAATGTAGTTTAGGATAAAATACTGTTAATTTACACCCAAATATATAGTTTATAAATGAATTTTCTCCATTTAACCTCCTTATTACTCGGTTCAACTATCCTCATAGTGTAAATTAGAATAAGATATTATTACCATATAAAATAAAACTAAAGCTTTGCCAAATTAAAAAATATACCCTAAGGTTTGATTAAATAATAGTTTTCCCTTTACTTATGAAATGACAAGAGTGACCTTTGATTGGTTACTTTTTTTATTTTTAGCAACAGATTACATAATTATTCTGAACTAAAATAAAAAGAAAAATCATCAAGAAAACTCATTATTTAACATTTCTCATTCAAAAATCTAATAAAGTTCATTGGTGTGTACTATTTAATAACAAATGTTCCACTAGTAGTAATAGAATAACTGTTATTGCTGCATTTTTCATACAGATATTTTCAAAATTTGTAAGGCTTAACTAAATAGAAAATTTTAGTTCAAAAATTTGAAAAAAAATTATTTATGTTAAATTTAGAATTATATAGTTATGAAAGATGGATTTGATGTTAAAGTATATTTTAGAGGTATATAATTTGTCATAAGAAGGGTAAATTTGGCGTCTCAACCAAACAAAATCTGAAACGAGAGGGATTTATATTACAGGTTTGGCTATTTTAGAGGGAAAATTGTTATTTATCCAAACTTCAAGATCTATTTTGTTATCTAGTCAAACTTTAGGAGGGTAAATATAATTAACCCTTAAACAAAGCATAACCCTCTCTATTACCCCTTTTGCCTCAAATAAATTTCAATTTTAAACTTTTTTTTTTAAAAAAAAATTCACATTTTGTGTAAAATTTTTATATTACTTTTATTAATAAAAAAAACTTAGATTTAAAAATATATATAAATATATAAAAATATTTATCAATAATATATTATTTATGTTATCTTTTATAATTAAAAAAATTTATATTAAATCAAAAATAATTTTTTTTTTTTTAAGAATTATGAAGTCCAAACTCCCACCCACCCACCAACCTAACCCTGCTAGCCCCACTATCTCTTCTTTTTTGGCTCCAACCTCCGTCTATAAATTCACATATTCTCATTTCTCCGCTTCACAAACCCCCAACCAAAAACAGAACTCCAATCCTCTCTCCTTCCCAAAAAACCACCGCGCTTCCCAACTCCTCCAACCCACAAAGCATTTCAGCCAAGCGGAAGGAAGAAACTAAAGCAACCAAAATGAGAACTCTAAAAACTTTAGACATAGCTTCTTCATCAAAACTTGCAGCACTACCCTCATCATCATCAGCAGCAGCAGCACCAACAACAACAAGAGCATCATTTTCAACTCCGCCGGCAATAGCACAAAAATCCCCATGGCACTCTCCGGTGCCTTACTTGTTCGGCGGCCTGGCAGCCATGCTAGGATTAATTGCTTTCGCCCTTTTGCTCCTTGCTTGCTCTTATTGGAGACTTTCCGACAACTCAAACAATGAAGAAAATAATGGGGAAAGAGATATTGAACAAGGCACGGATGGAAAATCTGATAACGCCACGGCTGTCAAAGTTATGCCGATTTTTGAAGAGAAGATTGTGGTGATTATGGCTGGTGATGTGAAGCCAACTTTTCTGGCAACTCCCATGTCTAGCAGAGCTTCTTCCTTTGGAGATGGTGTCAAGAAAAATGAGAATTTTGGGAAAGGAATGGAAGAGACTGTTGAGAAACATAAAACAGAGGTCAGTAATGATAATCATGAGGAAAATCAAACAGGAAGATCTCAAGAAGCAGTCCAAGAAAACCAAGAACAGAACTAACCCGGAATTGTTTTTTCTTTTCAAATTTTGTTCTCTGAGAGAGAAAAGAGCGAGGGGAAGAAAGAGTTTCTTTGGCTTTATTGAAACTCTTGCTTATCTTTACCCTTCCTAATTTTGTTTTTTGTTTTTTGTTTTTTGATTTAGTTCCTTACTGTCCGTTTTTGATTGGGCTTTTCCGGGAAAATGTAAATCATTTTGTTGAGATGAAATAAAATGGAATTTTGCACCAGTTGAGAGAAGACAGAACAGCCGAACTTATAGAAACTTTTTTAGATTAAAATTAAGGGTTGAAAATTTTATGCAGTCTCAAAACTCCTCCTCTAATTTTTATTTATTTAATTTTGTTTGGATACGCCTTGTTCATGTATGGGCAGTTGAGAATTCCTGCTTTTGAATCACTGACATAAAAACTACTAAAAAGAAGTAAGTGGTGCATAAAAGAAACCCATTAAGGTCTAAAAAGTGGTACGAGTAACTCGAAAAGAGTAATGCAATGGAAACATATGGTGCCTTGATTATAATTGAATGTTGTGTTGGACAACACTAAAGAGAATAAAGTGAAGCAAATGATAAAAGTACAGATTCTTAATAGGCTATATAATATATGGCTTCAACTAATCAAAACAATATTACCCT
Organism: Gynochthodes officinalis; assembly: GCA_020080225.1. Lineage (NCBI taxonomy): Eukaryota > Viridiplantae > Streptophyta > Magnoliopsida > Gentianales > Rubiaceae > Gynochthodes > Gynochthodes officinalis. Next base: position 14,030,139 of record CM034622.1, read on the forward strand.
GTGTGGGTAATCGGAGAAAACTTTACGGCAGCCGGAAGTTTAGCCGGAGGCATGCCGGGCTGCTGGGGACAGCGGTGACCACAGCGGAGAATTAGGTGCACCCAGTACCATGCATTGAAGACAGGCACGAGATTGAGAAGTGACGCCACAGCTTTAAAATTTAAATTTGTTCGCCATTTTCTTGGGATGCAAGTCGGAGACACGTGGTTACTGGTTATTGGTTATGGGTTAGGGTGTAAGGGGAAAGCAACTCGGGAACATTATAATCCCGAAACAATGCTGACGATCTGCCTCAAATGCGGCGATACGACGCGGCATTGCGATTTTAAATGTTGCATTTAATAGACCAGATTATACCCTTTTTACGATTCTCCTCGAAACTGTTTTTTTTATTTTTTATTGGTGGTGGGGGCTTAACCGATTCTATTCTCTTAAGCAATTTTTAGTGCAAGTGATTAAAGACATCTTCACTTTATTGTTTTTTGTGCGTTGGTCATAAAATCAACAATAGAAATTCCTAAAAACATTAGAGTAATTTATGGCTCTAAATTAACCCTAACTACCGTTGTAATTACAATGTGAACCAAATTGGATTAACAATTCAAGTTTTGGAACCGCAATCATAGGCTATGGTTTTAAGTGCTATAATCATAATCGGATTGCAGGATTCGATTTTGTTTCGTAATTTATTGAAATCAATTCAATGACTCTTTCAAAAACTTCAGACAAAAATCCTGGAATTTTGATGAATTAATGGGAGAAAGAAGTTTGAAATAATAGAAAAGTTAAAGAGCGCACAAAAATATGAAGATTCGGGAGAGAGAAAGAAATGGGAAGAAGGAATCACAGAATTTTATTATCAACCTGGGAGAGAGAAAGAAATAGGCTGTTAAACAGTTAGATAACATCAACTGTTTGCCAATTCAACTAACTACCTCATGTAGTAGTAAATAGGCTAATAACCAAAAAATGGAAAGCAAAAAATGGAAGTAGTGGTGACTTGAGTCGTGCAAAATTTTGCATTGTCCTAAAGAAACTGTTTCTATGGATTTAGAAACATCTCCCTAGGATTAAACAAGGCTTCCTCAATGAGGGTGGCAGGAACAATAAGGGTTTAGAGTAAAGAACCAGCAGAAATATAGATAGTAATGGAAGAAGGAGATTCTGTGAATGTTGTATATTCTGTGCGAGCAGGGAGCAGCGATATTTATAGTGTTGCCATGCAACAAGCTTTCAAAAAATAACGATGCACGTTGAGTCAAATGAGGCTGAACATTGAAGCAAATCGTGGGAAGGAAATCTGGCAAAAGTGGTCAATACACCAATGACATGCGGATAGAATTTGGGACGTGGTCAAACACACGCACAGATCAAAGGGTTTGTTGTTTGACCCAGTAAAACAGCAAGTTGGTAAAACTTGGAAGGAAAAAATAAAGACCCAAAAGAAGAAGCAAAACTTGGACTGAACCGTATTTGACTCACGTGCAGGGAGGGGGGCTAATCCAACGTTTAGAACTGGATTGACCCAATTTGGTCCACTCTCATGCACGCGAGCCCATCACTTTATCTTTTGGTTGCAAGTCCACAAATAAAAGAAACAATATAAAGTGATACAAGATTGTTGTAAACTTCCAATGTGGGATAGCTCTTTGACTTTGAAATATACAACAATTCCCCATAAATTTCAAAAGAAAATGAGATGAAATAATTTCTGCTAGATTTGTCTGGGCGCAAATGCATTCAGTTTGGTGTCTTTTGGACTATGAATCAAACTTAGATTGATAAAATATATCTTATTGATTTATTGGTGAAATATAAAATTTCTATGAACCGATAAATCATTGATGTAAGATAAAAATCTTATCAATCACAATGCTACCCCCACCATTTTGCTGTTCGACGCGTTTTTGCACTAATGAGCCATGCGCGTGCTTGGTTTTTTTTATGAGAGCTCTAAAGACTTTTAGCCAAAATCTTATAGGAGCGGTATCACTCCACTCTCATATAGGTGAATTCATCAAATGTACACTGCTTTAAATACACCATCCATAAAAGAATATAAATTCATTAAAGTTTTGAAACTTAACCTCACTAAGTAGCAGTTATAACACACATCCTAGAATGGACATAATTTTAAGTGTTTCATTGCCAATATCGATTTGTTATTACCCATATGAACCTATTTCATGGGATCTCCAATCACATAGGTTAAGTTACCTTCTTTATTGACAACTTATTGGCTTAAGCCCCAATTTCCTCGATATTTGAAGAATTACTTTTCTTCCCAAAGGTTTAGTCAGAGGATCGGCCAAATTCACTTCTGACTTCACATAATCAATGGAAATTATTCCATCTCTTAGCAGCTGCTTTACGACATCATGTCTCAGTTTCATGTGTTGATTTTTACAATTATATGATTTGTTTTTCGCTATGGCAATTGCTGCTTGGTAATCGCAATGCATAGGAACCGAGGCATCGACCCCTTGGTTATAGGAATTCCAGCTAAGAAGTCCCTTAACCAATCAGCCTCAGAACTAGCCAGATCTAGAGCTATGAACTCTGACTCTATAGTCGATCTAGCAATAATAGTTTGTCTGGTTGATTTCCATGCTATTGCACCACCACCAAGTGTGAATACATAGTCATTAGTGGATTTAGTCTCATCTGAATCAAAGATCCAGTTAGCATTACTGTATCCTTCTAATACAGTGGGAAATCCACTATATAGGATACCATAATCAACGGTTCCTCTCAAATATTTCATTAGTCTAACTAAAGCAGACCAATGCTCATGATTGGGATTATGAGTATATCTACTCAGTCTACACACTGCGTAGACTATATTAGGCCTTGTAAAATTCATTAAATGCATCAAACTCCCAATAATTTGAGCATACTTAGACTGAGCAACTGGGTCACCACGATTCTTTTTCAATTGGGAGTTAGCGTTATAAGGAGTGCTCACAGGTGTCATGTCATAGTTTTCAAACTTCCTAAGAAGTTTCTCAATATAATGATTTTGTGACAACATTATTCCATCGCTTCTCCTTATGATTTTAACACCCAATATAACATTGGCTTCACCCAAGTCTTTCATATCAAAGTTTGAAGACAAAAAGCATTTAGTACTATTTATAACATTCAAACTAGTACCAAATATGAGTATGTCATCAACATACAAAGAAAGTATCACATAATCACTATTTATAGTTTTTGTATATACACATTTGTCCACTTCAATTGATAAAAAACCATCACTCAATAATATTTGATCAAATTTCTCATGCCACTGTTTAGGAGTTTGTTTTAGGCCATAGAGTGATTTTATTAACTTACAAAATTTATTTTCTTGTCCAGAAACAGCACAACCCTAGGTTGTATCATGTAAATTTCTTCTTCTAAATCTCCATTCAAGAATGTTGTTTTAACATCCATTTGATGAATAAAAAGTTTGTGAATAAAAGCTAAAGCAAATAAAACTCTAATAGATGAAATCCTTGTTACTGGTGCAAAAGTATCAAAGTAATCTATATTTTGTTTTTGTGAAAAACCTTTTGCAATTAAACGAGCTTTATATTTGTCAATTGTGCCATCAGGATTATATTTTCTTTTGAAAATCCATTTACAACCAATAGGTTTTGCACAAGGAGGTAAATCAACTAAAATCCAAGTTTTATTTTGCAAAATTGAGTTCATTTCATCATTAATTGCTTCTTACCAAAATCTTGAATCAGAAGAAGAAATTGCTTCGTCAAAAGTTAACGGATCATTACCAATAAGATAAGTATAAAAATCATTTCCAAAAGAGGATTCCTTTCTAGGTCTTTTGCTCCTTCTCAATTCTTCATCAGAATTGATTTTTCTATTATTTTCAATAGGTACATGAGAAATTTCTCAAGAAAGTGGAAAAATATATTCAAAGAATTCAGCATTCTTTGTTTCCATTATAGTGTTACAATCAAGCACATCACTTTTTAACACAAGAAATCTATATGTAACACTATGTTCAGCATATCCAATAAACATACAATCAGATGTTTTTGAACCTATTTTCCTTTTCTTTGGTTCAAGCAACATAAATTTAGCCAAACACCCCCACACTTTTAAATATTTTAAGTTAGGTGTATAACCTTTCCACAACTCATATGGTGTTTTTCTAGTTCTTTTATGTGGAATTTTATTTTGCAAGTGACATGCTGATAAAATAGCCTCACCCCAAAGATTTTGAGGTGCACTAGAACTAATTAACATAGAGTTCATCATTTCCTTAAGTGTTCTATTTTTCTTTTCAGCTACACCATTAGATTCAGGTGAATAAGGGGGAGTTACTTCATGAATTATTCATTTTTTTTTCACAATAATCATTTAGTAATAAATATTCACCCTCTCTATCTGATCTAACTCTTTTAATTTTTTATTAAATTGATTTTCTACTTCAATTTTATAAGAAATAAAAGCATTAAATGCATCATCCTTATTTCTAAGTAAATACAACTTAGTGAATCTAGAGGAATCATCAATAAAAGTAACATAGTATCTTTTACCACCTCTAGTCATAGTTTGTTTTAAATCACCCAGTGTATTAAAGACAATAGTTCAGTTTCTCTATTAACAGAAATACAAGTCTTTTTAGTGATTTTTGCTTCAGCACAAATTTCACATTTATCTATGTTGGTTGAAGTTTGAACTCAAGCCAGAAACTAAGCCAAGTGATTGCATTTTCTTAATATAGCTAAAATTAGTATGTCCTAATCTTGCATGCCATAAAGAAAATGATTCAATCATATAAGTAGAAGAAGCAGATGCATTTTCATTGATAACATTGGAAATAGAAAGTACATATAAGTCCTGATTACTATAGCCATTGCCTATAAACATGTTATTTCTAGTCATAACAATTTTTCCAGATTCAAAGAAAATTTTGATTCCGACTTTGTCAAGTAATTGCACAGACACCAAATTAGCTCTAATAGTTGGAACGTACAGTACATTATTAAGAGCCAATGTCTTTCCAGATGAGAGTTTGAGAAAGACTTTGCCATTGCCATGAACTTTTGCAGTTGTAGAGTTTCCAAGGTAGATTACTTGATTTTCATCCCCTACCAAAGTGTAGGAGGAAAAAGCCTCTCGATTACTACAAACATGTCGAGTGGCCCTAGAATCTTTCACTCTCTCATTGGCATTGACCACCATGTTCACTTGAGAAACAAAGGAAACTATAACTTCATCTCCTTCGGCTAAATTAGCCTTAGGAGGATTTTCATTTCTCATTCTTTTGCGACATTGAGGAACATGGTGACCTGGCTTACCACATACAAAACAAGAGCCTTTTTTTTTTTCTTAAAGTTAGTACTTTTAGACTTGAAATCTTTAGATTTAGATTTAGATTTCGTACCTTTATTGGAGTTACTCCCTTGCACCAAATTTGCCTTCAATGCTAATTCTTTGGCTTTGGCAGCATTTATCTCCTTTCTGTTGGTGTCTTCGATGAGAATGTGGTTGACTAACTCCTCGATGGTGTAGGACTTTTGTTTATGCTTCAGACTATTTTTGTAGTCACTCCAAGAATCTGGCAACTTTTCTATCAATAGGCCAGTTGCAAATTTTTCTGGAAGGATGATGTCTTCGGCTTTCAAATCTTCAAGAAGCTTTTGATACTCATTGATCTGACTCTTGATTTCCTTTTCTTCAACCATTTACCATTGGTAGAATTTTCCTACGACAAACTTCTATTTGGTGGCATCTTCAATGGTGAATCTTTTAGTTAAGGCTTCCTATATCGCCTTAGCTTCTTTGTACGGACAGAATACATCAAAGAGTTCATTGGATAGAGTTTGCAAAATTGTATGACGACATACTTTGTTAGCATGCTGCCATGATTATTGAATGTTGTCAGCAGCAGTGGGGTAGGTTTGTGTTCTAGTAAAGCATGTGGTACACCATGCACATCTAGTAATGAGAAAATCCTTTTTTGCCAACGTTTGAAGTTTTCATTGGCAAAGATCTCAATTTTTGAGACATCTGAGAACAGTTTGGCGTAGGGTAGATGAACAAACATGGTTTGTGTGAGTGGGACTTCAGATTGGCTAGTTTGATTGGTACTGGAGGGGTTGGGAGCATTTGCAACAGGAGCAGGATTGAGAGCATTTTTACTGGAAGTAGCCATACAGTTTCTTTAGATTGTAGTAGTAAACAGGCTAATAACCAGAAAATGGAAAGCAGAAAATGGAAGTAGTGGTGACTTGAGTCGTGCAGAATTTTGCACTATCCTAAAGAAACTGTTTTTGTGGATTTAGAAATGTCTCCCAAGGATTAAATAAGGCTTCCTCAATGAGGGTGGCAGGAACAGCAAGGGTTTAGAGTAAAGAACCAGCAGAAATATAGATAGTGATGGAAGAAGGAGATTCTGTGAATGTTGTATATTCTGTGCGAGCAGGGAGCAGCGATATTTATAGTGCTGCCATGCAACAAGCTTTCAGAAAATAACGTTGCACATTGAGTCAAATGAGGCTGAACGTTGAAGCAAATCGTGGGAAGGAAATCCAGCAGAAGTGGTCAATACACCAATGACATGTGGATAGAATTTGGGATGTGGTCAAACTCACGCACAGATCAAAGGGTTTGTTGTTTGACCCAATAAAACAGCAAGTCAGTAAAACTCACTTTGGCTGGTAAGAAAAATAGGTTTTTACTGTAAGGAAAAAATAAAGACCCAAAAGAAGAAGCAAAACTTGGACTGAACCGTATTTGACCCACATGTAGGGGGGGCTAATCCAGCATTTAGAACTGGATTGACCCAATTTAGTCCACTCTCATGCGCGAGCCCATCACTCTATCTCTTGGTTGCAAGTCCACAAATAGGAGAAACAATATAAATTGATACAAGATTGTTGTAAACTTCCAATGTGGGATAGTCCTTTGACTTTGAAATATACAACACCTCAAACTCAACATACAACTACAATTAGTACTAGAATTATAGAACTAATAAAAACTGTGTGATACAAGTATCTTGTACTCCCAATTTTATAATACAGCCAGAACTCTACAAAATGCTACGGGACCTGTAATACAGCATATCAACCAAATAGGAACAACCTTGACTCCTAAGAATTCGGTCTTCTTCTTTTTCATGTAAATCATTGGTGGAATGTGGCACCGTAATGGAAAAGTAAAGGTAGTACCGCATTCCTGCTTCATAATTGAATTATATTACCATCATTCCACTCCTATAAATACGCTCATTCAGGTATTGTAGATTCATGGTCTTTTTACTTCAACATTTTTATTATTAAGATATTGATTTAAGTATCGAAGTGGTTTTTTGGGACCGTATCTCGAACTCCAACTCACCAATTTCCTGTGACAAGTTATCAAGTCTAGCCAGATGCACATCCGAACCCACATCCAGGTCATCCTTGCTGGATCAAAACTCATCAGCATACTATCTATTCTAAAGGCATGGACATTCTACAGCTTATTCCTGACAATATCCTCATTTTCAGAGCAAGCTTGTCTTCAAGCTTGAAAATCTAGAAATTGCAAATGGATGAAGGAGAGATCTTCCCAAGTGGCTTCCTTAATAGACATGTTTTTTTTGGTGAAGCAACACTTGGTTGACAATATCTTCTCTGCGCTTGGTGGCTTTTCTCTGTATTATTGTTTGAGGTTCTACCAAAACTTATCCATCTCCTCCAGTTTCTGGCAACATAGCCAAGGTCACTTGTTGATTCCCAACTTTCCTTTTTTAGGAATAAAACATGGAATACAGGGTGGATTTTGGAGTTTTCATGTGACTTGAGTCTATATGCCACAATACCTACTTTCTCCAGCACTAAAAATGGTCCATAATACTTGGAGTTGAGTTTAAGATTTTTCTGAATTGGAATGGAAGTGTGTCTGTATGGCTACAGTTTCAGATAAACTTTATCTCCAAACTCAAAGCTTTATTTGCTTCTCTTATTAGCTACAAAGAATTTCATCCTTTGTTGAGCTTTGGCCAGATGCTCTTTGAGTAATTATACTATAATCTAGTGATCCTAGACTATCTGTAGCTACCAGCACAATGGAGTCTCCTACTGGTAGGGGTGCAAATCAATTGGTTTCCTCGAATTTTGGTTTAAATGGTTCGATTTAATCAGTTTGACAATTTTTGGAACACAAACTGAAAACCAAACCGAATTCGGATGAATTCGATTTCAAACCGACCGAATTCGAAATTCGATTTTCGGTTTGAATTTGGATTCAAACCGATTAACCGAATTCAAAATTCGGTTGAGGTCAAATTCCAAACCAAGAAACCAAAAATTTGAAGTCAAAACCAAAAAGCCAAGAATCACCAGACATCAAAACAGAAATCAGCCATTTTTGAACTAGTATGAAATTACACTAATTTTCAAATCAGTATGGAATTAATTTTCAAAGTAATAGTGAAATATTTACACAACCAAATCAATAGATTCAGTACATCTACAAAAATTAACATAGAAGATAGGCTGTCGACACAATGACGCACCATTTAGCAACGGGAAGTGACGGTAGAGAAACTGTTACTCGCGGTGAGAGGTGCATGGCCAATTTACTGCTAAAAGCTGAAACTCCTACTGCTGGCCGACAAATTGAAGATCGAGAAAGCAAGGATGGAGGATGATCAATGACTGACAGCAGAAGAGAGACGTCGATGAATGATGATGGAGGACGAGAAAAGACTGAAGAGGAAGAGAGAAGACTGAAGAGTGCTCATGGTGACGACTGACGACTGACGACCAAGGAAGAGAGAAGATTGAAGAACGCTCATGCTAAGAAAGAGAACAACGGTCAACGGTTGAAAAGAAGGCAGCAATTTTTTACCCAGTGTGACTTTTTAGTGTTGGAAGAATGGAGACTGCAAAAGTATAAAAAGGTAAAGAAAAACCCTACAGCAAATGGAAAAATAATTTTGCAAGTAAGGACCTATAAAATGAGAAAATTATATTTTAACTACCGAATTCGGTTTTTGATTTTAAACCAAACCGAACCAAATTGAAACCAATAATTCAAAAATTGACTCAAAAATCGAATTCGAAATTTGGTTTTGGTTCAACCCGACTCGAAAATTAAAAACCTGAATTCGGTTCTATTTTTTTCAAGTTCAAATTTTTGAATTCGGTCGGATATTGGAGTTAATTTGAAAATTGCACACCCCTACCTACTAGTCTTAAGGGAATATTTTTGGGCATATAAAGCCTCGAATAGAGTTTTTTCAATACTGATATAATATGATGGGTTGTACCACCATTGAGCCATTGCTAGCCATCTAGACCAATGTGCAATCTTGAACTGGTCATGCAATGTAAATAATTTTCTACACATTGATTTAGCCTCTTGGATTGACCATCCATTTAAGGATGATAAGCAGTGTTGAGATGGACTTTCACATGTTATAATTTGAACAATTCCTGCTAGAATATGCTTGTGAAAACTTTGTCCCTATCTCAAATGATTGAGTCTGGAATTCCATGAATTTTGTAAACCTCAACGAGGAACACTTGTGCTATCTCCTTTGCTGTGTAAGGGTGTTTCGGTGGAATAAAGTGGGTGAATTTTTTTAACTTATCAATCACCACCAAGATCATATCAAGCCCTCCTAACTTTGGTAGTTTTTCAATGAAATTCATGGAGACTTGGCTCTATGCTTGATTGAGATAGGTTGCAAAAGGCCTGGATAGTGCACATTCTCACTCTTATTGCATTGGCACACATCGTAGCTTGTCTTACACATTCATCCACATCTTTCTTTAGACTTGGCCACGAAAATATGTTCTTAATTCTTCTCCAGTATGCTTGTTGTCCTAAATAGCCCTTAACTACCGAAGAGTGCATAGTTTGCATATTCTGCTGTTGCATGTGATTAGTACTTCCATTGTACAATCTACCCTTATACTTTTACAATCCATTTGTAAACTAAAAATTGGGTTCAGAATCTAGTCTTAGGATGAGGTTATCCATCAATTCTTTGTATGTCTCATCAATCTCATAGCTCTTTGAGATATCTTGGAACCAATCTAGTTGTAGGGCAGAAATAGCATTAACTTTCCAATTGCTTCCTTGTCTACAGGATCATTTTGATTAAAAGAATCCCTTCGAGATAATGCATCTGCAGCATTATTGTCATTGCTCTTTTTGTACTGAATATCATAGTCTAAACCTTACAATTTGGTGAGCCATTTGTGCTGAAAAGTGGCGTGCAACTTCTATTCTAAGAGGTACTTGAAACTTTGATGATTGGTTCTAATAATAAAATGATAACAAATTAAGTAGTGCTTTCATTTTGAAATGGCCATAACCAAAGCTAAAAGCTCTTTTCATAGACTGAAAGTCCTAAGTTTTGATGGTTGAGGGTTTTACTCAAAAAGGCAATGGGAAGACCTTGTTGCATTAACACTACCCAACTCCAACTCCAACTCCACTTGCATCCATTTCTATGACAAAAGGTTGTGCAAAATCTAGAAGTTTGAGAATAGGAGCTTGGGTTATGACTTGTTTGAGTTGCTGAAAAGCATTATGAGCTTTCACATCCTAGCAAAATGCATCCTTTTAGAGTAATTCAATGAGGGGCTTGCAAATACACTCGTATCCTTTTATAAACCTCTTATAACATCTTGTCTGCCCGAAAAGCTTCTCAATGCTCTTGTATTCTTTGGTTTAGGCCATGACAATACACATTTCTGTCATCTATACTAATTGCTGCAGCACTTATTTGATGGTGAAGATATTTCACTGTTTTTTATTCAAAAGAGCATTTTGAAAACTTTGCATACATCTTATGCTTTCTCATACTTTCTAAGATTTTCTACAAATGTTCTTTATGGGCTTCAGCTATTGGACTATAGATAAAATGTCTTCAAAGAAAATAAGAATAAATTTTCTAAGATAGAATTGGAATATGTCATTTATTAGGGATTGAAAGGTTGTAGGTGCATTGGAAAGATCAAAAGGCATCACTACAAACTCGTAATACCCTTGGTGTTTGAAAAATAGTTTTATGTCTATCTGAAGGTTTAACTAGGATTTGATGGTATCTTGATCTGAGATCCATATTAGAAAAGCATTTTGCTCCAAAAAATTCATTTAGTAATTCATCAATGTTCGGTATTAGAAACTTGTCTTTAATGGTTAGGTCATTGAACTGCCTATAGTCAACACAAAAATGCCAATTGCCATATTTCTTTTTAACTAGTAAGATTGGAGAGGCAAATAGGTTGGTACTTTTATGCATAATTCTTATTTCTAACATCTATAGCACTTGTTTCTCAATCGCAACCTTTCTAAGAATGAGGGTAATGGTAAGGTTTAAATTTGAACGGTTGGGAATTAGTTAAGTGTATGTTATGGTCATGCTTTCAAGAGGTAAGGATTTTGGAGTTTCGAAAACATCTGCATAGAGTCCAAGAACTTTTGAGATAGCTTGCTATAATTCAACTACTGTAATGCTACTCTCCGTAGTTTTAAAAGCAAATAGCTACCAAAGTTTATCTTGAGTGAGATTCTTACACTCTTTACCTCTTATCACCTTCATGGTTGGATGTACGACTTTGACAAACAGTTGCAGTTTGTTCTCTCCATGTTTAAGTTCTACTAGCATTTGATTAAAGTCAAATGATATGTGACCAAATTGTCTCATCCAATTTACCCCCAATATCATATCCCAATTCCCAATATTCATTAGTCTCAGATCAAAACAATAGCTATACTCATGAATATTTCATTTGACTCTTGGAGCCATCGTTGACTCTTAAGCAAATTAGTGCTTTCAGTTCTAAGTCCCAGACTACTAGCTACCTTGTGGTTTATGTAGCTGTGTGAACTGGCCATATCTATGAGGATATTCATCTTTTCATTCTTGATGAGACCTTTAATTACTATGGTTTGACAATCTAGTGCATCTGAGAGAGCATTCAAAGGAACCTCCAACATTTGCCTAGGTTCTACTTCTACTCTCTTGCACCTCCCCTTTAGTATCATGAAACTCAACTTCTTCTTCATCTTCTATCACTATGAAATTCAAATGTCCAAATTTGCAAATGTGGCCAAACCTATACTTCCCATTGTTTTTCCTGTGGTGATATCTTTCAAGACTAATTGTTTACTTTGTTCTCCTTATCCTTCTTAATAGCTACTATTCTAACTGTTTGAAAATTAGATCTAGTCCTACCAATTCCAAATTTAGTGGTCTCCAGGAAGTGTGGTTTTTCTTGCTTGAAACCTCCAAAAATTGCTCCTGTAACCTAGCCAGTTGATAGGTTCCAATAGTGTTTTGGGCTTGTGCATCTTAACTGTCGGCTTGATTTCTTCCTTAAGGCTGCTGATAAAACTAGATATAAAATAACTTTCTGGTAATTTTGGGTCTTTAACCAACATCTAACTACATTTCTTCAAATTTTTCTTGATAGGACAGTACACTATCACACTAGCACAATTTATTAAACTGCTCCACAATGTTTATAACTCTTTTCTCATCAAATCTTCTATAGAGATCCTCACAAAATTCATCCTAGAGCATAGCCCTTTTGGACATCTTAAGCCCTTGGTATCAAAAATCCATCTTTCCTTCCGAGAACATTTCAACCACCTCCATCTTTTGAATATCAAGGATTTGATTGACTATGAAATTCTTGTTGCATTTCCTAATCTAGCCTCTAGGGTTTACTCTTTTGAATATAGGAAGCTCAATTTTGAGGCAATTAAAGAATCCTCATATTTTTACCTCGATTTCCTCTTCATTCTACTCCCTATACGTAGTCGGAGTAGGTAAGAGTGGGGTTTCATCCACTGCGAGTTCCCCCGGTTCAGCCTCAACAAGGATACCATTTTGGATTCTATCGCCATTACCAAATTCTCCAATTTATGGTTAGTATCCTGTATTTGTTTGGCCATCAGTTGCTGGACATTATCCATGAATTCTTGAAGCCACTGCTATTGTTTATTCAGTTGATCTTCAAGGCTTTTGTACCTCGTTCAATTTGCTATCGTTGTTCCTCGGGTTTAAGGTCTTGTCAATCTAATACTAATTTGTCAAAGAATTCAAACAAGAACCCTAGGATTTTAATGACTTAATGGTAGGGGTGACAATCAGGTCGTGTTTCGGGTTCGCGTGTCGTGTTTAGACATAGGTATTACAAATTTGACATAAACCTGAATATGACCCATTTAATTATACATGTCAATTAACATAATCTAATTATGACCTATTTATTTCGCGAGTAACATGACACGACACGAAAATACCTATACACGTGAACTTTATGAAATTTTAATTACTTATTTATTTGATGGGTAACATAATAAAAAAATATTTATATATTTATGAAAGATTAAAGCACAAATAATACCTAAAAGTATATCTAATATAATGCCTTTAAATTTTATAAATTTATTATTAGATACTTTTTAAAATTATCTTAAACAGGTTAAACATGTTAAATTGGTTGACTTGCAGGTTAACTTCATTGGACCTATTTATTTTTTGTGTTATATGGGTTCGACCTTATTTTGACTCGAACCCGTGAAGGGGTATACCTATACCTGCTAAATACGTGTTAAGTTCAAGTCGTGTTTCTGTGTTGTATCACAAATTGCCACCCTTAATTAATGGGAGAAAGAAGTTTGAAATAATATAAGAATTAAAGAGTGTAGAAAAAAATAAAGATTTGGGAGAGAAAAAGAAATTGGGAAGAAAGAAACACAAAATTTTATTATCCAAGCATGCCTCACCACCATTACAATTTTCCACAGTGTCTTTCACTTCAGTGACTTCAGTGAGTAAGTTCTTATCATTTGCAGCATGACAAGTAGTGCCACTATCTAACCATCACTCGGAGGAAGCACTGGTCTTTCTATCAACCATCATTGCAATGAAGGCTTATGACTCAACTTTACCAACCAACAAATTAGCCTTCTTTTGTGGTATGTCAATATTTGGCTTCTTTGGTAGCGTACACTCCGTCTCCCAGTGACCCACTTTCCACAAGTATGGCACTTGCCATTCTTCTTCTTTTTTAAGATAGTCCTATTGGCCTTTAACTGTGAAGAGGATTCACTCTTTGGTGACTTGGACTTTTTGGGAGGTTTCTTGGAATGTGAAATTAAGTTAGAAACTTACTTTTGTTGTCCAATTTGTTCCAAACCCTTCCTACCAATGTTTTGATCTTCAATGTGAATATTTCTCTTTAATTTGTCTAGTCTCATCTGTTCTTTCAGTCTGTGCATTTTAGTCTTAAAAGAACTACATTCAACAGGTAGCTTATTCAACACAAGATCGACAAAGATATTATCAAACAAATCAGAATTTTCCTCTTTCAACTTGTTCCTCATGTTCTCAAGTTCAATCAATTGAGAGGTGATGCTCAAATTCGTATTGAATTTAAAATCAAAGAACTTCTCCACTATGAGAGTTTTAGAGAGCTCATCTTGTTTTTGGAACTGAGCGTTTAAGCGATCACATATCTCTTTTGCTGTCTTATACTCACTATAGGTCATAGCTAAATAAGGATTTAGAAAATTCAACAAGTAATATCTACAAAAATTCTCATTCTTTTTCCATTGATATTCATTAACATTTTCAGTAGTAGATGAAAATCCTCAATATAGTGTAAAATATTTCATGTTCTTTCATGCCAAATTGAACATGCAATTTCTAACCATGAAATTTAGTAGCAAGCATCAAATGATTACAATTTGATAATATCATAAGAACTATATTTTGCTATTTTAGATAGAGCATAGAGTAAAAAAAAGTGCACTTGGGAGTCCCCATAGCTTACAAAGTCTCTAAATTTAGTCAAACTACTCTTTGGAGGAGGAATTAGCCAAAATAGATATCAAAAATGGATTCAAAGCACCCAAAAACCTTAAGATTGACTGCCTTTGTCGACGGAAAAGTTATCAAAAAAAGTCAACCATCTATCAAACGGTTGGTCAACGGTTAGTCGTTGGTTAATAGTCAATGGTCTGACTCAAATCTGACTCACCTGAGTCAACTTGCTTGACTCACTTGTGTCAACTCGATCCATGACTCACTAGAATTTAGAAGGTCGTATCGTCGTCATCCGACTTCCGTTTGACGTTGATGATCACTCAAAATGTTCGTCTTAACAAGTTGAACAAAACTCAAATAGTCTTGCATGCTATAATCATCTATATTTTCTAGAATGTGGAAAGAAAGATTTCAGCCCATGAAACTTCAAACCCAAATTCCGGCTAACAGCACCGTCGGATCGGAAATTTGATAGCACCATTGAATTCTTTTCGTCAAAAGCTTCAAGTAGACATCTTACTTACTCAGATCTGACATACACTGATAATACTTCAAGATACTGGAGGTATTTTAGTTTGAGCGAGTTTGGTAACTTGAAATATTATACATTGAGATATCAAGTTTGGAATGCTCAACAGTGTTACCTCCAACTAGATTATTCTAGAATATATATGCAAATTATTGGGCTCCAACCCACTTGGACCCTAATAACTAAACCTTTACCTATTGGCTTGTATATGAACATACTATTTGGACTATATTTTAAATATATCCAACAAATAAATCCTAATAGGAATTTTTTAGTGAAGATAGAATTTGTATTTTCTAAACAATGATAATGTACTATTTGTGTGATATATGTGAAAGATCCATAGGTAATTGGTGGGTTACAAAAAATTATTAGGGAATTGGAGACCGAGAGAAAGAGGAGCAAAAAGGAGAGGTGGCTCAAGGCTATTATTTTTCAATACTGTTTTAGCACTTTGTTCTAGCTTATGAGGAACTAACTTTTTGAATGTAGTACTCATATGGTTTCTAAGATAAAAGCAAAATTCTCCTTAGGTAATCAAGTGTGTTACCTCTTTTTCCAAGTTCAACCATAGATTATTACCCTATTTTGTAAGCTTTTGAGTTTAATTATTGTTGAGAATTAATTTGTAAGTTTTTGGCTATTAGAAGTGTGGAAACTGGTTGACCTATATACATTATGTAGTCATTTGGCAGTAGCTGAAAGTTTAATCTACCATGTCTTTAATGTATTTGTATTGATACAATCTTAAATTTAAATGTTGAAATGGATTAAGTATGTATTGAAAATTATTTGATTAATAAAATTAACACTCTTACATGAACTGCAATGGCTTTTGGATCACATTGATGGCATTTACAACAAAGAGAAGTTGTACATGATACCCAAAAATAAATAAATAAACAGGCAAAAGCAAACGCTAATTATCTTGCATAAGGTAAACAAAATTTGGAATAACACTTGCATAATATCATAACATTATCACTTATGAGTCAATATTAAATATATTTTCAAACAAAAGACAATATTTCATTATGTTCACCAACCTACCATCAAAATCACATAGCAACCGAAGATCCAACACCAAGAACAATATCCTATCATTGGAATTGATAAAGCATCCAAAATCATCTAACAACCGAATTCATAATGTTGCCTTGAGTTGATTCTGAGTCTTGTCCAAAATGACAAAGTAAACTGTCAACCAAGTTCAGCCAAACAAAAGAACATTCAACCGTAAAAGAAAACACCATTATCCTCCATAGTTTACAAGAGACAATTAACAATAAGCCTAATTGCAATCCAGGGAAAGGAGGAGGTTGAGTGCATTGTTGTTGTTTTCTAAACCACCTGCACCACCATCCCTTGGCCTTTTCTGTTATACTCTTCTACCATTATCAACATAGCAAAGTAGTTTAGTTAACAATGTAGAAAATTGATTATAAGAAAAGAAACACCTTACAAACTCACTTATAACCACTCTTCATTTTAATGTTCTTAGGGGGACTATCTCTAAGAAATAATTGGAAACACATAATTGAGGACCATATCTATTGACAGTAGTTGGGATACTGACAAAACTAATGCATAGATAATATATACAAAGAAAATATATTAAAATCTAACTACAATCTAAACACTACTACTTTAATCAATAGAAGTATTACCACAAACTTATAGCATAAATATCATATACACCAAATTTATTGAGTTAAGGTATAAGAACAAACCATAATTTGAGATCTTTCACCCTTTGCTTTCGAACATTGTCCCCATCAAGTTTGGAAAATCAACTTCATTGGGTTATGACTTAAATGGAATTTTGCGCAACGATTGATTTATTCTTCAAATGTTAAGTGGATGAGGCTAAATTTGAATGATTTCAATACAAATTGGGATTTTTAGCAAATTTGTTGAGTTAAGGTTCATACTGGGGATTAAACTTCTAAAGTTACACTTTTGCCCTTAATTGAAATATCACATGATGCACACGTGGTGTTTTTTAAGAGAAAAATGGTTAGAACTCTGATGTGAAGGACCAAAAAAGTCAGTTTCAAATATATCAAAGACTAAAACTATGCATTTTCAATCTAACAGACTAAGAAATAGTGTTGTAAAAATTGGATCGGAGTATGAACTTGTGAAATCAAGTAGTTAAGGACAATTGGTTGGATTGATAGTAAAAAATGGAATAATGTTATTATGATGTAATAGATATAAATTAATTATCAAAATATTAAAACTAATAGATAAATATACCAGAGATAAATTATTTATTTTTTTAGTATAGTTAAATTTAAATTTTATATACATTATATGAAATTCTAAGTGTATTATTAAATAATTTTGTGAAAAATAGTATAAAAATAATTTAAGTAAAGAATATTCTAAAAATTGTAAGAATTCTCTTATATAAATATTTGAGATATTTAATTTTAAAGAATTAAAAACTTTATATGTAAAAAAATAAAAATATTCACATAAAAAGTAATAAAAGACTAGTTTTACAAAAATTTAGAGTCAAACTATAATTTTTAAAAATTAAAGTTATCTCTGTTATATAAAAAGGAAAAGTTTGTCAGTCAGTTTTAACATAATTAACATGATTTTGAAGGATAAAGTTTTTTTTTTCTACTCTTTTAATTAATGAAAAATATTAGTACTACAGGAATGGTATGAAAATTAATTGCTATAAAAATTAATAATGTAAAAGTTCTCTTAAACATTGGATAGTAATATAATAGTTTTATTAAATTTCTATCAAATGTTAATTCATATATAAATATATTTATAGTTATTATCTTTATTTAAAATGAATAGCTATCTATTAACATATAATTCTAATATAGCTCTAATATTTAGTGATTATAAAATATTAATTATTTTATCACATTTTACTCTAAATTCCAAAAATAATCAGTAAATTTGATTGTTAGAAATATTAATTTTGCAAAAGTTTTAATAAGTGTGGGTAACAAAATCAACTTTTGGTATAAGAAAAGAATTCTAATACCATACTATAATTTTTGATAAATTTTCTTATATTTTTTATATTTAAAACAGACTATAATTATGTTTTACTTATATTTTTTGGACTAAAATTTTGAGGTTGCTTCCATTTGGTGTTGTGAATATTTCAAATGGATTCAAATTTTTTTATCTTTTTTATTTTAAAAAATAAATTCAAGACAATTGATTTAAGACTAAAACAATTAATAGTTTTTTAATATAGTTCTTCATTCCTTCTCTTTTGATTTTTGTAGTTTCAATATAGTTCTAACTTTTCCACTTTTGTTTTCTTACTCCTACTTCAATTGTGTAAGTTCTTATTTATTTGTTTGTTTACTTTTAACTTGTTGATAAAAATTAAAGTAATTCTCAAAACTTATTGCAACAATAAAAATAATAATTTTATGTCTTCTATAACAACTTTAATTAATATTTTTAGAGTTTTAATTGTATCTTTAATAATGTATCTTAAATTACATAAAAGCATAATTTAAATCGTCAAAAGGATGAAACTTATTATTAATTTATTTTAGTGACTTAATTTTTTTTCTTTATTTATATATAATATTTTAAAATAAGAAGAAAATATATTATATTTTTTATATACTATGGTACCCATGACTTGTATGGGTCATTGAAAACCAATTTTATTGTAAAAAAGAAAAAATAACATGAGCAAATCCAAGTCACATTGACCTTAGTTGACCCAAAGTCTCTCTATGAGAGAGCGAGGTTTCCCTTTAGGAGTGAGAGAAAAGATTGTGCCCTTTGAGGAGGCAGGGGTGTTTTAAAGCCAACAAGAATAATTAATAGCAAATATAACTTTTATTTCAATTACAAACCCCCAAGTAAATACCTAATGATTGGTGTATGAAATATGGTGTGGTAAATGTAAAACTTGATTTTCAAACATGTTCCCCTTGATTCAAACAATGAAAAAATACTTCTTTACTATATGGATTTTCCGTTGGCATCTAAATACAACCGAAAATCAAGTGCAGACCAAGTTTTTGTTATTTTTACTCACTAATATCTGCCTCATCCTTTTCAGGCACAGTCACCTCTGGTAGATGGCTTGGGGTGATGGACAGTGATGGTTCCTTAAGCTAAGAAAATGAGATAACTGGGCTAGTCCAGAGGATGAAACTATCAAGAGAAGAAAAAGATGGGGTGGATATTGAGGAGAAGAACATAACCGTTATCAGGGAAGAGTGTGAGAGGAGTCTACTGGGGAAGATCTTTGGAGAGAAACAAGCTAACTTTGTAGGACTAAAGAATACACTCACAGCCATTTGGCCTGCAAATGAGCAGTTTAAAGTAAGAGAGCTGGGGCCAAACTACTATCAATTTGTCTTCAAGAACCAAGAGGACAAATATAACGTACTGTAAGGAAGGGGTTGGAATTTTGATCAACAATACATCATCCTTAAGGACTGGTCAGACAAGCTACAGATCCAAGATGAAGGATTTAAAATGGTGGAAATTTGGATGCAAATTTGGAATATTCCAAATCATTGGATTACAAAAGAGACTGGGCTTAGAATAGGTAAACTCTTCCCAGTAGTACGCAATGTGTATATGCTAGAATATGGGAGCAAAAAAGGAAGACACATGAAGCTGTTGGTGTCAATGGATTTAGAGAAACTAATACTCAGAGGGATTGTGGTAAGCCTAAATAATAGCTCTTGCTGGGTGGATTTTAAATATGAGCAGCTAGCAGTATTTTGTAGTATATTATGGAAGAGTGGGTCATTTAGAGAGGATATGTAAGATTAGGAGAGAAGACTACAAAAGGATCTACAAGAGGGGCAGTATGGCAATTGGCTTAGAGCTGGAGATCTTAGAATTGGAAATAAGGAGAAAAGAAAGGAAGGTGAAGCAAGCAAAACTTATCAAATTATTAAAATAGAACAAGAAGAAAAAGAACCTGTTACAAGTGGAGAAGTAAAACAAATTCACCAAAACTAGGAGATAGAAAATGTTAGGAGATGTGACAAAAGTGAGAATAAGGCTACAAAAGAGGATGGAAGGTTAGCTAAGAGGGTTCAAAACAAGGGGTGAATTATGAAGAAGTAGTGCTATCAGAGGGAGAAGGAAGGGTCTAGGTAGGGGAACTAGTAATTCACAAAGAAGAAGTTAACATGAAGAGCAGTGCAAGGTACGGCAATTAGAAAATTCTAATGGAGTAAGATATTTGTCAAGTTGGGGAGCCTAAAAAAATAAATAATCAAGCTACAAAACTAGTGAATGTTCCAATCAGTTGTGAAGGGAGTGAAAAACAAGTAGGGAATGAGGTGGGAATGGATAGGATCAATCGATCAAGTAGTTATAAAGGGACAGAAGTCAGGCAGAGGAAGAAATGAAGAAGAGAAGGAACAAGAATTATTACTGAATCTGTAGCTAAGGAGGGGAAACAAGAGGTTCTAGAAAATTGGCAGCAAAGAGAAGCCGGAAGTTACAAGATGAGGATTCTAATTCTGAAGAGAAACAAAAGGCCAGAACAAAGAAAAGAAGACTTGCTAACCAGGGAATAAGTGGAAGTAAGGATGTGAAAGGGACCAACCTAACTTGGTCCCTAAAAGACTCATGAAAGTATGTGTGGGGAATTGTAGAGGTTTGGAATGACCCTCTACAATTTCCTAGTTGAGGGAATTTGTAAGATCGCACTGCCCAGAGTTAATATTTATCTCAGAGACAAAGAAAAAAAGAACTTTTGTAACAATAGTGTGTAGAAGACTACATTACCAAAATAGATGGCATTAAGTTGAACCAATGGGAACTAAAGGATGACTACTGGTTTGCTAGACAGAAATAGTCAGGGTGCTTAATATAATTAATACCAATTTTTGTGTACAATTGGAATGCCAAATAGCAGGAGACCATCAAGCTTGGTGGGCTGCATTTGTCTATGCTAGTACCGAGGCAAGTGTGAGGGAGGAATAGTGGGCTTACTTGGAGAAAGAGAGACAAAAGTGAGGGATTATTGGTTTGTTAGGGGAGACTTCAACGACATAATTTCTCAGGAGGAAAAAAGAGGGGGGAGGAAAAGAGCTCAATCAAGCTTTGCACCATTCAAGAATTTTATAAGAAGAATGAGAATGGAGGATTTAGGTTATGTAGGTAGACAATGTACTTGGGCAAATAATATGGAGGGTGAGGGATATGCACAGGAAAGGCTTGACAGATTCTTTGGGGCCCCTAACAAGTTATTTAACTTCCAAAACGCGAAAGTCTACCATTATGAGAAAGAATCCTCAGATCATTCCCTTATAATGATGGACATATATCCTAAAGTTCAGCCTACAAAGAGAAAATTTATGTTTGATAAAAGATGGATCAGAAAAAAGGGGGTGAAAAACATTGTAGAGAAAGCTTGGAACAAAGATCAATCAGGAACTCCTATATTTGCAATATACTCAAAGATAGCTCAATGTATGATTGAGCTGCTTAAATGGCAGAAGAGCCAAGGGATGAACTCAGCTGAAAAAATTAGAAGGATTAAGTCACAAATGGAAGACCTGAGAAATGAATGAGGCAATAGGGATTGGAGGGCATGAACCAGCTTAAAGGTTGATCTGTAGAAAGCATATAAGGAGGAAGAGATTTTTTGGTAACAGAAATCTAGAGTTCAATGGTTACAAGAGGGAGATAGAAATACCAAGTTCTTCTGTGCAAGCACAATTCAGAGAAGGAAAATTAAAAGTTTGAGGACTAAAAAATTGGAAGTGTGTGAGAATAAGGGTGAGGTACAAAAGAGGTCATTAACTTCTATGAGCATTTGTTCACATCCTCTAATCCTCATAATTGCAATAAATGACTAGAAGGCTTACCACTGTCCATCACTAGAGCAATGAACTAGAGACTAACATGGCCAGTAGAGCAAGCAAAAATTAGACAAGCCTTATTTAGCATGCATCCCAACAAATCATTTGGTATAAATAGTATAAACCCTCTATTCTTTCAACATTTTTGGAATGTGATTAGAGAGGATATTTGCATAGTTGTCAAAGATTTTTTTACCCATAGAAAGATGCTTAAGAAGATGAACCGCACTCTAATAACACTTATTCCCAAAGTATAGAATCTTAGCTCAATTCTACATTATATACCAATAAGCTTTGCAATACAGTATATAAGATAATATCAAAAAATTTGGCTGAGAGACCAAAAACCTGCCTCCACAAGTGTATCAGTCCCAATCAATTTGCTTTCATCCCAAGGAGACAAAACGTAGATAATGTAGTTATCTCACATGAATGCACACATACACTTAATTCAATGAGGAAAATAAAAAAGGGGTATATGGCTTTAAAGATTTATGTGGCTAAAGCATATGATAGGATAAAGTGACACTTTTTTAAAAGAGTCCTAAGAAAAATGGGATTTGCTAAGGTTTTTATTGAATGATAATGCGGTGCATTAGTACATCAACGACATCCATTAATATAAATGGAGAGCAATGTGGCTATATTAAACTTTCAAGAGGAATTAGACAAGGAGACCCATCTCACCCTATCTTTTTTTGATAATTTCATAGGCATCGTCAAATTTGATCAAACAGGCAAGCTGGAGAAGGGAATACAAAGGGATGAGAGTGACCATAAAATGACCATTAATTACTCATTTATTTTTTGTAGATGATTCAATTCTTTTTTTGTGAAACATCATTAGAACAAGCACTGAAGATAAAGGCTTTGTTGGATACTTATTGTAAAGTTTCAGGGCAGATGGTTAACTTAGACAAGTCATTAGTATTTTTCAGTAGAAATTATCAAAAGAGCAAAAAATATGATTTTTCAAGCACTAGAAGAAGTGAAGGAACAAAGAAGTGCAAGATACTTTAGACTCCCAATGTACATAGACAGAGCAAATAAGGAAATCTTCAGCTATGTTATTGAAAGAGTTCAGAGGAGAGTTCAAGGATGGAAAACCAAATTTTTGAGCTTGGCAAGAAAGGAGGTACTCATTAAAGCTGTGATAAATGCTCTACCAACATATGTGATTGGCTGTTTTAAGTTACCTACGACAGTATGTAAGGAAATTAGCAGAATCACAACAATTTTCTGGTGAGGAGAAAGAGAAGAAGATAGACCAAAGATACATTGGAAGGCTAATGAGAACGAGAAATGGGGTTCCAGGATATCAAACTCTTCAATGACCCACTAATGGCCAAACAGTTATGGAAGATAGTCACACAACCTAACAATCTAATGAGTAGGATCTTGAAAGCCAAATATTTCCCGAATGGTGGGCTACTCCAAAATGAACCTAAAGGTAATGCATGTTGGTTATGGAAGTGCTAGATGAGTGTCAAATATATCCTAAAAAAGGGCATCAGATTTCAGGTGGGGGATGGGAAATCTATAAGGATTTTGGACTCTCCATGGATTCCTGAAGGAAGGGAGTATAAATTGAGCCAGTACAACACTAATAGGGAACTTGTCACATGGGTGAGTGAGCTATTGCTTTAGGAAGGAAAATGATGGAACAAAGAGCTTATCACTAAGACCTTCAACCAAAAAGATGTAATAGTTATTCTGAAATTGACTCGTGGACAGGAAAGAAGCAGAGATCACCTGGTCTGGTAGTTTAGCAAGAATGGTTGTTACACTGTCAAGTCAGCCTATCATCAAGCAAAACAGGATCAACAATGTGGGATTCATGAAACTAAGAGCAGCAAGTGCAAAAATAGGAAGATGTCAATGTGGAGAGGGAGCTGGAAACTCGACATTAAAAGCAAGCTGAAGCAATTTATTTGGAAATGCTGTCATGATATTCTTCCTATGAAAATGAACCTGCTGAAAAAGGGCTTACAAAACGCACAAGAAGAAAATTTAGAACATATACTATTCAACTGCTCAAGAGCCACAATTGTGTGGAAGATTGCCCTTGTAAATTGGAATGATCCCTTAAATGAACTTTAAAGAGTGATGGCAGACTGTTTGCTGCAAATCAAGAGGTCATTTGTGGCAAGATCGAGCTCAACTCATAGTATATATCTTTGTGGATGCTGTGGAAGTCAAGAAATCTTTGAATATTTAGAGAGGAGTGGTTAGAGAAAAGGATATTGGTGGAAAGGGTAGTGGATGAGTGGAAGGAATATGAGGATGTCAATACATTGGAGAGAGTTTAATAGTTAGGAACATTATACAGTGTTCAGTGGTTTTTTTGGCTTAGTATGGTGGAAGTCCATGATGTGATTGAAGTGGTAAAGGTAACCAGTAGCTGACCTATGGGGTTACAATTGCCACTTCAGCTTGCGTGTGATTTTTTGGGGACAAACTAGTTTCTTATTAGTGCAGTAGTAAGTTAATTAGTAGGCTTTGTAAAGATACAATGCATTCAAGTTGTATAGAAAGTTTGGATTAGCAGAGGTGGGGGGGGGGGGGTGTTAATCCTGTGTTAGCTTTAGCCGTACTGAGGAGCTAAGAAAAGTACATAATATGGACTATGTCATGTATTTATTAACTTTTGATTCAAATTAATATAGCTATTGTTTATGAAAAAAAAATCAAGTCACTTCAGTTTGACCAGTCCAACCAAATTTTTTTAAATCTAAATTTTTATGTAAAATTGGACTATACTCATGACTTGGGGTGTGCAATTTTTGAATTAACTCGAACATCCGATCAAATTTGAAAATTCAAACATGAAAAAAACTTAACTGAATTCAAAATTTCAATTTTTGGGTCGGGTTGAATCGAAAACCGAATTCAAATTCGGTTTTCGAGTTTAGGATTTTGGAACCGAAAATCGAAAATCGACTCAAATTCGGTTTGGACATAATCAAAAAAAATCAAACTCGGTTCTATTCAAACCAAATTCGAATTTCCAAAATAAAAGTTACTACAGAACATAACATAACAGGACATCACATGCATACCAAACAATCAAAGTCTTCATCCAACTGAATGCTAATTGTATAGATGACAACCAAAAATAGTAAAATTGAAGACCAAAGATTGAATATCCATGCAGGTTCACACGAAAGCAATTGAAACTAAACTACTTCAGTCCTAATTTGTAGAATACAAGAACAAAAAATTAGAAGATTCCAAATATGAGATGAGATGAATACCTTGAAGGAAAGAAAACGAGAGGATGAGGAGGGCGAGGACCAAAAAAACCCTAATTGACATAGTGAAAACCTAGTTGGAGGAGAGATCGTGATGTTGGGTGGGTGAATGGGTGTAGTAACAAAGTAAAGCATAAAGGGCAGAGGAGCACGAGTAATTAGTGATGGAAAGCCAGCAACTAAAACTTAGCTACATATTTGAAAAAAAAAAGGAATGGGATTTTAGGAAATTTGCAAGGATCGTTAAAATTAAAAGCAGCAATAGTGATGCACAATGATCATTCTTCCTTTTCGTTCCATTAATTTGCAGCAACCAACCGAGAAGTTATAAAGAAAACCCATATCTTCTGTACAATCACAGAAGCCAGAATCCCAAGAAATTTCAAATTATACTAGTATTGGTTTGGTTTTGATAATGAAACATGGAGTGGAAAAGAAAATTAATAAAATGAAAGTAAGTTAATTAGTAGCAGTAATTAAAGTAGTACGTATCTTGGAAGTAAAAAGGAAGTAAAATGAGAGTCAGAATGGTGGGTACTTGTTAAATTATCTAGGGATGAAGAGTCAGGGGTTGAGATACATGAGCAAGATGTGATGCTAAGTAAGGAAAAGTGTGAAAGAAGTTTAGTGAGGAAAATATATGGAGAGAAGAGAGTTAGCTATATGGGTTTAAAGCTTACATTGGAAAAAAATTTGGCCAACAAAACGACCTTTTTCTGTCATCGAGCTTGATTCCATTCATTTCCAATTTGTGTTCAACAACCTGGAGGATCAAAGCAATGTGCTAAAAGGCAGGCTTTTGTCCTTCGAGCAGCAATATTTGATACTCAAAGAATGGTCCCCTAAATTGAGCATCAAAACTGAAGATTTCAACGCAGTAGATATGTGGGTCCAAATTGGAATATCCCAAGTCATTGGTTATCAAATAAGACAAGGCTGAAGCTGGGAAAATTATTGCAGAAGGTGTGGGATGTTGTGATACCAAAAAGGGGTAGTAAACAAGGAAGATGCCTCAAACTATAAGTTACAGTTAATCTGGACCAGCCATTATTGAGAGGTACGCAGCTCAAACTTAATTATCAGTATTGTTGGGTTATTTTTAAATATAAGCAGCTCCTGAATTTTTGTCTTTACTACGGAAGAATTGGTCATTTGAAAATGTCATGTTGAATAAAAAATGATGATTGCAAGACAAATAAACTAAACGAGGGTCAGTATAGAGATTGGCTCAGAGCAAAAATAACTAAAGGAATTAGTAGGTTTGGTGGTGAAAAGGAAATTAGTTCAAAAGGACTACTAGGAAATACGTTTCCAGCAGACACCATAAACTCTATTTCTGAGAAGGTGATTGGGATAGGTAATCAGCAACAATCAGAGGGAGAGCAAGGTTCATTCGACTTCATTCAGAAGTTGATATTTGCAACAACGTTGGTGGTATGGAATTAGCAGGGACTGGGCATGGAAGTAAAGAGGCTCATAGCTTTCCTAGTATTGAGAAGCATGAATGTGGTTATGCAGAAAATACACACATGTTGATGGAGCTGGACCAAGGACTGGAAAGTACAAACAGTGGATTGCAAGAGGAAGTTCAACCCTTGTTAATGTCCCAATTATTGCTGAGAGTGTGCCAAGTCATATGGATGATTCAATTCCAGTCTTCAAACATGAAGTATCTAAAATGGAGGGTCCAACGAAAGAAAGGCAGCCTAAGAAATGGCGCAGAACTAATCCTTACAAGAGGACATAAAAAATCAGTAACTCAAAGCTCTATGTCGCATCAAAGTAGTGCCAGAGAAAAGAAGAAATGGATACTTAGAGATGAAGGGGACCCTAAGGAAGTGGTGAAGGGCATGAAAGGCAGCAAGAAATGAATGAATCAAGGAGTAAAAATTAGAGATTTGGTGATGGAGGAAGCCAGCCCTAAATGGCCACAATGGGATCAATGAAAGCTTCTATGTGAAACTGTAGAGGTCTAGAAGGGCCCTACACAATTTCTCAACCCAAGGAAACTGTTAGAATACACCTCCCGAATATAATATTTGTATGTGAGACAAAAAAAGGCACCATTTATCCAAAATGTATGTAAAAATCTGTGCACCCATAACAGATAGCGAAATGTGGACTCTAATGAAAAAAGTGGTGGCCTTTTAGTTTTTTGGAGAGATAAAATTACTGTGAATCAACTGATATCTATAAATTTTTGTTTTGAATTACAAGTTCAGAAAGAAGGGGAACAAGAGAAATTTTGGACAATCTTCGTGTATGCAAGCACTGACCAAAAACTCAAGAGTCAACAGTGGGAATATCTCCAACAAGCTAAGAGGAAATGGGGTGATTTTTTGGTTATGGGTGGAGACTTTAATAATTTAATTGACAATGAAGATAAGAGAGGGGGTAAAAAAAGGCCGGAAGCTAGTTTCACTATTTTCAGGAGTTTCATCCAAAACATGGGTATGGAAGATTTAGGCTTCATTGGTAGAAAATTTATGTGGGCTAACAATAGGGAGTAGGAAGGGTTTGTGGAAGAGAGGATCAACAGATTTTTTGGGTCAACAGCTTGGTTGATCAATTTTCCTAATGCAGTAGTCCGACATATCGAAAGACAGTCATCTGATCATTCTCTATTACTATTAGCTATGCAGCCAGAGACTCAAAGGCAGAAGAATAGATTCTATTTTGATAGAAGATGGATTGAACATGAGGGAGCAGCAGAAGTAATTGAGAAGGCATGGAAAATGGCACATTTTGGAACTCCAATGTATCAAGTGAGTGGTCAAATTCGAATCTGTAGAGAACCGCTGCTAAAATGGAATAGAAATGCGCATAATAATTCAACCAGAATGATAAATGAACTAAGAGGACAAATGAAACAGTTGAGCCAAGAAGAGGGAAGCAAGGGATTGGAAGAAATGGAAGGTTTTGAAGGTTTTGAAAGGGGAGTTGCATATTGCTTATAGGGAATAAGAGTTGCATTCGCACCAAAAATCCCAAATCTAATGGCTTAAAGAGGGCGATAAAAACACGAGATTTTTTCATGCTTATACTGTCCAACGGAGAAGGTTGAATACGATTGGGAGGTTGTGAAGGAAACAGGAGAGATATGTGATAACCAAGAGGATATCAAGGAGGAAGTATCGGATTTCTATTCACAACTATTTACTACTTCCTTTCCCCATACCGAGCCGCAATGCCTGCGAGGCATTCTAAATTCAATCACAAATGTAATGAATCACCGCTTGACCCGACCGGTAGAAGATGCTGAGATCAAGAACGCTCTATTTGGAATGTACCCTAACAAGGGCCTAGGGCCAGATGGTATGTCTCTCATTTTCTTTCAAAATTATTGGCATATAGTTCAAAAAGATATAAGCTTTGATGTTAAAGGTTTTTTTTGTGCATACAAAAATGCTTAAAAGTGTTAACCATACACTTATTACCCTCATTCCCAAAATAAAAACCCCCACCCAAATATCTCATTATCGGCCAATAAATTTATGCAATGTGATTTACAAAATCATTTTCAAAATTTTGGTCGAAAGATTGAAAATTTGCCTCCATTGTTATATACATGAAAGTCAAGCTACATTCATTTCAGGAAGGCAAATAACCAATAATGTTATCATTGCATATGAGTGCATATACTATTTTAATAGTTCTAAGAGCACAAAAACGGGTTTTATGGCTTTAAAATTATATATGGCTAAGGCTTTTGATAGGGTTGAGTGGGGATTCTTAGCTCAAGTATTAAATCAAACGGGATTTGCTAAGCAGTTCATAGATTGGATCATGAAATGTATTAGTTCCTCTTCTTATTCTTTCAACATCAATGGTGAAGTGATTGGATATGTAAAACCTACAAGAGGTATTAGGCAAGGTGATCCAATATCACCCTATCTATTCATCATTGTATCCGAGGTCTTTTCAGCCTTAATTAGAGAGGTAGTAAGAGATGGAAAATACAAAGGAATGAAATTGTGTAGGAAAGGCCCTTTGCTAACTCACCTTTTTTTTTTTTTTGCAGATGACTCATTACTTTTTTGTGAAGCCACAATAAAACAAGCTCAGAGAGTTAAAATGATCATGGACGACTATTGTCCAGCATCAGGTCAGCTAGTTAATTTAGCTAAATCTTCTGCATTTTTTAGTAGGCATACTAAAAGAAGCTCTAAAGCGGCAATCATTCAAGCGTTAGCCGGTATCAAGGAGCAAAAGCACGCAAGATATTTGGGGCTACCATTGGGTATTAGCAAATCAAAAAAAGAAGTTTTTGCTTATGTGCTAAAATCGGTTAAAAGAAGAATTGGAAGATGGAACACACAATTCGTTAGCCAGGCAGGTAAAGAGACTCTCATCAAAGTAGTGCTTAATTCGCTCCCCGTCTATGTTATGTCCTGTTTTAAGTTACCAATTGGATTATGCAAAGAATTGAGTAGGGAAGCATCTAACTTCTGGTGGGGAATGAACGAACAAAATGCCTTTAAAATTCACTGGAGAGCATGATCCAAACTAACGGCTCCAAAAAGCATAGGAGGACTTGGCTTTCAAGATATTCCTTTGTTTAATGACGTCTTGTTAGCCAAGCAACTATGGAGATTAATCCAGAACCCAAGCATACTGATGAGCAAAGTGATGAAGACCAGATATTTTCCAAAAGGAAAGTTGCTGAAAGCAGTTGTGCAGCAAAATGCATCCTGGCTATGGTGATGCTGGATGGGAGCAAGGTATATTCTAGAAATGGGATTGAGGTATCAAGTAGGTGACAGCAAATCAATAAAACCTTGGGAGTCTCCATGGTTGTCTCACAGAGCGAACTTCAAGCCTCTCTCAAAAGAGACAAATGCCATGTCAGTAACTTGGTGTAGACAACTGATGAATGAGAAGGGTACACAATGGAATTCAACTTTGATCAGAAACTTATTTCAACCTCAAGATGTAAAAGCAATTCTCCAAATCCATATAAGCCAGGATGGAGAAAGGGATAAGTTAATCTGGCAGCATATAGCACGAGCCATTTCACTGTTAATTTAGCCTATAAATATGTTCTAGAGACATGAAGAACTCTAACAAACATTGCTACCAGCAATCATAAGATGGACTCTGATAAAAGGATGTGGGGGAAATTATGGCAGCTTCATATAAAAGGAAAATTGAAGCATTTCTTGTGGAGATGCTATCAAGGCATTCTACCAACCAAAATGGAGCTGTTCAAAAGAAGGATTGTGGCTAATCCCATGTGTGGCCTATGTGAAGAATATGAGGAGACAATGGAGCACATTTTTTTCTACTGTGAAAGGGCCAAGCTCGTATAAAGAATATCCCTTGTGCGCTTGGATGGTTTGCAAGCGGAATGTGAATGCTTCCAAAACTGGTGGGAAAAATTGAGTAGCTTAAAAAATGACACAACAGTACATGATAGAGTGCAGCTTTCAATGTACCTTTTGTGGATGTTGTGAAAGACTCGGAATTTGTAGCTATTTGGAACACACAAATATCAGCTAAGGAAATTGTTGATCAAGTTGTTTTGGACTTGCAGGAGTATCAATGGGTTATAACAAGGGATGATCAGATGCGGAGCATGCAGCACCATGGACTAGTCACATGATGCTTATTTTTTCTCAAGAAAAAAGGAAAATTAAGGAACAAATACTAAACAGGAAAATAAAAGAAGAAAAACAAGGAAATTACTATTACGATTATATTTGTCTAGTTTTGTTCCTCAATTAGTTTTTGATTATATATATTCTTCTATACATGTATATAATTGTATGGTTTTTTTGTCTTCCTTTCAGATCCATCTGAATTCTCATCAGGTTTTGGTCTTGAGATCTAATCTCGGACTGTGTGGATACTCCCTGAAGGCTTGCGAGATTCATTCTAAAGAATGTAGGATAGAAAGGTTAGGACACACTTCCTATTGGACTCTTTTTCAAAGATGGTGTATGTCCTCAAGGACATGGCTGGTGAATTGTTTTTTATGAGTTCAGTTTTTGTAATTTGCTTGCTTGTTATCTTAGAATTTGCTGAGAAGAAATAGACTTGTTGGTGCAATTATCATATCATTCTCATGTTCTTGTAGAAGAAAAATAAAAAAGAAAGGAAAAAATTAAAAGAAAAAGAAGGAAAAAACAGAAAAACAAAAGAGGAAAAAAACATCTTTGACTTGAGGCTCAATGAAGTTCTTGTTTTGACTTGGTGTTAAAGCTTTGTTGATGGTTTTGAAACTCTCTAAAGTTGGGTGATTTTTGCATTTTGTTGAATTGAAATCGAATTTTTAATCTTCTTTTCAAGGCTGAAGCTTTGTTATAAGTCTAGTCTTGTTCCTACAGATGGTTAGATGTAGAATATCCAGCAGATTATATACTTGTCTATACTTGTATGGCATTTTTTTTCTTTCTTCCTAATCTATCCGACTACGGATCGTATATTGGACTTTGGATATGATTCTGGAATTGGTGGTTTTTCCTGAAGGCTTGCGACAGTCAATTTTAGCATGGTATTCTACCTCTTTTCATGGGTGCTTAAGTTAGTTCAATGCTTTAGGTTTTTGTAGGTTTTGAGTTCAAGTTCTATCATGACTGGAAATTACCTAAAAAAATGGCTGGTGAACTATTTTTTATGAGTTCAGCTTTTGTAGTTTGCTTGCTTGTTATCTTAGAATTTGCTGAGAAGAAGCAGACTTACTGGTGCAATTATCATATCATTATCATGTTCTTGCAGAAGAAAAAGAAAAAAGAAAGGAAAAAATAAAATAAAAGAAGGAAAAAACAGAAAAACAAAAGAGGAAAAAAAAAACATCTTTGACTTGAGGCTCAATGAATTTCTTGTTTTGACTTGGTATTAAAGCTTTGTTGATGGTATTGAAATTCTCTAAAGTTGGGTGATTTTTGTATTTTGTTGAATTGAAATTGAATTCTCAATCTTCTTTTCAAGGCTGAAGCTTGTTATAAGTCTAGTCTTGTTCCTATAGATGGTTAGATGTAGAATATCCAGGAGATTATATACTTGTCTATACTTGTATGGAGTTTTTTTTTTCTTTCGTCTTGATCTATCCGACTACGGATCCTATATTGGACTTTGGATATGATTTTGGAATTTGAGGTTTTTCCTGAAGGCTTGCGATAGTCAATTTTACCATGGTATTCTACCTCTTTTCATGGATGGTTAGGTTAGTTCAATGCTTCAGGTTTTGTAGGTTCTGAGTTCAGGTTATACCATGACTGGATATTACATAAAAAAAAAAGCAGGAAAAAAAAACAAACAAATAAAAAAAGAAACAAGGGGAAAAATAATATTTAACGGTTCTATATGTCCAAGGTTGATAATATATTAGTTTTGTTCCTACAGATGGATGGCCTTTGCCTATCTTTTAGATTATGTACTTGCATCTTTATGATTATATATTTGTATATTCTTATATGTTTTTTTATCCTTTTTCTATATCTACCACTCTACTCACCCTGTCATGGACTTGGGTATAATCCTTACATTGTAGATATGCTAGAGAGAGTTATTGGAGCATGGGAATCTACCTCCTTTCATGACTAGTTGGGCTGCCTTTAAGAGTTCAGATTTTGTTATTCCTTGTTTGTTTATGAGTTCTTTCCAACCTGAAGAAAAGGCAGTAAACTTATCTTGCACTTGTTTATGAAAAGAAAAAAAAAGAAACAGAAAAAGAAAAAAAACAAAAACAAAAGAAAGAAAAAGGAAAATATAATAATAATATTGTTTATATATATTTAGTTTTTGTTACTATAATCGATTTGTTACTGAAAATGGATGGCTTATGACTCTCTTTGTACTTAGTACTTGCATTGGTTTTGTCAAATTGAAATGAGAAGGCAGGGACATGCTTACTGGAATTTTTTTTGTGTGGGCTAGTAGGGCATCAAGATGGGAATCATTTTGTTGGTGCATAGCAACATTTTCTGTAGGATTCATTTTGTTGTTACTCGATATACTTTCCTGTCTAAGATGGTTGGAAATCATTTTTCTTATTGTTCTATATGTTTCTACATTCTCTTTGACTGAGCTGATATAGGTTGCTTGAGCTGGTATAGGTTTCTTGTTCTGTAGTATTCCTTGTGTAGTTGCTGGAAATCCTTTTCTATCTGAGTTGGTTGGACATATGGCTGGCAATCCTTTTGTTGTTGCATCACAATATTTCAGGTTACAATTACTGTATTGCTGTTGGAGATTATTTTTCGTTTGTGTTGGTTGGAAGTCTTGTAGGAATGCCTTTTGCTGGTTGTACTATATGTTGGTTGATTGCAATGGTTACAATCTCTTTGACTGAGCTGGTAGGAGATCCATTTTGCTGGAATTTTTATGATGGAGCAAGAGTAATCCTGATTTGTATTAATGTGTGAGCATAGCTAGGAACCTACTTTTAGCATTTTATGTACATTTAGCCTAACTAGTCCAGATTGCAATTGAGGTACAAGTGTTAGTGTGAAATCTTACTCAATGGAAATTCTATTGAAGTTCACTTTTCCACTATAGCTAAAGACCTCAATCTTTTGGGCAATCTTTTTGCAAATTTTAGGTTTTTCTTTATATAGAAAGTTATCAATGTAGTTTGTCATAGGCTAGTTAGCAAAGCAAAAGAATGGGATAGCAATTTTGCACTGTTATCACATTTTCCTCCATGGCTATTGTATTAGATAAAGGAGATCATTTAGCCATCTTAACTAACATCTGTACATGTATTTATTTATATCAATGAAATGACTATCGTTTTTTGAAAAAAAAAAAAAAGGGTGTGTGCTGGTGAAAAAAAGCAATCGGTGGTGGGTTGGAAATTGGAATTGGATGGTGGAACCACTTTAAAGTAGTAGTATAATTATAATATATGATAGGAGCTCAGACTTGGATGGATACCCATTCCAATATAATACATATATTGGGAGTCTGCAACTTCGGAACCAAGTGGATCCATTATTTTAATCCAATTGGGATACCACTAAATTGAATTTACAATTTGCTTAAAAAATCGTGAGAATTGATTTTAGGCTTAGCCCAAACTCTGCCCAAAACTAATTAAGCTTGCTACAGTAGTTCTTGGACAGTTCTGGGCTAGGCTGTGGGCTGTTAAGATTAGATTATGTTGAATTTGATTTTAATTAAAATCAACATTTATCATCCTAATGATAATAATCCAACATTACAATTTGATAAATATGAGAATGAGAATGAGAAGGAATATCTCACTAAAATTTTTAAAAAATAATTTGAGTTGAATATGGAAGGATGAATTTTATTTTTTTATTGCTATTTTTTAAATAACATTTTTATGAATATCCAAATAAATTAAACATGAAAATTTATTGTTGCATGAATATTTATTTATAAAAAATTTGCTCGCAGGCTAACTTGCTAAATAATTAGAAACAAAAATCCATATAGCCATGTAACTCATAAAACTCAACTCCCCTTCTTTTCGATTTAGTTTTCTATATACAAATACGATAAAGCAATTCTCGTTCATACTAATTTATTCATGTCTCATTTGAGCATATAACTTTATTATTTAATAATAATAAACACAAAAGTGCAAACTTATTGGTGAGTAATAATTAGGTATTGGTTATTATTAACTTAATAATCACAAAATTTTATTTATTTAGTAGTTTTTACTTGTAATTTCTACTAATTACTAATAATTCAAAACTCGAAAGTTTGAAATATAAAAAATTACCAAATAATTGAATGTGTGGTTTTATTTACTTTTGAATTTACAATTGTTGTATAGAACACGTATTTATTTTTAAATCGGATACAAATAAGATGTATGTAATGTGTATAGTGTAACTATTTGCTTCTCTCTCTCTCTCTCTCTCTCTCTCTCTCTCTCTCTCTCTCTATATATATATATATATATATATATATATATATATCTACATTTCAAGCAAGTTATTGAATTATTTGCATTAGTATCTTTATTTTTATATCCTTTATATTTCTTCTTTTTATATTTTTTATAATATTGACTATTATCATAATTTTTATGTTTCTTAAATTTTGAATGTCTTTTATATTTTTCTAATTTTCTAATTTTCTATTTTGAGCTAAGGAGCTTTAATTCCTTTAATACCAAAAACTTCACAAAAGTTTCCAACTTCTTGTTTTTCTCTACCATATTTATTTTGAATCTCTAATTCTGTACATAATTCTAATTCTTCTTTTTTAATAAAAGAAAATAATTGACCAAAAGATATTGTATTGAAATCTATGTAATCATTTCCTACCTCTTTTTGCAATTTAGATATTATTCTTTGTGAAAATAAAGTAAGTAATTCTGTAATGAATTTTTCTTTTCAAAAAGGAGAATTTGCATCATTTCCTTTTAATACTTGAGTAAGAAATACATCTTTATACCATCTAAAATCTAACAAAGTTAGACATCTTAAATTACGTAACATAATCTTTGAACTAGCTAAAGTCTCTTTTGGGTTTCTTATGAAATGGACTGAAATTGTAACTATTAATTGATCTATTGCATTTGATTGTTTTTCTATAACAAATGTTTTTGTTCCATCTGCATTTGTTTTTTCTACTTCTACTTCTGTTGAGTGATTTAATATTTGTTGTTTTCCTTCTAATATTAACAAATTATCCCACCAATTTTTAATTGTCCTAAAAATCCTACTATTAATGCTGTTGCAGTATTAATATCTATTAATCCTAATGTTTTGTATGCCGTTTTAGCCATTCCCATTTGTTGCAATGTTTTTAATATTTCATATTCTGATTTTCCATCTATATTCCATTCGTAAATAGAATTGCCATCATATGAACTTGTTTTGAATTGTTTTCTTTTTTCATATTGCATATCTGTACTTCTAAGATAATAATTTCTTGTGTTTACGGAATTTCAATTTCTATAATTTTTCTATCTTCTTATCTTATCAATTTCTATTTCTAAATTATCTCTAAATTCTTGTTCTACATTATTAATCTTTTCTATTTCTGAATTATCTGATTTTTCATTTGAATTTGAATTATCATATGATTCTGTCATTTTTCCTCTTGTTTCTAAACAATTAATTCTATTTTCTGAAGTACTAGCTTTATCGGCTTGAATACGAGTTATTCTATTTATTAAACTATTTTGCATTTTATTTCTAATTAAATCTTCTTCTAATTCATGAGAAACATTTCTTGTTTTGAAATGTTTCAAAACATATATTATACAAACAACTTGGTCTAAAATATTATACATACATACATACATACATATATATATATATATATATATATTATAAATTAGAAAAATCTATTAATATTGTAATTTTAGTTTTATTCAATTGGTAAATAAATTTATAATTCATAAGTTTGAATGAATAATTGCAATATAATGACCTTTGTAGTTAGTAAGATATTGAAATTTTAAAAATGACATTAGAGTAGTAAATAAAAAAAATAAAAGTAAATTTATCAGGAAAATATAAAATTTATGAAAAAAATGAATAGATAAATTTTTTAAAAAATGAATTTCGCTAATTTGATCAAAATCAAAATTAAACCAAAAATTAAATTTTGAATTCAAGGATACTATAGCTAAAAGCTAAGGGGGCTTTTGGTTCGTGTGGATGAATGAGAAATGTAATAGAAATTATAGTAGTAGAGAGTGATAGTTAGTTCTTTCATTATAATTCTGCTGGTTAGTTTGTGATGGGGATTGAGAATGATTACCAGTTATAATTATAAATTAATTGTAATAATTATTATTAATTAATTAGTTAGTATTAGTTAATTATTCATTATAATATTAAATTAATCTTAAATAATTAATTATTATAATTAATTAGTATTAACTATACATTAATTATAATAATTAATATTAATGAATGAGATTAATTAATTATTAACTATCTTATTAAATTACAATATTAAGTAAATGAATGATTAATTTAATTAATTAATTAATTAGTTAATTAATAATTAATAATAATAATTTAATTATAAATTAATGTATATTAATTATAATAATATTAATTAATTAGTTAATATAGTTAATATTAGTTAATTATTTATTATAATATTAAATTAATTAATTATTAATAAAAATATTATTGATGAAATTAATCTTAACTAATTAATTAATATTTATAAATTAATTAATATTAACTAAACAATAATTATAATAATTAATATTAATGAACGAGATTAATTAATTAATAATTACAATATTAAGTAAATGAATAATTAATTAAATTAATCTTAATTAATTAATTAATTAATTAATAATTAATAATAATAAGTTAATTATAAATGAATTTATATTAATTATATTAATTAATATTTATTATTTATTATTAGTTAATTATTTATTATAATATTAAACTAATTTATTATTAATTTTTTTTGTAAAGAAAGTAAGAAAGATAAAAAAAATTAATTAAATATATATATCTAAAACATTAAAATAATTTTTATATGAAATAATTAGGATAAAAGTGAATTTTAAAAGTATAAATGACAAAACAAATTATAACGGCAATGTGAAAATATTAAAATCTGCTATAAAAAAAATAAAAAAAGATGTCAATATTGAAAACTAAACCTTTTTGAAAACCGAGGAAACATACTATTAAAATATTTCCAAAGGATAATGGCCCTAGCCCTACTGATCAGGGGCTGATCTCTAACCTCACTGCTCCATTGATTTAGTATTAATCAATTATTTCGTATTTATATTTTATTAAATTTTTACATTATATTCTATGATAGAATCTTATTAATTGATAAATAACTAAAAAATAATTGAAATTTATTTAATTTGGATCCAATCAATAATAAAGTTAAATATAAATTTTTTAACGGTTAAAATTGACTCGTTCATTATTTAATTATAAAATATTATTAAAATATAAAAATTTGTGAATAATTATAAAAGATATAATATAATTCTTAATAATATAAAAAATATTTAATTTAATTTAATTTATTTTTATTAAAATTTACGTTTTGTAAATAATTAGTTAATTTATATGTCTTTTAATATATATATTTTTAAAATTTTATGCTACTGTTTATCTGTTTTAGGTATTCATAAAGTATTAATTTAAATTAAACTTAAGTGTTTAGCATAACCTTAATTTAAGACTTTACCTTTGATTAAGATTAAGATAGGTTTGGCAAGCAGTTTGGTGAGCCTAGTAAGTTCGTTGGTAAGCCCGAGTCTGAGGTGTTCCAGGCAGAGTGCTCTCCGTGTTCCCCGATCTTAACTTGACATCAAGAGTAAACGATTAGATTATGTTGTATTAGATATGGCAGCGAGATTTAGAAAAATGTTTTTGACTACTCATGATAGAAACAATAACTCTGACGTCGTGTAGAGTCAGGAAATTCATATGCCTTTATATTATTCAAATTGGTCTATTCCAGAACAAAGTATAGAATCCATATATAAGATAGGATCTTTAGATTTCAAAACTGCTTTTTTAATTAAAACTCATGAAGAAACAATTTCTTCACAAGAAGAATTTCAAACAATTCCTTTATTAAATAAAGTTTCAATTAAAAAACATATAGACAAAGGTTATAGATATATTCATTATGGTATGATTCAAATAGCAATTAAACCGTTAATACACACAGGAGTAGATGCTCCAATTTATTTAGCATTAAGAGATAAAAGATTAAAACGATATAAAACTTCTTTATTAAGTATGATTCAAACATTAGTTTGTAATGGTCCAATATATTTCAATTGTTGTCCAAACTTTTCTATTGATTTAATAGATCCATTAATACTAGATTCATTAATATTAGATATTCATTTACAAGGTGATGCATTTGAACGATTTTGCAAAAATTTTGCTATTATTTATAGAGTTTATTTTAGATTAATGAATTCTCAAATAAATACTAGATTCAACATGTTACCGACTTTCAAAGAAGAAACAGTTTTATTACATGTAGAAGCTGATAATCCAACAGTTTTTATTCCTGAAAAATTAAAATGGAATGAAATTACAATTCCTGAACAATTCAAAATTCAAAATACTCAACCTTCTAGAAATATAATTAGAAGAGAAATTGACAATATTATAGAAAAAGAAGATGGAACAATTTTATTAAAATTCAATTCATTTAGAGAATGAACAATTTCTTCAAATAAATTTAATTTACCTAGAAGATCGTTTTCTAAACCATCACCATCAACAATATCAAAAAGCACTTCAAAATATGTTTTCAAATCTCTTATTTCAGAAATAGTTAGTTCACCCCCTATGTCACCTACAAGGTCACAAATGGAAATTAATATTATTACTTTGAAAACAAAGAATTTCAAATAGATTTTGAATATTTAAATGAGATTTTTGAAATGAAAATAGTAATAAGAAAATTTGGTTTTTATCATTAAATCAAATAATTCAAGAAAAATTAAAAGAAGAATGGATTTCTTATATGAAAAAGATGAAATGTAACATTCTTTTACTTTCATGGTTAGAATATTGGTTTTCAAAAAATGAAGATATTTACAATGTTTTCAAAGAAAGTTATATTAGTGTTCAAACTAATTTGTATAAAAAAATGGAAAATTAATGATAGTCAAGTTATTTCTTCAATCTATCCACCCTTACAACCTGTAAAAATTCAATTTGATCAACAGGAAATAGAAGCCAGTCCTTTTAAGATAGGTAGAGAATATAGAAATTCAAATGTTGTATTAGATGATATTAAAAAAGTTTATCAACAAAATAATTATTCAAATTAGATATTACATACTACAGCTAATCAAGTAGAACATTTGTCTACTAAGATAGATTCAATTCCTAAAGAAACTCTTAAATTTATTAATAAATTAAGATTAACATATATTATTCCTGTTTTAATATAGTTTGAAAAATATTTCTAAGTGTTTAAAGTGTTTATCTATATTTTTTTAAAACACTAATACATCATCAATATAAACAATCATAAAAGTTGAATAAGGATTGAATATATCATTCATAATATTTTGAAATTCTAAAGGAGCATTTTTTAATCTGAAAGGCATCACATTCCATTCATAATGTCCAAAAAGAATTGTGAATGCAGTCTTATACCTGTCTTTTTCAACTATTTGAATTTGCCAGTATCCTGACTTCATATCAAATTTTGAAAATACTTTAGCATTAAATACTCTATTTAATAAATCTCTTTTATTTGGAATAGGATATCTTATCCATTTTAATACCTTATTTAATGGTTTATAATTAATTACTAATCTAGGTACTCCTCTTTCCTTTTCAGCTTGATTCATGACATAAAAAGCTGGACAAGACCAATGAGATTTTGAAGGTCTTATTAATTTTTTATCTAATAATGTCATAATTTCTTGCTTACAGGTTTCTAACAATTCTTGATTCATTTGATTAGTCCTAGCTTTTATCTTAATATCTTTTTCTATGAATCCTTCTTCGTATGGTAATTCTACCTCATGTTTCTTTCTATCCCAAAAAGTATTAGGTAGATCTGCATAAATTTTCTTTTTAAAGTTATCTTCTACTTCAATAATTTTCTTTTTGATACTATTATCTTTTAAT
Source organism: Gynochthodes officinalis (assembly GCA_020080225.1). Classification (NCBI taxonomy): domain Eukaryota; kingdom Viridiplantae; phylum Streptophyta; class Magnoliopsida; order Gentianales; family Rubiaceae; genus Gynochthodes; species Gynochthodes officinalis. The sequence continues at coordinate 14,071,079 of CM034622.1, forward strand.
TTATCTTGAAATAGAACCAGGGAAGATTGGACTAATGGATGAAAGGTCGTCATAAACTAGGGTTCCACTAGATTGAGAAGATACAAAAGCGCTAGAATGCATTAGGTGTAACCAATTAAAAAGAAGATTTCAAAAAGAATGCAAAAGTCATTCAAGAAGAATGCAAAAGTCAAAAAGCCTAACGGATAGGCTTCACCAATTTCAACAGCCTAGAGCAGCCAAAGCTCTATAAATACAGATTCAAGCATCGGAAACAACACACAACAATTTGCAACAGACTACAATCATTTACAAGCCTTGTAGCCAATTTCCAAAATTCTCTAGAATTCCATCGTTGTAACCATTCCAATCCCTTTGTAATATTTCAAATTTTAAGTTTTTTTGGTTTTATTTCAAAGATCTTTTCTGTATCAGGATTTCAATTTCAAAGCTTAATAAAGTAAGTGTTCAATTCATCTCGATTTGCTGATCATTTTAAGTACAATATTCAATATTTTTCACTATTCACCTTTTACTATTCATAATTACTATTCACGCTGTTACTATTCATGATTACTATTTACGAAATTATTATTCATCATTACTATTTACGTCATTACTATTCATTTTTACTGTTCACTAATTTTTGAAATTCATAATCACTAATTCTGCCAGGACCGGTGTCATATACTAAGTTACAGTGATTATGAATTTCAAAAATTAGTGAACAATAAAAATGAATAGTAATGAAGTGAATAGTAATCGTGAATAGTAAAAATGTGAATAGTGAAAAATATTGAATATGGTACTTAAATCAAAGAGAAAATCGAGATGAATTGAACACTTACTTTATTAAGCTTTGAAATTGAAATCCTGATAAAGAAAAGATCCTTAAAATAAAACCTGAAAAAACTTAAAACGTGAAATATTACAAAGGGATTGGAATGGTTACAACGATGGAATTCTAGAGAATTTTGGAAATTGGTTGTAAGGCTTGAAAGATTGTAGAAGCTTGTAAATTGTTGTGTGTTGTGTCCGATGCTTGAATCTGTATTTATAGAGCTTTGGTTGCTCTAAGCTGTTGAAATTGGTGAAACCTATTCGTTAGGCTTTTTGACTTTTGCATTCTTCTTGAATGACTTTTGTGGCTTGTGAAATGACTTTGTTTCTCTCGTTCAATTTGCATTTTGTCTTTGTCTTGAATTTTGCTTCAATTTTGAGTTTTATGTCAAGGCTTGAATTACTCTGTTGAATCCTTATCCACTTCTGGCTTTTTGAATGAAGACAGCTGGTTGGAGACTTTTGAGGCCGATCTGATCTTCTTTTTGAAAAGTTGTTTGTAATTATGTGCCGACATGAGGCCTACTCTTCTTTTTGGAAAGCAGAGTTTTCTGACTGTCCCCACTTCACGTGCTTAAATAGCTTTAATCATCTTGCCATTTTCTACTTTTTGAATGAAGACTATTCTTGATTGTTTCATGGTGAAGGAAATTGATCTTCTAAATCTGTTGACCAGGGGTGGATTGGTGTACTTGACGAAGCTTGTAATCTAGCTTGTTCGCGAAGTCTCTTGAGATTATCTTCCAAAGTATTGGAAATCAACAATTTTGGATCTTTAGGAATTGGTTTGAGTGGAGAATAAAAAGGCAAAGCTGGTAGTTTTCCTCTTTGCTTGTCAAAGTCTTCAAAAAACTCTTGCATTTGATGTTTGTGTTTTACCCACCAATTGAGGGTAGCGGCATGATTGCGATTGTTTTGCTTTTGAGATTTTTTGATGCAGGGATAAATACACTTGGGTAATTTCTTTGGCTGAAATGAACCAGTTTCTCGATTTTGAATGATATGAGTGACATTGTAAATACTTGAAAGTCTAGGGACTCTTTCAAGTAGTCTTATGTTTGAATTATCAGATTCATCTAAATCTGAACATCCTCGGAATAACCAATATGGCTCTATTTGAGAAACTTTCTTCATTGAATCCTGCAAAATAGAAAATTATTAGTTTATAAATCAAATGGGGTTTTGAGCCAATGGTCCGCCCAATGGTTCTGAAGATGATCTTTCGGATGAATTTCTGCTATTTATAGATATTGCTATTTTTGAGCGGCCGTCTGTGTTTATTGAGTTGTCTGTCAATTGTGACTAGGAATTGAGGGATGATACTTTGAATCTTGTAGGTTCAACAGAAAATCAAGGGAATTTTGAGTATCTGATAGAATGGGGTTTACAATATTCTATTGAATTTATTTTGAAATTCTTGTTAAAAATTCACGAGTTAAAAAATCAGGCAAACAATTCTCCTCACATTTGATGTATTCAATATCAAAATCGAATACAGATAGGATAGCCTGCCATCGTGCAAAAATTTGTTTTGAAACTATATTTTGAACATCTTTTGTTAAAACATCTTTTGTAGATTTGCAATCAATACGTAATAGAAATTTTTGATAATATAAATCATTTTGAAATTTTGAAATACATAATACAATAGATAAAATCTCTTTTTTAATAGTTGAATAGTTTTTTCTAGCTCCACTCCAGACACCATTATGAAATCTCACTAGTTGTTCTGGGGAGTCTATTTCTAATTTCTACTTGAGAATGCCTCCATATCCTACATCTGAAGCATCAGTCTCTACAATCATCTTAATTGCTTTTGGATTTGGAATAACTAGACACGGAAGACTTTTTATTTGTCTTTTAATGTCTTGAATTACCTTAGTATGTACCTCTGACCATGGCGGAGGGGTTTTCTGTAATCTTTGAAATAGAGGATTACATTTCTGTTTAAGTTTCGGAAAGAAATCAGAAATGTAATTCAAACATCCTAAAAATCTTTGCAATTGATTTTTATCTTTAATTTCATCTGGAAATTTTTTTGTAAATTCTAAACTTCTATTAATTGGAATAATTGTTCCTAAATGAATATTATGACCTAAAAATCTAACATTTGTTTGAAATAACTTCATTTTAGTAGCAGAAACTATTAAACCATTTCTTTTTACTAATTTGAAAAATATTTCTAAGTGTTTAAAGTGTTTATCTATATTTTCTGAAAATACTAATACGTCATCAATATAAACAATCATAAAAGTTGAATAAGGGTTGAATATATCATTCATAATATTTTGAAATTATGAAGGAGCACGTTTTAGTACGAAAGGCATAACATTCCATTCATAGTGTCCAAAAGGAACTGTGAATGCAGTCTTATACCTGTCTCTTTCTACTATTTGAATCTGCCAATATCCTGACTTCATATCGAATTTTGAAAATACTTTAGAATTAAATAATCTATTTAATAAATCTCTTTTATTTGGAATAGGGTATCTTATCCATTTTAATACTTTATTTAATGGCTTGTAATTAATAACTAATCTAGGTACTCCGCTTTCCTTTTCAGCTTGATTCATGACATAGAAAGTTGGACAAGACCAAGGAGACTTTGAGTGTCTTATTAATTTTTTATCTAATAATGTCTTAATTTCTTGCTTGCAGGTTTCTAATAATTCTTGATTCATTTGAATAAGCCTAGCTTTTGTCTTAATATCTTTCTCGGTGAACCCTTCTTCATATGGTAATTCTACCTCATATTTCTTTCTATCCCAAAAAGCATTAGGTAGATCTGCACAAATTTCCTTTTTAAATTTATCTTCTACTTCAATAATGTTTCTTTTGATACTATTATTTTTTAATTGATCTTCTATTCTAGCATATGAATGTTCTTCTTGTAAAAATACTATTTGACTCTTAATATGACTAATATTATTTATTTGTTTAAATATTAAGCACTTTTGAATTAAATCTATTTCTTTCTGTCTTTTTGGAAAAATAAAATTGAATGAAATCTTCCTACCCATGATTTTTGTATGAATACCTTTAGTATCTACTTTGATAGGATTAATCTGATGTAAAAATGGTAAACCTAAAATTAAATCTTGAGCTATATCTTCTACTACTTAACATAAATTTTTAATACAATAATTATCATTGCATACATTTAGTATTACTCTGTGTTTAACATGTAATCTACTTGAATTTGCTGCTAATAAACTCTCATTAGTTTTTTGGCAATATTTTGTAGGAATTATTCTTGTTTTAATACAGTTTGCATCAGCACCACTATCTATCATAGCGTGTATTGTGAGTTTGAAATCATTTATTCCTATTATAACAAAACAATACCATTTTTTATACTCGATTTTATTTATCATTTGAATATACATTTTATCTGAAACTTGTTCATTATTAATTTGAATAGAACTTAAGTCTTGAATATCAGTTATAACTTCTTTTCCTTTTGAAGAATTTTCTGGAGTATTCCCATTTTTTATTAAACTTATCTTTGTATCTAATTCTAAATCTTTTGTTTTTAATTTTATTAAATCCTTTTGTAATTTTTTAACTTGTTCTTTTAATATTTTAATATCTTCTTTGACTTCATTTGGCTTCCTAATTCCTAATAATCCTTCATTTAGATATTTATCAAATAATTTTGAAATACTAAATGGTTCTTCAAACTTTTTAGGTTTTTCTTCTTCTAATATTAAATCTCTTAATTTTTTCAAATATTCTTTTCTACATTCTTTATCATCTATTTTTTCTATCATTTCAAATAATGTTTCTTTATTGCTTTTTGAAATCACATTAATACACTTATATTTTTCTATGCTTTCCAAACTTGAATCTGAATCTATGTCATCTTGAATATTATCTTCATCTATATCTGTTTCTTCTATTAATAAAGCTATCATTTTCTTTTTGAAATCTTCTTCTTGAAATATTTCATTTATCTTTTTCTTCATTTTACATTGATTAGCCTTGTGACCAAAGCGACCACATTTCCAGCAAGTTATTGAATTATTTTCATTAGTATCTTTATTTTTATATCCTTTATATTTTTCCCTTTTATATTTTTTATAATATTGACTATTGTCATAATTCTTATGTTTCTTAAATTTTGAATGTCTTTTATATTTTTCTAACTTTCTATTTTGAGCTGAAGGAGCTTTCATTCCTTTAATACCAAAAACTTCACAAAAGTTTCCTACTTATTGTTTTTCTCTACCATATTTGTTTTGAATCTTTAATTCTGTACATAACTCTAATCCTTCTTTTTTAATAAAAGCAAATTATTGACCAAAAGATATTGTATTGAAATCTATGTAATCATTTCCTACCTCTTTTTGCAATTTAGATATTATTCTTTGCGAAAATAAAGTAGGTAATCATGTAATGAATTTTTCTTTCCCAAAAGGAGAATTTGCATCATTTCTTTTTAATACTTGAGTAAGAAATACATCTTTATACCATCTAAAATCTGACAAAGTTGAATATCTTAAATTACTTAACATAATCTTTGAACTAGCTAAAGTCTCTTTTGGTTTTCCTATGAAATGAACTGAAATTGTAACTATCAATTGATCTACTGCATCTGATTGATTTTCTATAACAAATGTTTTTGTTCCATCTGTATTTGTTTTCTCTACTTCTACTTCTGTTGAGTGATTTAATATTTGTTGTTTTCCTTCTAATGTTAACAAATTATCCCATCAATTTTTTAATTGTCCTGAAAATCCTACTATTAATGATATTGCAGTATTAATCTTTGTTAATCCTAATGTTTTGTATGCTGTCTTAGCCATTCCCATTTCTTGCAATGTATTTAATATTTCATATTCTGATTTTCCATCTATATTCCATTCATAAACAGAATGTCCATCATATGAACTTGTTTTGACTTGTTTTCTCTCTTCATATTGAATATCTGGGGGAGTAGGTCTAGGATAATAATTTCTTGTATTCATTGAATTCCAATTTCTATAATTTTTGTCTTTTTATTCTATTAATTTCTACTTCTGAATTATCTCTAAATTCTTGTTCTACATTATTAATTTTTTGTATTTCTGAATTATCTGAATCTTCATTTGAATTTGAATTATCACCTGATTCTGATTCTATCATTTTTCCTTCTGTTTGTAAACAATTAATTCTATTTTCTGAAGTGCTGGCTTTATCAGCTTGAATACTTTGAGTTATTCTATTTATCAAACTATTTTGCATTTTATTTCTAATTAAATCTTCTTTTAATTCATGAGAAACACTTCTTGTTTTGAAATGAGGACTAACTATTTCATTTGGAAATCTAGGAGTTTCCTTAGGAATTGAATCTATCTTAATAGACAAATGTTCTACTTGATTAGCTATAGTATGTAATATTTGATTTGAATAATTATTTTGTTAATAAACATTTTTAATATCATCTAATACAACATTTAAATTTCCATCTTCTCTACCTATCTTAAAAGGACTAGCTTCTATTTCCTGTTGATCAACTTGAATTTTTACAGGTTGTAAGGGTGGATGGATTGAAGTAATAACTTGACTATCATTAATTTTCTATTTTTTGTACAAATTAGTTTGAACATTAATATAACTTTCTTTGAAAACATTGGAAATACCTTCATTTCTTGAAAACCAATATTCTAACCATGAAAGTAAAAGAATATTACATTTCATCTTTTTCATATAAGAAATCCATTCTTCTTTTAATTTTTCTTGAATAATTTCATTTAATGCTAAAAACCAAAATTTCTTTTTACTATTTTCTTTTTCAAAAATCTCATTTAAATATTCAAAATCTATTTGAAATTCTTTCTTTTCGAAAGTAATAACATTAATTCCCATCTGTGACCTTGTAGGTGACATAGGGAGTGAAATGACTATTTCTGGAGTAGGAGATTTGAAAACATATTTTGAAGGGTTTTCTGATACTATTGATGGTGATGGTTCAGAAAATGATCTTCTAGGTAAATTAAAATTATTTGAAGAACTTGTTCCTTCTCTGAATGAATTGAATTTTAATAAAATTGTTCCATCTTCTTTTTCTATATCATTGTCAATTTCTCTTCTAATTATATTTCTAGAAGGTTGAGCATTTTGAATTTCAAATTGTTTAGGAATTGTAATTTCGTTCCATTTTAATCTTTTAGGGATAAAAACTGTTGGATTATCAGCTTCTACATGTAATAAAATTGTTTCTTCTTTTGAAGTTGGTAACATGTTGAATCTAGTATTTAATTGAGAATTCATTAATCTAAAATAAACTCTATAAATAATAGCAAAATTTTTACAAAATTGTTCAAATTCATCACCTTGTAAATAAATATCTAATACTAAAGAATCTCATATTAATTGATATGTTAAGTCAATAGAAAAGTTTGGACAACAATTTAAATATATTGGACCATTACAAACATTAGTTTGAATCATACTTAATAAAGAAGTTTTGTATCTTTTTAATCTTTTATCTCTTAATGCTAAATAAATTGGAGCATCTACACCTATGTGTACTAATGGTTTAATTGCTACTTGAATCATACCATAATGAATATATCTATATCCTTTGTCTATATATTTTTTAATTGAAACTTTATTTAATAAAGGAATTGTTTGAAATTCTTCCAGTAAAAAAATTGTTTCTTCATGAGTTTTAATTGAAAAAGCAGTTTTGAAATCTAAAGAACCTATCTTATATATGGATTCTATACTTTGTTCTAGAATAGACCAATTTGAATAATCTAAAGACATATGCATTTCCTAACTCTGCAGGATGTTAGAGTTACCGGTTCTATCTTGAGTATTCAAAAATATTTTTCTAAATCTCACTGCCATGTTTAATACAACATAATTTAATCGTTTACTCTTGATGTCAGGTTAAGATTGGGGAACATGGGGAGCACCCTGCTTGGAACACCTTACAGTCGGGCTTACCAACGGACTTACTAGGCTTACCAAACCGCTTGCCAAACCTATCTTAATATGACTAATATATTTTAATTGTTTTCCAAATTTTTCTGTTGATTTAACAGATCCATTAATATTAGATTCCTTAATTTTGGATATTCATTTACAAGGTGATGAATTTGAACAATTTTGTAAAAATTTTACTGTTATTTATAGAGTTTATTTCAAATTAATAAACTCTCGAATAAATACTAGATTCAACATGGTACCTACTTCAAAAGAAGAAACTATTTTATTACGTGTAAAAACTGATAATCCATTAGTTTTTATTCGTAAAACATTAAATGGAATGAAATTACAATTCCTGAACAATTTGAAATTCAAAATGCTCAACCTTCTAAAAATATAATTAGAAGAGAAATAAATAACATTATAGAAAAAGAGGATGGAACAGTTGTATTAAAATTTAATTCATTTAGAGAAGGAACCAGTTCTTCAAGAAATTTTAATTTCTCTAGAGGATCGTTTTCTGAACTATCACCATCAATAATATCAGAAGGCCCTTCCAAATATGTTTTCAAATCACCTATTCTTGAGAATGTTACTTCACCACCAATGTCACCTACAAGGTTACAAATGGGAATTAATGTTATTACTTTTGAAAAGAAAGAATTTCAAATAGATTTTGAATATTTAAATGAGATTTTTGAAAATGAGAATAATGATAAGAAAACTTGGTTTTTATCATTAGAACAAATTATTCCAGAAAAATTAAAAGACAAATGGATTTCTTATATGAAAATTATGAAATATGATATTTCTTTACTTTCATTGTTAGAATATTGGTTTTCAAGAAATGAAGGTGTTTACAATGTCTTTAAAGAAAATTATATTAATGTTCAAACTAATTTATATAGAAAATGAAAAATTAATGATAATCAAGTGATTACTGCAATACATCCCCCATTACAACCTGTAAAATTGCAAGTTGATAAATAGGAAATAGAAGCCAGTCCATTTTAGATAGGTAGAGAAGATGGAAATTCAAATATTATATTAGATGATATTAAAAAATTTTATCAACAAAATAATTATTCAAATAAGATATTACATACTATAGCTAATCAAGTAGAACATTTGTCTATTAAGATAGATTCAATTCCTAAAGAAAAATCTAAATTTCCAAATGAGATAGCTATTCCTTATTTCAAAACAAGAAGTGTTTCTCATGAATTAGAAGAAGATTTAATTAGAAATAAAATGAAAAATAGTTTGATATATAGAATAACTCAAAGCATTCAAAGTGATAAACTTAGTACTTCAGACAATAGAATTAATTGTTTAGAAAAAGGCGGAAAAGATGTAGAATCTGAAGATAATTCAAGTTTAAGTGAAGAGTCAGATAATTCAGATATACAAAAGATTAATAATGTAGAACAAGAATTTAGAGATGAATCAAAAATATAAATTAATAGGATAAAAAGGACAAAAAAATTATAGAAACTACAAAAACTGGAATACTGTAAACACTAGAAATTATTATTCTAGGCCTACACCTCTAAATATTCAATATGAAGAAAGAAAACAATTTAAAACAAGTTCTTATGATGAAAATTCTGTTTATGAATGGAATATAGATGGAAAATCAAAATATTAAATATTAAATACATTGCAAGAAATGGGAATGGCTAAAACAGCATATAAAACATTAGGATTAATGGAGATTAATACTACTACAACATTAATAGTAGGATTTTCAGGACAATTAAAAAATTGGTGGGATAATTTGTTAACATTAGAATGAAAACAACAAATATTAAATCACACAATAGAAGTAGAAGTTGAAAGAACAAATACAAATGGAACAACAACGTTTGTTACAGAACAACAATCAAATGTAATAGATCAATTAATAGTTATAATTTCAGTTCATTTCATAGGAAACCCAAAAGAGACTTTAGCTATTTCAAAAATTATGTTAAGTAATTTAAGATGCCCTACTTTGTCAGATTTTAGATGGTATAAAAATGTATTTCTTATTTAAGTATTAAAATGAAATGATGCTAATTCTCCTTTTTGGAAAGAAAAATTCATAATAGGATTACCTACATTATTTCACAAAGAATAATATCTAAATTACAAAAAGAGATAGGAAATGATTACATAGATTTCAAACAATATCTTTTGGTCAATTATTTGCTTTTATTAAAAAAGAATGATTAGAATTATGTACAAAATTAAAAATTCAAAAAAAAATATGGAAGAGAAAAACAAGAAGTTGGTAATTTTTGTGAAGCATTTGGTATTAAAGGGATTAAAACTCCTTCAACCCAAAATTAGAAAATTAGCAAAATATAAAAGACATTCAAAATTTAAGAAACATAAAAATTATGATAATAATTAATATTATAAAAAAAATAAGAAATATAGAGGAAATAATAATAATAATTCAATAACTTGTTGGAATGTGGTCGTTTTGGTCACAAAGCTAAACAATGTAACATGAAGAAAAAGATAAATGAAATATTTCAAGAAGAAAAGTTAAAAAATAAAATGACAACCTTATTAATAAAAGAAGAGTTAAAAAAAATAAAATGATAGCCTTATTAATAGTCAAGATGACATCGATTCAGACTCTAGTATAGAAAGTGCAGATAATTGCAAGTGTATTAATGTGATTTTAAAAAATAATACAGAAATATTATTTGAACTGATTGAGAAAATAGGCAATAAAGAATGTAGAAAAGAATATTTGAAAAGTTAAGAGATTTAATACTAGAAGAAAAAAAACCTAAAAATTTTGAAAAATCATTTAGTATTTCAAAATTATTAGATAAATATCCAAATGAAGGATTATTAGGAATTAGGATGCCAAATGAAGTAAACGAAGATATTAAAACATTAAAAGAACAAGTTAAAAAATTACAAAAACATATAATAGAATTAAAAACAAAAGATTTAGAATTAGACACAAAAATAAGTTTAATAAAAAATAGGTATACCCAGACATTTCTTCCAAAGGAAAAGAAGTTATAGATGATATTCGAGACTTAAGTTCTATTCAAATAAATAATGAAGAAATTTCAGATAAAATGTATATTCATATGAAAAATAGAATAGAATATCAAAAATGGTATTGTTTTGTTACAGTAGGAATAAATGATTTCAAAATTACAATACATGCTATGATAGATAGTGGTGCTAATGCAAATTGTATTAAAACAGGGATAATTTCTACAAAATATTGCCAGAAAACTAATGAAAGTTTATTAGCAGCAAATTCAAGTAGATTACATGTTAAACATAGAGTAATATTAAATATATGCAATGATGATTATAGTATTAAAAATTTATGTTATTTAGTTGATGATATAGCTTAAGATTTAATTCTAAGATTACCATTTTTACATCAGATTAATCCTATGAAAGTAGATAATAAAGGTATTCATAAAATATTTATGGGTAGAAAGATTTCATTCAAATATATTTCTCCTAAAAGACAAAAAGAAATAGATTTGATTCAAAAGTGTTCAATATTTAAACAAATAAATAATATTAATCACATTAAAAATCAAATAGGATTTTTAAAAGAAGAACATTCATGTGCCAGAATAGAAGATAAATTAAAAGATAATAATATCAAAAAGAAAATTATTGAATTAGAAGATAAGTTTAAGTCTCTTTTGGGTTTCCTATGAAATGAACTGAAATTGTAACTATTAATTGATCTACTGCATCTAATTGTTTTTCTGTGACAAATGTTTTGTTCCATCTGCATTTGATCTTTCAACGTCTACGTCTATTGTATGATTTAATATTTTTTGTTTTCCTTCTAATGTTAATAAATTATCCCACCAATTTTTTAATTGTCCTGAAAATCCTACTATTAATGATGTAGCAGTATTAAGTTCTGTTAATCCTAATATTTTATATGCTATTTTAGCCATTCCCATTTCTTACAATGTATTTAATATTTCATATTATGATTTTCCATCTATATTCCATTCATAAATAGAATTGCCATCATAAGAACTTGTTTTAAATTGTTTTCTTTCTTCATATTGCATATGTGGAGGTGTAGGTCTAGAATAATAATTTCTTGTGTTTATTGAATTCTAGTTTTTGTAATTTCTATACTTGTTCTGTCTTCTTATTCTATTAATTTCTATTTCTGAATCATCTCTGAATTCTTATTCTACATTATTAATCTTTTGTACTTTTGAGTTGTCTGACTCTTCACTTGAATTATCATATGATTCTGTCATTTTTTCACCTGTTTCTAAACAATTAATTCTATTTTCTGAAGTATTAGCTTTATCATTTTGAATACTTTGAGTTATTCTATTTATCAAACTATTTTTCATTTTATTTCTAATTAAATCTTCTTCTAATTCATGAGAAACACTTCTTGTTTTGAAATGTGGACTAGCTATCTCGTTTGGAAATTTGGAATTTTCTTTAAGAATTGAATCTATTTTAATAGACAAATGTTCTACTTGATTAGCTATAATATGTAATATCTGATTTGAATAATTATTTTGTTGATAAACTTTTTTAATATTATCTAATACAACATTTGATAAGAGGGATTGACCAACACAAAACCGCATTACACAAATTTTTGTGGTTCGTTTCTTCTGATCCTGCTGAGGGGAGCTATGTATGCAGAGGCCGACAAACTAGGGTGTTCTTTTGATCTCTTAGCTAGGTAGTGGTTAGGAGGTACCGGTCCCACTGTGTATTGGGTGGGGTTATGCCGATCCCGTTTAATTTGGAGAAAATAGCCTTAACCAACCCCTACTGGGTTTAAGTTAATTGTGTTAGGGTCTGTCCAGTGAAGGCTATGCCTTTTCAGGTCACTACTTGTACTGTATTAATCTGGAAATTCCCATGTTAATATAATCTGTTTCTTTTGGACCAAAAAAAAAATACAACATTTGAATTTCCATCTTCTCTACCTATCTTAAATGGATTGGCTTCTATTTCCTGTTGATCAACTTGAATTTTTATAGGTTGTAAGGGTGGATGTATTGAAATAATAACTTGCTTATCATTAATTTTCCATTTTTTTTATACAAATTAGTTTGAATATTAATATAATTTTCTTTAAAAACATTGTAAACACCTTCATTTCTTGAAAACCAATATTCTAACCATGAAAGTAAAAGAATATCACGTTTCATATTTTTCATATAAGAAATCCAGTCGTCTTTTAATTTTTCTTGACTAATTTGATCTAATGATAAAAACCAAGTTTTGTTATCATTATTATCATTTTCAAAAATCTCATTTAAATGTTCAAAATCTATTTGGAATTCTTTCTTTTCAAAAGTAAGAACATTTATTCCCATTTGTGACCTTGTAGGGGATATAGGAGGTGAACTAACATTCTCATGAATAGGTGATTTGAAAATGTACTTTGAAGGGCCTTCTGATTATATTGATGGTGATAGTTCAGAAAATGATCTTCTAGAGAAATTAAAATTTCTTGAAGAACTGGTTCCTTCTCTAAATGAAATAAATTTTAATACAATTGTTCCATCTTCTTTTTCTATAATATTATCAATTTCTCTTCTAATTATATTTCTCGAAGGTTGAGCATTTTGAATTTCGAATTGTTCAGGAATTGTAATTTCATTTATTTAATCTTTTAGGAATAAAAACAATTGGATTATAAGCTTTAGGCATTTCAAATTCTATCCTTGTATCCAAACTCTCCCAAAATTATTCCAGCCCTCTTTGTAATTTTAAAACCCCTAGTTTCAAAAGTTTAAAGCTTTTTAGGTTTTTATTTCAATGACCTTTTCTGTATTTGGATTTCGATTTCAAAGCTTAATAAAGTAAATGTTCAATTCATCTCGATTTACTGATCATTTTAAGTACCATATTCATATTTTTTACTATTCACGTTTTCACTATTCAAATTACTATTCACAATGTTACTATTCATAATTACTATTCATTGTTACCATGAATGATTGAATGCTCTAAGGTAAAAAGCTTTGTACCAAGCTTCCAAGTAGTCCTAGTACGTGTATTCTCAATATTGAGTGTCTATTGCAAATGTTTTGAGTAGAGAATGACTTTCCCACTCATCAAAAGAACAAATCTTTCTTATAATAGCTTTTGAATAAGCAACTCTATTGGTATCTTTTGGATCTAAAGTATGCTTGATATCTACTGATCCTGAATCAATCAAAACCAGAAGATAGAATGAAATATGTTTTTCAGCATTGAATGGTATCCAGTCGCAGTCTGGGTGAATGGTTTGTTCAATATATTTTGAAAAGGTTTGGAAATCTGGATTTTGAATAAAATGAATAAGGTAAAGTGCTTCAACTATTCCTTTAGTAAAATAAGTAAGATTTGAGCTTGAGGCAGTTTGTGGAGATTAAGTTTGACTAGGTGGAGTAGTATTCTTTTGAATAGAAGTCTTTTGATAAGGTGCTTCTAAGGCTTGAGCAAAGTTTAATGGAGAATAATCAGAAAGGGATTGAAATCTGTTTGGCGAAGTCAAATGAATAAGTGGAAGTTTTTTGGAATCACCTTCTTTCTTGACTGAACTCATTTTGAAATTCCTGCTAAAATTCACAAGTTTAAAATTAGGCAAACAATTCTCCTCACCTTTAAGATATTCAATATTAAAATTGAATACAGATAGGATAGCTTGCCATCTTGCCAAAATCTGTTTTGAAACTAAATTTTGAACATCTTTAGTTAAAACATCTTTTGCAAATTTACAATCAATACGTAATAAATTATTCTAAAATTTTGAAATGCATAAAACAATGGATAAAATTTCTTTCTAAAACTTATAGTTTATTCTAGCATATGAATGTTCTTCTTGTAGAAATCCTATTTGACTCTTAATATGACTAATATTATTTATTTGTTTAAATATTGAACACTTTTGAATTAAATCTATTTCTTTCTGTCTTTGGGGAGAAATAAAATTGAATGAAATCTTCCTACCCATGATTTTTGTATAAATACCTTCAGTATCTACTTTGAGAGGATTAATCTGATATAAAAATGGTAATCTTAAAATTAAATCTTGAGCTATATCTTCAACTCCATAACATAAATTTTTAATACAATAATCATCATTGCATACATTTAATATTACTCTATGCTTAACATGTAATCTACTTGAATTTGCTGCTAATAAACTCTCATTAGTTTTTTGGCAATATTTTGTAGGAATTATTCCTGTTTTAATACAGTTTACATAAGCACCACTATCTATCATAGCATGTACTGTGAGTTTGAAATCATTTATTCCTATTGTAATAAAATAATACCATTTTTGATACTCTATTTTATTTATCATTTGAATATACATTTTATCTGAAACTTGTTCATTATTTATTTGAATAGAACTTAAGTCTTGAATATCATTTATAACTTCTTTTCCTTTTGAAGAACTGCCTTGAGTAATTCCACTTTTTATTAAACTTATTTTTGTATCTAATTCTAAATCTTTTGTTTTTAATTCTATTAAATCTTTTTGTAATTTTCTAACTTGTTCTTTTAATGTTTTAATATCTTCTTTGACTTCATCTGGCTTTCTATTTCCTAATAATCCTTCATTTGGATATTTTTCTAATAATTTTGAAATACTAAATGGTTCTTCAAACTTTTTAGGTTTTTCTTCTTCTAATATTAAATCTCTTAATTTTTTCAAATATTCTTTTCTACATTCTTTATCATCTATTTTTTCTATCATTTCAAATAATGTTTCTTTATTACTTTTTGAAATCACATTAATACACCTACATTTTTCTATTCTTTCTAAACTTGAGTCTGAATCTATGTCATCTTGAATATTATCTTCATCTATATCTGTTTCTTCTATTAATAAAGCTATCATTTCTTTTTAAATTCTTCTTCTTGAAATATTTCATTTATCTTTTTCTTCATTTTACATTGATTAGCCTTGTGACCAAAGCGACCACATTTCCAGCAAGTTATTGAATTATTATCATTAGTATCTTTATTTTTGTATCCTTTATATTCTTCTTTTTATATTTTTTATAATATTGATTATTATCATAATTCTTATGTTTCTTAAATCTTGAATGTCTTTTATATTTTTCTAACTTTCTATTTTGGGCTGAAGGAGCTTTAATTCCTTTAATACCAAAAACTTCACAAAAGTTTCCTACTTCTTGTTTTTCTCTATCATATTTATTTTGAATCTTTAATTCTGTACATAATTCTAATCCTTCTTTCTTGTATTGAAATCTATGTAATCATTTCCTACCTCTTTTTGTAATTTAGATATTATTCTTTGTGAAAATAAAGTAGGTAATCCTGTAATGAATTTTTCTTTCCAAAAAGGAGAATTTGCATCATTTCTTTTTAATACTTGAGTAAGAAATACATCTTTATACCATCTAAAATCTAACAAAGTTGGACATCTTAAATTACTTAACATAATCTTTGAACTAGCTAAAGTCTCTTTTGGGTTACCTATGAAATGAACTGAAATTGTAACTATCAATTGATCTACTGCATCTGATTGATTTTCTATAACAAATGTTTTTGTTCCATCAGCATTTGTTTTTTCTACTTCTACTTCTGTTGAATGATTTAATATTTGTTGTTTTCCTTCTAATGCTAACAAATTATCCCACAAATTTTTTAATTGTCTTGAAAATCCTACTATTAATGCTGTCGTAGTATTAATCTCTGTTAATCCTAATGTTTTTTTGTATGCCGTTTTAGCCATTCCCATCTCTTGCAATGTATTTAATATTTCATATTCTGATTTTCCATCTATATTCCATTCATAAACAGAATGTCCATCGTATGAACTTGTTTTGAATTGTTTTCTTTCTTCATATTGAATATCTAGAGAGGTAGGTCTAGGATAATAATTTCTTGTATTTATTGAATTCCAATTTCTATAATTTTTCTGTCTTTTTATCCTATTAATTTCTATTTCTAAATTATCTCTAAAATTTTGTTCTACATTATTAATCTTTTGTACTTCTAAGTTATCTGATTCTTCACTTGAACTTGAATTATCATTTGATTCTGTCATTTTTCCTCCTGTTTCTAAACAATTAATTCTATTTTCTGAAGTGCTAGCTTTATCAGCTTGAATACTTTGAGTTATTCTATTTATCAAACTATTTTTCATTTTATTTCTAATTAAATATTCTTCTAATTCATGAGAAACACTTCTTGTTTTGAAATGAGGACTAACTATTTCATTTGGAAATTTAGGAGTTTCCTTGGGAATTGAATCTATCTTAGTTGACAAATGTTCTACTTGATTAGCTATAGTATGTAATATCTTATTTGAATAATTATTTTGTTGATAAACTTTTTTAATGTCATCTAATACAACATTTGAATTTCCATCTTCTCTACCTATCTTAAAAGGACTAGCTTCTATTTCTTGTTGGTCAACTTGAATTTTTACAGATTGTAAGGGTGGATGAATTAAAGTAATAACTTTACTATCACTAATTTTCCATGTTTTATATAAATTAGTTTGAACATTAATATAACTTTCTTTGAAAACATTGGAAATATTTTCATTTCTTGAAAACCAATATTCTAACCATGAAAGTAAAAGAATATTATATTTCATCTTTTTCATATAAGAACTCCATTCTTCTTTTAATTTTTCTTGAATAATTTCATTTAATGATAAAAACCAAAATTTCTTTTTACTATTTTCATTTTCAAAAATCTCATTTAAATATTCAAAATCTATTTAAAATTCTTTCTTTTCAAAAGTAATAATATTAATTCCCATTTGCGACCTTGTAGGTGACATAGGGGGTGAACTGACTATTTCTGGAATAGGTGTATTGGTGTGCTTGCTGAGGCTCGTAATCTAGCTTGTTCTCAAACTCGTTTGAGATTGTCTTCCAAGGTATTGGAAACCATGAATCTTGGGTCTCTAGGAATTGGTTTGAGTGGAGAATAAAAAGGCAAAGCTGGTAGTTTGCCGTTTCTCTTGTCAAAAACTTCAAAAAATTCTTGCATTTGATGTTCATGTTTTACCCACCAATTGAGTATAGTGGCATGATTGCGGTCGTGTTGCTTTTGAGATTTTTTGCTGCAGGGATAAATACACTTGGGTAATTTCTTTGGTTGAAATGAACCAGTTTCTCGATTTTGAATGATATGAGTAACATTGTAAATATACTTGAAAGTCCGGGGACTCTTTCAAGTAGTCCTACTTTTGGATTGTCAAATTCGTCTGAATCTAAACATCCTTTGAGTAACCAATATGGCTCTATTTGGGGAACTTTTTTCATTGAATCCTGCAAAACAGAAAATTGTGAGTTTAAAGGGTCTTTGAGCTAGTGGTCCACCAAATGGTTCTGAAGATGATCCTTCAGATGAATTCCTGCTTTTTATAGACATTGCTATTTCTGAGGGGCTGTCTATGTTTATTGAGTTGTCTGTCAATTGTGATGAGGAATTAATGGATGATACTATTGAATCTTGTAGGTACAACAGAAAAGAAAGGGAATTTTAAGTATTATGGGGTTTGCAATATTCTACTGAATTTATTTTGAAATTCCTGTTAAAAATTCACAAGTTAAAAAATCAGGTAAACAATTTTCTTCACCTTTTATATATTCAATATCGAAATCGAATACAGATAGGATAGCATGCCATCTTGCAAAAATCTGTTTTGAAACTATATTTTGGACATCTTTAGTTAAAACATCTTTTGCAGATTTGCAATCAATATGTAATAGAAATTTTTGATAATATAAATCATCTTGAAATTTTGAAATACATAAAACAATAGATAAAATTTCTTTTTTAATAGTTGAATAATTCTTTCTAGCTCCACTCCAGACACTACTATGAAATCTCACTAGTTGTTTGGGGGAGTCTATTTCTAACTTCTGCTTGAGAATGCCTCCATATCCTGCATCTGAAGCATCAGTCTCTACAATCATCTTAATTGCTTTTGGATTTGGAATAACTAGACACGGAAGACTTTTTATTTGTCTTTTAATGTCTTGAACTACCTTAGTATGGACCTCTGTCCATGTCGGAGGTGTTTTTTGTAATCTTTGAAATAGAGGATTACATTTCTGTCTAAGTTTCGGAAAGAAATTAGAAATGTAATTAAAACATCCTAAAAATCTTTGCAATTAATTTTTATCTTTAATTTCATCTGGAAATTTTTCTGTAAATTCTAGACTTCTATAGATTGGAATAATTATTCCTAAATGAATATTATGACCTAAAAATCTTACATTTGTTTGAAATAATTTCATTTTGGTAGCAGAAACTACAAAACCATTTCTTTTTACTACTTTGGAAAATATATCTAAGTGTTTAAAGTGTTTATCTATATTTTCTAAAAACACTAGTACATCATCAATATAAACAATCATAAAAGTTGAATAAGGATTGAATATGTTATTCATAATATTTTGAAATTCTGAAGGAGCATTTTTTAATCCGAAAGGCATCACATTCTATTCATAGTGTCCAAAAGGAACTGTGAATGCAGTCTTATACTTGTCTTTTTCACTTTGTCTCTTTGAATCATTCTTATCTTCTTCTGTACATTCAGATTAATCCTAAAAGAACCAAAATTTCTTTTTACTATTTTCATTTTCAAAAATCTCATTTAAATATTCAAAATCTATTTGAAATTTTTTCTTTTCAAAAGTAATAACATTAATTCCCATCTGTGACCTTGAAGGTAACATAGGGGGTGAACTGACTATTTCTGGAATAGGTGATTTGAAAACATACTTTGAAGGGTTTTTTGATACTATCGATGGTGATGGTTCAGAAAATGATCTTCTAGGTAAATTGAAATTATTTGAAGAACTTGTTCCTTCTCTAAATGAATTGAATTTTAATAAAATTATGCCATCTTCTTTTTCTATAATATTATCAACTTCTCTTCTAATTATATTTCTAGAAGGTTGAGCATTTTGAATTTCAAATTGTTCAGGAATTGTAATTTCGTTCTATTTTAATCTTTTAGGAATAAAAACTGTTGGATTATCAGCTTCTACATGTAATAAAACTGTTTCTTCTTTTGAAGCTGGTAACATGTTGAATCTAGTATTTATTTGAGAATTCATTAATCTAAAATAAACTCTATAAATAATAGCAAAATTTTTACAAAGTTGTTCAAATTCATCACCTTGTAAATGAATATCTAATATTAATGAATCTAATATTAATGGATCTGTTAAATCAACAGAAAAGTTTGGACAACAATTGAAATATATTGGACCATTACAAACATTGGTTTGAATCATACTTAATAAAGAAGTTTTGTATCTTTTTAATCTTTTATCTCTTAATGCTAAATAAATTAGAGCATCTACACCTATGTGTACTAATGGTTTAATTGCTACTTGAATCATACCATAATGAATATATCTATAACCTTTGTCTGTATATTTTTTAATTGAAACTTTATTTAATAAAAGAATTGTTTGAATTTTTTCTTGTAAAGAAATTGTTTCTTCATGAATTTTAATTGAAAAAGCAGTTTTGAAATCTAAAGAACCTATCTTATATATGAATTCTATACTTTGTTCTGGAATAGACCAATTTGAATAATCTAAAGGCATATGAAAATCTTGACTCTGCACGACATCAGAGTTACCATTTCTATCTTGAGTATTCAAAAACATTTTTCTAAATCTCGCTGCCTTGTTTAATACAACATAATCTAATCGTTTACTCTTGATGTCAGGTTAAGATCGGGGAACATAGGG
Organism: Gynochthodes officinalis; assembly: GCA_020080225.1. NCBI lineage: Eukaryota > Viridiplantae > Streptophyta > Magnoliopsida > Gentianales > Rubiaceae > Gynochthodes > Gynochthodes officinalis. The sequence goes on from CM034622.1 coordinate 14,091,532, forward strand.
AGCACCCTGCCTGGAACACCTCACACTCGGGCTTACCAATGGACTTACTAGGCTTACCAAACCGCTTGCCAAACCTATCTTAATCTTAATCAAAAGTAAAGTCTTAAATTAAGGTTATGCTAAACACTTAAGCTTTGATAAATGGAATAACTCAAAGTATTCAAGCTGATAAACCCCGTACTTCAGAAAATAGAATTAATTGTTTAGAAACAAGAGGAAAAATGACAGAATCAGATGATAATTCAAGTTTAAGTGAAGAATTAGATGATAATTCAAGTTTAATTCAGATATACAAAAGATTAATAATGTAGAACAAGAATTTAGAAATAATTCAGAAATAGAAATGAATAGGATAAGAAGACAGAAAAATTATAGAAATTGGAATTCAATAAATACAAGAAATTATTATCCTAGACCTACACCTCCAGATATGCAATATGAAGAAAGAAAACAATTCAAAACCAATTCATATGATGGCAATTCTGTTTATGAATGGAATATAGATGGAAAATCAGAATATGAAATATTAAATACATTGTAAGAAATGGGAATGGCTAAAATGGCATACAAAACATTAGGATTAACAGAGATTAATACTGCAACAGTATTAATAGTAAGATTTTCAGGACAATTAAAAAATTTGTGGGATAATTTGTTACCATTAGAAGGAAAACAACAAATATTAAATCACACAACAGAAGTAGAAGTAGAAAAAACAAATGCTGATGGAACAAAAACATTTGTTATAGAAAATCAATCAGATGCAGTAGATCAATTGATAGTTACAATTTCAGTTCATTTCATAGGTAACCCAAAAGAGACTTTAGCTAGTTCAAAGATTATGTTAAGTAATTTAAGATGTCCAACTTTGTTAGATTTTAGATGGTATAAAGATGTATTTCTTACTCAAGTATTAAAAAGAAATGATGCAAATTGTCCTTTTTGGAAAGAAAAATTCATTACAGGATTACCTACTTTATTTTCACAAAGAATAATATCTAAATTGCAAAAAGAGGTAGGAAATGATTACATAGATTTCAATACAATATCTTTTGGTCAATTATTTGCTTTTATTAAAAAAAGAAGGTTTAGAATTACGTACAGAATTAAAGATTCAAAACAAATATGGTAGAGAAAAACAAGAAGTTGGAAACTTTTGTGAAGTCTTTGGTATTAAAGGAATTAAAGCTCCTTCAACTCAAAATAGAAAATTAAAAAAATATAAAAGACATTCAAAATTTAAGAAACATAAGATTTATGATAATAATCAATATTATAAAAAATATAAAAAGAAGAAATATAAAGGATATAAAAATAAAGATACTAATGATAATAATTCAATAACTTGCTGGAAATGTGGTCGCTTTGGTCAAGGCTAATCAATGTAAAATGAAGAAAAAGATAAATGAAATATTTCAAGAAGAATAATTAAAAAAGAAAATGATAGCTTTATTAACAGAAGAAACAGATATAGATGAAGATAATATTCAAGATGATATAGATTCAGACTCAAGTCTAGAAAGCATAGAAAAATGCAAATGTATTAATGTGATTTCAAAAAGTAATAGAGAAACATTATTTGAAATGATAGAAAAAATAGATGATAAAACTTGCAGACAAGAATATTTGAAAAAATTAAGAGATTTAATATTAGAAGAAGAAAAACCTAAAAAGTTTGAAGAACCATTTAGTATTTCAAAATTATTAGACAAATATCCAAATGAAGGATTATTAGTAATAAGGAAGCCAGATGAAGTCAAAGAAGATATTAAAATATTAAAAGAACAAGTTAGAAAATTACAAAAAGATTTAATAGAATTAAAAACAAAAGATTTAGAATTAGCTACAAAAATAAGTTTAATAAAAAATGGAATTACCCAAGACAGTTCTTCAAAAGGAAAAGAAGTTATAAATGATATTCAAGATCTAAGTTTTATTCAAATAAATAATGAACAAGTTTCAGATAAAATGTATATTCAAATGATAAATAAAATAGAGTATCAAAAATAGTATTTTTTTGTTACAATAGGAATAAATGATTTCAAACTCACAGTACATGCTATGGTAGATAGTGGTGCTGATGCAAATTGTATTAAAATAGGAATAATTCCTACAAAATATTGCTAGAAAACTAATGAGAGTTTATTAGCAGCAAATTCTAGTAGATTACATGTTAAGCATAGAATAATATTAAATGTATGCAATGATGATTATTTTATTACGAATTTATATTATGTAGTTGAAGATATAGCTCAAGATTTAATTTTAGGATTACTATTTTTACATCAGATTAATCCTATCCAAGTAGATAATGAAGGTAGTCATACAAAAATCATGGGTAGGAAGATTTCATTCAACTTTATTTCTCCCAAAAGACAGAAAGAAATAGATTTAATTCAAAAGTGTTCAATATTTAAATAAATAAATAATATTGTCATATTAAAAGTCAAATAGGATTTCTAAAAGAAGAGCATTCATATGCTAGAATAGACTATAAGTTTAAGAAAGAAATTTTGTCCATTGTTTTATGCAATTCAAAATTTCATGATGATTTTTGTTATCAAAAATTTCTATTACGTATTGATTACAAATTTGCAAAAGTTGTTTTAACAAAAGATGTTCAAATTTTAGTTTCAAAACAGATTTTTGCGAGATGGCAAGCTATCCTATCTGTATTCAATTTTAATATTGAATATCTAAAAGGTGAGAAAAATTGTTTGCCTAATTTTGAACTTGTGAATTTTAACAGGAATTTCAAGATGAGTTCAGTCAAGAAAGAAGGAGATTTCAAAAAACTTCCACTTATTCATTTGACTTCGCCAAACAGATTTCAATCCATTTCTGATTATCCTCTATTAAACTTTGCTCAAGCTTTAGAAGCACCTTATCAAAAGACTTTTATTCAAAGGAATAATCCTCCACCTAGTCAAACCAATCTCCACAAATTGCCTCAAGCTCAAATCTTACTTATTTCACTAAAGGAATAGTTGAACCACTTTTCCTTACTTGTTTTATTCAAATTCCAGATTTTCCAACATTTTCAAAATACATTGAACAAACCATTCACCCAGACTGCAACTGGATCCCATTCAATGTTGAAAAAGATCTCTCATTTTATCTTCTGGTTTTGATTGATTCAGGATCAGTAGATATCAAGCATACTTCAGGTCCAAAAGATGCCAATAGAGTTGTTTATTCAAAAGCTATTATCAGAAAAATTTGTTCTTTTGAGGAGTGGGGAAGTCATTTTCTACTTAAAACATTTTCAATAGAAACTTAATATTGAGGATACACGTACCAAGATTACTAGGAAGCTTGGTACAAAGCTTTTTACTTAAGACCATTCAATCATTCTTGGTTTTTTACTTTTCATAAAACCTTTTCAACTCAAGTACCTTCTATTCCAATTTGGTTTTACAACTGGTGGATATATCTTGGATGTACTGAAGATATTTATCCCCCGGAGACTCAAATGGCTTATAAATTATTCATTCGTAAAACTGAAGGAAGAATTCTAGATTATATGCAGCCCATTCAATTCCATATTTTATTCAAAGTCCCATGGATATTTTGTTGGAGTTACAAGATTCATTCATTCCATCCCAAACCATATCCCATGTCCCTAGTTCGGGAATTCAAAATCAAATGGTGGACCCAAGTCTCAATCACTCAAGAAATGGTGGCGGCTCAGCTCTCTGGTGCGCATCAAATTCCATAGACAGGACAAAAAATTCAATCACTGACAACTCAATCAAAGCAGGTTCATGGACCACCTTTGGCGGTACCACTTACTCCTGCAAAGGCAAAAGAGACAATTCAAAAACAAGAAAAGAAAAAAGGAAAAATCACAGAAAGTCAAATTCCATCCGTGGCAGAATTTCTGACAAAGTTGGACATCTTAAATTACTTAACATAATCTTTGAACTAGCTAAAATTTCTTTTGGGTTTCCTATGAAATGAACTGAAATTGTAACTATCAATTGATCTACTGCATCTGATTGTTTTTCTATAACAAATGTTTTTGTTCCATTTGCATTTGTTTTTTCTACTTCTACTTTTGTTGAGTGATTTAATATTTGTTGTTTTTCTTCTAATGTTAACAAATTATCCCACCAATTTTTTAATTGTCCTAAAAATCCTACTATTAATGCTGTTGTAGTATTAATCTATGTTAATCCTAATGTTTTGTATGCCGTTTTAGCCATTCCCATTTCTTGTAATGTATTTACTATTTCATATTCTAATTTTCCATCTATATTCCATTCGTAAACAGAATTGCCATCATATGAACTTGTTCTGAATTGTTTTCTTTCTTCATATTGCATATCTGGAGGAGTATGTCTAGGATAATAATTTCTTGTATTTATTGAATTCCAATTTCTATAATTTTTCTGTCTTCTTATCCTATTCATTTCTATTTCTTAATTATCTCTAAATTCTTATTCTACATTATTAATCTTTTGTATTTCTGAATTGTCTGATTCTTCACTTAAACTTGAATTATCATCTGATTCTGTCATTTTTCCTCCTGTTTCTAAACAATTAATTCTATTTTCTGAAGTAAAGGAATTAAAGCCCCTTCAACTCAAACTAGAAAGTTAGAAAAATATAAAAGACATTCAAAATTCAAGAAACATAAGAATTATGATAATAGTCAATATTACAAAAGATATAAAAAGAAGAAATACAAAGGATATAAAAATAAAGATATTAGTGAGAATAATTCAATAACTTGCTGGAAATGTGGTCGTTTCGGTCACAAGGCAAATCAATGTAAAATGAAGAAAAAGATAAATGAAATATTTCAAGAAGAAGATTTCAAAAAGAAAATGATAGCTTTATTAATAGAAGAAACAGATATAGACGAAGATAATATTCAAGATGACATAGATTCAGATTCAAGTTTAGAAAGCATAGAAAAGTGTAAGTGTATTAATGTGATTTCAAAAAGCAATAAAGAAACATTATTTGAGATGATAGAAAAAATAGATGATAAAGAATGTAGAAAAGAATATTTGAAAAAATTAAGAGATTTAATTTTAGAAGAAGAAAAACCTAAAAAGTTTGAAGAACCATTTAGTATTTCAAAATTATTAGAAAAATATCCAAATGAAGGATTATTAGGAATTAGAAAGCCAGATGAAGTCAAAGAAGATATTAAAACATTAAAAGAACAAGTTAGAAAATTACAAAAGGATTTACTAGAATTAAAAACAAAAGATTTAGAATTAGATACAAAAATAAGTCTAATAAAGAATGGAATTACTCCAGAAGATTCTTCAAAAGGAAAAGAAACTGATATTCAAGACTTAAATTCTATTCAAATAAATAATGAACAAGTTTCAGATAAAATGTATATTCAAATGATAAATCCACAAAAGACAAAGCCTGCACAAGGATTCAAAATTGAAGAAAAGTCAAAATTAAAGAAATCAAATTCAAGACAAACACAAAGCCAAATTAGAAGCTACGAGAATCTGCAAGACAAATCCAATCAAAAGCCACAAAAGTCTTCAAGCCTAAAAACAAAAGTCAAAAAGGCTAAAGACTAGCCTTTATCAAATTTCCACAGCTAGAATTGGACGGACTCAAGAATCTCAACTATAAAAGGACTCCATTCCATTCAGAAAGAGCATCGGCAAATTACAATCGGCAAATATCAGCAACATTCCATCGGCAAATTACAGCAAATCATACAATCCTTCAAGCTTACAGCAAATCCCAGAATACTTCAAGCCTTTCCCTTAGAATTCCCTTAGATATTCCAACGTCCAACTTCTGTATCCAGAAACCCATTTCAACTTCAGAATACAAAATTGTGTACTATTCATATTTTCCAGTTTCCTTTCAAGGATCTTTTCTGTATCCAGATTTCATAATCAAAGTTCAATAAAGTAAGTGTTTTATTCATCACGATTTGCTGATCATTTTAAGTACCATATTCATTATTTTTTACTATTCATCGTTACTATTCACGTTTACTATTCACAATTACTATTCATGATTACTGTTCATTTTTACTATTCACGTCATTACTATTCATTTTTACTGTTCATAATTTTCAAAAATTGAAAATCACTATAGCTTAATTAGTCTATGACACCGGTCCTGCCCCCAAATGGTATCAGAGCCATCTGTTCACTATTTTAGGTGTTCATAAGCATTAGTTTAAATTAAGCTTAAGTGTTTAGCATAACCGTAATTTAAAACTTTACCTTTGATTAAGATTAAGGTAGGTTTGGCAAGCGGTTTGGTGAGCCTAGTAAGACCGTTGGTAAGCCCGAGTGTGAGGTGTTCCAGGCAGGGTGCTCCCCGTGTTCCCCGATCTTAGTCTGAAGTCAAGAGTAAACGATTAGATTATGTTATATTAAACATGGCAGCAAGATTTAGAAAAATGTTTTTGAATACTCAAGATAGAAACGGTAACTCTGACGTCGTGCAGAGTCAGGAGGTGCATATGCCTTTAGATTACTCAAATTGGTCTATTCCAGAACAAAGTACAGAATCCATCTATAAGATAGGTTCTTTAGATTTCAAAACTGCTTTCTCAATTAAAACTCATGAAGAAACAATTTCTTTACAAGAAGAATTTCAAACAATTCCTTTATTAAATAAAGTTTCAATTAAAAAATATATAGACAAAGGTTATAGATATATTCATTATGGTATGATTCAAGTAGCAATTAAACCATTAGTACACATAGGTGTAGATCCTCCAATTTATTTAGCCTTAAGAGATAAAAGATTAAAAAGATACAAAACTTCTTTATTAAGTATGATTCAAACTAATGTTTGTAATGGTCCAATATATTTCAATTGTTGTCCAAACTTTTCTGTTGATTTAACAGATCCATTAATATTAGATTCATTGGTATTAGATATTCATTTACAAGGTGATGAATTTGAACAATTTTGTAAAAATTTTGCAATTATTTACAGAGTTTATTTTAGATTAATGAATTCTCAAATAAATACTAGATTCAACATGTTACCAAGATCAAAAGAGGAAACAGTTTTATTACATGTAGAAGCTGATAATCCAACAGTTTTTATTCCTAAAAGATTAAAGTGGAACGAAATTACAATTCCTGAACAATTTGAAATTCAAAATGCTCAACCTTCTAGAAACATAATTAGAAGAGAAATTAATAATATTATAGAAAAAGAAGATGGAACAATTTTATTAAGATTTAATTCATTAAGAGAAGGAACATGTTCTTCAAATAATTTCAATTTACCTAGAAGATCATTTTCTGAACCATCACCATCGATAGTATCAGAAAACCCTTCAAGATATGTTTTCAAATCTCCTATTCCAGAAATAGTCAATTCAACCCCTATGTCACCTACAAGGTCACAAATGGGAATTAATGTTATTACTTTTGAAAAGAAAAAATTTCACATAAATTTCAAATATTTAAATGAAGCTTTTGAAAATGAAAATAGTAAAAAGAAATTTTGGTTTATAGCATTAAATGAAGTTATTCAAGAAAAATTAAAAGAAGAATGGATTTCATATATGAAAAAGATGAAATGTAATATTCTTTTACTTTCTTGGTTAGAATACTGGTTTTCAAAAAATGAAGGTATTTCCAATGTTTTCAAAGAAAGTTATATTAATGTTCAAAGTAACTTGTATAGAAAATGGAAGATTAATGATTATCAAGCCATTACTTCAATCCATCCACCCTTGCAACCAATAAAAATTCAAGTTGACCAACAGGAAATAGAAGCTAGTCCTTTTAAGATAGGTAGAGAAGACGGAAATTCAAATGTTGTATTAGATGATATTAAAAAAGTTTATCAACAAAATAATTATTCAAATCAGATATTACATACTATAGCTAATCAAGTAGAACATTTGTCTACAAAGATAGATTCAATTCCTAAGGAAACCCCTAGATTTCCAAATGAAATAGCTAGTTCTCATTTCAAAACAAGAAGTGTTTCTCATGAATTAGAAGAAGATTTAATTAAAAATAAAATGCAAAATAGTCTGATAAATAGAATAACTCAAAGTATTCAAGCTGATAAAGCTAGTACTTCAGAAAATAGAATTAATTGTTTAGACACAGAAAGAAAAATGACAGAATCAGAATTAGATGATAATTCAAGTGAAGATTCAGATAATTCAGAGATACAAAAGATTAATAATGTAGAACAAGAATTTAGAGAAAATTCAGAAGTAGAAATAAATAGAATAAAAAGACAAAAAAATTATAGAAATTGGAATTCAATGAATACAAGAAATTATTATCCTAGACCAACTCCCCCAGATATTCAATACGAAGAAAGAAAACAATTTAAAACAAGTTCATATGATGGAAACTCTGTCTATGAATGGAACATAGATGGAGAATCAGAGTATGAAATATTAAATACATTGCAAGAAATGGGAATGGCTAAGACAGCCTACAACACATTAGGATTAACAGAAGTTAATACTGCAACAGCATTAATAGTAGGATTTTCAGGACAATTAAAAAATTGGTGGGATAATTTATTAACTTTAGAAGAAAAACAACAAATATTAAATCATTCAATGTAAGTAAGTAGAAAACAAATGCAGATGGAACTAAAACATTTGTTACAGAAAAGCAATCAGATGCAGTAGATCAATTGATAGTTACAATTTCAGTTCATTTCATAGGTAACCCAAAAGAAACTTTAGCTAGTTCAAAGATTATGTTAAGTAATTTAAGATGCCCAACTTTGTCAGATTTTAGATGGTATAAAGATGTATTTCTTACTCAAGTATTAAAAAGAAATGATGCTAATTCTCCTTTTTGGAAAGAAAAATTCATTACAGGATTACCAACTTTATTTTCGCAAAGAATAATATCTAAATTACAAAAAGAGGAAGGAAATGATTACATAAATTTCAACACAATATCTTTTGGTCAGTTATTTGCTTTTATTAAAAAAGAAAGATTAGAATTATGTACAGAATTAAAGATTCAAAATAAATATGGTCGAGAAAAACAAGAAGTAGGAAACTTTTGTGATGTTTTTGGCATTAAAGGAATTAAAGCCCCTTCAACTCAAACTAGAAAGTTAGAAAAATATAAAAGACATTCAAAATTCAAGAAACATAAGAATTATGATAATAGTCAATATTACAAAAGATATAAAAAGAAGAAATATAAAGGATATAAGAATAAAGATATTAATGAAAATAATTCAATAACTTGCTGGAAATGTGGTCGCTTCGGTCACAAGGCAAATCAATGTAAAATGAAGAAAAAGATAAATGAAATATTTCAAGAAGAAGATTTCAAAAAGAAAATGATAGCTTTATTAATAGAAGAAACAGATATAGACGAAGATAATATTCAAGATGACATAGATTCAGATTCAAGTTTAGAAAGCATAGAAAAGTGTAAGTGTATTAATGTGATTTCAAAAAGCAATAAAGAAACATTATTTGAAATGATAGAAAAAATAGATGATAAAGAATGTAGAAAAGAATATTTGACAAAATTAAGAGATTTAATATTAGAAGAAGAAAAACCTAAAAAGTTTGAAGAACCATTTAGTATTTCAAAATTATTAGAAAAATATCCAAATGAAGGATTATTAGGAATTAGAAAGCAGAATGAAGTCAAAGAAGATATTAAAACATTAAAAGAACAAGTTAGAAAATTACAAAAGGATTTAATAGAATTAAAAACAAAAGATTTAGAATTAGATACAAAAATAAGTCTAATAAAGAATGGAATTACTCCAGAAGATTCTTCAAAAGGAAAAGAAACTGATATTCAAGACTTAAGTTCTATTCAAATAAATAATGAACAAGTTTCAGATAAAATGTATATTCAAATGATTAATAAAATAGAGTATCAAAAATGGTATTGTTTTGTTACAATAGGAATAAATGATTTCAAACTCACAGTACACGCTATGATAGATAGTGGTGCTGATGCAAATTGTATTAAAACAGGAATAATCCCTACAAAATATTGTCAAAAGACTAATGAAAGTTTATTAGCAGCTAATTCAAGTAGATTACATGTCAAGCATAGAGTCATTTTAAATGTATGCAATGATGAGTATTGCATTAAAAATTTATGTTATGTTGTAGACGATATAACTCGAGATTTAATTTTAGGATTACCATTTTTGCATCAAATTAACCCTATTAAAGTCGATAATGAAGGTATTCATACAAAAATCATGGGTAGGAAGATTTCATTCAATTTTATTTCTCCCAAAAGACAAAAAGAAATAGATTTAATTCGAAAGTGCTCAATATTTAAACAAATAAATAATATTAGTCATATTAAGAGTCAAATAGGATTTTTACAAGAAGAACATTCATATGCTAGAATAGAAGACCAACTAAAAGATAAAGGTATCAAAAGAAAAATTATTGAAGTAGAAGATAAATTCAAAAAAGAAATTTGTGCAGATCTACCTAATGCTTTTTGGGATAGAAAGAAACATGAGGTTGAATTACCTTATGAAGAAGGATTCCTAGAAAAAGATATTAAGACAAAAGCTAGACCTATTCAAATGAATCAAGAATTATTAGAAACTTGCAAGCAAGAAATTAAGACCTTATTAGATAAAACATTAATAAGACATTCAAAATCTCCTTGGTCTTGTCCAGCTTTCTATGTCATGAATCAAGCTGAAAAGGAAAGAGGAGTACCTAGATTAGTTATTAATTACAAGCCCTTGAATAAAGTATTAAAATGGATTAGATACCCTATTCCAAATAAAAGAGATTTTTGAATAGATTATTCAATGCTAAAGTATTTTCAAAATTTGATATGAAGTCAGGATACTGGCAAATTCAAATAGCAAAAAAAGACAGGTATAAGACTGCATTCACAGTTCCTTTTGGACACTATGAATGGAATGTTATGCCTTTCGGATTAAAAAATGCTCCTTCAGAATTTCAAAATATTATGAATGATATATTCAATCCTTATTCAACTTTTATGATTGTCTATATTGATGATGTATTAGTATTTTCAGAAAATATAGATAAACATTTTAAACACTTAGAAATATTTTCCAAAGTAGTAAAAAGAAATGGTTTAGTAGTTTGACAAATACTAAAATGAAATTATTTCAAACCAATGTAAGGTTTTTAGGTCATAATATTCATTTAGGAACAATTATTCCAATTAATAGAAGTCTAGAATTTACAGAAAAATTTCCAGATGAAATTAAAGATAAAAATCAATTGCAAAGATTTTTAGGATGTTTAAATTACATTTCTGATTTCTTTCCAAAACTTAGACAGAAATGTAATCCTTTATTTCAAAGACTCAAGAAAACCCCTCCGGCGTGGACAGAAGTCCATACTAAGGTAGTTCAAGACATTAAAAGACAAATAAAAAGTCTTCCGTGTCTAGTTATTCCAAATCCAAAAGCAGTCAAGATGATTGTAGAAACTGATGCTTCAGATGCAGGATATGGAGGCATTCTCAAGCAGAAGTTAGAAATAGACTCCCCAGAACAACTAGTGAGATTTCATAGTGGTGTCTGGAGTGGAGCCAGAAAAAATTATTCAACCATTAAAAAAGAGATTTTATCTATTGTTCTATGTATTTCAAAATTTCAAGATGATTTATATTATCAGAAATTTCTATTACGTATTGATTGCAAATCTGCAAAAGATGTCTTAACAAAAGATGTTCAAAATATAGTTTCAAAACAGATTTTTGCACGATGGCAGGCTATCCTATCTGTATTCGATTTTGATATTGAATACATCAAAGGTGAGGAGAATTGTTTGCCTGATTTCTTAACTCGTGAATTTTTAACTGGGACTTCAAAATAAATTCAACATTGCAAGCCCCATCCTACTCAAAATACCCTTGACCTACAAGATTCAAAGTCTCATCCATCCATTCCTCGTCACAATTGACAGACAACTCAAGCTCAAGAAATATCTATAAATAGCCACCATTCATCCAAAGGATCATCTTCAAAACCAATTGGCGGATCACCAGCTCAAAAATTCTTTGCTTTATAAACTCACGATTTTCTGTTTTGCAGGTATTATGAATCAAAGGTTGTTTGAGGATATTTCAGAATATCTTATTTCAAAAACAAAACTTCCCCATGCTCCTCGAATTTTCTTTCATGGTCCAGGCAATATAGCTAAAGTCGTTCATCAACGAGAAATTTCAACAGTTCGAAATTCAAGAATCAAGAAGGAATTATTTCCTATACTCCACCAGTAATTCAACTCATTATTGATGATGATTACCAAGAAGTCTTAGATTGGAAGATTCAACAAGAAAAACTCATAGATTCAATCAACAATCCAGAGCTTCCTCTGCCGCAACAACAAGAAGCATTGCAACAGTATTGGGCTCTCAAAGATCCCAGAGAATTTCCAGAAGTTCCAATTAGAAACTTTCGACCCAACGGCCGAGGACCCAGATTCATCCGACTCCACCGATAATCCATTAGAAGAGCATTCATACTCACCAAACAACCCAATTATCCTAAATCTCATTGACGTTGAAGAACAATGGCCTTCTCTCTAAAGAAAACAGTCTTCATTCAAAAGGTCGGCAACGGCAAGATGATTAAAGCAATTCAAGCACGTGAAGTGGGGACAATCCGAAAACTCTGTTTTCCAAAACGCAGAGTAGGTCCCATGACGGCACAAAATTACAAACAACTTTTCAGAAAGAAGATAAGATCAGCTCAAAAGTCTTCAAATGGATAAGCTCAAATATCAGCCTCAAAAGAATTCAGACAAGTGTCTTCCTTCAAAAAGCCGGAAGTAGATAAGGATTCAAAGACAAAAGACAAAGCCTGCACAAGGATTCAAAATTGAAGAAAAGTCAAAATTAAAGAAATCAAATTCAAGACAAACACAAAGCCAAATTAGAAGCTACGAGAATCTGCAAGACAAATCCAATCAAAAGCCACAAAAGTCTTCAAGCCTAAAAACAAAAGTCAAAAAGGCTAAAGACTAGCCTTTATCAAATTTCCACAGCTAGAATTGGACGGACTAAAGAATCTCAACTATAAAAGGACTCCATTCCATTCAGAAAGAGCATCGGCAAATTACAATCGGCAAATATCAGCAACATTCCATCGGCAAATTACAGCAAATCATACAATCCTTCAAGCTTACAGCAAATCCCAGAATACTTCAAGCCTTTCCCTTAGAATTCCCTTAGATATTCCAACGTCCAACTTCTGTATCCAGAAACCCATTTCAACTTCAGAATACAAAATTGTGTACTATTCATATTTTCCAATTTCCTTTCAAGGATCTTTTCTGTATCCAGATTTCATAATCAAAGTTCAATAAAGTAAGTGTTTTATTCATCACGATTTGCTGATCATTTTAAGTACCATATTCATTATTTTTTACTATTCATCGTTACTATTCACGTTTACTATTCACAATTACTATTCATGATTACTGTTCATTTTTACTATTCACTTCATTACTATTCATTTTTACGGTTCATAATTTTCAAAAATTGAAATTCACTGTAGCTTAATTAGTCTATGACACCGGGCAGGATTCAAAAGGTTCAAACCAATCCAAGACCAAGTCGAAGAAATCAAAAGCAAATTCTAGACTACGAAGTCTTCTGCAACAAATTCAATCTAGAAGCATCTGCAACAACAAATTCAATCCAGACCAAAAAGTCCTCACACCTACAGGCAAAAGTCAAAAAGGCTAAAAACTAGCCTTTATCAAATTTCCACAGCTAGAATTGGACGGACTCAAGAATCTCAACTATAAAAGGACTCCATTCCATTTAGAAAAACAATCGGCAAATTACAATCGGCAAATATCAGCAACATTCCATCGGCAAACACAGCAAGTCTTAGACAAGCTTAGATAATTCCATCTTCAAGCCTTTCAAGCCTTTGTATCAAAATTCCCTTAGAATTTCCTCCGTAAACCAATTTCAACTTCAGAATACAAACTTGTACTATTCATATTGTCCACTTTCCTTTCAAGGATCTTTTCTGTATCCAGATTTCATAATCAAAGTTCAATAAAGTAAGTGTTTTATTCATCACGATTTGCTGATCATTTTAAGTACCATATTCATTATTTTTTCACTATTCACGTTGATTACTATTCATGATTACTATTCACGTAGTTACTATTCATAATTACTATTCATGATTACTGTTCATTTTTACTATTCACGTCATTACTATTCATTTTTACTGTTCATCATTTTTCAAGTTTAAAATACACTGTAGCTTAATTAGTCTATGACACCGGTCCTGCCCCCAAATGGTATCAGAGCCATCTGTTCACTATTTTAGGTGTTCATAAAGCATTAGTTTAAATTAAGCTTAAGTGTTTAGCATAACCTTAATTTAAGCCTTTACCTTTGATTAAGATTAAGGTAGGTTTGGCAAGCGGTTTGGTGAGCCTAGTAAGACCGTTGGTAAGCCCGAGTGTGAGGTGTTCGAGCGGGGTGCTCCGTGTTCCCGATCTAAGTCTGAAGTCAAGACTAAACGATTTGATTATGTTATCTAAAACATTGCAGCAAGATTTAGAAAAATGTTTTGAATACTCAAGATAGAAAGCGGTAACTCGGCGTCGTGCAGTCAGGAGGTGCATATGCCTTTAGATTACTCAAATTGGTCTATTCCAGAGCAAAGTATAGAATCCATCTATAAGATAGGTTCTTTAGATTTCAAAACTGCTTTCTCAATTAAAACTCATGAAGAAACAATTTCTTTACAAGAAGAATTTCAAACAATTCCTTTATTAAATAAAGTTTCAATTAAAAAATATATAGACAAAGGTTATAGATATATTCATTATGGTATGATTCAAGTAGCAATTAAACCATTAGTACACATAGGTGTAGATGCTCCAATTTATTTAGCATTAAGAGATAAAAGATTAAAAAGATACAAAACTTCTTTATTAAGTATGATTCAAACTAATGTTTGTAATGGTCCAATATATTTCAATTGTTGTCCAAACTTTTACATTGATTTAAGATCCATTAATATTAGATTCATTGGTATTAGATATTCATTTACAAGGTGATGAATTTGAACAATTTTGTAAAAATTTTGCAATTATTTACAGAGTTTATTTTAGATTAATGAATTCTCAAATAAATACTAGATTCAACATGTTACCAAGTTCAAAAGAAGAAACAGTTTTATTACATGTAGAAGCTGATAATCCAACAGTTTTTATTTCTAAAAGATTAAAGTGGAACGAAATTACAATCCCTGAACAATTTGAAATTCAAAATGCTCAACCTTCTAGAAACATAATTAGAAGAGAAATTAATAATATTATAGAAAAAGAAGATGGAACAATTTTATTAAGATTTAATTCATTAAGAGAAGGAACAAGTTCTTCAAATAATTTCAATTTACCTAGAAGATCATTTTCTGAACCATCACCATCGATAGTTTCAGAAAACCCTTCAAGATATGTTTTCAAATCTCCTATTCCAGAAATAGTCAATTCACCCCCTATGTCTCCTACAAGGTCACAAATGGGAATTAATGTTATTACTTTTGAAAAGAAAAAATTTCAAATAAATTTCAAATATTTAAATGAAGCTTTTGAAAATGAAAATAGTAAAAAGAAATTTTGGTTTATAGCATTAAATGAAGTTATTCAAGAAAAATTAAAAGAAGAATGGATTTCATATATGAAAAAGATGAAATGTAATATTCTTTTACTTTCTTGGTTAGAATACTGGTTTTCAAAAAATGAAGGTATTTCCAATATTTTCAAAGAAAGTTATATTAATGTTCAAAGTAACTTGTATAGAAAATGGAAGATTAATGATTATCAAGCTATTACTTCAATCCATCCACCCTCACAACCAATAAAAATTCAAGTTGACCAACAGGAAATAGAAGCTAGTCCTTTTAAGATAGGTAGAGAAGACGGAAATTCAAATGTTGTATTAGATGATATTAAAAAAGTTTATCAACAAAATAATTATTCAAATCAGATATTACATACTATAGCTAATCAAGTAGAACATTTGTCTACTAAGATAGATTCAATTCCTAAGGAAACCCCTAGATTTCCAAATGAAATAGCTAGTCCTCATTTCAAAACAAGAAGTGTTTCTCATGAATTAGAAGAGGATTTAATTAAAAATAAAATGCAAAATAGTTTGATAAATAGAATAACTCAAAGTATTCAAGCTGATAAAGCTAGTACTTCAGAAAATAGAATTAATTGTTTAGAAACAGAGAAAAAAATGACAGAATCAGAATCAGATGATAATTCAAGTGAAGATTCGGATAATTCAGAGATACAAAAGATTAATAAGGTAGAACAAGAATTTAGAGAAAATTCAGACATAGAAATAAATAGAATAAAAAGACAGAAAAATTATAGAAATTGGAATTCAATGAATACAAGAAATTATTATCCTAGACCTACTCCCCCAGATATTCAATACGAAGAAAGAAAACAATTTAAAACAAGTTCATATGATGGAAATTCTGTCTATGAATGGAGCATAGATGGAAAATCAGAGTATGAAATGTTAAATACATCGCAAGAAATGGGAATGGCTAAGACAGCCAACAAAACATTAGGATTAACAGAAGTAAATACTGCAACAGCATTAATTGTAGGATTTTCAGGACAATTAAAAAATTGGTGGGATAATTTGTTAACTTTAGAAGAAAAAAACAAATATTAAATCATTCAACAGAAGTAGAAGTAGAGAAAACAAATGCAGATGGAACTAAAACATTTATTCTGAGAAAAACAATCGAATCTGATAGATCAATTGATAGTTACAATTTCAGTTCATTTCATAGGTAACCCAAAAGAAACTTTAGCTAGTTCAAAAATTATGTTAAGTAATTTAAGATGTCCAACTTTGTCGGATTTTAGATGGTATAAAGATTTATTTCTTACTCAAGTATTAAAAAGAAATGATGCTAATTCTCCTTTTTGGAAAGAAAAATTCATTACAGGATTACCAACTTTATTTTCGCAAAGAATAATATCTAAATTACAAAAAGAGGAAGGAAATGATTACATAGATTTCAATAGAATATCTTTTGGTCAGTTATTTGCTTTTATTAAAAAAGAAGGATTAGAATTATGTACAGAATTAAAGATTCAAAATAAATATGGTAGAGAAAAACAAGAAGTAGGAAACTTTTGTGAAGTTTTTGGTATTAAAGGAATTAAAGCCCCTTCAACTCAAAATAGAAAGTTAGAAAAATATAAAAGACATTCAAAATTCAAGAAACATAAGAATTATGATAATAGGCAATATTATAGAAAATATAAAAAGAAGAAATATAAAGGATATAAGAATAAAGATACTAATGAAAATAATTCAATAACTTGTTGGAAATGTGGTCGCTTCGGTCACAAGGCAAATCAATGTAAAATGAAGAAAAAGATAAATGAAATATTTCAAGAAGAAGATTTCAAAAAGAAAATGATAGCTTTATTAATAGAAGAAACAGATATAGATGAAGATAATATTCAAGATGACATAGATTCAGATTCAAGTCTAGAAAGCATAGAAAAGTGCAAGTGTATTAATGTAATGTCAAAAAGCAATAAAGAAACATTATTTGAAATGATAGAAAAAATAGATGATAAAGAATGTAGAAAAGAATATTTGACAAAATTAAGAGATTTAATATTAGAAGAAGAAAAACCTAAAAAGTTTGAAGAACCATTTAGCATTTCAAAATTATTAGAAAAATATCCAAATGAAGGATTATTAGGAATTAGAAAGCCAGATGAAGTCAAAGAAGATATTAAAACATTAAAAGAACAAGTTAGAAAATTACAAAAGGATTTAATAGAATTAAAAACAAAAGATTTAGAATTAGATACAAAAATAAGTCTAATAAAGAATGGAATTACTCCAGAAGATTCTTCAAAAGGAAAAGAAACGGATATTCAAGACTTAAGTTCTATTCAAATAAATAATGAACAAGTTTCAGATAAAATGTATATTCAAATGATAAATAAAATAGAATATCAAAAATGGTATTGTTTTGTTACAATAGGAATAAATGATTTCAAACTCACAGTACACGCTATGATAGATAGTGGTGCTGATGCAAACTGTATTAAAACAGGAATAATCCCTACAAAGTATTGTCAAAAAACTAATGAAAGTTTATTAGCAGCAAATTCAAGTAGATTACATGTCAATCATAGAGTCATTTTAAATGTATGCAATGATGATTATTGCATTAAAAATTTATGTTATGTAGTAGACGATATAACTCAAGATTTAATTTTAGGTTTACCATTTTTACATCAAATTAACCCTATCAAAGTAGATAATGAAGGTATTCATACAAAAATCATGGGTAGGAAGATTTCATTCAATTTTATTTCTCCCAAAAGACAAAAAGAAATAGATTTAATTCAAAAATGTTCAATATTTAAACAAATAAATAATATTAGTCATATTAAGAGTCAAATAGGATTTTTAGAAGAAGAGCATTCATTTGATAACATAGACTCTAAGTTTCAGAAAGAAATTTTATCCATTGTTTTATGCATTGCTCAATTTCATGATCAACCATTTCTATTACCTATTTTTGCAAAAGATATTTCAAAACAGATTCTTGCAAGATGGCAAGCTATCCTATCTATATTCAATTTTATTGAATATCTAAAAGGTAAGGAGAGTTGTTTGCCTAATTTTAAACCTGTGAATTTTAGCAGGAATTTCAAAATGAGTTCAATCAAGAAAGAAGGTGAATCCAAAAAACTTCCACTTATTCATTTAACCTCATCAAATAGATTTCAATCCCTTTCTGATTACCCTCCATTAAATTTTGCTCAAGCTTTAGAGGCCCCTTATCAAAAGAATGCCATTCAAAGGAACACTCCACCAAGTCAAACTCAATCTCCACAAGCTACTTCAAGCTCCAATCTTACCTATTTTACTAAAAAAATAATTGAGCCACTTCACCTTACTCGCTTTATTCAAAATCCGGACTTCCAAACTTTTTCAAAATACATTGAACAAATCATACATCAGTTGCAATGGATACCATTCCATCTTGAAAAGATATTTCATTCTATCTTACGGTTTTGATTGATTCGGGATCGATAGATATCAAGCATAATTTAGATCCAAAGATTCCAATAGAGTTGCCTATTCAAAGCCATTATCAAAAGATTTGCTCTTTTGATGAGTGGAAGTCATTCTCTGCTTAAATCATTTGCAATAGATACTCAATTTAGAGGATACACGTGCAGGATTACTTAGAGGCTTGGTACAAAGCTTTTACCTTAGACCATTCAATCATTCATGGTTTTTACTTTTCATAAAACCTTTTCAACTCAAGTACCTTCTATTCCAATTTGGTTTTATAAGGTGGATATATCTTGGATGCCGAGGATATTTACCCCGAAACTCAAATGGCCTACAAATTATTCATTGAAAAAGCGAAGGAAGAATTCAAGACTACATGCAACCCATTCAATTCCATATTATGTTCAAAGTCCCATGGATATTTTCTTTGGAGTTACAAAATTCATTCATTCCATCCCAAACCATATCCATGTCCTTGGTTAGAATTCAAAATCAAATGGTGGACTCAAGTTTCAATTACTCAAGAAACGGTGGCGGCAATTTTAGTGCGCATCAGATTCCACAAACAGGAATAAAGATTCAATCACCAAAGCAGGCTCAAGGACCACCCTTAGCGGTCCCAGTAACTATTGCAAAAGCAAGTGAGACAATTCAAAAACATGAAAAGAAAAAGGGAAAAATTACAGAAAGGCAAATTCCATCTGTGCCAGAACTAGTCCAAAAGGATAAAGAGATGGCTGAGGGCTGGGCACAATATCAAGAATTTATGCAGTTTATGCAATTCAAAGAAAAGGAAAAATCAATGTCTATCAATAGCAAGGCCTCATCGGAAGGATCATCCACAGATCCATTCGGCGGTCCCTTGGCTCAAGACCCCTTTGATTTATAAACTAACAATTTTCTGTTTTGCTGGATTCAAGGAAGGAAGTTACTCAACCAGATGTATATTGGGAAATCTCGAATGTTGATTCGGAAGAATCGTGATTCAAAGTATGAAATCAAAAGAATCCCCAGAATTTCAAGTGTTTACAATGTTGCTCAAACCATTCAAAATCGAGATATTGGATCATTTCAACCAGCCAATTTATCCAAATGCATTTACCCTTTCGGTGACGAATCTCAAAAGAAACAAAATCGAGACTATATTCAAAGATTAAGGAGAGCAATCAAAGAAGACAATCAATGGCAAGCAATTCAAGAATTCATGGAAAACTGGGTTCCAAGACTTAGCGACGAACCACCAGTTTACTCTCAATCACCAATTCCAAATCAAGAAGCCTCAAGTTCTGCTACTCCAGAGGATTCAACTTCTCCAAGATCTCAAGAAGCATTTCAAAATAGATTTTACTCAAAAACTTTTATTCCAGACAACGACTTCTTTGAAGATCAGCTTCCTTCACCATGAAGCAATCAAGGACAGTCTTCATTCAAAAGTCGGCAACGGCAAGATGATTAAAGCAATTCAAGCACGTGAAGTGGGGACAGTCAGAAAACTCTACTTTCCCAAAAGAAGGGTAGGTCCCTGGTCGGCACGTAACTACAAACAACTTTTCAAAAAGTAGATCAGCTCAGCTCAAAAGATTCCAAGCGAATAAGATCGCCTCAAAAGTCTTTGAATGGATAAGCTCAAATCTCAACCTCAAAAGAATTCAGACAGGTGTCTTCATTCAAAAAGCCGGAAGTAGATAAGGATTCAAAAGGTTCAAACCAATCCAAGACCAAGTCGAAGAAATCAAAAGCAAATTCTAGACTACGAAGTCTTCTGCAACAAATTCAATCTAGAAGCATCTGCAACAACAAATTCAATCCAGACCAAAAAGTCCTCACACCTACAGGCAAAAGTCAAAAAGGCTAAAAACTAGCCTTTATCAAATTTCCACAGCTAGAATTGGACGGACTCAAGAATCTCAACTATAAAAGGACTCCATTCCATTCAGAAAAACAATCGGCAAATTACAATCGGCAAATATCAGCAACATTCCATCGGCAAACACAGCAAGTCTTAGACAAGCTTAGATAATTCCATCTTCAAGCCTTTCAAGCCTTTGTATCAAAATTCCTTAGAATTTCCTCTCAGTAAACCAATTTCAACTGGAATACAAACTTGTACTATTCATATTGTCACTTTCCTTTCAAGGATCTTTTACGTATCGATTTTAATCAAAGTTCAATAAAGCAAGTGTTTTATTCATCACGATTTGCTGATCATTTTAAGTACCATATTCATTATTTTTTCACTATTCACGTTGATTACTATTCATGATTACTATTCACGCAGTTACTATTCATAATTACTATTCATGATTACTGTTCATTTTTACTATTCACGTCATTACTATTCATTTTTACTGTTCATCATTTTTCAAGTTTAAAATACACTGTAGCTTAATTAGTCTATGACACCGGTCCTGGGCAGGACCGGTGTCATGCACTAATTAAGCTACAGTGATTTTCAATTTTTGAAAATTATGAACAGTAAAAATGAATAGTAATGACGTGAATAGTAGAAATGAACAGTAATCATGAATAGTAATTGTGAATAGTAAACGTGAATAGTAACGATAAATAGTAAAACGTGAATAGTGAAAAATAATGAATATGGTACTCAAAATGATCAGCAAATCGTGATGAATAAAACACTTACTTTATTGAACTTTGATTATGAAATCTGGATACAGAAAAGATCCTTGAAAGGAAAGTGGACAATATGAATAGTACAAGTTTGTATTCTGAAGTTGAAATTGGTTTACGGAGGAAATTCTAAGGGAATTTTGATACAAAGGCTTGAAAGGCTTGAAGATGGGATTATCTAAGCTTGTCTAAGACTTGCTGTGTTTGCCGATAGAATGTTGCTGATATTTGCCGATTGTAATTTGCCTATGGAATTTTCTGAATGGAATGGAGTCCTTTTATAGTTGAAATACTTGAGTCCGTCCAATTTTAGCTGTTGAAATTTGATAAAGCTAATTTTTAGCCTTTTTGACTTTTGCTTGTAGGTCTGAAGACTTTTTGGTCTGGATTGAATTTGGCTTGCAAATTCTCGTAGCTTCTAATTTGGTGTTTGTCTTGAATTTTGCTTTGATTGTGCAGGCTTTATCTGAATCCTTATCTACTTCCGGCTTTTTGAATGAAGACACCTGTCTGAATTCTTTTGAGGTTGAGATTTGAGCTTATCCATTTGAAGACTTTTGAGGTGATCTTATCCGCTTGGAATCTTTTGAGCCGTTGTCTTTTGAAAAGTTGTTTGTAGTTACGTGCCGACCAGGGACCTACCCTTCTTTTTGGAAAGTAGAGTTTTCTGACTGTCCTCACTTCACGTGCTTGAATTGCTTTAATCATCTTGCCGTTGCCGACTTTTTGAATGAAGACTGTCCTTGATTGCTTCATTGCGAAGGAAGCTGATCTTCAAAGAAGTCGTCCTCTGGAATAAAGGTTTTTGAGTAAAATCTATTTTGAAATCTTTCTTGAGATCTTGGAGAAGTTGAATCCTCTGGAGTAGCAGAACTTGAGACTTCTTGATCTGGAATTGATTGAGAATAAACTGGGGGTTCTTCGCTAAGCCTTGGAACCCAGTTTTCCATGAATTCTTGAATTGCTTGCCATTGATTGTCTTCTTTGATTGCTCTTCTTAAGCTTTGAACATAATCGCGATCTTGCTTCTTTTGAGATTCGTCACTAAAAGGGTAAATGCATTTGGATAAATTGGCTGGTTGAAATGATCCAATCTCTCGATTTTGAATGGTTTGAGCGACATTGTAAACACTTGAAATTCTGGGGATTCTTTTGATTTCATACTTTGAATCTGCTGATTCTTCTGAATCTGAACATTCTGAGATTTCCCAATAAACATCTGTTTGAGTAACTTTCTTCATTGAATCCTGCAAAACAGAAAATTTGTTAGTTTATAAATCAAAGGGGTCTTGAGCCAAGGGACCGCCGAATGGATCTGTGGATGATCCTTCCGATGAGGCCTTGCTATTGATAGACATTGATTTTGCTTTTCTTTGAATTGCATAAACTGCATAAATTCTTGATATTGTGCCCAGCCCTCAGCCATCTCTTTATCCTTTTGGACTAGTTCTGGCGCAGATGGAATTTGGCTTTCTGTAATTTTTCCCTTTTTCTTTTCATGTTTTTGAATTGTCTCACTTGCTTTTGCAATAGTTACTGGGACCGCTAAGGGTGGTCCTTGAGCCTGCTTTGGTGATTGAATCTTTATTCCTGTTTGTGGAATCTGATGCGCACCAGAAAATTGTGCCGCCACCGTTTCTTGAGTAATTGAAACTTGAGTCCACCATTTGATTTTGAATTCCCGAACCAAGGACATGGGATATGGTTTGGGATAGAATGAATGAATTTTGTAACTCCAGCAAAATATCCATGGGACTTTAAACATAATATGAAATTGAATGGGTTGCATGTAGTCTTGAATTCTTCCTTCAGTTTTTCGAATGAATAATTTGTAGGCCATTTGAGTTTCTGGGGGATAAATATCTTCAGTGCATCCCAGATATATCCACCAATTATAAAACCAAATTGGAATAGAAGGTACTTGAGTTGAAAAGGTTTTATGGAAAGTAAAAAACCATGAATGATTGAATGGTCTAAGGTAAAAAGCTTTGTACCAAGCCTCTAAGTAATCTTGGTACGTGTATCCTCTAAATTGAGTATCTGTTGTAAATGATTTAAGCAGAGAATGACTTCCCCACTCATCAAAAGAGCAAATCTTTTTGATAATGGCTTTTGAATAGGCAACTCTATTGGAATCTTTTGGATCTAAATTATGCTTGATATCTACTGATCCTGAATCAATCAAAACCAGAAGATAGAATGAAATATCTTTTTCAACATGGAATGGTATCCAGTTGCAATCTGGATGTATGATTTGTTCAATGTATTTTGAAAAATTTTGGAAGTCCGGATTTTGAATAAAGCGAGTAAGGTGAAGTGGCTCAATTATTTTTTTAGTAAAATAGGTAAGATTGGAGCTTGAAGTAGCTTGTGGAGATTGAGTTTGACTTTGTGGAGTGTTCCTTTGAATGGCATTCTTTTGATAAGGGGCCTCTAAAGCTTGAGCAAAATTTAATGGAGGGTAATCAGAAAGGGATTGAAATCTATTTGATGAAGTTAAATGAATGAGTGGAAGTTTTTTGGAATCACCTTCTTTCTTGACTGAACTCATTTTGAAATTCCTGCTAAAATTCTCAAGTTTGAAATTAGGCAAACAACTCTCCTCACCTTTTAGATATTCAATAGCAAAATTGAATATAGATAGGATAGCTTGCCATTTTGCCAAAATCTGTGTTGAAACATCTTTTGCAAAAATATGTAATAGAAATGATTGATCATGAAATTGTGAAATGCATAAAACAATGGATAAAATTTCTTTCTGAAACTTAGATGAATGTTCTTCTTCTAAAAATCCTATTTGACTCTTAATATGACTAATATTATTTATTTGTTTAAATATTGAGCACTTTTGAATTAAATCTATTTCTTTTTGTCTTTTAGGAGAAATAAAATTGAATGAAATCTTCCTACCCATGATTTTTGTATGAATACCTTCATTATCGACTTTAATAGGGTTAATTTGATGCAAAAATGGTAATCTTAAAATTAAATCTTGAGTTATATCGTCTACTACATAACATAAATTTTTAATACAATACTCATCATTGCAAACATTTAATATGACTCTATGATTGACATGTAATCTACTTGAATTTGCTGCTAATAAACTCTCATTAGTCTTTTGACAATACTTTGTAGGGATTATTCCTGTTTTAATACAGTTTGCATCAGCACCACTATCTATCATAGCGTGTACTGTGAGTTTGAAAACATTTATTCCTATGGTAACAAAACAATACCATTTTTGATACTCTATTTTATTAATCATTTGAATATACATTTTATTTGAAACTTGTTCATTATTTATTTGAATAGAACTTAAGTCTTGAATATCAGTTTCTTTTCCTTTTGAAGAATCTTCTGGAGTAATTCCATTCTTTATTAGACTTATTTTTGTATCTAATTCTAAATCTTTTGTTTTTAATTCTATTAAATCCTTTTGTAATTTTCTAACTTGTTCTTTTAATGTTTTAATATCTTCTTTGACTTCATCTGGCTTTCTAATTCCTAATAATCCTTCATTTGGATATTTTTCTAATAATTTTGAAATACTAAATGGTTCTTCAAACTTTTTAGGTTTTTCTTCTTCTAATATTAAATCTCTTAATTTTGTCAAATATTCTTTTCTACATTCTTTATCATCTATTTTTTCTATCATTTCAAATAATGTTTCTTTATTGCTTTTTGAAATCACATTAATACACTTACACTTTTCTATGCTTTCTAAACTTGAATCTGAATCTATGTCATCTTGAATATTATCTTCGTCTATATCTGTTTCTTCTATTAATAAAGCTATCATTTTCTTTTTGAAATCTTCTTCTTGAAATATTTCATTTATCTTTTTCTTCATTTTACATTGATTTGCCTTGTGACCAAAGACCACATTTCCAAAGAAGTTATTGAATTATTTTCATTAATATCTTTATTCTTATATCCTTTATATTTCTTCTTTTTATATCTTTTGTAATATTGACTATTATCATAATTCTTATGTTTCTTGAATTTTGAATGTCTTTTATATTTTTCTAACTTTCTAGTTTGAGTTGAAGGGGCTTTAATTCCTTTAATGCAAAAACTTCACAAAAGTTTCCTACTTCTTGTTTTTCTACCATATTTATTTTGAATCTTTAATTGTACATAATTCTAATCCTTCTTTTTAATAAAAGCAAATAACTGACCAAAAGATATTGTGTTGAAATTTATGTAATCATTTCCTACCTTTCTTTGTAATTTAGATATTATTCTTTGCGAAAATAAAGTTGGTAATCCTGTAATGAATTTTTCTTTCCAAAAAGGAGAATTAGCATCATTTCTTTTTAATACTTGAGTAAGAAATACATCTTTATACCATCTAAAATCTGACAAAGTTGGGCATCTTAAATTACTTAACATAATCTTTGAACTAGCTAAAGTTTCTTTTGGGTTACCTATGAAATGAACTGAAATTGTAACTATCAATTGATCTATCATCGATTGTTTTTCTCAGAACAAATGTTTTAGTTCCATCTGCATTTGTTTTCTCTACTTCTACTTCTGTTGAATGATTTAATATTTGTTGTTTTTCTTCTAAAGTTAATAAATTATCTCACCAATTTTTTAATTGTCCTGAAAATCCTACTATTAATGCTGTTGCAGTATTAACTTCTGTTAATCCTAATGTTTTGTAGGCTGTCTTAGCCATTCCCATTTCTTGCAATGTATTTAATATTTCATACTCTGATTTTCCATCTATGTTCCATTCATAGACAGAGTTTCCATCATATGAACTTGTTTTAAATTGTTTTCTTTCTTCGTATTGAATATCTGGGGGAGTTGGTCTAGGATAATAATTTCTTGTATTCATTGAATTCCAATTTCTATAATTTTTTTGTCTTTTTATTCTATTTATTTCTACTTCTGAATTTTCTCTAAATTCTTGTTCTACATTATTAATCTTTTGTATCTCTGAATTATCTGAATCTTCACTTGAATTATCATCTAATTCGATTCACATTTTTCTTTCTGTTTCTAAACAATTAATTCTATTTTCTGAAGTACTAGCTTTATCAGCTTGAATACTTTGAGTTATTCTATTTATCAGACTATTTTGCATTTTATTTTTAATTAAATCTTTTTCTAATTCATGAGAAACACTTCTTGTTTTGAAATGAGGACTAGCTATTTCATTTGGAAATCTAGGGGTTTCCTTAGGAATTGAATCTATCTTTGTAGACAAATGTTCTACTTGATTAGCTATAGTATGTAATATCTGATTTGAATAATTATTTTGTTGATAAACTTTTTTAATATCATCTAATACAACATTTGAATTTCCGTCTTCTCTACCTATCTTAAAAGGACTAGCTTCTATTTCCTGTTGGTCAACTTGAATTTTTATTGGTTGTAAGGGTGGATGGATTGAAGTAATAGCTTGATAATCATTAATCTTCCATTTTCTATACAAGTTACTTTGAACATTAATATAACTTTCTTTGAAAACATTGGAAATACCTTCATTTTTTGAAAACCAGTATTCTAACCAAGAAAGTAAAAGAATATTACATTTCATCTTTTTCATATATGAAATCCATTCTTCTTTTAATTTTTCTTGAATAACTTCATTTAATGCTATAAACCAAAATTTCTTTTTACTATTTTCATTTTCAAAAGCTTCATTTAAATATTTGAAATTTTTTCTTTTCAAAAGTGATAACATTAATTCCCATTTGTGACCTTGTAGGAGACATAGGGGGTGAATTGACTATTTCTGGAATAGGAGATTTGAAAACATACTTTGAAGGGTTTTCTGATACTATCGATGGTGATGGTTCAGAAAATGATCTTCTAGGTAAATTGAAATTATTTGAAGAACTTGTTCCTTCTCTTAATGAATTAAATCTTAATAAAATTGTTCCATCTTCTTTTTCTATAATATTATTAATTTCTCTTCTAATTATGTTTCTAGAAGGTTGAGCATTTTGAATTTCAAATTGTTCAGGAATTGTAATTTCGTTCCATTTTAATCTTTTAGGAATAAAAACTGTTGGATTATCAGCTTCTACATGTAATAAAACTGTTTCTTCTTTTGAACTTGGTAACATGTTGAATCTAGTATTTATTTGAGAATTCATTAATCTAAAATAAACTCTATAAATAATTGCAAAATTCTTACAGAATTGTTCAAATTCATCTCCTTGTAAATGAATATCTAATACTAATGAATCTAATATTAATGGATCTGTTAAGTCAACAGAAAAGTTTGGACAACAATTGAAATATATTGGACCATTACAAACATTAGTTTGAATCATACTTAATAGAGAGGTTTTGTATCTTTTTAATCTTTTATCTCTTAATGCTAAGTAAATTGGAGCGTCTACACCTATGTGTACTAAAGGTTTAATTGCTATTTGAATCATACCATAATGAATATATCTATAACCTTTGTCTATATATTTTTTAATTGAAACTTTATTTAATAAAGGAATTGTTTGAAATTCTTCTTGTAAAGAAATTGTTTCTTCATGAGTTTTAATTGAAAAAGCAGTTTTGAAATCTAAAGAACCTATCTTATAGATGGATTCTATACTTTGTTCTGGATTAGACCAATTTGAGTAATCTAAAGGCATATGCACCTCCTGACTCTGCACGACGTCAGAGTTACCGTTTCTATCTTGAGTATTCACAAACATTTTTCTAAATCTTGCTACCATGTTTAATATAACATAATCTAATCGTTTACTCTTGACTTCAGACTAAGATCGGGGAACACGGGGAGCACCCTGCCTGGAACACCTCACACTCGGGCTTACCAACGGTCTTACTAGGCTCACCAAACCGCTTGCCAAACCTACCTTAATCTTAATCAAAGGCGTGAAAGATTGTAGAAGCTTGTAAATTGTTGTGTGTTGTGTCCGATGCTTGAATCTGTATTTATAGAGCTTTGGTTGCTCTAGGCTGTTGAAATTGGTGAAGCCTATCCGTTAGGCTTTTTGACTTTTGCATTCTTCTTGAATGACTTTTGTGGCTTGTGAAATGACTTTGTTTCTCTCGTTCAATTTGCATTTTGTCTTTGTCTTGAATTTTGCTTCAATTTTGAGTTTTATGTCAAGGCTTGAATTACTCTGTTGAATCCTTATCCACTTCTGGCTTTTTGAATGAAGACAGCTGCTTGGAGACTTTTGAGGCCGATCTGATCTTCTTTTTGAAAAGTTGTTTGTAATTATGTGCCGACATGAGGCCTGCTCTTCTTTTTGGAAAGCAGAGTTTTCTGACTGTCCCCACTTCACGTGCTTAAATAGCTTTAATCATCTTGCCATTTTCTACTTTTTGAATGAAGACTATTCTTGATTGCTTCATGGTGAAGGAAATTGATCTTCTAAATCTGTTGACCAGGGGTGGATTGGTGTACTTGACGAAGCTTGTAATCTAGCTTGTTCGCGAAGTCTCTTGAGATTATCTTCCAAAGTATTGGAAATCAACAATTTTGGATCTTTAGGAATTGGTTTGAGTGGAGAATAAAAAGGCAAAGCTGATAGTTTTCCTCTTTGCTTGTCAAAGTCTTCAAAAAACTCTTGCATTTGATGTTCGTGTTTTACCCACCAATTGAGGGTAGCGGCATGATTGCGATTGTTTTGCTTTTGAGATTTTTTGATGCAGGGATAAATACACTTGGGTAATTTCTTTGGCTGAAATGAACCAGTTTCTCGATTTTGAATGATATGAGTGACATTGTAAATACTTGAAAGTCTAGGGACTCTTTCAAGTAGTCTTATGTTTGAATTATCAGATTCATCTAAATCTGAACATCCTCAGAATAACCAATATGGCTCTATTTGAGAAACTTTCTTCATTGAATCCTGCAAAATAGAAAATTATTAGTTTATAAATCAAATGGGGTTTTGAGCCAATGGTCCGCCCAATGGTTCTGAAGATGATCTTTCGGATGAATTTCTGCTATTTATAGATATTGCTATTTTTGAGGGGCCTTCTGTGTTTATTGAGTTGTCTGTCAATTGTGACTAGGAATTGAGGGATGATACTTTGAATCTTGTAGGTTCAACAGAAAATCAAGGGAATTTTGAGTATCTGATAGAATGGGGTTTACAATATTCTATTGAATTTATTTTGAAATTCTTGTTAAAAATTCACGAGTTAAAAAATCAGGCAAACAATTCTCCTCACATTTGATGTATTCAATATCAAAATCGAATACAGATAGGATAGCCTGCCATCGTGCAAAAATTTGTTTTGAAACTATATTTTGAACATCTTTTGTAGATTTGCAATCAATACGTAATAGAAATTTTTGATAATATAAATCATTTTGAAATTTTGAAATACATAATACAATAGATAAAATCTCTTTTTTAATAGTTGAATAGTTTTTTCTAGCTCCACTCCAGACACCATTATGAAATCTCACTAGTTGTTCTGGGGAGTCTATTTCTAATTTCTACTTGAGAATGCCTCCATATCCTACATCTGAAGCATCAGTCTCTACAATCATCTTAATTGCTTTTGGATTTGGAATAACTAGACACGGAAGACTTTTTATTTGTCTTTTAATGTCTTGAATTACCTTAGTATGTACCTCTGACCATGGCGGAGGGGTTTTCTGTAATCTTTGAAATAGAGGATTACATTTCTGTTTAAGTTTCGGAAAGAAATCAGAAATGTAATTCAAACATCCTAAAAATCTTTGCAATTGATTTTTATCTTTAATCTCATCTGGAAATTTTTTTGTAAATTCTAAACTTCTATTAATTGGAATAATTGTTCCAAAATGAATATTATGACCTAAAAATCTAACATTTGTTTGAAATAACTTCATTTTAGTAGCAGAAACTATTAAACCATTTCTTTTTACTAATTTGAAAAATATTTCTAAGTGTTTAAAGTGTTTATCTATATTTTCTGAAAATACTAATATGTCATCAATATAAACAATCATAAAAGTTGAATAAGGGTTGAATATATCATTCATAATATTTTGAAATTATGAAGGAGCACGTTTTAGTACGAAAGGCATAACATTCCATTCATAGTGTCCAAAAGGAACTGTGAATGCAGTCTTATACCTGTCTCTTTCTACTATTTGAATCTGCCAATATCCTGACTTCATATCGAATTTTGAAAATACTTTAGAATTAAATAATCTATTTAATAAATCTCTTTTATTTGGAATAGGGTATCTTATCCATTTTAATACTTTATTTAATGGCTTGTAATTAATAACTAATCTAGGTACTCCGCTTTCCTTTTCAGCTTGATTCATGACATAGAAAGTTGGACAAGACCAAGGAGACTTTGAGTGTCTTATTAATTTTTTATCTAATAATGTCTTAATTTCTTGCTTGCAGGTTTCTAATAATTCTTGATTCATTTGAATAAGCCTAGCTTTTGTCTTAATATCTTTCTCGGTGAACCCTTCTTCATATGGTAATTCTACCTCATATTTCTTTCTATCCCAAAAAGCATTAGGTAGATCTGCACAAATTTCCTTTTTAAATTTATCTTCTACTTCAATAATGTTTCTTTTGATACTATTATTTTTTAATTGATCTTCTATTCTAGCATATGAATGTTCTTCTTATAAAAATACTATTTGACTCTTAATATGACTAATATTATTTATTTGTTTAAATATTAAGCACTTTTGAATTAAATCTATTTCTTTCTGTCTTTTTGGAAAAATAAAATTGAATGAAATCTTCCTACCCATGATTTTTGTATAAATACCTTTAGTATCTACTTTGATAGGATTAATCTGATGTAAAAATGGTAAACCTAAAATTAAATCTTGAGCTATATCTTCTACTACTTAACATAAATTTTTAATACAATAATTATCATTGCATACATTTAGTATTACTCTGTGTTTAACATGTAATCTACTTGAATTTGCTGCTAATAAACTCTCATTAGTTTTTTGGCAATATTTTGTAGGAATTATTCTTGTTTTAATACAATTTGCATCAGCACCACTATCTATCATAGCGTGTATTGTGAGTTTGAAATCATTTATTCCTATTATAACAAAACAATACCATTTTTTATACTCGATTTTATTTATCATTTGAATATACATTTTATCTGAAACTTGTTCATTATTAATTTGAATAGAACTTAAGTCTTGAATATCAGTTATAACTTCTTTTCCTTTTGAAGAATTTTCTGGAGTATTCCCATTTTTTATTAAACTTATCTTTGTATCTAATTCTAAATCTTTTGTTTTTAATTTTATTAAATCCTTTTGTAATTTTTTAACTTGTTCTTTTAATATTTTAATATCTTCTTTGACTTCATTTGGCTTCCTAATTCCTAATAATCCTTCATTTAGATATTTATCAAATAATTTTGAAATACTAAATGGTTCTTCAAACTTTTTAGGTTTTTCTTCTTCTAATATTAAATCTCTTAATTTTTTCAAATATTCTTTTCTACATTCTTTATCATCTATTTTTTCTATCATTTCAAATAATGTTTCTTTATTGCTTTTTGAAATCACATTAATACACTTATATTTTTCTATGCTTTCCAAACTTGAATCTGAATCTATGTCATCTTGAATATTATCTTCATCTATATCTGTTTCTTCTATTAATAAAGCTATCATTTTCTTTTTAAAATCTTCTTCTTGAAATATTTCATTTATCTTTTTCTTCATTTTACATTGATTAGCCTTGTGACCAAAGCGACCACATTTCCAGCAAGTTATTGAATTATTTTCATTAGTATCTTTATTTTTATATCCTTTATATTTTTCCCTTTTATATTTTTTATAATATTAACTATTGTCATAATTCTTATGTTTCTTAAATTTTGAATGTCTTTTATATTTTTCTAACTTTCTATTTTGAGCTGAAGGAGCTTTCATTCCTTTAATACCAAAAACTTCACAAAAGTTTCCTACTTATTGTTTTTCTCTACCATATTTGTTTTGAATCTTTAATTCTGTACATAACTCTAATCCTTCTTTTTTAATAAAAGCAAATAATTAACCAAAAGATATTGTATTGAAATCTATGTAATCATTTCCTACCTCTTTTTGCAATTTAGATATTATTCTTTGCGAAAATAAAGTAGGTAATAATGTAATGAATTTTTCTTTCCCAAAAGGAGAATTTGCATCATTTCTTTTTAATACTTGAGTAAGAAATACATCTTTATACCATCTAAAATCTGACAAAGTTGGATATCTTAAATTACTTAACATAATCTTTGAACTAGCTAAAGTCTCTTTTGGGTTTCCTATGAAATGAACTGAAATTGTAACTATCAATTGATCTACTGCATCTGATTGATTTTCTATAACAAATGTTTTTGTTCCATCTGTATTTGTTTTCTCTACTTCTACTTCTGTTGAGTGATTTAATATTTGTTGTTTTCCTTCTAATGTTAACAAATTATCCCACCAATTTTTTAATTGTCCTGAAAATCCTACTATTAATGATATTACAGTATTAATCTTTGTTAATCCTAATGTTTTGTATGCTGTCTTAGCCATTTCCATTTCTTGCAATGTATTTAATATTTCATATTCTGATTTTCCATCTATATTCCATTCATAAACAGAATGTCCATCATATGAACTTGTTTTGAATTGTTTTCTCTCTTCATATTGAATATCTGGGGGAGTAGGTGTAGGATAATAATTTCTTGTATTCATTGAATTCCAATTTCTATAATTTTTGTCTTTTTATTCTATTAATTTCTACTTCTGAATTATCTCTAAATTCTTGTTCTACATTATTAATTTTTTGTATTTCTGAATTATCTGAATCTTCATTTGAATTTGAATTATCACCTGATTCTGATTCTATCATTTTTCCTTCTGTTTGTAAACAATTAATTCTATTTTCTGAAGTGCTGGCTTTATCAGCTTGAATACTTTGAGTTATTCTATTTATCAAACTATTTTGCATTTTATTTCTAATTAAATCTTCTTTTAATTCATGAGAAACACTTCTTGTTTTGAAATGAGGACTAGCTATTTCATTTGGAAATCTAGGAGTTTCCTTAGGAATTGAATCTATCTTAATAGACAAATGTTCTACTTGATTAGCTATAGTATGTAATATTTGATTTGAATAATTATTTTGTTAATAAACATTTTTAATATCATCTAATACAACATTTAAATTTCCATCTTCTCTACCTATCTTAAAAGGACTAGCTTCTATTTCCTGTTGATCAACTTGAATTTTTACAGGTTGTAAGGGTGGATGGATTGAAGTAATAACTTGACTATCATTAATTTTCTATTTTTTGTACAAATTAGTTTGAACATTAATATAACTTTCTTTGAAAACATTGGAAATACCTTCATTTCTTGAAAACCAATATTCTAACCATGAAAGTAAAAGAATATTACATTTCATCTTTTTCATATAAGAAATCCATTCTTCTTTTAATTTTTCTTGAATAATTTCATTTAATGCTAAAAACCAAAATTTCTTTTTACTATTTTCTTTTTCAAAAATCTCATTTAAATATTCAAAATCTATTTGAAATTCTTTCTTTTCGAAAGTAATAACATTAATTCCCATCTGTGACCTTGTAGGTGACATAGGGAGTGAAATGACTATTTCTGGAGTAGGAGATTTGAAAACATATTTTGAAGGGTTTTCTGATACTATTGATGGTGATGGTTCAGAAAATGATCTTCTAGGTAAATTAAAATTATTTGAAGAACTTGTTCCTTCTCTGAATGAATTGAATTTTAATAAAATTGTTCCATCTTCTTTTTCTATAATATTGTCAATTTCTCTTCTAATTATATTTCTAGAAGGTTGAGCATTTTGAATTTCAAATTGTTTAGGAATTGTAATTTCGTTCCATTTTAATCTTTTAGGGATAAAAACTGTTGGATTATCAGCTTCTACATGTAATAAAATTGTTTCTTCTTTTGAAGTTGGTAACATGTTGAATCTAGTATTTAATTGAGAATTCATTAATCTAAAATAAACTCTATAAATAATAGCAAAATTTTTACAAAATTGTTCAAATTCATCACCTTGTAAATAAATATCTAATACTAAAGAATCTCGTATTAATTGATATGTTAAGTCAATAGAAAAGTTTGGACAACAATTTAAATATATTGGACCATTACAAACATTAGTTTGAATCATACTTAATAAAGAAGTTTTGTATCTTTTTAATCTTTTATCTCTTAATGCTAAATAAATTGGAGCATCTACACCTATGTGTACTAATGGTTTAATTGCTACTTGAATCATACCATAATGAATATATCTATATCCTTTGTCTATATATTTTTTAATTGAAACTTTATTTAATAAAGGAATTGTTTGAAATTCTTCCAGTAAAAAAATTGTTTCTTCATGAGTTTTAATTGAAAAAGCAGTTTTGAAATCTAAAGAACCTATCTTATATATGGATTCTATACTTTGTTCTAGAATAGACCAATTTGAATAATCTAAAGACATATGCATTTCCTAACTCTGTAGGATGTTAGAGTTACCGGTTCTATCTTGAGTATTCAAAAATATTTTTCTAAATCTCGCTGCCATGTTTAATACAACATAATTTAATCGTTTACTCTTGATGTCAGGTTAAGATCGGGGAACATGGGGAGCACCCTGTTTGGAACACCTTACAGTCGGGCTTACCAACGGACTTACTAGGCTTACCAAACCGCTTGCCAAACCTATCTTAATCTTAATCAAAGGTAAAGTCTTAAATTAAGGTTATGCTAAACACTTAAGCTTAATTTAAACTAATGCTTTATGAACACCTAAAATAGATAAACAGTGGCTCTGATACCATTACGGGGCAAGATCGGTGTCATATACAAATTAAGCTACAGTGATTTTAAATTTTGAAAATTAATGAACAGTAATTGTGAATAGTAATGACGTGAATAGTAAAAATGAACAGTAATCATGAATAGTAATTGTGAATAGTAACTGCGTGAATAGTAATCAACGTGAATAGTAAAAAATATTGAAAATGGTACTCAAAATGATAAGCAAATCGAGATGAATAAAACACTTACT
This sequence comes from Gynochthodes officinalis, assembly GCA_020080225.1. Classification (NCBI taxonomy): domain Eukaryota; kingdom Viridiplantae; phylum Streptophyta; class Magnoliopsida; order Gentianales; family Rubiaceae; genus Gynochthodes; species Gynochthodes officinalis. Next base: position 14,127,197 of record CM034622.1, read on the forward strand.
TTATTTAACTCTGAAATTGAAATCAATACGTAAATTATCCTTGAAATAAAAGTGGAAAAGTGAATAGTACAAATTTGAACTTTGAGAATTTGGTTACAGAAGTTGGACATTGGAATATCTAAGGAAATTCTAAGGGACTTTGGAATTGTTTACAAAGGCTTGAAGTGATTCGGGATGTTTGCATATTTCCGCATTGTATGATTTCGGTCACCGCTTCGGTTGATTTGTCGTGTCCTTCTCTGCATGAAACGAAGCCCTTTTATAGTTGAAATTTTTGAATCCCAATTTTAGGTCGTTGAAATTGGTGAAACCTAACCATTAGGCTTTTTGACTTTGTGTAATGACTTCTAGGCTTGTGAAATGACTTTTGTTTTCCAGAATTTCCAATTTTACAATTTGTCTGACTTTGTCTTTGGCTTTGAATTTGTCTTGGAACCTTCTGGATTGGCTTGAATGTCTTGAATCCATTTGAAGACTTTTGAGGCGATCTTATCTTCTTGTTGAAAAGTTGTTTGTAATTATGTGCCGACATGGGGCCTATTCTGCGTTTTGGAAAACAGAGTGGTCTGTCTGTCCCCACTTCACGTGCTTGAATTGCTTTAATCATCTTGCCGCTGCCGACCTTTTGAATGAAGATCGCCCTAATTGCTTCATGGCGAATCTGACCGTACCGCCGGCTTGTAATCGAGCTTTTTCGGGTTGCCCTTTCTTGAGATTGGCTTTGAAAGTATTGGAAATCAATTAATTTTGGATCTTTAGGCATTGGCTTGATTGGAGAATAAAAAGGCAAAGCTGGGAGTTTTCCTTTTCTTTTATCAGAATCTTCAAAAAACTCTTGCATTTGATGTTGGTGTTTGACCCACCAATTGAGTGTAGTGGCATGATAACGGTTTTTCTGCTTTTGCTCTATTTTGGTGCAACGATTAATACACTTTGGTAATTTCTTTGGCTGAAATGACCCAGTCTCTCGATTTTGAATGATATGAGTGACATTATAAATGCTTGAAAGTCTAGGAACTCTTTCAAGTATGCCTGGGTTTGAATTATCATATTCGGCTCGGACTAACCAATATGGTTCTATTTGAGGAACTTTCTTCATTGAATCCTGCAAAATGAAAATTGTTAGTTTATAAATCAATGGGTCTTTGATCCGTGGTCCGCCAATTGGTTACGAAGATGATCCTTGGACGAATGGCGGTGTTTATGGATATTGATTGTGCTTGAGTTATCCAATTGTGACGAGGAATGGATGGATGATACTTTGAATCTTGCAGTCAAGGGTATTTTGAGTAGGATGGGGTTTGCGGTGTTGAATTTATTTTGAAATTCCTTAAAAATTCACGTGTTAAGAAATCAGCAAACAATTCTCCTTACCTTTTAGATATTCAATAAAATTGAATATAGATAGGATATTTGCCATCTTGCAAGAATCTGTTTTGAAATATCTTTTGCAAAAATATGTAATAGAAATGGTTGATAAGATAAATCATGAAATTGTGCAATGCATAAAACAATGGATAAAATTTCTTTTTGAAACTGAAAGTCTAGTCTATCAGATGAATGTTCTTTTTCTAAAAATCCTATTTGACTCTTAATATGACTAATATTATTTATTTGCTTAAATATTGAGCACTTTTGAATTAAATCTATTTCTTTTTGTCTTTTGGGAGAAATAAAATTGAATGAAATCTTCCTACCCATGATTTTTGTATGAATACCTTCAGTATCTACTTTAATAGGGTTAATTTGATGTAAAAATGGTAATCCTAAAATTAAATCTTGAGTTATATCGTCTACTACATAACATAAATTTTTAATGCAATGCTCATCGTTGCATACATTTAAAATGACTCTATGATTGACATGTAATCTACTTGAATTGGCTGCTAATAAACTCTCATTAGTCTTTTGACAATACTTTGTAGGGATTATTCCTGTTTTAATACGGTTTGCATCAGACCACTATCTATCATAGCGTGTCTTCGTGAGTTTGAAATCATTTATTCCTATGGTAACAAAACAATACCATTTTTGATACTCTATCTTATTTATCATTTGAATATACATTTTATACGAAACTTGTTCATTATTTATTTGAATAGAATTTAAGTCTTGAATATCGTTATAACCTCTTTTCCTTTTAAAGAATCTTACGGAGTAATTCCATTCTTTATTAGACTTATTTTAGTATCTAATTCTAAATCTTTTGTTTTAATTCTATTAAATCCTTTGTAATTTTCTAACTTGTTCTTTTAATGTTTTAATATTTTCTTTGACTTCATCTGGCTTCCTAATTCCTAATAATCCTTCATTTGGATATTTTTCTAATAATTTTGAAATACTGAATGGTTCTTCAAACTTTTTAGGTTTTTCTTCTTCTAAAATTAAATCTCTTAATTTTGTCAAATATTCTTTTCTACATTCTTTATCATCTATTTTTTCTATCATCTCAAATAATGTTTCTTTATTACTTTTTGAAATCACATTAATGCACTTACATTTTTCTATGCTTTCTAGACTTGAATCTGAATCAATGTCATCTTGAATATTATCTTCGTCTATATCTATTTCTTCTATTAATAAAGCTATCATTTTCTTTTTGAAATCTTCTTCTTGAAATATTTCATTTATCTTTTTCTTCATTTTACATTGATTTGCCTTGTGACCGAAGCGACCACATTTCCAGCAAGTTATTGAATTATTTTCATCTTTATCTTTATTCTTATATCCTTTATATTTCTTCTTTTTATATCTTTTGTAATTTAGATATTATTCTTTGCGAAAATAAAGTTGGTAATCCTGTAATGAATTTTTCTTTCCAAAAAGGAGAATTAGCATCATTTCTTTTTAATACTTGAGTGAGAAATACATCTTTATACCATCTAAAATCTGACAAAGTTGGACATCTTAAATTACTTATCATAATTTTTGAACTAGCTAGAGTTTCTTTTGGGTTACCTATGAAATGAACTGAAATTGTAACTATCAATTGATCTACTGCATCTGATTATTTTTCTGTAACAAATGTTTTAGTTCCATCTGCATTTGTTTTCTCTCTACTTATTGAATGATTTAATATTTGTTGTTTCTTCTAAAGTTAACAAATTATCCACCAATTTTAATTGTCATGAAAATCCTACAATTAATCTTTATTTACTGTTAATCCTAATGTTTTGTATTCGTCTTAGCCATTCCATTTTGCAATGTATTTAATATTTCATATTGATTTTCCATCTATGTTCCATTCATAGGCATTTCCATCATATGAACTTGTTTTAATTGTTTTTTCTTCATATTGAATATCATACAGTAGGTCTAGGATAATAATTTCTTGTATTCATTGAATTCCAATTTCTATAATTTTTACGTCTTTTATTCTATTAATTTCTCTTACGAATTATCTTTAAATTCTTGTTCTACATTATTAATCTTTTGTATCTCTGAATTATTCGAATCTTCACTTGAATTATCATCTAATTGATTCGTCATTTTTTTTTCTTTTCTAAACAATTAATTCTATTTTCTGAAGTACTAGCTTTATCAGCTTGAATACTTTGAGTTATTCTATTTATTAAACTATTTTGCATTTTATTTTTAATTAAGTCTTCTTCTAATTCATGAGAAACACTTCTCGTTTTGAAATGAGGATTAGCTATTTCATTCGGAAATTTAGGAGTTTCCTTAGGAATTGAATCTATCTTAGTAGACAAATGTTCTACTTGATTAGCTATAGTGTGTAATATCTGATTTGAATAATTATTTTGTTGATAAACTTTTTTAATGTCATCTAATACAACATTTGAATTTCCATCTTCTCTACCTATCTTAAAAGGATTAGCTTCTATTTCCTGTTGGTCAACTTGAATTTTTATTGGTTGTAAAGGTGGATGGATTGAAGTAATAACGAGTAATCATTAATCTTCCATTTCTATATAAATTACTTTGAACATTAATATAACTTTCTTTGAAAACATTAGAAATACCTTCATTTTTGAAAACCAGTATTCTAACCATGAAAGTAAAGAATATTACATTTCATCTTTTTCATATAAATCCATTCTTCTTTAATTTTTCTTGAATAACTTCATTTAATGCTATAAACCAAAATTTCTTTTACTATTTTCCTTTTCAAAAGCTTCATTTAAATATTTAAAATTTATTTTAAATTTTTCTTTCAAAAGTAATAACATTAATTTCATTTGTGACCTTGTAGGTGACATAGGTGAATTGACTATTTTCAAATAGAGATTTGAAAACATATTTTGAAGGTTTTTCGACTACTCGATGGTGATGGTTCGTAAAATGATCTTAGGTAAATTGAAATTATTTAAAGAACTTGTTCCTTCTCTTAATGAATTAAATCTTAATAAAATTGTTCCATCTTCTTTCATAATATTATTAATTTCTCTTCTAATTATGTTTCTAGAAGGTTGAGCATTGTGAATTTCAAATTGTTCAGAATTGTAATTGCTCCACTTTAATCTTTAGAATAAAAACCGTTGATTGTCGCTTCTACGTATAAAATCGCTTCCTCTCTTGAACTAGGTAACATGTTGAATCTAGTATTTATTTGAGAATTCATTAATCTAAAATAAACTTTGTATATAATTGCAAAATTTTTACAAATTGTTCAAATTCATCACCTTGTAAATGAATATCTAATACCAATGAATCTAATATTAATGGATCTTAATCAATGAAAAGTTTGGACAACAATTGAAATATATTGGACCATTACAAACATTAGTTTGAATCATACTTAATAAAGAAGTTTTGTATCTTAATGCTAAGTAAATTGGAGCATCTACACCTATGTACTAATGGTTTAATTGCTACTTGAATCATACCATAATGAATATATCTATAACCTTTGTCTATATATTTTTAATTGAAACTTTATTTAATAAAGGAATTGTTTGAAATTCTTCTTGTAAAGAAATTGTTTCTTCATGAGTTTTAATTGAAAAAGCTTGAAATCTAAAGAACCTATCTTATAGATGGATTCTATACTTTGTTCTAAAATAGACCAATTTGAGTAATCTAAAGGCATATGCACCTCGACTGCACGACGAAAGCGAGTTACCTTTCTATCTTGAGTATTCAAAACATTTTCTAAATCTCGCCATGTTTAATACAACATAATCTAATCTTTTACTCTTGACTTACTAAGATCGGGAACACGGAGCACCTGGAACACCTCACACTCGCTTACCTACGGTCTTACTAGGCTCACCAAACCGCCAAACCTACCTTAATCTTAATCAAAGGTAAAGTTTTAAATTAAAGGTTATGCTAAACACTTAAGCTTAATTTAAACTAATGCTTATGAACACCTAAACAGCGAGCATGGCTCGATACCACTTGGGGCGTAGGTGTCATATACTAATTAAGCTACAGTGATTTTTAAATTGGAGATGAGTATATGACACCGGTCCTGCCCCCAAGTGGTATCAGAGCCATCTGTTCACTGTTTTAGGTGTTCATAAGCATTAGTTTAAATTAAGCTTAAGTGTTTAGCATAACCTTAATTTAAAACTTTACCTTTGATCAAGATTAAGGTAGGTTTGGCAGCGGTTTATGAGCCTAGTAAGACCGCTGGTAAGCCCGGTGTGAGGTGTTCCAGCAGGTGCTCCCGTGTTCCCGATCTTAGTCCAAGTCAAGAGTAAACGATTAGATTATGTTATATTAAACATGGCAGCAAGATTTAGAAAATGTTTTGAATACTCAAGATAGAAACGAACTCCGACGTGCAGAGTCGTGAGGTGCATATGCCTTTAGATTACTCAAATTGGTCTATTCTAACAAAGTATAGAATCCATCTATAAGATAGGTTCTTTAGATTTCAAAACTGCTTTTTCAATTAAAACTCATGAAGAAACAATTTCTTTACAAGAAGAATTTCAAACAATTCCTTTATTAAATAAAGTTTCAATTAAAAAATACATAGACAAAGGTTATAGATATATTCATTATGGTATGATTCAAGTAGCAATTAAACCATTAGTACACATAGGTGTAGATGCTCCAATTTATTTAGCTTTAAGAGATAAAAGATTAAAAAGATATAAAACTTCTTTATTAAGTATGATTCAAACTAATGTTTGTAATGGTCCAATATATTTCAATTGTTGTCCAAACTTTTCTGTTGATTTAACAGATCCATTAATATTAGATTCATTGATATTAGATATTCATTTACAAGGTGATGAATTTGAACAATTTTGTAAAAATTTTGCAATTATTTACAGAGTTTATTTTAGATTAATGAATTCTCAAATAAATACTAGATTCAACATGTTACCTAGTTCAAAAGAGGAAACAGTTTTATTACATGTAGTCGATAATCCAACGCTTTTTATTCCTAAAAGATTAAAGTGGAACGAAATTACAATTCCTGAACAATTTGAAATTCAAAATGCTCAACCTTCTAGAAACATAATTAGAAGAGAAATTAATAATATTATAGAAAAAGAAGATGGAACAATTTTATTAAGATTTAATTCATTAAGAGAAGGAACAAGTTCTTTAAATAATTTCAATTTACCTAGAAGATCATTTTCTGAACCATCACCATCGATAGTGTCAGAAAACCCTTCAAAATATGTTTTCAAATCTCCTATTCCAGAAATAGTCAATTCACCCCCTATGTCACCTACAAGGTCACAAATGGGAATTAATGTTATTACTTTTGAAAAGAAAAAATTTAAAATAAATTTAAAATATTTAAATGAAGCTTTTGAAAATGAAAATAGTAAAAAGAAATTTTGGTTTATAGCATTAAATGAAGTTATTCAAGAGAAATTAAAAGAAGAATGGATTTCATATATGAAAAAGATGAAATGTAATATTCTTTTATTGTCATGGTTAGAATCCGGTTTTCAAAAAATGAAGGTATTTCCAATGTTTTCAAAGAAAGTTATATTAATGTTCAAAGTAACTTGTATAGAAAATGGAAGATTAATGATTATCAAGCTATTACTTCAGTCCATCCACCCTTGCAACCAATAAAAATTCAAGTTGACCAACAGGAAATAGAAGCTAGTCCTTTTAAGATAGGTAGAGAAGACTAAATTCAAATGTTGTATTAGATGACATTAAAAAGTTTATCAACAAAATAATTATTCAAATCGATATTACACACTATAGCTAATCAAGTAGAACATTTGTCTACTAAGATAGATTCAATTCCTAAGAAACCCCTAAATTTCCAAATGAAATAGCTAGTCCTCATTTCAAAACGAGAAGTGTTTCTCATGGATTAGAAGAAGACTTAATTAAAAATAAAATGCAAAATAGTTTAATAAATAGAATAACTCAAAGTATTCAAGCTGATAAAGCTAGTACTTCGTAAAATAGAATTAATTGTTTAGAAACAGAAGAAAATGACAGAATCGAATTAGATGATAATTCAAGTGAAGATTCGTATAATTCAGAGATACAAAAGATTAATAATGTAGAACAAGAATTTAAAGATAATTCGTAGAGAAATTAATAGAATAAAAGACAGAAAATTATAGAAATTGGAATTCAATGAATACAAGAAATTATTATCCTAAACCTACTCCCGTATATTCAATACGAAGAAAGAAAACAATTCAAAACAAGTTCATATGATGGAAACTCGTCATGAATGGAACATAGATGGAAAATCGAATATGAAATATTAAATACATTGCAAGAAATGGGAATGGCTAAGACAAACTACAAAACATTAGATTAATGTAAGAATATCGCAATAAAGATTAATTGTAGGATTTTCAGACAATTAAAAATTGGTGGATAATTTGTTAACCTTAGAAGAAAAACAACAAATATTAAATCATTCAATGTAAGTAGTAGAGAAAACAAATGCAGATGGAACTAAAACGTTTGTTACGTAAAAACAATCGATGCGTATCAATTGATAGTTACAATTTCATTCATTTCATAGGTAACCCAAAAGAAACTTTAGCTAGTTCAAAAATTATGTTAAGTAATTTAAGATGTCCAACTTTGTCGATTTTAGATGGTATAAAGATGTATTTCTTACTCAAGTATTAAAAAATGATGTTAATTCTCCTTTTGGAAAGAAAATTCATTACAGATTACCAACTTTATTTTCGCAAAGAATAATATCTAAATTACAAAAAGAGGTAGGAAATGATTACATAAATTTCAACACAATATCTTTTGGTCGGTTATTTGCTTTTATTAAAAAGAAGGATTAGAATTATGCATGTAATTAAAGATTCAAAATAAATATGGTAGAGAAAAACAAGAAGTAGGAAACTTTTGTGAAGTTTTTGGCATTAAGGGAATTAAAGCCCCTTCAACTCAAAATAGAAAGTTAGAAAATATAAAAGACATTCAAAATTCAAGAAACATAAGAATTATGATAATAGTCAATATTACAAAAGATATAAAAAGAAGAAATATAAAGGATATAAGAATAAAGATAAAGATGAAAATAATTCAATAACTTGCTGGAAATGTGGTCGCTTCGGTCACAAGGCAAATCAATGTAAAATGAAGAAAAAGATAAATGAAATATTTCAAGAAGAAGATTTCAAAAAGAAAATGATAGCTTTATTAATAGAAGAAACAGACATAGATGAAGATAATATTCAAGATGACATAGATTCAGATTCAAGTTTAGAAAGCATAGAAAAATGTAAATGCATTAATGTGATTTCAAAAAGTAATAAAGAAACATTATTTGAGATGATAGAAAAAATAGATGATAAAGAATGTAGAAAAGAATATTTGACAAAATTAAGAGATTTAATATTAGAAGAAGAAAAACCTAAAAAGTTTGAAGAGCCATTTAGTATTTCAAAATTATTAGAAAAATATCCAAATGAAGGATTATTAGGTATTAGGAAGCCAGATGAAGTCAAAGAAGATATTAAAACATTAAAAGAACAAGTTAGAAAATTACAAAAGGATTTAATAGAATTAAAAACAAAAGATTTAGAATTAGATACAAAAATAAGTCTAATAAAAAATGGAATTACTCCAGAAGATTCTTCAAAAGGAAAAGAAACTGATATTCAAGACTTAAATTCTATTCAAATAAATAATGAACAAGTTTCAGATAAAATGTATATTCAAATGATAAATAAGATAGAGTATCAAAAATGGTATTGTTTTGTTACCATAGGAATAAATGATTTCAAACTCACAGTACACGCTATGATAGATAGTGGTGCTGATGCAAACTGTATTAAAACAGGAATAATCCCTACAAAGTATTGTCAAAAGACTAATGAGAGTTTATTAGCAGCAAATTCAAGTAGATTACATGTCAATCATAGAGTCATTTTAAATGTATGCAATGATGAGTATTGCATTAAAAATTTATGTTATGTAGTAGACGATATAACTCAAGATTTAATTTTAGGATTACCATTTTTACATCAAATTAACCCTATTAAAGTAGATACTGAAGGTATTCATACAAAAATCATGGGTAGGAAGATTTCATTCAATTTTATTTCTCCCAAAAGACAAAAAGAAATAGATTTAATTCAAAAGTGCTCAATATTTAAGCAAATAAATAATATTAGTCATATTAAGAGTCAAATAGGATTTTTAGAAAAAGAACATTCATCTGATAGACTAGACTTTCATTCGTAAAGAAATTTTATCCATTGTTTTATGCATTGCACAATTTCATGATTTATCTTATCAACCATTTCTATTACATATTTTTGGAAAAGATATTTCAAAACAGATTCTTGCAAGATGGCAAAGTTATCCTATCTATATTCAATTTTATTGAATATCTAAAAGGTGAGGAGAGTTGTTTGCCTAATTTTAAACTTGTGAATTTTAGCAGGAATTTCAAAATGAGTTCAATCAAGAAAGAAGGTGATTCCAAAAAACTTCCACTTATTCATTTAACTTCATCAAATCGATTTCAATCCCTTTCAGATTACCCTCCATTAAATTTTGCTCAAGCTTTAGAGGCCCCTTATCAAAAGAATGCCATTCAAAGAAACACTCCACCAAGTCAAACTCAATCTCCACAAGCTACTTCAAGCTCAAATCTTACTTATTTTACTAAAGGAGTAATTGAGCCACTTTACCTTACTCGTTTTATTCAAAGTCCAGATTTTCAAACCTTTTCAAAATACATTGAACAAACCATTCATCCAGATTGCAATTGGATACCATTCAATGCTGAAAAAGATCTTTCATTCTATCTTCTGGTTTTGATTGATTCAGGATCAGTAGATATCAAGCATAATTTAGATCCAAAAGATTCCAGTAGAGTTCCCTATTCAAAAGCCATTATCAAAAAGATTTGTTCTTTTGATGAGTGGGGAAGTCATTCTTTGCTTAAATTATTTACAACAGATACTCAATATAGAGGATACACGTACCAGGATTACTTAGAGGCTTGGTACAAAGCTTTTTATCTTAGACCATTCAATCATTCATGGTTTTTTACTTTTCATAAAACCTTTTCAACTCAAGTACCTTCTATTCCAATTTGGTTTTATAACTGGTGGATATATCTTGGATGCACTGAGGATATTTACCCCCCAGAAACTCAAATGGCCTACAAATTATTCATTAGAAAAACTGAAGGAAGAATTCCAGATTATATGCAACCTATTCAATTTCACATTATGTTCAAAGTTCCGTGGATATTTTGCTGGAGTTACAAAATTCATTCATTCCATCCCAAACCATATCCCATGTCCTTGGTTCGGGAATTCAAAATCAAATGGTGGAATAAAGTTTCAATTACTCAAGAAACGGTGGCACAATTTTCTTCTCGTGCGCATCGATCCTCGACGGAATAAAGATTCAATCACCAAAGCAGCTCAAGGACCACCCTTGGCGGTACTAAGAATTATTGCAAAAGCAAAGGAGACAATTCAAAACATGAAAAGAAAAAGGGAAAATTACGTAAAGCCAAATTCCATCCTGCGCGTAACTAGTTCAAAAGGATAAAGAGATGGCCGAGGGTCAGCACAATACCAAGAATTCATGCGCTTATGCAATTCAAAGAAAAGCAAAATCAATGTCTATCAATAGCAAGGCCTCATCAAGGATCATCCACAGATCCATTCGGTCCCTTGGCTCAAGACCCCTTTGATTTATAAACTAACAATTTTCTGTTTTGCAGGATTCAATGAAGAAAGTTACTCAAACATATGTATATTGGGAAATCTCATAATGTTCAGATTCAGAAGAATCAGCAGAATCAAAGTGTGAAATCAAAAGAATCCCCGGGATTTCTAGTGTTTACAATGTTGCTCAAACTGCTCAAAATCGAGAAATTGGATCATTTCAACCACCAATTTATCCAAATGCATTTACCCTTTCTGAAGAATCTCAAATAAAACAAAATAGAGACTATGTTCAAAGACTAAGACGAGCAATCAAAGAAGATAATCAATGGCAAGAAATTCAAGAATTCATGGAAAACCGGGTTCCAAGGCTTAGCGAAGAACCCCGCTTACTCTCAATCACCGTAAATTGCATCGAAGATCATCATTCAAACAAAATCATACAAGAAGCCTCAAGTTCTGCTATGCCAGAGGATTCAACTTCTCCAAAAGCTCAAGAAGCATTTCAAAATAGGTTTTACTCAAAAACCTTTATTCCAGAGGACGACTTCTTTGAAGATCAGCTTCCTTCGCCATGAAGCAATCAAGGACAGTCTTCATTCAAAAGGTCAAGAACGGCAAGATGATTAAAGCAATTCAAGCACGTGAAGTGGGGACAGTCAGAAAACTCTGTTTTCCAAAACGCAGAGTAGGTCCCATGTCGGCACATAATTACAAACAACTTTTCAACAAGAAGATAAGATTAGCTCAAAAGTCTTCAAATGAATAAGCTCAAATATCAAAAGAATTCAGACAGGTGTCTTCATTCAAAAGCCTAAGTAGATAAGGATTCAAGACTTTCAAGCCAATCCAGAAGGTTCCAAGACAAATTCAAAGCCAAAGACAAAGTCTGCAGACAAATTGCAACAATGGAAGTTACGGAAAACAAAAGTCATTTCACAAGCCACAGAAGTCATTACAAAAAAGTCAAAAAGCCTAACCGTTAGGTTTCACCAATTTCAACAGCCTAAAATTGGACGGACTGAAAAAATTTTCAACTATAAAAGGGCTTCAATTCATGCAGAGAAGGACACAGCAAATCTTAGACAGCAAATCATACAATCAGCAAACATCCCAGAATACTTCAAGCCTTTGTAAACAATTCCAAAGTCCCTTAGAATTTCCTTAGATATTCCAACGTCCAACTTCTGTAACCAAATTCTCAAAGTTCAAATTTGTACTATTCACTTTTCCACTTTTATTTCAAGGATACTTTCTGTATTCAGATTTCAATTTCAGAGTTAAATAAAGTAAGTGTTTTATTCATCTCGATTTGCTGATCATTTTGAGTACCATTTTCAATATTTTTTACTATTCACGTTGATTACTATTCATGATTACTATTCACGCAGTTACTATTCACAATTACTATTCATGATTACTGTTCATTTTTACTATTCACGTCATTACTATTCACAATTACTGTTCATTAATTTTCAAAATTTAAAATCACTGTAGCTTAATTAGTATATGACACCGGTCCTGCCCCATATTTTTATCCAAATACACTTTATGAAAACTAAAACAAATATTTTTTTGAAGGAAAAATCTAAAATTTTAGGCGTTTTTCAGTTTTACCGCGTTGAGCAATCCCAATACCCTTCAACTTCTCTGCAATTGGACACCCATCTCTTCCACGCCCAACTCTTCCAAGTGAGACAAAACTTCTCTACAATTGGAAGGAATCTCTCTCAGATTTGCGAGACAATTTCTCTACAATTGGAGACAAGACGATTCGCACAAGGTATTATTTCTCCAAACCTTTTGTTACTTCTACTTGGTCTACCTTTGTGAAATTTATATATTCAGTATTCTTCATCTCCAATTTGATGGATTTTGCAGGGTTTTTCTCATAGAACCTTAACTCCAATTTTGTTTGAAGTGTGAAGCTCCAATCTACGATTTGTTTGCTCCTCTTCTCTATGTTTCAGCTACAAATTAATCCCATTTGTATTTGATGATTTGTGAGAAAAAATTCGTTACGGGTTTGACATGCAAGCTTGCAAATTGGTGCAGTCCATGTCTGTCCTTCTCTTGCATTTTTTGTTTCAGCTACACCCATTTGTTGATCACTTGTGAGAAAAAATTCAGTATGTGCTTGACATGCAAGGCTGCAAATTGGTGCAGTCCATATCTGTCTTTCTCTTGCATTTTTTTTTTGTTTCGGCTACACCCATTTGTTGATCACTTGTGAGAAAAAATTCAGTATGTGTTTGACATACAAAGTTGCAAATTAGGGCAACCCATTTCTGTTTTTTGGGCTTATTGATTTCTGTTTTTTCTGCTAAAAGATTTGCTTTTTTCAAGCTTCGTATTCATCTTGGGCATGCTTAATGATTTCTGTTTTTTTTTTCAGCTAACTGATTTCTATTTTTTTCAACTAATAGATTTCCGTTTTTTTTTTCAACTAACAAATTTCTGTTTTTTTATGTTTCTGAGATTCATCTTGAGAATGCATATTGATTTATGTTTTTCCTGTTTTTTTCGGCTGAAAGATTTCTTTTTTTTTTTTTTGTTTCTGAACTCAGAGAATAGGTTGCATTGGGTCTTGGGGAATTAATAGAAGTTACAAATGAACAAGCTTGAAAGGAATTTGTAATCCCAGTAACAGAGTATGTGCCATGACTTGTGAATTTATGTCGTGTTTACTTTCTTTGACTGTTTCAGAACACTAGATTTTGTGCAGGCACAAGGATACAAATCCTGCATCAATTTGGATTTTGTGTACTCCTTATTCTCGCACTCCTGGTGATGGTTTTCGTCGTTCGAGAGTCGTAATGGAGTCCTTGATTTGATGCATTGATGATATTTTAGCCTTTTAATCACATTATTAGAATATTTGCTATTGTTGCATTTTTATTTTGTTTCATTTTATGGATATTAATTAGGATCTTTTTCATATTTAGCAACAATTATTAATTAGATTTTTGGGTTGTTTTATTAAATATTTAGAACATTTAGTAAATATTATTGGTTTTTGTTGGATCTTTGAATTTAATAAATTTGATATTTTCAATTTGAATTTGTAGATTTTTTTTATTAAAAATATGATTATTATAAAAATATGAGTTTTTGCGAGGGACTATGTGTTTGCAAGGGATAATTCCCTCACATTTAATTGAAAATAATGGCATGACCGACAATTTTTGTGAGTGCTAAATGTTTTTTTGCGACGATAGAAGCCCTTGCAAAATCAAAGAATGCGAGGGCAACGAATTCTCTTGTAAGAGCAATAGTCCTCACAAATAGTATTTTAAGCAAGGGCATTACCCCTTAATTGCGAGGGCTAATCCCTCGTACTTAGACACAATTGCGAGGCATTGCTTATTTACTAGGACACAATATTCTAAACAAAAAGAGTTGCGAGGCCACGATATTATTTGCAGGGCCGCCCTCGCTATACAAAACCAAATATAAGTGACAATCCCTCGCCAATAAGCCCTCGCAATAATTATTTGCCAGGACTTTGTCCTCGCAAATAAGCCTTCGCGAATGCTTACATTCGCCAGGGCAAAGGGGTAATTGTGAGTGATTGATTATTTGTGAATTAAGAAATAGCAAAAGCCCTCGCAAAAAATCATTTGCGAGGGAATTTTCATTTTTTGCGAGGAACATGGCCCTCACAAATATTAAAAATTCTTGTAGTGAAGGTAAAACAAAACATCCTCACTAGAAGAAAATTAAAAAAAGACTGAATAAAAAACTCTAGAAGAAAAAGATTGTGAGAATTTTAAAAAAGTAGATAGAGGAAAAATAAAAATAAATAAAATTAAAACATAAACTTAGAAACAATATAAATAAAAATAATAGTAGTAAATAATGTGCTAAAAATAGAAGAGGAATAAAAAAAATAACAAAACACATATTAAAAGGAAAAATAAAAAATATATAAGTTAAGGGACAAAATTCAATAAATAAAAAGAGGAAGAGACTAATAAAAATAAAAGAGAAATATAAATAAAAAGACATTATCAATTTTAATTCCTCATACTTGGCACATTATTTTACCTATAAAGGAATTAGTATAACTATTGACTACTCATTTGAACAACAAATATTTATAATTATAGATAAAAAATTTTACTACTACTATTTTGACAAAAATAGCAACAAATGTCATGCACAATATTTAGGACCAAAAATGTCCCATATACCAAAATGTCATTTTTCCGATAGATCTCAATAATTAAATGCATATTTTTCTATATTTTTAATTTGATTATATATTATCATTATTAAGAAAAGTAATATAAGAATTTTAAACTAAAACTGGATTTTTTTTTTCTTGAAACAAAAAAACTGAATTTTTTTTGGAAGTGACGTGGTATCAGTTTAAAGGGGGACAGAATTATTGTTGACAAATTGATTAAATTATTAAATTTTATTGTATGAATTTAAAATCCGAGAAATCATATTTGCAAAATTTTATTTTCCGCTAAACGATGTCGTATTATAAATAATACCAATCCACTAAGTGGACACGTAAGCCAGAATGCCGATCGCGTCATTGTGTATCGCCGTGCAAATAGACCTCGCGGTTCCTCCCAAATTCTCTAAACCCTAAACCACGAATTACCAAATTATTCAGTTTCCCGCTAAATTCCTTCCCTGCCTCTCCTTTCTCTTGCATACGCCATTACAATTTACGATGATGTACGGTGGAGATCCACATAATCAACAGCAACAGCAACAGCAACAGCAACAGCAACAGCACCAGCACCATCACCAGCACCATCCGCCTGGTCCTCCACTGCCACCGGGTCCCCCGCCGCTGCATCAACTCCAACAGCCGTACCCTCACAAACACCATCAACCACAAGGTGGCGACTTCCCGAGGGGTCCACTGCAGCTGCTGGGCCCACCCTCAATGATGCGGCAGCCCTCCGCTTCTTCCACCACTCTCAATGCTCCGGCACCGCTGCCGGATTATCATCATGCTCAGCCTCCTAATCTTCATCCTCATCCACCTTATGAATGTAAGTGCTTCTTTAAAAGTTATTGTAACTTTCATGTTTATAATTTGTTAATTAGAGTGATGAATTTTCGCATTTTTCAATTTTTTTCCTTCGATGCCTACATTTATAAGTTGGACGAGTTGCCTAGGGCTAATAAGATCTTTCTTTGAGGCTTACATTTCTTGTTAGGCGTGTAATTAAAGTAATGGAGTGGAATGGAAACTGCTGTAGCTCGAGGTTGACTATAAGATGGCGTAGACAAAAAAGAGCATTAATGAAGTTTATGTTTGAGCTTATTTGACTTGATTAGACATAGATTGTCAAGCATCCTATGAGCCTCAGGCAGACATGCTAAGAAATCAGCCATGCTTTACGTGGTGCAATTTGAGTACTTGTCTTCATAATGTTTTAATTAGATGAAGAATTTCTTGAAAATCTACAGAGTTATAATTATATGCAGTGAAGGGCAATATGTTTCTGATTTCTTTCATTACTAGAATTATAAGGCTACATAACCATATTGGCCATATTTACTTGAATAATGCTATATGATCCAGTGTTGGTCGGCTTACTTTATCATCTTGCTACACTCGTTCTTAGTTATCCATGTGAAAGTTCTCGTGTAGGATAAGAAGACCGGTTTGGCCTCTCGATCAGGAGAACTTCTATGAGATTGGTGGAATTATTATTTTACCTCATATTGTTTTCTACTATGATCTTTGTCGAAGATTAGTATGTGGTTCGCTTCCTTGAACTGAAGGAAAAACCAGTTTTCATGGTACAAGATGTTATACAGACGGCTAGAAATGAAATCATCCCGTAATAACCTGACTTCATCAGCAAATAGTGAAAAAGTGAAATGCTTGTCACATGTATCAGTAAATTGTAATTATTTTGCCCTGAATTAATTGCCTAGGGAGAGGGAAAATATGTATTAAGGTTTTGTAGAAGTGTCTATCAATGTACCACACCTTCCTAGAGCTTTAATGATGAACTTTAATTGTTGGCTTTTTCCTGTGTTCTGAATACCTAGATGACAAGAAAAGAAATTGTCTTGTACTTGAATAGTTGAAGGAGCTTTTTTATTATCTAGACAACTTCAGCAATTCTTCCTGCCATAGGAGAGGTAGTTGAGATAATATCTAGATGCCTGTGAATCTCTTGCAGACTTATCTGTTCATATTCATGTGGTAAACATTTATGCATAATGATCTGCCTTGGAAGGCCTTGGACAGTTGTAACCCAAGTGTAGGTCATTGAACTACATCATCTATTTAGAAATCATTTGATAGAACTGAACTCTAGTAAGTACTAGTGGTAGGAACAATGGAAGCACTACTCGAATGCCTATTAGTAGGACATAGAATTTTGATGTTTGGGTTGAGGAAAATGTTTAGTGAACTTGGGCTAATAGACTTTGATTTCATGATGTACAACATGATGTCTTTGGAAAAGTATTATTTGTGTTGCTCGGAACATTTGTTTCCATTTATTTGTACATTGTTCCTGTAGTTCATTTAATCGCTCAATTCTACTTGCATACACGCGAATATATATATATATATATATATGCATGTATATATATATTTCGTGTAAATATATACGCACACACACATATGCGTCTGTATGTTTTTGTAGTTAGTGACACTCATATGCTTTCTATGTGAAATTCTTTTACTCTGGGTCTCATCATTTTTTATGCAGCTCATGCTGACAGTTTTGCTGCAAAAAGAATGAGAAAGATTGGGCAAAGGAGAGCTGTAGATTATACAAGCACTGTTGTGCGATATATGCAGGTAATTACTGTTAAAGGCTATTACATACTATATGGAATTTTAAGATAGCGTTTTAATTTAAAATGTTCTTCTAGCAGCAAAATAAGTGGGCAACATTATGTCCATTGAGTTCCTTCACATTGGAGCTATTTGAACTCAATTTTGTGTTTGTTACTCTTTTTTTTTTCCCTACACAATACTTATGTTCACTCTTATTATTTTCAGTTTATTATATTTCTTGCAGTAGAATCAGAATAGTAGTTTTACACCTGGGGACTCCACATTAGTATCCTGGGGGTTGTATTCTGTCCACAACTAAAGTCATAATTGCATCAATTTAAGCATATTTATGCTGATTTTAGGGTGTCATGTTTTAGAGTTTTGCTATTTGTAGTTCTGTTTGTGATGAAGTATGACTATGCTTAAATATGGCTTCATGAATCATAAATAATCTTAGTTCAGGTGGAAAGGGGAAAAGCAGTCCAATACATTTTGGCTTTAAATGTTTTGATAAATAGGATATGGTATTGTTTTAAGTACTTATCCTATAACTTTCCTTATTCCCCAATACTAACTTTGTAGGAGCTGAAGTGTTTCTTGTGACCTGTTCAAAGTAGACAGTGGCCTAATGTGTAGTGTTAACCATGGCTGGGGACACCGGATATGTTATATTGTTAATTAACCTGAGTTGCTACTGTTTTTTATTTTTAGATTCGTATGTGGCAACGGGATTCACGGGACAGGACTGTCTTACAACCAACTCCAGCTGCAGTAGTTGATGTCAGTTTACTCTTTGAATCACTACGTCTAAATTTCTTGTTATTCTGATTATTCTAAGTAACTCAGTTACAATGGTGTCAGTAGATTTTGATTTTATCTGTACCCGCGTTCTCCACTACTGGTAAGAGTTTAGTCATAATGGATGGGAATACTCAACTGGTTTAAATTTTTTTCCATCCATTCAGATTTCAGACTTCATTCTGAGATTATTTAATTTAATTTTTTAAATTTTGTACTGTCTGTGATTTCTGTGGATATTTTAGATACTTCTTATTTAGATAATACATGTTAATATTGTTGCAGATGTTGCCAACTGCTGCTTATTCAGATAATCCATCAACAAGTTTTGCTGCAAAGTTTGTACATACATCTCTAAACAAAAATCGTTGCTCTATTAATCGTGTTTTAGTAAGTTGAAAGACTGTTGTGATTTACGTTTATCTTTTGAATTTTGAGATTGCAAAACCAGGCTAGTTTAATTAAGTTATTCTGTCTGCTATGATACTTCTATTGGTTGATGAGAGCAATTGTAATTTGTAGTGCTTCCACTGCAATTTCTTATTCGGAGCAATGGAAGTGCCACACTCAAATTATAACACTGTCAATGAAAGTGTAACAATATTCAGAACAACTAGAGCAACCACTAGAACAGTGTTATTGTGAATATTGCATGAGGGTTATTTATTTTGTTGAGATAATGTTTGTGGGTATCTTTGAAAACTTAAGTTGTTAGTTATGGATTTTGTAATTTTCGGTTTGAGTCAGTTGTTACATTGAATGAATTTATTCATTCCATTTTTCTTGGGCATCAGAGATGGGGCTTTCCTCTTAATTTTTTTCATGTCCTCATTCTAAAGTTTAGCATACAATCATTTTTGCCCTGTTTTGGAAGTGTTTTATTAGTTGAAAAATTGGTTTGATGTTATCTGTTTGCCTTTTCCTGAGTTGAAGAGTCTCTCTTTGTAGTGTTGCCTATAATTTATATAAAGGTTCATTTGGAATCCAATATAAGAGAGACTTGGCAGCCTCCACTTTTTGTTGGTTGCATTAAGTTATTTGCTAAGCTAATACATGGTGGTTGTGATTGAATACTTTTGAGGCTTTATTTTTCTGAGGTACACAATTGGGGAAGGGCACCAATGAACTTTTTCATTAGTAGTTCGTGTATTAGCCTTGATGTTCTGTGGTTCTCATTGTTGCTCTTCCTGAAAATCAAACTATTATATTGGGTGCAACAGTCTTTTCTCACAAAATTAATGCATGGAGTGGATCAGATAATACTTGATTTATAGTATGCATTTATGATGGCTAAGTTCACCTGTGTCCTGGTGTTTGTGTCTGGTATGTTGCGTTAAAATTATATATACACATCACAGATGGGTTGGCTATTGTCAATCCTTGTTCCCATCTACTTAGGTCAATCTAAATATGGAGGCCAAGCAGTAAATACACAGAGTTGGTTGATACTTTAAAACTAGTATCCATTAAATAGGCTCTATTCCTTAGTTAATGTGTCTCATCAGTCTCTCTCTTTTTATTTTTTATTTTATTTTATTTTATTTACTTCTTTCAAACTTCAAGTTACATAATGGGTATACTTGTATCTTTTCACTTAGACTGTCATCTGATAAGTGTGGAGGCAGAAGTTCCTGCAAATCTATTGCAGAAACTCCATACAGCAGTTTGACACTTTGGAATCTTCCTTCAAATATTTTATTTTCGTGGTGGAGAAGATCTTATCAAAACAGAAAGTTGCAAATTTAGGCCCTTCGGTAGTATGAGCTCCAAGTTGGCATGTGATGATGGACCACATTGGAATGAGAAAATGCAATGAGGGTGAAATTTGTGAAATATATAATATGAGGACAAAATGAATGTATTTGAAAACTTAAGGGATGTTAGGAAATTTTATTATATCTATTTTTTACTTAGTTTTCCATGAACACTGTTCAACTTGCAATTGGTGATGCAAATGGATGTAGAAGAATTTGAATAGTGCTTGAGAAGCAGTAGGGGGTCCAAGATGGACTGGAGAACATTTTAACAAGCTCCTTTTCCACTGATGTGAAGCAATAACGAGAAAGCTTTCAAATCTAAGGAAAATCTTTTGTGCAGACATGGATTTTTATTTTTGTACGTCAGATAGGTTTTGTGACTTTCATATGTTGAATTGAAAATTATTCTGTAGAGAACATTAATTAATGTTTAGTGAATTGCAAATAACCACCATGAACGATAGTCCAGTTGCAAAATACTCACTAAAATTCTAATTGCAGCACTTTCCATCCTCAAAGTACTAAATTTTTTGAAATGTATGACCATGTTCGATCCCGACCTTGAAAATTAGATTATGGAGTTAATTTTACCGTCTATTCCATTTTGAAATTCTCTATTTACTTTAAGGTATATTTAGGAGCCTCAATTATCTCTATTGCCAGATGTATCCAGAATTTAACACTAAATTTATGTATCATTTAATGTGGGTTGGCTTGGATTACTTAATGTTGCGCCTAGGAGGGCAGCACGGTTTGGGATGCAGAGGATGTTATCGTCCAATTTCCTAACCTAATGAGGCACCGGGTTTGGACCACAGGGAACCATAGCATGGGGGGATGTCTAATCCTTTTGTGGCTGGGTGAGGTTCTATCTTTTCCTTTTTCGACTTCCCAACGATATGTGTAACAAATTTCGTATATTTGGGCTGCCGAGAATCTAGCAAAGAAGCCACCCTTCTTCCTTTGTACATCTTTCTTCTTTTTCCCATGCTATCCCTTGGTCAGCTCAACCATTAAAAGCAAAGGCTTCCTTGACTTCTCGGTTTGGAGGGAATTTGTTTGACACTAGGCCAATGGTCCTACAACTGAAAGAACATAGACTACCTAGTACTTGAAGCTGTGAGCCGTCTGATAGTTACTTTGGAAGATAAGTTCTTAGAAAGAAAGCTCGCGTAGAAGTTTTCTATCACGGGCTTCCTTTCCTCCCTATGTGCTATGCTCCTAGGCGTAGGCCTACCGTGCTTCGCGTGTGCGGCGTTTTCGCCAGACGGTCTTTGCAAGTAGTGCCATCCTCCCCGCTGGCTGTATGAGTGGGTTATCCCTCACTGCTGCGTTCTGTTAGGCTATGGATTAAGGAACAAATATAGTTGAATGGAAGAGCAGGTGGGTTACTGGTTAGCATTTCTAGAACAAAAAAAAAAGAAAGTAGGGTTGGTTTTCGATGAGGAAGAGTGGGATGTGGCATTACTAGTACCAATTGGAACGGAATGGTATGATTGATAATACAACATTCCCCTTTGTTCTTCTGGTCCGTAGAAAAAGCTAGAATGTAGAGTGGAAGGAAGGAAAGTTACTTCGTTTAGGTGCATAGCAAGGTAGCCCAATAGAGCTGGTAAACTAAGCTAATAGCAGGCATTCTGAAAGCATAATTGAAAGCCTTCTCCAAGGGTGGCTGGGTGCTTTGTATTGCAGACTTCAAGTATTTCTTTATATAGTGTGTTCAGTCTAGCTAATTGAAAGGGCCTATGAATGACTTCCAAGCAAGTGGACTCTAATGTAGTATTGCTGCACTGGTTGGATAATGAGTAGGTGTTGTCATGGATGATCTTTTAGCTAAGTTTGAAC
Organism: Gynochthodes officinalis; assembly: GCA_020080225.1. Lineage (NCBI taxonomy): Eukaryota > Viridiplantae > Streptophyta > Magnoliopsida > Gentianales > Rubiaceae > Gynochthodes > Gynochthodes officinalis. Next base: position 14,149,426 of record CM034622.1, read on the forward strand.
TCAGGGCAAATTGGGGGAGGAAAATCCAGCAGAGGACAGGAGAGCTGGAGCTCTAGCAGGGAAGAGAGTGAATAATGGTTGCATGACTTTGGGGAGCATTAGGAAGGATGCAAAGATGGTTGTTGACGACATTGGGAAAGATGAGGGCAGGGAAGGTTCCTATGTGGATTGAGAGCGGGTTATGGCTGTGGCTGAGTGTGAGTTGGCAGGTTTTGTGAATTTTTCTGCTTAGTAATTTGTTTCCTGGGATATATTTCTGGGAATTAATTTAAATTGGTGTTTGGCAGCCAAAAATTTTTATTTCTGAGAAGTTCTTGCTAGGTCTCTAATGTAGTATTGCCGCACTGGCATAGAGCTCCAACAAATTATCAGGTCACTGTCTACTGCCTTTGTTTTGGTGTCCTTCCCTATTTTGAGATGGCTCTGAAACACCCAGATACAGGTTTGTTTGCAGCCTTAACAGAGGGCATGTCATCTCCAAGAAGGAATTGGCAGAATGTCTTTTGATAGAAAATTGAAAACCAGCAAAAGGGTGCATTTGATGGGAAATTTCATCAGGGAGTTTTGATTTATTATTGTTATTATTACATATGTATATTTTTCATTTTGAACTTTTATTTTACCTTTTTGTTTGTTAGTAGAAAAAAGAATATTTTCTATTCCCTACCCTGCTATAAACTTCTTACAATCATAAGCCTTGTATAGGCTTAAGGTGATTACAATAAGGTACATATTGTACTGCAAGTAATTAGTAGTACCTAAAATAAAGCTTCTAACAGAGTAATACTTCTAACATAATTCATTGGCCAGTGTTTACTCCATTGATCCTGGTGAATATTGCTGTCATTTTAAATGTATGAAAATTATGGTGGATGGAATTGAAGCATTTGTTTTGAGAGTATATGTCTATCGGGTCTGCGCCAAAATTGAGTGGAGATATTGGTTTAATGGGAATGCGGTTCAAGAACACAAATTTGAGGAGTTTTCCTGTCTGGTTTCAATGGGGGGAAGACAAATATTTTGGGATTGTATTCTTGTGAACTTTTGTTAATTATACGAATCTTACTGATATTTGATATGCAATAATTTATTTTAAATAAATGAAGAAGAGAAAGAAAAAAATCTTGGGGGGATGAAAAAGTTGAAATGGCAGTTACAGGCTGGTCTGATGGAGAGAGAGCCCACATGAGGGTGTTTTATAGAATTTGTGACAATGAGGCTACTCATGTTATTATGATGTGGGTTTTAAAGTCTTGTTGGGTGTGGCAATACATTACTAAAAATGAGTGTTTTGATGATGGAAAGTGCTGCATTTAGACTTTTAGGGATATTTTCAACTGGGTTATAGTTCAGGGGTTTGTTTGGGATTCTCTTTAATCTTCTACTATTTTTGTATATTGTTCATTTATTTTTATCTTTCTGGGGATAGATAACTTCTTGTTATTTGCTTGTATTTGGCATATTCTCTGTGGAGAAGGTTTTGCCCTCCTGGCCTTCTCATATTTTCCTCCCTTTACTGATTACTTCTCTTTCACTTTAATCTAAATTGTTTTGTCTCTTGTCCTTGTTTAAAGTGGACACCCAGTGGAAGACGCCTCATTACTGGATCTCAAAGCGCGAATTCACCCTCTGGAATGGGCAGTCATTTAATTTTGAAATGATATTGCAGGTATCTGTTTTAATTCTCAGATCATGATGATTTCAATAAAAAGCTCTTTGTTGTTAAGAGGATCTTTCTTTTCTTGTAGGCCCATGACCAAGCAGTTAGGTCTATGGTATGGAGTTACAATGATAACTGGATGGTTACAGGGATGATGGAGGTGCAATCAAGTGAGATGTTTTGGGACATTTTTGTATCATATGCTTATGCTGGTTACAATTCAAGTTTTCTAAGATCCCCTGTGCACTTAATGATAGGTATTGGCAAAACAACATGAACAATGTCAAAGCCAATAAATCTGCACATAAAGAATCAGTTCGTGATTTAAGGTATCTAGCATGTTGCGCTTGTTTGTACTGTTTTATGTAACTGACACAGAGATGTGTTCTATTGTTGAAATCTCTCATTCTTTGGCATTGAAATTTCTTGAACAGCTTCTGCAGGACTGATTTGAAGTTCTGCTCTTGTTCTGATGACACTACCGTTAAGGTGTGGGACTTTGCTCGGTGTCAAGAAGAGCGTTCTTTAACTGGTAATGTCCATCAAATTGTTAGCCGGTCTTAGTATGAGTTTATTGTGCAAACTTCATGTGGATTTGTGATGCCTTGACTGTTTTCCCTCTTTCCCACTTCCACTTTGCTTTTCTCCTTACACGTGATTTCTTAATGCTTCGGTTTTATTTCCTGTAACTGAATGAAATTCTCTGATTCAATGATCATTTAAGGGCTCTACAACTTAACCCCAACGAGCAATTTGTGTATTAGCATCCTTTTTTAACTCTTATTTGACAGTTGATGCACTTGCAGTTGTAGAAAGTGGACCATAGGTAATGACCCCCTACAAAACTTGGTTTGTAACAAAAGCAAATATGTCGAACTTTTGATAAGGTTAATAAATTTAATGTGGATCCTTATGTTCTATTTTGTCAATCCGTTTAAGCAGGACGTGATATTTTTTAACCCAAACTTGTTATTTAGTACCATTGCTGTTGATTTCTATGCATAAAGTTCCTGTTACATTTCCATGAAGCACATTGTTTCATGTGGTAACCTAAGAATCTTCATTTTTTACATCGGTTAAACTCAGGCAGGCCATGGTTGGGATGTGAAAAGTGTTGACTGGCATCCTACGAAGTCTTTATTAGTTTCAGGTTTGAAAATAATTTATTTTTATGTGTTTGTAATTATTTAGGTCGTAAGAGAGAACTAGCCTTTAACTTTTTTGCGTTGTGCTTATTTTAGGTGGAAAAGACTATCTAGTTAAACTTTGGGATGCGAAGTCTGAAAGGGAGCTTTGTTCATTGTCAGTAAATGGTTCATATTTTCATTACCTTAATCCTTATATGTGTTACTTAAGTTTACTGGATGACGATATCCTGTCTGGGTTTTGCAGTCATGGACATAAGAATACTGTGCTTTGTGTCAAGTGGAATAAAATGGTAACTGGGTCCTTACAGCCTCAAAAGATCAAATTATCAAGGTTACCTTGTAAACTAACTGCTAATTCTGTTGTATACTCTGGCAGACCTGTTTAATATATATTTTCTCTCTGTCTGGTTGTTTCTTATATTTTGTCAGTTTAATTTGTACAGCTTTATGACATAAGGGCTATGAAGGAGCTTGAATCCTTCCGTGGGCATCGGAAGGATGTCACTGGTATGCTGGTGCCTTGACCATTTCTTATGTGTTTCAGTCAAAATGAAGAGTCTCTAAATGGAAATGTGATTGATTTTATTGATATCTGCTTATAAATCAATATCAATTTTATGCATAGTCATGGGTGTGCAAATGTTATTTTTGAGTTAAATTGGAAAACAGAAGGAAAAAAAATTGAAGTTAAATTAAGAATTAAAGCTTTTAATATGGAAATTTTTTTTTGTGGCTATGAATGAACTAGGTTGCCTAATAGATTGTTCTGTATTTGTCCTTCTGCTGATGCATGTATATTGTCTGTTACATTCGTTATTATCCATGTACAAATAGCCAGCCAGTGCATAAGTAGGTACAAAAAGCATGCATGTATCAAAAAACGTATGAATATTGGCTCTTTCCAAATCCAATGACTGAATTGTTGAGATTGACTTTCTTGACCCTTACTGAGGGAGGTTGTATTCAACTTAGCTTCTTGTAGTGAATTTTATGATTATCAGATGGTGAGTTTTGGAGAGTAAAGAAGAAAAAATAAAAATTTTTAGCATGGGAGGTTTACGTAGGGAGAAGTTGAGATAAATTCAAGTTTTTCGTTATCATTCTGACAAGCAGAAATACTTTAAGGTCCGTTCTGATGGAATGGGTCATAGAGAGTTCCAGCTATGGTTTGTGAAGGATATTCAGCATTTTCCCATCTAAAAGTTCCCTTGTGGCTGATTTCATTTATGGATTATTAATTTGTCTTTTGAATAATCTATGTTGTGTTTTTACTCATCCTAAATTAGCTTTCAGATTTTATTTTTGTGTTATTTGTGCCTGTGTGCTCCAGAATTTGCTTGTACATATTCATTGTACTAATTGTCCTCTGACCTTGGTGATAGCATTGGCTTGGCATCCTTTTCATGAAGAGTATGTTGTTAGCGGAGTTTTGATGGATCAATTTTTCATTGGCTTGTTGGGTATGTCTGCCCTTTCTGGCCAATTATGAGTTATTCTCTATGAATTAGGATTAACATTGTAATGCTATTTAGTTCATACTCTTAATATTTTGATGCATTAAGTATGTAACTTTAATTGGGTGGTTATATTCTTTTACATTTTCTCCATGTGTTATGTGCTGTCTTTCTGTGCAGGAAGTTGAATAATTGATTAAATGGTAACTTTAAGAATTAAATATGACAACATCCTTCTATCTGCAAATTAAAGTTGTCTTCAGATGCAAACTAGAACTGGGCCTTGAACTTGAAATCTATTACCATTTAGACTCTCATTATGTCCTCTTTACCACTACATCAGAGCCTTATTTGCAATTTATCCTCCTACCTTATTAGAAATGCTTAATTCAGCAGATCATGTAACACTTCCTTTATCATTTCTGAAGCTGAAATTAAAAGTTTTTCTGTTTTTTCTCCGTGTCTCCAAAACTTGCTTTTTAAAATGGAATTGAATTGTCTTGGATTTAATCCTTGGTCTGCTACTGCAGTATGCTTGCAGCTTAAACAGTCATATTGAGAAGTTTCTTTTTTCTATGTTACCTGAACCCTCCTCCTAGACCCACTCTATCTGCATTGTCACGATTTGATACAGGTATAGGTGCAAGATGCAGTTTTGACTGGTCACAGAATTTGAACCCTTGACTTTTGTTTGCTCTGCCCTGATAAAAACATTAGCCACTATCTTGTCACCTCAAAGAGGAGATGAAAGAGGAGTAGAAAAGGGGAGAGGAAGGTTAAACAGTGGGACAAATTAGTTCTTTGCTGGTGCCAGTGCAGGTCTAGGATTTCTGCAATAGGGAAGAGAGAGAAGGGGAAGGAGAGAGTAGAAGAGGTCCAGACATTGGGCTTTTATAGAGGAAGATAGTTCAGAGAGGGAGATATGGAGAAATGGGTAGAAAGCATGAAAGAGAGAATCAGGCTTGCCGGGTTTGCTGAAGTTTCAAAATTTCCAACGGCCATGGTATAATTGTAAAATTCTGATTTGCCTCAGGATTTCGTACTTTGTCACAGATTGCCCTATAAATTTAATTAGTTCCAAAACCCCCCCACTCCCCCACGTTTTTTCTTTTCCCCTTCTCCTAATAGCAGTACCCATTAATTTCTTCTACCATATATTCACCACCATGAATAAGATTTTTGTACATGTGTACTTAGTGCTTGTTGTAAATTGTTTCTCTGTCATAAAAAATTTCATCAAAGACATTATACCAATAGGAAAGCATTCAAAATGAACTCTTTTAATCATATTTGCCCTTTGGCCTTGCCTCTGTATCCTTAATTTATGGACTTGACAAGTCTGATGCCTAGATCTTCACCTATACCAGACACCCTTCCCAAGTGTAGGTAACAAAGTATTCCTTGTTAGCTGACTCTGTAAACTAAGAACCTAAAATCCAACTATTTTCAGTTAACCTGTGTATGAGCCATAAGCTTTGAATTCCTTGAGTGAATGTTTGCAATGGCTCCAAACAATGTTGCAAATTGTTGGCTACTTCATCAATCAGCAGCAGACATATGAATGCCTTTTTTGCATTACTAAATGTAATGTGCAAGGCTGTTAAGTATTGGATTGACAATATTTATACACATATTTGCATTAGTTTTCTGGAAGTTTGATAATCTTTGCAGATGTGTCATCTTGAAGGGGAGAGAGGAAGGACAATAAGCTGGGCCGTTAAATTACATGTAAACATAAATTCTCTACCGAATTAAATACCCCAACTGAGAGCAATAGTCATCCAACCATTGAAGTATAAATGTGAAATGTTTTTGACTAGAAATGTCATGTCTGAGAGTAATTCCCCAACTTAGAGCAATTATCATTCAACTAAGAGCTGTTGTCACGTGACCTGAGGTCATGGGTTTGAGTTGTGGAAACAGCCTTTTATAGAAATATGAGGAAAGGCTATGTATATCAGGCCATAATGGCCGACCTGTCCTCAGACCTCGCACACGCGGCAGCTTCTATGTACTGGACTGTCTTTTTTTTGTTTTTTTAAATGTCATGTCCACTTTTGTCTGAACAATTTGTCCAAACATTAACTCTCTCATACATAAAATTGAGCTTATAGATATCTATATATATGGAGAATACATATCTGTATCTATGGCTGAAACTCCATCTGCTGCTATTCCGGAAGATGTTTCCTGGGAACTGCTTGCACTAATTGATATATACCAGTAATACATATGAGTCAGGAATTCAACTAATAATGAATTTAGACGGCAAATTCACTCCTTTTATTTATGTTTTTTTTTTTTAGCATTAGCTGAAATTCCTATTTTCTGGATAATCCTTGTATGCACACACTTAGCACACCACATAAGAGATAAAGAAAGTGAAATAGCTGAAGTGATTTGTGAGATTTTGTATTGCTTGTTCTTATTTTCCATTTATTTTGTTATGTTTCTTCGAACAATTAGTTTCTGTTTTGATTGTTATGGCTGTTTCTCATTGATCTCCTGTTGTTCTAGACCTTATTCTCTTCCTGACATCACAACAATTTATTGGACAGGCAGGAAACTCCACAGGTTGAAATCCCTAATGCCCATGATAACAGTGTTTGGGACCTTGCTTGGCATCCTATTGATATATTCTATGCAGGTAAGACTGCTGTAAGACTTGCTTGACAATTAGGACATGTTATATCTGCTTATTGTTGTGTATTTGTGAAGTCCTTAGATTTTTACCTTATCAGTCATAATTTCATCTTTGGACTGAAAACAAGCCATTGGTGGTATCCTCAGATAGAGTGTAGTTACTAAAAAAGTGCTTTTGGTAATTGGTACAATTTTGTTTAACATTGCATTAGATCCATATTTTTGACTTTTATGGGGAGTATACCCAATAACTTCAACAAGACCCTATACCCAAAGCTAGCATCATATAACATAATTGAGATGTTGTGGTATAGGTGAAATCTCTCTTAATGTCTTCCTTTGCAGGAGCTATGGTAGCTCTTGATATTCCTACCAAGGAAATTAAATTCATTATTTAAGGTATAACTATTGAGTTAGGTTGACAGCTAGTGTAAAATTGTCACATTTCATGATATGTAGAAAGAAAATTGAGAAAAGAGACTAGTGTATTTGAAAATTAATTTGGTTTAATGCTAGAGATGTCTATAATGGAAGCTATATATGTAATACAAAGGTAGATGAGTATTAAAGGGAAAGAAAGCAAGATTTACACATGATATTTATTGATCTTGAAACAAAATATGATAGAGTTAATTAGGATATAATATGATAGATATTAGAAAAGAGAGAAGGTATGATGCAACACAAGTGTGGGTTCAAGTTGAACGAATCTTATTAATTTTTTTAGGCTTTATGAAAGTAGAAAACTATGGATTCTCCCTTTGAAAAAAGATTTGAAAAATGAGATCAATAATGAATTTGTAAGAAACGAGATTAATCTCTAGAAATCACTCCCGAACCCTTTAGTGTTACCACGAGACCTTTAGACATCATACCTAAGGCAAAGTGGTGTCACACGACCTATGAAGAAGACAAATTGTTTGCAGAAATTTTATTGAATTCAAACTATCTCTTTCTCCTCTTAAAGAGGTACGCTATTTATAGACTACAAAACTAAAAACAATTTAGACTAGGATTTCTAATTTATGGTAAGATTGAGCTTAAATCCCATTCTCAGAGGATTTAGCTTCTTAGTCATAGTTATTAAAGGCTCAAGGCGCACTTAGGCGCATAGGGGTCTTGGAGCCTAGGCGCAAGGCGCAAGGCGCAGGCGCGCGCCTGAGCGACATGAGGCGCACATTGAAAAAAAAAATTAAAATAATATTTTAGGTATTCATACTTATACTTCCTAAAATAAACTACTTAGGAAAAGGAGAAGCAAAAACAGAGAAAAAAAACAAAAGAAAAACAGTAGGACTGGACTGGTTTGTAGAGAAGAAACAGCGGGGAAGGAAGAAAATAGGAGAAGAAAGAGCGGGTGCAGAAATAGCTTATGCTCATCTGTCGGCGCCTTCTTCTTTCCTTTTTTTTGTCCAGAACCCTAGCTTATGCTTATCTGTCGGTGCCTTCTTCTTTCCTTTTTTTTTTGTCCAGAACCCTAGCTTATGCTTATCTGTTAGCTTATGCTTATCTGTTAGCTTATGCTTATCTGTCGGCGCCTTCTTCTTTCCTTTTTTTTTTGTCCAGAACCCTAGCTTATGCTTATCTGCTACGCTTCTGCTTTCCTTTCTTTTTGTCCAGAACCCTAGCTTATGCTTATCTGTCGCCTTCTTCTTTCCTTTTTTTTTGTCCGTAACCCTAATGGATACTAATGTTCAAGGCGCCCAGCGCGCTACCGAGCTCGAGACAAGGCGAGCGCTTTCCGAGAGGCGCGCTTATCTGACATCGCCCGCTTTGGCTCGCAAGGCGCTGAGCTCGCGCCATGAGAGGCGCCTCGAGGCGCGCTCGCAAGCGCGCCTTTGATAACTATGTTCTTAATTAGACTTTAAGAAATCCTTTACCTAACTAGAATCAACTTTCAAAGCTAAAACTTAACAAAGAAAGACTGAAATACTAAAAGATTGAATTCAGGAAATTCCTGCAAGGCAGCTAATTTACTGAAATACCCTTTGACTACTAAAATTCAGAGATACCCTTGACCACCAAAATTTAGAAATAAAATACTGATGAATAAGGATAACTCAATCATACCACATGTTAGTTTCCTTCATGAGTCCTAATGGAGTTTGAGACAATTAGGGAAATCATTGAATTTTGATTTCCTTGACCTTATTATTTGCATTAGAGTAAGAATAGCTTATATAGAAGTTACAAAAAATATGTACAAATATGTAACTTGTGGAAGGTTGCTAGTATGGATATTGGTTGAATTCTTGAATACTATAGGTTTGCATTGGAAATCTTCTTTGAGCCATACCTTTTTGTCTTGTATGTTGCATAAAGGTTTTTTTAATTATTAATTTCTTAATTAATATTTCCGATTCACCAGATCTCGCGTCTTTGATTTGAAAGGGATCAATTCATTCACTATGTCCTTTCTTAGAGAACAATTTTTCACATTTTAATTCTGTGTTGCATATACTAATACCCCGCGCCATCCATCTGGAAATTCTGGTTCAAACCCTTCATTATTGGGTAAAAGATGCGTCCGCTTTAGTAATTAGTAATAGACGAGTTTACTATTTGCAAAAAAAAAGAGAAAAAATTGTAAACGAAATTATTTGAAGATGATATAGCTTTGATTGATGAGACGAGAGGAGTGAATGCCAAGTTAGAAGTTTGGAAGGAGATGTTAGAATCGAAGGTTTTAAAATAAGTAGAGGTTAAACTAAATATATGGATTGTTGTTTTAATAATCATTGGAGAAGCTATAGGAAGTGTGAAAATTGGCGGACATGAATTAGATGTATCTAAAAGTTATAACTGTTTAGATCTATTCTTTAAAAAATAGGAGAATTTGATAAAAATGTTATAATGAGAATTTAGGCAGGTTGAAACAAATAGAGAAGTATGTCATCTATACTTTGTGATCTTAAATTACTGTTGAAATTGAAAGCAAATTTTATGAATAGCTATAAGACTAGTGATGTTTTTTGGATTATAACATTGACAATTAATTATGAACATGAATGAAAACGAGGGTAGTGGAAATAAGAATATTGAGATGGATGTGTGAATATGCTAAACTAGATAAAATAAGTGAAGAATGTATTAGAAAGAAAGTGAGATAATCTTGATAGATGAGAAAATGAGAGAACACGCTTAAAGTGGTTGGATGTATGTAGGAGACCTTTAAATTCACTATTTTGGTACGTAGAGAATAAAAAGTTTTTAACTCAATTTAAAAGGAGAAGGGAAAGACCTAAAAGACTTGGAAAGAAACTATTAAAAAAACATGATATATCTAAATTTAAATGAAAATATTCATTTTTTTATAACATGATAGTGAGATATGATCTTTAGAGCCGAATTCTACTGTGGTATAGAGGTTTAGTTGTTGTATGTCAAGTATATCCATGAAAAGAGGAAGAAGCCTAGTTATAAGAAAAATATCCACAGCTATCATGGTACACCAATGAGTGCAATACTCAAACTCCTTACTAATTATTAAATATTGCTACTAATATTGAATATGTTTTATCTCAAAAATTAAAAGCAAGCCTAGAAATAATTGAATGACAGGATTGAGAATTGTTATTCTTTTGGCACAAGGAAGGGTTTAAACATAATATGTTTTCTTTCATTTATCTGTTTTGTATGACTAATTACTTTTGTCAAATATTTAATCCAATTGAATTGAAATGAAACCATTCATACTTGTTAGAAGTGTATATATATATTTATAGGGTTATGCTTACAAAGTAGGACAATAACACTGGTACCCCTTTTGATGAAGAGGATAACCAAGAAAAATACATTTATAAGAACATGTTCTTAACTGATCTGACCCAGGCAACAATTGATGAACAAAACATACACAACCAAAAATGTGAGGTGTGTTAAAGAATATAGGGTATCACAGGGGAATAAAATACGAAGAATTTGAGAATGCAATACAAATGAGGGCATACGATTAAATCAAATAACAAGCAGTAAGGACAGCATCAGCCCAAAAATAAAGGAACATGCATATGAATCAATAAGTTCCTAGCTGTCTCAATCAAATGTTGATTCTTCTGTTTTGCTATTCTGTTTTGTTGAGGAGTATGAGAACAAAAAGACTAATGGATGATATGCTGAGATGCCATAAAAGAGGAAAAAGAAGAAAAATACTCTTTTGTGTTGTCGATGCATAATACGCAAAAAGGAACCCCAAATTGGGTACAAATTTTGGTAGAAAAAATAGTGAAGATAAAAAATAATTCTGAATGATCTTTCATTGAAAACAGGCAAAAGTCATATGAGAATAATCATCAATAAAAGATACAAAGAAATAATGAGCATTGATATGGTCTAACTAGGACACCAAATATCTAATTGAATTGAAGCAAAGGGGCAGGAGCTCGCTCATTGACTTGACTAGGAATGGAGTAAGGACTATGCTTTCCAAATTGACATGACTCATGCATAAGTTTTGACACACAACTAAGACTAGGGATTATGATTTTTAAATTAGAGAATGAGGGAAGACCAAGACGATAGTGGATTTGTTTAGTAGTGCAGCAGAGGTAATGCAGGCTGTGAGAGAGGATGCGCCAAAATGGTAAAGTTCTTACAATTCACGTCCTGTAACAATCACCTTATCTGTCTTCAATCCTGTAGAGTTGCAAACATAGTATCAATGTGGAAAAGCATTAAAAAGTTTAGTAAGTTTGCTAATAGAAAGGAATTGAAAGGAAATCTAGGAGATATAAGGCAAAATATAAAGTGAAGAAATGGGGATATGGAACCAATGCTACTCATTGATGCTAATGAATCATTATCAAGAGTTACATGTCACGCTATTTGAAGAGCATCGAGGAAATAAAGAAGAGTTACCACTCATGATGGCGCTAGAATCAATGATCCACTAGTTGGAGAAAGGAATGTCACTAACAGAAGCTATAGAGCAGCTAGCTAGCCAAATAAGGTGGTGGAAGTTGCAACTGGTTCAGAGGCATGTGCATTACTTGGAATTGAAGAAACATGGAGCACTCATCCCCAGAAATAGTCACACCGGTACTCAGTGGTAGTGATGAGGCAGAGGAATGAGGGAAGCTAACAGACGAAGACTCGCTAGCTACGTTAGAGCTCAAAGTGGACATCCATGAAGTGCAAAGCAAGTCTCATGTAGATGTCCCAACTTATCACAAAATGAAGAGCATGGATGGTGGTTACTATTACCATGACCTCGACTACAAGAACCTTGATCACTAGTGTCATTGTGGCTAGTGTCATGAGAAATGAGAGAAGACTGGAAAGCTAAGATGAGGCTAGATGTGGAGGAGGGATGGTGACAGGCTGGTGGGAGATGAGGGCATCTTGATGAGATTTGGGTGTAGAAATTGTTTGTTTGTGGAGCACCGCCTAACTTGACCAAATACCTCAGATAATGATGGAAGAGAAGACCCTTCAAGTATTTGTGCTCAAACAATACTATGGGCTGGTGGTACAACACAGAGTATGTATCATAATAATTTACTCACGCTTGTATGTAACACCTTAATATCAATAGAGGGAGGAAAATCTGGTTGAAATTAGCAAGCAGAACACATGCCCGAGCAAAGGTACTTGGGATACCGGAATTGTCTAGCTGAAGATTACTGTTGTGAGCTACAATATGATAAATACACTGATATCACTAATGAACGGGACCAAAATTGATGGCGCGACTGTCAAATATAGAAGAAAGGAATGAAGCCAGGAACAGTAGGTTGCCATAGAGGGCCAAGTAGTTGGGCATCCATTTGGCCGCAGCAATGAAATTCAGAAGGGGACAAACCAATAGCCGGGCAACAAACCCGAGTTTGAAATCACATATTCACTGCGATAGTCCAACTAGCATAATTTTTGTTAGTTAATTTCTCAGTGTGATGATTGAGTACCTGAGAAAGAGTGAAATGGAAACAAGAAGATTTGTTGTCCAAGTATTATTGAACTCACATCACCTTGTGGGGTTGACGTACAGCCATTTTGATAAGAAATAATAAAAGGTGAAGAAATCTACATGCAAGGCAAATAAAACAGTACCAAATTGCACCCATCAACAATTATAAAAATAAGATGACCCATCATGTAAATAATGCAATAGAGACTATGCAGCAAAGGGAAAAGAGAACCAACAGAACAGTAGAAAAAGTACAGCACGTGCTGGCAGTGGTGGTGCAAGGGATGGCAGCACATGGCTGACTGGAGGAGGAAGATGGCTTGCTGCAGATAGCGGAGAAGACAGAGAGAGTTAATGGTGATTGCTAGAGAACAATAGTGTTAGTCAACCAGTGTAAATTTTTGCCGAAAGTCTTTGTTGGGAAGTGACAAGCACAACCATTGGTGGTGGCATGTGAAGAGGTGGGCTGGTGATTGCCAACCAGATGGGTGCTCGTGATGAGAGTGACGAAGACAATGGTGTTCTTACTTCTGATTAGAGCATATAAAATGAATAAATCTAAAAACCAAGGCTAGCCACAGAAGTATTACCCGCTACTGGAAAATAGATAAATGAGACAGTGGCTGGTCCTAGGATGATGACAGTACTTCTTATGGTTGGAACATAGAGAATGATGTGGTCTAAGGTTCTGGCAGTAGGTCTAGGGTTTTGGCAGCAGTGGCAGCGGGTATGAACAATGGACGGTGGTGAGTGCAGTAACAAAGAAGCCAACAATACTCTAGGGTTGGTACCATGTTTAAAAGGTAGTGCCAAATTAGTGCAAGTCACTTGTACATATATATATATTTACACCACACACACTTGACAAGTATAACTCTATACATTAATATATACACTTCTAACAACATTTTATGGTTTTCAAATATGGCTATAGTAAGATAGCCACATTATCCCAATTTCCATAAAAGGTTTCCAGGGAAAGCCCAATGGTCTTTTCCTAAATCTATGCATTATATCTAGCAATGCAGTACATGAGATTATCATCTCCATCTTATCTAGTTCTTGTAGAAAAAGGTATAAACAAGCAAAGTCAATAAATCTATTTAGCATGGCTGATGATTGGTGTATTAATGTTACTTTTAAAATGCAACTGATCTACAGTATTTAGCATGGCAGTTGATGCAGGAGCAACCAACCAGTGTAGAGATATTTGATAATTAGCAAGAGAGTCTCATGAGATCCATAGATTTGGAGTGATATGCATGATTGGGAACTTCTTTTTGAGTTTTACTCTTTCAGGTGCCATTTTGATGACACCATTTAGTGGGTCAAAGTTATAAGGGTGTCTTCACTGTGAAATTTTCATGAGTGGACAGACATCAAAACTAGCCCAAGAGTTTCACAATAAAAGTGGGAACACTATTGCAACCTAAAGAGTAGCCTCTTCACTTTGGCTGTATTTAATGAAAGCATATTAACTGGAGACAACCTGAGGAGGAAGATCTATGTTAATTGTTCCCTTCAATGGCTCATAAGTAAACATGGATGAACCAGTTGATATTAGCTGGGAAACTGCCAAACAGTTGTGGGTTTTATTTACTTATTTATTTTTTCTTCATATGCGAGATAGTGGATAATGGCTAAAAATGTAAGGCATGCCTAAATAGCTTGAGTCATTACTTTAGGATTAACAGAATGGATATTTGGGATAGCATTTCTGGATCTTTGGAGAGAAGGGAATGGCCGGGCTTTGAGGGAATTATAGAAGTTTACAGCAGTTAAAGACTTAAGCTCTGAAATACCTGATTTCTTCTTAAATTACTGCTATCTTTGTGACTGTTTATCATTCACTGTCTTTCTTGAAAAAGAAACCTAATTGTTTGACTTGATAGCTCTGTTATATTTCATGTGAACCACCTGTGCTTCAAACTACTCTATCTTAAATAATTAAAAATTAAAATGTGTAAGGGTCTTATGAAAGTATGGCTTATGCCAAGTCCTAAAGTGTTTCTTTCCTATTCATACTTCTGGTTTTATGAGTTTTGTTAGTTTCTGTTTCAAACTCTGAACTGCTCATCTAGGGCAGATCATTGTTTTCTTCTTTGCTGTGTTTTAGACCTGAAAATTTTCTCATTCTTACCAACCTTCTTTTAGTTGATCCCTTTAGCAGCTTAATTAATTTGACCTTTAATTCAATTGGTGGCATTTGTGATGCAGTGGTAGTAATGACCACTCAACAAAGTTCTGGTGCAGAAATAGGCCTGGTGATCAAGCACGTGAAAAATTTAATACAGGTTGGTTGAAATTGATATAACTGGCTCAAAGTTTTCTTTGTGCTTACGTTATTTTTATGGCAGTTCAGCCTGTTTAAACTTGCATTACTATAGTATTAAATTAGAGGTTTCTGTAGATGCAAGGAGAGTCATTCCTCAACTCCGGAGGCACTTCATCTACTTGTTTTATGTTCTACACCTGAATGGTGCGCTCATATGGGTCTATATAAAGCTCATAATATGGAGCATTTGATTCTTTAGCAGGTTTTGGTGAGCAGAACATTGGTTTTGGCAGTCGTGCCTAACACTTTCCCTGGACTTGAGGGCCCAACAACCCCTGGACCATTTGCTGCTGGATTGACACTAAATGAGGGTACTATACCAGGAATTGGAGTTGCTATGCCACTTTCGATTCCATCTCTTGAGTCACCTGCTCAAGGAGATCAGAAGCCACCTTTATCAGTCCCAATGCCTTTAGGTCCTCCACCCTTCCACCCGGCCACATCCTTCTCTCCTTTCTACTAATCAGCAGCAAGCTTATCAACAGAATTTCAGCAAGTACAGCAGCATCAACCAATGCCTCAGCAAATGTCATTGCCTATGCCATCACCAAACATGCCACAAGTACAGCCTTCAGCACACCAAGCTTTGCTGCCACATTCTCATTTACCTCGTCCTCCTTCTCTCTGTAGATACAGCCCCTTAATACATCTTCAAGCATTCCTTCTTCAATGCAAGGAACTCTACCTATTACTGTGCCTCTGGCAGGTCCAATGGTGTGAACCTTCTCTTCTCTTTTTTTTTTTTTTTTTTAAACCTTAGATCTCATTTTCCCTCCCAAGTCAATTGCTGTTCTTCTTGTTTACTGTTTCTATAAAAATGAAATGCTCATTAGCTTTTTGAGGAGCTTTTCATCTTTATATATTTATTTATCACTATTGTTAACCCTTTGAAGTGTGGCTTGAATATTTTATTTGGGAAAATTTCTTTAGGAGATGATGGCAGTAATCTTGAAATTACATAATCAATTTTGTTTGAAGGGTGAAATATCATTTCGCTGCTCATCAGTTTTATTGAATTTGCTAGTAGATTACAGCAACAACTAAACCTTTATCCCGCTATGTGATGTGTTGACCATATAGATCATATTCACTATCATATTCTATAAAGATATATTTTATTTAAGTTTAATATATCATGTCTTTTTAATACTTTCCTTCCTAGGCTTTTAGATGTTCTCCTTCCCTAAAAACACTTAGAAACAAACTATTAAAAATGACATGATATATTTAAACTTAAATAAAATGTGTTTTGATAAGCATGATGGCGTAAATATGATTCATATAGCTGACCACACCTAATTTGCAAGAAGGTTACTTAAGTAAAATTTTACTGAGGAAAAGGGAAAAGTTATAAGAGTTGAGATGGGAGGAATATAGTTTGAGGAGAAAAATTTGTCACTTTCTGATTGGGAAGTTTCTTTATTCAGGGATGCAAGGCAATATGAATCAGATGGTGCTCCAATGCCTCAAGGCTACTTTATGGGCATGAACACAGTGCCTTCAGGATCTGGGCCCCAGGAAATGTACAACCTGGTGGTATTCCAAATGGATTATTGAACATGCAAGGCCCTTCAAATGCGATCAGAAGCCAAATGTTTTCACCAGTAGGTGGCTTCAACAGGCCACAAACTGGGCAAATGCCAATGATGCCAGGGCTTAATCCTTCCAGGTAAGGACATTTGTTTTGTTATATTTACTTTTCTTGAATCTTGAACTACTTAATCTCACATGTGAAGCTGTCACATTTTACTTTATCTGAGAATGTCTTGCTTAATGCGCTATGATTGCCTCGCAACAGCCTAAGCTTAAACTCACTTTTCTTTTTCCTTCTTAATGATTTCCATCTTACTCTTGATTTTGTTTAAAGTTTGATAATTTATTTAGTAATATTCAAGTCTGCTGGTTGTCTCAAAACGTTGTCCATCAAGTGCTAAATAACTTTAGCCAACATATCACCAGCCAGTCTGAACTCTCTCTGGTGATCTGAGACGGCAAGCTGGTTGAAAATGGCAACTTAGTCCCTGGGCTTTTGAAGAATGTATGATATAAGCAATGTAGTGTTCATGAGTTCTGTGGATTGCTGATAGAGAGAGGGAGGGGATGGGGAGGGAAGATGCAAAGAAAGAGGGGAGATTGGCATTCTGAAGGACAGGAAGAGGTTAAAGTCAGTTGAATTGGGTCTCCTGGTTGGAGAAACTGAGGAGAACATGAGAATATGACCCTTTTTTTTTTTGTTATATACATACATACATACATGCCACCCCAACTAGTTTGGGATAAAGGTGATGATTATGATGATGATGATATACATACATACATGTATTTGAGTATGTGTGTATGTATAGATATGTTTCTTTATGGTCAAAGTTCATTATTTTTCCTTTTTCCAGTTGACCTCTCAACTTGTGAGTTATTTCATCTCTCAATAAATAACTTCTTGTTTTTCCGAAAGTGGAAATTAAATAAAAATATCATACCCTGAGTTTCTGAACCGATGTTGCATGGACTTTGCAAAATTGTGGACAGTATTCGTGTTGAGTCGACATGGATACTGGTATGGAATATGTGTCAGACAGAATTTGATGTGTTGACTTTTTCCATTGCTGGTTGTTCTCACTAAAGAAGAAGAGTAGAAGTAGTTGAATAAAAAGTGGAGTTAAGAGGAAGAAACTAGGATTTTTTTTTCTTGAAAGATGAAGAGAACTTGATTACGACGGTTTGTCTTAGGACAAAGTGGAGAAAAGCTATTAGCGTAGTAGAAGGGCAAAATTCCTATGCTCACGACTGGCCTTTCTAGTCCTAGGCCTTATTTATGTGTCTATTTCTTTTTCTAACTGTTTCTTCTCCTCCTTTGTTATAAAATGAAATCCTTCTTTTATAACTCCTCCTTTTATAACTATTTATATAAATATTTATTTATGTATCTATTTTATTTATTTATTTATTTTCTTTTTGGGTTCATTGATCGCCAACCCCAACTAGTTTGGGATAAAGGTGATGTTAATGTTGATGTGATGTTGATGAAGAGAACTTGAGAGGGAAAGGAAGATCAGAAGTTCTTTCTATAAGATTAGGAGCAGTTGAATTTATGGAGAAATTAAGAGGAGGAACTCCTACAGAGCTTTAGGTGATATGTTTAAAAACATCAAAGTTTTAATTTTTGATACTAACTTTGATGAGATCTAGGCTCTGAAATATACCATCACACCTATACACTACTAATTTAAACTGTGAATTATGCTACCGCACCCATACATGTGTTTGTGCTGTTGTTGCTTAAGGAATAGGTGCACCGACACCCATACTGCACTCCATACCTGACACATCCTTACCTGAGTCAATGTAACATAGGTCTGAGGGGAAAAAATGGACAAACTTTTGTGGACATTAAATAAAAATTACATCCCTGGAGTGTCTGAACTTCACTATAGGAAAAATGGAAAGTTTGTATAACTAGTAATCACTTTCTATCTAAATATATGTATATTATTCCCATACCCCGTGTTGGACTTTTTAGCTGTGTTTCTATAGCCTGAATTTATGAACTGGATGATTCTGACTTTTGATCTGTGCCCATCTGATTCCATGTAACACAGTTAATTAATAGGGGTAGGCTGGTTGTCTCAGTCTTGAGCAATGCTAGCATCTTTTGAATACCTTTGTCAACATTGTGTTTGAGCAGCCATGTCCACCCTTTCTTATACAGCTCTTACTGCCTACTTCACATTTAATCTCTGAATTTTATTAACTTGCAAATTCTACAGTTAGTATTGCTGCATCAAAAGGTAGAAGACTTAAATGGATTCATGTTCTAGTTCTTTTAGTTTATGCTTGGCTTGTGATGGTAGAGATGGTATTTGAGGGACATTGCCTGCGTTGTTTTCAACACAAAATACCTTGACAAGCCAATCACTGAGTTATTGTTCATGAAAACCTTGACAAGCCAATTACTTTAACTGTTATTTGTTCACAAAACCACCCTTGACAAGCATTGGTCACTGAACTGTTATTGGTACCATAGAGCTTGAAAAGCATGGACTAATCCTCTGCCATACACCTTGTTCTAGCTATCTCTGCAGCTTATTTTGGCTGTTCCTTTATTTTTTTCCTACTTCATGAAGCATTCTTAGCGTGGATTTTCTTAAGCTTGAATATCTTAGATATTGAAATTAGCAAAGAAATTTCATACACGGAACATATTTTCATGTATAAAAGCTACAGTTTAGATTTCTTTATTAGGTATGATGAGCTTTAGCTTGTTGATTAGTTCATAAAAACGACATTACCATTTTCTTTGTTTTCAATGCTGCAGCCTGGGAATGCGAATAATCCACCTATAGGAAGCTTGCCATCAAATTTTAGTCTCATGTCTGGGATGCCACCACCGCTGCCACCTGGCCCACCACCACATAATCAGACTCATTAATGAGCGATTTTTATATATCAGCGTTTCACGGCTGGAACTAGAATGGAAAGTGTTGTTTCTTTACAAAGCAAAAAGGCAAGCGTTGGACCAGGGAAACAGATATCTCTCAGCGTGTCTCATATCTTTGTGTCAGAAAACTATTGTATGATTTTCTGAAATTTTTGCTTCAAAATGATTTGATACTAATCTACCAATCTCCTTTTCCTTAATGTAGAAAGGTAGCAAATTTAGTTTAGGTTTTATGTAATGTAATGTAATTGATCAGTATTACATTGTAACTTCTATAGCCTGTGAAAAATTCTTTCCTGATGGAGCATGCTGGATTTTGTTTCCTGGTCTGATGTCCTGTTTTATAATTTTCATCACCATGAATAGAATGGCTATTAAAAACTGTGAGAAACATGTAAGTTATATTATCCATGCATTGAGCTCTTTCTACTGTAATTCCATGAACAAGCATTTTGAAATATTTTAAGTGAGCGAACAGATGTCATTTCTAGTTCGATTGATTTGTGAAGAAAATACATTGGCTCGACACCCTAGAGCCAACCCAAAAAAAGAAAAAAAGAAGAGAAAAATACTTGAGTTTGCTTTTCAGTGGCCTCTAGCGTTCACTTCCAGCATGACAAATTTATCTTGCATGATAAATTTATCTTTGATTGTATGTGGCTTTTTGCCATGGTACATGGTTCATGATAGGGAAAGATGGTGTGTTGATGGCCTTTTTAGGCCACAAAGGAATTTTTTGTTACTGTTTATCTGTGTTGGTATATGTTATACTTCTGTATCTGTTATATTATTTCTGATTAAAAAAAAGTTTAATTTTAAAAATTTTGTTTGCTTCAAAAAAGAATTTATACTTAGTGTAAAATTTTTATAATATCTTTATTAATAATGACAATATATAATACAAATTAAAAAGTAAGGATAAAATTATAAAAATATAAAGAATATAGTTAATGGTGCATTATGTGTTATGCTTACAACTTAAAAAAATAGTACTAAATTAAAACTGGATTTTTTTAGAAAAAAAGTATTTTTTAATAAATTGACATAAATTTTATAATTTATATTAATATTAAACCATAGGTATGTATTAATTTGTGTTAATATTTATACTATTAACATTTATTTTCAATACAATAAATTTTATTGTTAATGGTTCACATTCTTATCATTAAGTTATATTTATTTTAAATTTTTTATTATTGGAAAGTATGAAAAAATGCTTAAAATTTTATTAAAATATTGGGTTGATATAAAAATATAAAACTTAATAATAAAATTAACTAGGATAAAAGTGAATACCATAATATATATATTAGTGTGAATTATAATATTTATACCACTTTATTAAAATATGTAATAAAAAATGATACATAAAAGTGAAATAGAAGATTACAAGAAAAAGTGTGTGCAGATGAACTCTTTTTAATGATAAGTCATGTCACCTTGATTAATTTTCACTATTGTGGGTTAGAACTTAGTGAATAGTTAATGGCTCTGGATAATCTTGTCAATCAACAAGTGAGGTTGCATAGTGAAACAGTGATATTATAATGAAGTAGCTAATTGCCAACTTAAGCAATAAACTGATTTTGTGAAAATTTCTTGTTTCCTTTATAAATTTTTCTTTGTGTGTTCTATTTCTAATCTCAATTTTTTGTTCAAATTTTTGAATTTCATTTATTTAACATCCCTTGGGAGTCGTTGACATGAAAGATGGTTTTCTTCCCCAATTTGTTTTTTTACACACATACGAAAATCTAAAAAATCATATAGCAATTCATAAATTTTGTTTAAAAAAAAAAGTAATATTCAGCCATGCCATGACTTTGACCAGGTTATGGAAATTGCCATTATGTTGTCAGCCTAGCCAAGCTGTATGGGGGGAACAGGCTTCTTGAAAGGCTTATCAGATTCAGTTAGCATATAATGAACATGTTTCCCCTATCAATTTCTTATTCAAATTTTCTTCACAAGATTTGACTGATTGTCAACAAAGAAGTCTTTTCTCTAAGATTTCACTGGCCACTAAAGAACTATCGATTACAAATGCCTAGTAGTGCAAGAAAAAAGCTGGATGCTAAATTCCAAGATGTCTTGGAATTGCTCACAAATTCCAAACAAATGATAATAAATATGAAGAAAATAAACTTTTAAAAGAGAATAAATCATATATTTGGTCTCTTATAAATAAAATTTTAACTTTTTCAATCCCTACAAATTTAAATCTTTTTCATTCTTTACATTTGCAAATGTCGCTGGCCCCATCCGTTATTTCCAACGGAATTTATCAATAAGTTGCATGTGCATGTTGTGTGGCATTGTATACAAGGGTAAAATAGTCCTACAATATTTTATTACAAAATTTGCCCCAAAATCAGTATGCTAATCCCATCAAATCCCTAATTTGTATGAAATCCCTAATTCATCGCTAAGGCCTATGAGCACAAATTCGCCGTCGCCTACTATGATGCATATAATTTTTTCAAAGTGAACCCAACCAATTTGATTAATGGAGAGCATCAGGAGGCCATCACTATGGTCCCTTCCTTTAGTGAACCAAATAAGCACCTATCTTGGAGATGGATCATCTGATCTCTTGCTATTTTGGGAAGGTAGCAATAATGTGAACATCTTGGACATCATGAATCTTGACAAGATTTTATAGATGTGAAGAATATGGGGTAAATTTCTATTATTCTTGTTGCAACTTTGAGTTAATAGTGAAAACACATACTATTATGAAAGTGGTAATGTGATGAATTTGGGTTTAGGAAAGCATGGCTGTAGGTTTTTAGATGGTTTGACGGAAATGTGATCAATGTAAAAGGCTAATCAAATAATTAGTGAGATAACGAGTAGCACTAGAGTTAGATGTAGAAAGCGAGGAAAGACTGACAAGATAAATGGATAAAAATTGGATTGTCAATGGTTTTGATTATGGCATTCTACCATGTTGCCAAAATTGTATGGTGAAGATGCAACTATTTTGGTGACATGAGTACTTAAAGTCAAGTGTGAATTTTGGCTCTATAATCTTTTTGTTTCTAAAGGGTAAATCGCGAATTCTCATAGAATGATGTATTTGGATAATTGCTCTTGCATTTGGATTATTGTATGGGGTAATGTAATAGGTCAATACACATATATTTGTGTTCTACATGTGTGTATTTATGACATAAAATAGCAATGGAATTTGGAAACTATCATGGATCGTGTGTAATTAGTGTGCTATTAGTGTTGAATGCATTGTTGTGCGCACTACATCATTGCAGGGAAAAAAAGAGTAGCTCTATTGGTGCTTTGTTTTGGGCAAAGCAATTTATCGCTTGACATTTTGACATTTTCCACAAAGCCATATCAAATGATCATAAACAAACTATGCATACAATATAGCACCAAGCTTTTAGAAATTAGGTACACAAAGTAACAAGAAACATGTCCAATTCGCTCTTCGTGTACAACAAAAATGACAAACAACCTCAGATCCTTGTTGGTACACAATAGTGCAAACAACTAAAACTAAGTATTCATTCTAGCTTATCTAGTATCACACTCCAAAATCATACAATAGTAATTCCAATACCCAAACAATACAATGTCACTACAAATAATGATGTGTATAGATCCAATTCCCAAAGTTCCATCTCAAATCAAAGGTTAAGTCTTTGCTTGGAACCAAAACTAGACCTCGCCTTCCACGCCGCACAGAGGCTAAGTCTTTACGCCTCAAGCTAGGACCTTAGACAAGACCAATCCCGCGCGGATCTTAGAGCCAAAGACTGCACTCCTGACATGCAAAGTTCCGACCGCGGTAGGTAAAGCACATTCACACCAAGTGTCCTGGGACCTCAAGTCCTAGACCTCGGCGGGAACTCAAAGAAAGCTACGCTTATTCACAAGCGCATGATAGCAAAGTATAATCAAGGAAAGATATTACGACATGCAATCACGTTATAAAGAGTCCAATGGCCAAACGCGTGAACAAATCTCATGATTGAAGGGATGAAGTATATAAAACCTGTAAGACAACCAGTATGAGGACACACTGATAATCAAAATTACTATGATCTAACTAGGCAATCGACTTAGGCATCGAGGATCTCGCTCGAGAACCACTCCGGGATCTATTTTTCAGAATGATTAACACCAAGAAGAAATGGAACCATCTAATCGGATCATAGACAAAGTTGCCTTCATCAAGTAACGCCATCCGTGGTAAGAAATTTCTGATTTCTCAAGAAGTATTCGCAATCTTCCTTTGATTCCGACTTATACGACAATGGTAGATACTAGATTGGGAAATCAAAGGCAACCAAGGAATTAGCCGCCGAGCGTGACGTAGTTGCACGTGCCCTACAGATAACGATTCACCGCTTAGGTGGCATTCTTGAATGTTTGGAACATCTCTCCACCCATGAGAGTGAACATTCACGCTGCATGACTCCAAATCGAGATGATCTCGCTACCCTAAACAATTGTGAAGTAGATGAGCTAGTTTTTACGGAGTTGCATCGCGTACGCTTGAGGAATTTCAAGGGTAGGCATGATCCACGCCATTCGAGGATGAACCAAGACCTAGTAACCCAAAATGCAGCCGTTGGAAAGAGGAATGATGACAAATGAAGCCTCGGCTCTCATGCCGATAACAATTATGCAAACGACTGCTCTTTAGGTCACAACATGTCCCAAAGCGATCGCGACATGATGATTTTTCTCAAATCGCAATAAAGTGGTCATGATATTCACTACCATTGAATTCTCAAGACAAAAAGGATGCCCCATCACCTTTCACGCTTGATATAATACATTACCCAACACCAGTAGGATTTAAACTGCCTGATGAAATTCCATCCTATGAGGGGGATTCTGATCTCCTAGATTTTCTGTTGTTATTTAAATACGCGATGAACTTAAAAATGCCCGATGGTAGTTATGTAAGGCGCTCTATATATCCGAGTGAAAAGGCGAGGGTGTGGATTAATGGCCTATCTCAGAATAACGCTTTCTTTATTTAGGCGATTGGAGCAGCTTTTTCATACTTGCTTCTTTCAAAGAAAGAAATTTCACAAAACGATTAAAGATTTGATGAACCTCAAACAAGGGAAAGATGAATCCCTCAAGTCATATGCGGAAAGATTCAACGATGAGAGCTATGTGGTCGATCGGACAGACGCTGGTAATCTAGGCCTTTATGAATAGTCTAAATCCTAGATCGTCTACACAAAGTTGGCACGGAAACCCCAAATGATACTTAGACGCTGTGACAGACAAGTGAAAGCTACGCAAAGCGAGAAGAAGCCAATCAAAGAAGAGAGAAAATGAAAAACACGGTAGAAGCATCAAGAAGACGCTAAATGAAAGAACCATCAAAGAAGTGCCTTT
The DNA here is from genome assembly GCA_020080225.1 of Gynochthodes officinalis. Lineage (NCBI taxonomy): Eukaryota > Viridiplantae > Streptophyta > Magnoliopsida > Gentianales > Rubiaceae > Gynochthodes > Gynochthodes officinalis. The sequence goes on from CM034622.1 coordinate 14,174,388, forward strand.
GATAGGCTTAACTACAATCGGGTCGCCTGGCCTGATTCAAGATAAAAGCTTAATGCCACTCACTAAAACTCGCACTCAAGATTCTATGCATACATAGGGATTTTCTCGCACCTTCGCCTCATTGATTGTGATGTTTCACAAAAGACTACAAAGATCTTTGGTGCGCTTTTCACAACGATTACTGACATGATACTAAGGACCGCAAAGATCTCAAAAACGAGATAGAAGATTGCATCCGCAATAGAATGTTAGGCTAGTATATCCAGAGGTGGTATTCGATGACGCAACTCGATCGAGAGGTCGGGAGGTGGTTATCACTCTAGAGGACGAGATGGAAGATATATGCCGAGGTCCACCTTTTCATCGTAGACTATCGATAAAGGTGGGACCTCCTATGAATCAACCATATTAGTAATACCAAAACAACCTCCACAACGCTTAACATCTCAACCTCTCGTGATAATGATAACCGCAACGGATCGGTAATTCATGCCATATTCGGTGATCACCCGAGGGTCAATCGTAGTCCGCGATCAAAGCCAATGCAAGGAGGATTCTCCGTAAGAGATAGTCAACAAACGCTTCAACCTCCAAAGTCATCTTCTTTTTGGAAAATGCGTTCCCACCATTAGTCCTGATAATGATGCTTTGGCTATTAAAGCCATAGTAACGTCATGGAGGTGCATCGAATCTATGTTGATGATAGCAATACGTAGATGTCCTATATATTGATTATTTTCGCAAGTTGAGGATTGACTTTGCGCATTAAAGCCGCCCAAAGATGCCTCTAGTAATTTTTGCTCATAAGGTTGTTCATCCAAAGGTATAATTACACTTATAGTAACAAAGGAGAATACCCCGGATAAAACTATAATGAGCTTTATGTCGTTGATGCTCCATTTCTCTTCAATGCAATCATCTGCAAGTCATGGATGAATTAGGTTAAGGCCATTTGGTCACCTTACTATTTGGTCATGAAATTTCCCACAACATGGAGTGGTATCAAGACAAGAAGACCAGATATAGCGAGAGAATGCATATGTATTGCAATCAAGGTAAAACACTTTGACGAAGGGCATACACGCCATCCAAACTCCGTATGTTGCATGTCGACTCCAATGTGCTATCCCTAGGACAATGGACAAAGGTTCAAGTATACTACTTCCTCTAGGAACTTTGAGGTCACACATCTGAAACCCCAAAATACTGTGAACTCGAGGTCACACCTCTGAGACTCCAAAATGCCAAAGGCTTAGAGGTCACGCCTTATAGCTCCCTAGAGGGTAGTGCACACAAAGGTCTCATGGAAATCACCGGGCAAGTGCGTGAAGTTGTTGTAGACAACGACTACCGTATAGGGTGGTTAAGGTTGAGCTACATTATCGCCTTGATCAAAACCTCATTATTCATCTCCTCCACCAATACAAAGAATTTTTTGCGTAAATCAGATATGCTTGGGATCTCGCAGACATTATAACGCACAAATTCAATATTGATCCTAGGGTTAAACCTATACAACAAAAGAAAATATCGCTTGTCTGCATAAGAACTTGGTGATCAATGAAGAAGTGAGAAAGCTATTTCACCGATATCATCAAAGAGCTATTCTACCTTACTTGGTTATCCAATCCAAGACTAGTCAAGAAACCCGATGATAGTCATGATGTGCATTGACTATACCGACCTCAACAAATACTACTCAAGGATTGTTATCCTTTACCAAGAATCGATTAGAAGGTTGAAGCCATTTTAGGTACGAGGTCTTTATTTTTCTTTACGCCCATAAAGGCTACCACCAAATCGATGGATGAAAAAGATGCCAAAAAAATGCTTTCATCACGTAGATAGGAGTTTTCTCTACACAAAGATGCCTTTTGGGTTAATAACGCAAGAGCGACCTACCAAATACTGTAAATCAAGAGTTTGCAGATCAAATTGGTAGGAACTTGGAGGTATATGTGAATGACACTGATAAAATCCAAGAAAAGAGAGAGCGCACTCCACAACCGAGGAAACTTACATAAAAAAAAAGGAAAACTCAAAAAAATTTACATCAAAACAAACCGTAAGTCGCTACCATTTACCGAAGAAAATCAAGAGCATGAAGCTGTAATTCTCACAATATTATTGAAAACACCAACTGAATTTGTAGAATAAAAAAACCGTGGAGAATCGAATTTAATTTCATCGAGAGAATAAAAAGAAAACAAGCATCAAGAAAAGAAAACGAAATGCCAGCCGAATCTAAACTAATTAAAAGAAAAAGAAAACAAAAGAATGAAGAAAGTCGCTGCTCTAAACTACTCATGGTAAGAAGACAAAAAAATAGCCACAAAACTAAATCTAACTAAACAAAAAATGTAAACAGAAAATGCGAATAAGAATGCTTTGGGATGATGAATGATATCTGCTCCAAGCTTTGTCCATTTATAGGCAAGTACGTTTTTCTTCCGAAGGTGTTATTGTCTTCCATGTGCTTGTCATCTTTACAAAGAAAGAAAGGTTCCAAGCTGCCTAAATGTCATTCCTTCAAGGCCTAAGTGTGATTCTCTACTGCTTGAATCTTTCTACTGGGCCCAGCCTTTCTTTTGATGCTTTCTTTTCTTCTTTTTGCCTTTCTTTGCCCATGTGATATTGTATTTTTTGCCCATTTTTTATTGCATTTTGGAATGACACCGTTTCTTATGCTTACGAGGCTTTTCTTCTGGTGTACCGGGTTGTGTCTTTTCTTTCTTCTTGCATAGTCCACTTTTTCTTTCTTTCTTTGTTTTGTTACCAAGTTGCTTCATTCCTTTGTTTTCTTTGTGTGCAATGTCGCTTTTGCTTTTGTTGTTGCTAAACAACACAAACAAAAAAATCTTGCAAATACAGTGTTGAAGTAATTTGGTCAAGCTTTCGCCTTGTTGTGTTAGTCCTTTGTCAAGCTTTTTCAAGAAAAAACTCATGTTCTAGAAATATTGAAAACTTAGAAATCATAAAGAAAAAAAGGATAACTGGGCCAAAAACTTAGAAATCATAGAATCAAAGGATAATTTGGCCAAAATATCACAAGAAAAAAAAACTATATAAAAGAGTTATCAAACCTACAAACCATGATTAAGGTGGAATATGTTTGAACCCCAAAAAGTACTTTTGGGTAGGACTGAAAATTTTTCGGATTTATGATTTCTACAAAAGGAATTGAAGCCAACCTGCATAAGATAAACCTATCGAGAAATGAAACCTCCTTGAATTTTAAAGAAGGTCCAAAAGTTAATCGGTTCAATGGCATCTTTGAACAGATTCTCGTCGCGACCATGACCGCATCTACCATTCTTCTAGACCTTAAGTGAAGCCAAGAACTTCAAATGGAATGAAGATTGTCGTAAAGTTTTTGAGGAGCTAAAAAGACACTTGGCAAGCTTGCCATAAAGGCTTCGCACTCTAGAGGTGTCTTATATGTACTTAGCATCCTCGTGATAACGCCGTTAGTGCAAGATTTATCCGTGATGTAGACGACGCAAAGACCATCACATCGCCTTGCTCTTCAAGGAGCCGAGACATGGTACTCCCAATAGAGAAAATAGTCCTAGCCTCGATTCATGTGGCTCAAGGTTGAGACCCTACTTCCAAACTCACCCCATATGTGTTCTCACCGATCAATCCATTAAATAGATACTTTTGCTGCTTCTAGAAGGCTAGCAAAATGAGCTATAGAATTGAGGGAACATGATATCCAATACCAACGCCAAACAAAGAATAAAAGTTCAAGCCTTCATAGATTTTATAGCGTAGACGCCATCGCAGAGATTCTCAAAGGCCAACCTTCAAAGATTGCTCACTCCAACAAGGGAAACAAGAGAGGATGCAAAGGTTCTGACCTTATACGCTGATGGTACCTCAAACGAAGATGGCAAAGTGGAGGACTCTTGCTGCGCAAATTCCAAAGGCGAGAGATCACTTATGCTTTGTGTTTTGATTTCAAAGTGACTAATAACGAAATTGAGTATGAAGCCTTAATCACAGGACTAAAGCTAACCCAAAAAAATGAAAGCAAAAGAAATATGTGCTTACAAAGGACTCCTAAATAGTCGTCAATCATACAAGGTTCCTATAAAGCAAAGAACCTCAAATGAAAAATACTCGATAAGGTGCGCCATCTTGTCCATTCTTTTGATAGCTTCAAGATTATGCAAATCCCTAGGTCCAAAAATAAGAGGTTAGACGCCTAGCAAATTGGCATCCTCATTTTCTCATCTCAACAAAAGGTCCCGGTAGAGATACTCTTTGCGTATTGACGAGAAGGCCACTATGACTATTAAGGAGATGGAGATAACTGGATGATTCCTTGTGGAAATATTTGCAAAATGGGGAATTGCCTCGTGACAAAAATAAGGCGCGAAAATTGAAGTTAAAGACGCCTCTATATCATACAATACGGCATTCTTACAAATGATCTTACCTCTAGCCTTTGTCTGATGTGTAGGACTCAACAAGCAGATTATATACTCCAAGTACTTCGGATCTTGTGGAAGTCACATTGACTCAGATGCTTGCCAAGAAAATCATTCGATGGTTATTATTGGTCGACTATGTTTAAGGATGCTCATGATTTTGTGCGTATGTGTTAAGTGTCACCCAGATCTAATAATCGTGCAACCTCAAATGGATTTGATCAACATCCAAAGTTAGGAATTGATATTCGGGACTTTCCTTGAAACTCCGTGACGGTGAAGTTCTTAATTGTCACAATCGACTACTTCACTAGTGGGTAAAAGTCAAGCCTTTGGTCACCATTACCGGAAACAATGTAATGAAGTTTGTATGGTGCAAAATCGCTTGCAGATTTGGTATCCTCATGTGATTATTTTAGACAATGGGAAACAATTTGCATAACCCTTTCCACTCGTGCGTAAGAACTTCAAATCAAGCAAAACTTCACTGCTGTGTATCCTCGCCAATGGACAAGTCAAGTCACAAATCACACTATACCGTAGGGACTCGTAACCCGACTAGATAAAGCAAAAAGGGATTGGGTAGAAAACCTCCCAAATATCTTGTGGGTGTATTGTACCACACCTGCATCGCAATGTGAGGAGACTCCTTACGCTTGACGTATGGCCCAAAGGTCGTGATCATAGTGAGATTGGAGTTCCTTGTCTTAGAGTTGTAGCCTTCAATGTCAAGCCAACAAAGAAGAAATCCGTTGAATTTGGACCTATTAGAAGAATGCCGAGATTTAGCCTCAATTAAAAGGCGCAACACAAGCAAGACTCGCAAAATATTATAATGAACGAGTGAAAGTCAATGAATTTGCTCCGAGAGACTTATTCTTGTGCAAATGAAGTGCTGCCTGCTTGGCAAACTAGAAGCCAACTAGGAAGGCCTTTACAGGTCATTGATGCATCGAGATCCAAAAGTTACCGCTTGGCCACAATGGAGAGGAACTCATGTCTCTATTAGTAATTTAAAACGCTTTTATGTTTGATATTTTATTTCATGAATAAAATGTTGCTTATATATTTAATATTTTTAAATTGAGTGGAGGAATAATGATTTCCTTGAACTTGGTTCAAGGTAGTAAACCGCTTGCTAAAGTTTTAAATCGAGGAAATCACGTGCAACCTCGGCCAACCTGAATTTAGCCGCAAACTCTATAACATCCTAACAGAGTGAGGGATATAAACATACATGTGGGTGTAAAATGTAATATCCTAAGGTGGGATCTTGGATCCTCAAAGGTCCTAAACATGGTGGGGATCTCTGATCCTCAAAGATCCCGAACATTCTCAAGGGTGGGGATCTCGATCTTGAAAGCCATTAGACTTCTTCCTCGAACCTGCATGCATGGTTTGGCCTGATGGAACACTTTTTGTAAAGGAGTTAGCCCTTGCTTTTTTGAGACTTAAAGAATAGAAAAATTCTTTTTCAAGGATAGCAGTAAGTAGGAAATCTAGTAATCAAGGTTTTGTGGGGCACTTCTGCTTTAAGCTTCAAAAGAATGCTCAGAAGAAGAATGCGCTTGGGGATCTTGGATCCTCAAAGTTTCCAAATTTTAAATTTTTATTATTTTATTAAATAAGTAAAGTACAAAAGGAAAGGGTTTATAATTTTTCTTTTCCTTTTTTTTTTTTTGCTCTTCATACTTAACCTTATTTTGAAGGTATTTGTTAAATGCCTTTTTCCCCAGTATGTAGCAAAGGCCTTCTGACCTTGTCTGTCATTAGCTTAAACTCTTTCATCATCACATCTATAGGATCTCGTCCAAGGTGCCACCTTAGGCTCGCCTCCTTTAGACAATTTTCCATCTCAAAGAATTTTTAATCTCCAAGTCTTATGCTCAAATTGCAACTCAAGATTTGTTGCTTGTATGGGCTAAGCGCACCTTGAAGACCTCGAACCTCTTGACGCTTCTTGCTGCTTGCCAATCATTGTACGGACTACCTTATTCCTACCCTTAAGTTCAAAGGTAATACTCTAACTTCACCAAAGTTTGGCAACTATTTTTATTCTTTTCATTCTCTAATGATGTGAACTCTGGCTCGACTTCCCGACCTTGCTCAAAGATACGAACTTAGAGTCAAAGATATAGACTCACTCAAAGATGCGAACTCAGAGTCAAAGATGAGGACTTGACTCAAAGATGTGAACTCGAGTCAAAGTTCGAACTCACCAAAGACGCGAACTTGGAGCCAAAGATGAACTTTGCGGTTGAGATGTGAACTTGGCCTTAACTTCCCACCCAATTCGTGGAGCGAAGGTCCAAGTTCAAGAGTGCATTTGATCCAAGTCAAAGATTAATTTTGGTCCTAAAGATGGTCCAAATTCTAGCAAACAATTTTTCACGTAGTCAAGTGTTGAAGACTTCAAATTCAATGGTCAATCATCCATTTTCGTGCATAGAAGGATGAAAAGTCATGGCCAAAATTCAGTCAAAGAAGAATTTAATAAAGTCTTGGAAGCCAACTCAAGATGCATGAACCTACTCATTCCAACACTTGGTCAATGAACCATTCCAATGTGCTTTTATTTAGCCAATAAATCATCTAGAATGGTGCGAATTAATATATTAAAATGTAGAATTTTATTAGTCTAGTCTAAAAGTTAGAAGGTTAAAATTATTATTTATTTCTTCTAGACTAGGATATTTAGGATTTATTTTTAAGACTTTTTGTAGATTATAAATAGGCATCTTTGTATTACTTTGAAACAAGCTTGAGTGATTGAAAGTGTGAGTTTTATCTCATCTTTGGGTTCTTTGAGAACTTGAACTTATCAAGTTTTCTTTAAAACTTGTGGCGTTTGATCTAAACTTATCACCAATTTTGGTGTAGTTGGTTGTATGCTTTTATACCAAGGTTCCTATCTTTTATAGATAGCTGGTCTAGCTACACCTATCCAAACTAGCATCTCTTAGATATATCTTGGGCTAACTTTCTTAGTGTTCCCGATCATTCGATTGGAATCACGCCATTTGCATCGTGAGCCATCTCTAAGGGGCTGTATATCCCTTGTTTCCTTTTGATTTTATCCTTTCTTATTCTTGACTTTCTTAAAAATCAAGATTCACATTTTGTTAACGGGTTTTGTCATAGGTTGGCAAGGTTCTTAGCAAAGGTTTTGATTTTATAAATCAATATTCACATTTTTGTTAGCGGTTTTGTCACAGTTGGATAAGGTTCCTAGCAGTGAGTTTGAATTTATGAGTCACTTTCTCATCTCCATTTCTTTTTACTTTATTCTTTCAGAAAAAAAGTGAAAAAGAAGAAGAAGAAGAAAAGGTTGATATATTAAAAAAATTTCGCCGAATTTTTTTAAAAAGTTTGGCTGAATATTGAAAAACGTGAAAAAGAGAAGAAGAAGTGGGCGCAACAAAAATCCATTTCTTGAAGTTGTGATTCCTTGAGATCTAATTTTCGCTTTCCTTATTATCCAGTTGCCAACAAATTCATCAACAAAGTTCTTTCTTCTCAATCAACCTTGGATAAATTTCCATTGTTCATCCGGTCTACTACTTTTCTTATCTTTATCTATCTTTCAAGTTGTTATCTTCTTATTCCTTAGTATATTCAATTTCACAACTTAAAGAATGCAAAATTGTTTGATAAGTTTTAGTTGTGAAAGTCACACTTAACTTAATAATTGTTTAAGTGAGTTCAATAAGAACCTTAAGAGGGGTAATGAATATAAACCTCATTTGTGAGAAAATTTGAGGTGAGGAGTGAATATTTTGTGAGGATTTTTCTTGTAGGATTTCTAGAATGTCTCACCATTCCAATGAGGAAAATCATCCACAAAACTTACAAATTGAAGCCTTGATGGGGAAATGAAAAGATTGTTACGACAAGAACTTGAACCCTTGCATAAAAGAATTGATCAATTGGAGCGGAATCTCAAATGGCTCATTCACACACCTCTAACATCCAAAGAAGGCGAAACACAAAGGGTGGAAGATGAAGAGCTTGATGAAGTTGATGATGAGTTTGATAGGAATCTTTTAGGCGCACTAGAAGACCAACTTGGAGGAAACAAAAAGAAGACAACAACCTTAGCGCCATCAAATGAAAATTTCTCCTTTTCAAGGAAGGTCCGATCTAGAGTTTTATATTGAATGGGAGAAAAAGATGGAATTTGTGTTTGATTGTCACCACTACTCGATCTCAAAAGGTAAAACTCGCCATTACTAAGTTTTTTGATTATGCATTAACATGATGGGACTAATTTGTGATGAGTAAGAGAAGAAATGGTGAAAGACTCTGGAGACTTGGGAGGAAATGAAAACAATAATGAGAAAAAGATTTGTGTCTAGCCATTACTATCTGGATCTCTACAACAAGCTTCTAGGCCTTAGGCAAGGAAGTGTGGAAGATTATTTCAAAGAACTGGAGGTTGCTATGATAAGAGCTAATGTGAGAAAGATCGGCAAGCAACCATGGTAGGATTTTTGAATGGTTTAAATCGTGACATCCAATATCGAGTGGAACTGCACCATTATGTGGAGTTGCAAGATATGGTGCACATGGTCACAAAGTGGAACAAAGAACTCAAGAGGAGTGGTAATACATGTCAAAGTACTTGGAAGACAAGTACTTCAAAGAAGGATGAGAAGTCTACAACTTCCTCAAAACCAACAAAAACAACCCAAGGAAAGAATGTCAAAAGGTAACAATGAATCCTCTTCCTCTCGAACTCGTGACATTAAATGTTTTAAGTGTTATAGGGTCATATTGCAAGCCAATGTCCAAATAAGCTTGCAATGATGATAAGAGATGATAGAGAATATGAAACTAAGACGAGCAAGATTTAGATCCCATGCCATCTCCGAGAATTAGAAAAGATGAGTTACCACCATGGTGAATTGTTGGTCACTATGCTAATCCTTAATAAGCAAGTCAAGAAGGACAAAGAGGCACAATAGGAGAACATTTTTCACACAAGGTTCTACGTTAATGGGAAGGTATGTAGTGTCATAATTGATGGTGGAAGTTGTACTAATGTAGCTAGTGTTTCTATGGTTGAAAAGTTAGATTGCCTACAATAAAGCACCCAAAGCTATACAAGCTCCAATAGCTTAGTGATTGTGAGAAGTTCACATTTCCAAGCAAGTAAAGGTGCCATTTCACATTGGAAAATATGAAGATGAAGTGATCTCGTGATGTGGTTCCCATGCAAGAAAGCCATTTGTTGTTGGGGAGGCCGGGCGTGATGATTGACGGTCACCACAATGGTTTTACTAACAAGTGCTCTTTGTTTATAATCAAAGAAATGTAACTCTTGTATCTATGACTCCTAATCAAATCTATGAAGATCAAGTGAGGTTACAAGAAGATGCAAAAAGAAAGTGAGCAAAAGAAAGAGAATGAGAAAAAAAGAATGAAAAGAGTTTGAGTAAAAAGAAAGATTTGAGCAAAAGAGTGAAAAAAGGGCAACAAAGAGAGAAAAGAAGCACTTATCTTGAGTGAAAAGGAAGAAAAATTTTGTGTATTTGCAAAAAAAAAAAGTGAGATCAAGAATGCTTTAAATTTTCAATCACTTTTTGTGCTTATTTTGTTTAAGAAAGCTCATTTGTCCACTAATGATTTGACCGTGAACTAATGAGCAAAAGATTGTTTCTATTTTACAGAATTTGAAGATATATTTCCCAAGAAGTCCTAAAGGATTACTACTTCGTGGTATTGAACATCAAATCGACTTTGTTCCAGGAGCATCAATTCCAAACAAGCTCGCCATAGAACGAGTCCAAGAGACCAAAGAGCTTCAAAGGCAAGTTGAAGACTTATTGGATGAAGGATGGGTTTGAGAAAGCATGAGTCCATGTGCAGCATCAGCATGGTGCTAAAGAAAATGGATCATGGAGGATGTGTATAGATCGCCGTGTGTGAACAATATAATGGTAAAGTATCGCCATCCTATTCCCGATTAGATGATTTACTTGATGAGTTTTATGGAGCAATTATCTTTTCCAAAATTGATTTGAAAGTGGTTACCATCAAATTAGAATGAAAAAGGTGATAAATGGAAAACTTCTTTTAAAACAAAACATGGTTTGTATGAATGGTTAGTGATGCCCTTTGGCCTAACTAACACTCCAAGTACTTTCATATGTTTAATGAATCATGTTTTGCTTGAGTTCCTTGGCAAGCAAAACATGTGTTTTGAGTGTGCTTAGTGATGAAGCCGTAATCCATCATCACAATAACTGATCCTCGTTATCACGACCTTAAGCTTTAAAGTGTATAATAATGGTGGTTCTCGTGAAACAAATTCGAGGAGTTCCTGGGAAGATCCGATGCTAAAGTCGAAACTTCGCTTTGAGTGTAATATTTTTCTTAGCTAATTTTCACTTATCCATACATGGTGGTCTTCTCCGGTTTTATCCTCTTCTACCATTAATCATGGGATTTTGAATAATTGTAGATTGCTCAATTATGGATGTTTCTCCTCTTGGAGCGCCGTTGTTATCATTTCGTGATTACAGGTTTCGATTACATGTTTATGGATAAACATAACTCGCTTATTATCAAGTGATCTTTAAGACCCATGAATTTATCTTAGTATATTATAGGAATGGAACTCGGGTCAAGTAAAAATCATGCGCTTATAAACAATGTAAAGGTTCCAATTTTTGACGTGACAGTTTGGAATCGCACGCCTACATGAAGATCCGGTTTATCGCTGCAGGTCCCGATCTATGTAGGACTCGTAGCTCCAGATCCTGCTCAACACTCATAGGTCTCGAGTGGTTGAATGCACAGTCCCACCGCATTGACGCGCATATTGGGATCTATTTGTGTGGTGAATTCATTTACATCATAAGCCCCCAAACTTTTGTCCGATAATGTTAGACAAAGGTCTAATCAAAAGAAATAGTAGGAGAGAATATAGGAAATCAAGCGCATCGTATAGACAGGAAATATGATTTCCGCTTTTTAAGAGTGCGATGTGAGAGATCGTGGTCTCGAAGATTTTGTGGTTCACACGGAAGCCACAACTATCGTGATATAAAAGTAACTTTTCGGTTCTAGGTATTCATCCATTATTAATAAAGATTTATATTTGTTTTGGAGAGACGGAAGACACATTCAACTAACGCCAACAGCAGTGATTTTTCATCTCAAAAAGTAAGTATGGTTTCTTCTACTTCAATGTCATCGGTTCTTCCCATGAGGGGGAGAACAATGTCATGCGATGAGGAGGCGAGGATGTCTCCGAGTCATCAAGCCACTGAGTAATAGAAACCAAAGAGACATAGGATGAGAGGAAAGAGGACAGATTTGTGTCTAGTTTGAAGGGAGAAGAGAATGTGTCAACGAATTTGAATTCCTGAGAGGAATTGGAAGAATTTGTGGCTCTACCAAATGGTGGGGTATCCTGCAAAATTTACTCCCACTGGAGGTTTAGAGTCGCTTTTGTGAAGCCGACGTAAGAAAGTTAAAGAGGAAGTATCATATTCCCAAAGAATACGGTGCTAGGGCTTCAGGAGTAAGGGTAGCGTGTAATCCGCCATCCGATATACTACAAGATACAAAGAACACCAAGCGCAGGCCTTAGGTTTCCAGCTTGCCAACTTCTAATGGATGTTTTGAGATACTATGACATATCTTTGGCTCAATTAGCCTCAAGGTCAGAAGGTCGATAATAGTGGAATTGTTATGCAGAGAGAGGAAAGTTGAAGAGTTGTGTGGACCTGCTTAGGTATTTCATTTGTATGAAAAAGTTGGCAAATTCAGCTGGTTATTTTACCTTTTTCCAAGGTATAAAAGTAAGGGGTAGGCCTTCCACTCATCATGAGTGGAAAAAGAGATTCTTTTGGTAAAATCCATGTGTGTGGTCCAAACAGTTGGTTCTTTGGGGAAAGAACAGACCCTTACCCAATCCAAGAAACAGAATCCTTGGGAAGAGCATATGTTGTGCTTCGAGAAGAAAGGATTGGCAATTTTACAGAGGAGGATCTAGTTAAGTACAATCTAAACCTCGTGGTGGTGGTTACCAGATCTTTAGTTATCCAATCCCAAGATGATGAGGGTAGGAATTTTGTGTAAGTTTCATAATGGTTGTGTTTGTAGAAATATTAATTTTATGCATTATGGATTTATACAATGAAATTCTAAACTAAAAAGTTGAACCCACGACCGCTCATCCTAAGCTGAGGAGGTTCCCAAAGAAGTTCTCTCGCAAGGGGTGGAAACAGGGATTCTTTAAAGAGAAAAAGGAGGATGATGTGGTGAGATTATTGCTCTAGCCAAAAGAAGAGAGTGAAAGTGCTAGCTTCAAGAAGGCCATTGGTTCAAGAGGACATCACACAGGTTGCAATATTATTTGCCAAGCCGTGCAGAGGAAATGCCGAGGTTTGAAGGATTGGAAACCATCAGAGAAAGTTGGCAAAAATGCTATTGATGAGTTAAATGACAATTTTGTCATACTATTTCCTGTAATATTCTCTCGTGGGTGGACAACCGAGATCGACTTGTTTTGTAGTTGTGTCTTGTTTTTCTTCTTCTCTTTTTTTAATTTTATTTTTTATGGATGGATTGTGGTGTAGGCACTTGCAACCTGGAGGAATATTTTTTGAGAATGAATGATCAAAATGGTGAGGTTGCAAACTATAAACTGTAAATGAAAAGCTGAAAGAATCAAGAAAGTTGTCGCGAGTCAAGAAGAAGGTTAGAAATGGAGGTTGCGAGATGGTGAAAGAATGGAAAGAAATGGAGAAGAAAGTGTCATCTCTCGCAATGTTAGCCAGAGAGAAAGAAATTGAGTCATGAGGACCTTGAGCGTGGCTTAAGGAGAATTCTCTAAATTGCTTGTGAAAAAGGTTTTTCATATGCAAGATTATGGAGATTTTGTCGTGAAATTCTGCAGAGTTGTAGGACAAGTCGATGGTCATGAGGTTGTGGTAGACATTCGTAAAAGACATCATTCTCTCGAGGCTTGAAGAGTTGCCTAGGTATGACCTCGAGGCCGAGGTCGAGCTACCCAAGTATATATGGAAGTTGTAAAGGCGCTTGATGGCTTCTTCACCTTGTTGGAGCACATAGCCTCTCGTGACTTCCAATGACCATGGAGGAGCCGAGCATGAGCAAGGTGGACGAAGACCCGATCTTCAAATGGAATCGTGTAGAGCCAAATGACCAAAGCTAAGGTGGGAACATTAGTGTAAGGAAGTGGAGTTCACCATGAGGCTAGCTCCTAGGCTGACCTTATTTTGAATTTTCATGATATTTTGCACAAATAATTGGTTTGTAAATTGATGAATGGTTTCTACTTTTGGGATTACTAATTGGGTATTTTTGTTTGTTCATGTGTCTTGTGATATGTATGTCGTGCATTTCTATTACAAACAAAAGACCGTGTTAGCCATTTATATGAATAGATTGGGGCGCTGAGAGTGCCAATACAGATCTCCAGGATACTATCTCTCGCCTAAAGAGAGAAAACAAAGAGTTTCATGAATAGGTGGCGATTTGCAATATCCGAATCACTATTTAAGTGAAGATTTGACCTAAACAAAGGATATCAGAAATCTAAGTATTACGAGTAATGAGGAAGCTATTCGCATAATTACCAAACTTGTAATGTATGGAAAGACTTATTGCATTAAAAGAAAAGATGAAACAATTGGTACTTTGACCAATGATGTGGAAGGAGTGCCGAGAGGTCCGAGGTCTCCAGAGTGCTCGAACCCCACAAGCTACATATCCAGAATTGCAGCTTGAATGTAAAATTTGGAAGACTAAAGTGATCAAATGGAAGCACAATTAAAGGTGCTGGTTTGAAAATAGCATCCGCAGATAAGGACTCGGGACATAATGTTAGAGGAGTTAGAGTTGATCGCCAAACAAGGCCAACTGAGCACTCGCTTGTATAGGAGTAAGGAAGTTTCACTCAATAAGTATCTACAAGAGAGGACAAAATATGAGGAAGCAAAGAAGAAAGGAAAAGAGAAAATATGAATTTTTTTAAGGATTTGGAGTTCTTGTTGTGATTACTGCTATGAATGGGTTTACAATTCTCCACCGTGAGTGGGACCATAGTTCCCCACTTGTGTGTAGGCTGTCGGGATTGTGAGTCAAAATTCCCACTGCGAGTGGGCTCACAGCTCCCTACATGTTTATAGATGTTCGGAATTGAGTCGAAGTTTCCCACCGAGTGGGCTATTAGTTCCCCACCTCGTATAGATGTTCAGAATTGCGGGAGAAATAAAATTTCTTTTACAATTAGTTCATATAATTTCCTTATCCGCTAGAGATGTTACTAATAAGCAAATGATCTTAGTCGAATCGAGGTTACGCGTTAGTTCCTCGATTTTAAGAATTAGAAAGGCAGCTTTCACCACCTTGAATTGAGTTTACGAAATAGTGAATTCTTCACTGATTTATTCAACAATGTAGTTTTATTCAATGATAAAAATGATTAAACATAAAAGCATTTTAGGTTACTAACATCCCAAACTCTGGGTAATAAGTTGCCCTCCATAGTAGCTAACCAATAGCTCCTCGATTTGGACGCGCCAATGACTTTGTATGCTCCTTCCCAATTAGCTTCTAACTTGCCTAATTTCTTAGCTCGCTTACTTCATTCTTGCACAAGACTAACTTTCCGGGCGAACTCATTAACTTTCACATTTTCATTGTAATATTTCGCCATATCTTGCTTATATCTAGCATTTAATGGCTAAGTCTCAAGGCCTCCAATAAATCCAGATTAAGATGAATATCCTTCTCATTAATTGTGTTAAAAGCAATAAGTCGGGACTAGAACCCCAATCTCTCTGGAATCACAATGAATCGTATACGAGGTAAGGAGTTTCATCGCTTGTCGTCATGAGTGGTGCGATAGGCCCACGTAACATTTGGGAGATTTTCTACCCAATCTCCTTTGCTTTGTCCAAGAGAGCATTCAATCATTGTAAGAGAGTTCGATTGGTGACTTCTACTTGTCCATTTGCTCGAGGATGTGCAACCGATGTAAACTGCTTGATGTGGAGTTCTTCACACCAAGATCTAAGGGATTGTCTGCAAACCGCTTTCCCATTATCCAAATGATCACCAAGGATCCCAAATCAGACAATATTGCTCCATACAAATTTCAATACATTTTTTCAGAGATTGTAGCCAATGATTCAAATTTTCTACCAATTTAGTAAAATAGTCAATGGCGAATAACAAGAACTTCACCACCGAGCTTCGTAAAGCGTCCCAAAGATGTCAATTCCCATTGAGTAAAAGGCCATGAGCTTTGGATGCTACCCATCTCCATCCGAGGTAGTCTAACTAAAGGGACGTGGAGTTGGCATTTAAGGCATTTATGTACGTAAATCATAAGCATCATTGAATAGCATTGGCCAATAGTACCCCATCTGATAATCTTTTTGACTAACGCTCGGGACTCGTATGGCTTCCACAGACCCGAGATGAACTTTCAAGTATATAGTTTGTTTGTCAGAGCCCAACACATCCGAGGAAAGGCTACAAATATGACCGCTTGTATAGGATCCCGCCAGATTACATAGCGAGGGTCTTTAGCCCGAGTTTTTGGCTTCATTTTTATCTGCTGGTAGTTCCTCAGCCAAATATTTCCAAATAGGCGCCATCCAGCTTTTTTCTACCCCTTCAATAACTATCAAGGCTTTGCATTTGTGTTTCTACAAGCACTTCTACCAATACTTTTTTATTAAGATGGGAGAAGGCGTAAGATGCCAATTTACAAGAGTATCGGCCCTTTTATTTTTGGACATTGGGATCTGTATAATTTGGAAAGCCTCGCCGACAAGCCGAGAGCCCATACCTTATCCAAGTATTTCTTCATCCGGGTTTCTTAGCCTCGTAAGTCCCTTGTACCTGGTTGACCACAATTTAGGAATTATCAGAAGACATATTTCTTTGGCTTTCATTCTCTACGCCAAGTTCGCACTGATTAGAGTTTCATATTCAAATTTCATTGTTAGTTATCTTAAAGTCAAAGCGCAAGGCATATGTAACTTCTATCCCATCAGACTCCTTAGCAATAATCCAGCCTACTCCCATCTTCATTCGAGGCCCCATCAATGTGCAGGTCCAAGCATTTGAGTTGATTGTCTCATTTTCCTTGTCTTTATTGGTTGTGCAGAGGCAGCAAGTGCGAGTGTAGAAGTAGGCATCTCAAAGAATGAAATCGCTAAGGCTTGTGTTTTTATTGCAATTTGAGATCGACATCAATATCATGTTCTCCTAGCTCAATCGCCCATTTTGCCAGTATCCCGAAGCCTCCGCTTGAACAAGATTTGTTTGATAGGTCGATTCATAGCACACATATGGGGTGAGCCTGAAATAAGGTCTTAGCCTCCGAGCAAGATGAACTAGGCCAGCACTATCTTTTCCATTGGGAGATATCTTGTCTCTACGCTCAAGTGTGCAATCGACATAGTAGATGGCATTTGGATGTTGTTATCATCACGAACAAGTATCGCGCTTAATCGCATTGTCGAGAGGATGCCAAGTAGATGCAAAGCCTCCCGTGCAATCGTAAGGGCAAAAAGTTCACTTAAATGTTTCTTCATTCTTCAAACGCCTTTGACAGCTGCTCATTTGAAATTTTTGGCCTCTTAAGGTTTGAAGAAAAGAAGACTTCGATCAAGAAACACGCGTAAATTTGTTTAGAGCCAAGTGATCCTCACAACTTTGGACCTACTTTAGTTTTGGGTGGTGCCATCTCCGTAATGGCCCTGATCTTATCCGGTTGGCTTCAATTCCATGCTTGATACCATGAAACCTAGGAATTTTCCCGATCCTACCTGCAGGTATATTTTTTGGGGTTCTGACGATTCCTACTTTGATCATTGTCCGTAAGGTTTCCTCCAAATCTTCAGTGCACTCTTACTTTTCCTTGACTTGATCACCATGTCATCCACATACATTTCTAAGCTTCACGATTTGGTTGGAGAATACCGTTGACCAGCACTGGTAAGTGGCTTCAGATTCTTCGCACTAAAAGGCATTTTGGTATAGCGTAAAATTTCCATTTTCGTGATAAACGCTGTTTTCTCAACGCCTTCCTTATCCATTAAAATTTGGTGATAACCCTTATAAGTATCAAGAAACATCAGTATTTCATATCCTCAAATAACCTCAACTTTCTCGATCAATCATGTAGAGGATAACAATCTTTGGACAATATTTGTTCAGATCAAGATAATCAATACACATTCTTCAACTACACTCGTTTCTTGACCAACATAGATTAGATAGCTGTAGGATAAAATACCTCTTTAATTATATTAGATTGAAGTAGATATTTTACCTCCTCATTGACAATCGCATTTGGCCCGTGCTAAGGATCTCTTTCTCAAGGTACACGTGTTTGATCCTTGGATCGATATTGAGCCTATGCGCCATCAACGAGGGTGAAATTCTCGCATGTCTTCCACCCCAAGCCAAGACTTCTTTATACATGCGAGGAGGTGAATAATTGCTCCTTTGATATTTACGCAAAGTTACTCCTACCTTTATTGTTCTCTCCGATGTCTAGGATCTAAGTTGATTTCTTCAACTTCACTGATTTCGCAAGGTTCATCATCCGTATCATTTTGGTGTTATCGTAATCTGAGGTATGGGATTTTCAAAAGGCACCTTGGTGTTATTGCCCCCACTTCCTAAGGTGTTACCTCTGTCGCTGGATGGCAAGTCTACAACTTGTATAGCGTGTACTCCTTGGCATCAATATGCTTGCCTTTAAGGGCGATACGCATGCATCCCCGTCGCTGCATCGATCTCCACGAATGGATGCAATCCCTTGCTCTGGGAACTTCATGACAAGATGATAAGATGACTAAATTGCCTTAGCCTCATTTATCCAAGATCTTCCAATTATGGCATTAAACGAGGATGGGGCATCTACTACATAGAAATTTGTCATGATGGTTTTATCTCTAGGATAATCTCCAACCGTGACGCAAGTGTGATAATCCCCACCGATTGAACCACCTCATGAGCACATGCTTGAAGATTTTAAAGTTGCAAAATCAATTCCTAATTTTCTAAGTAGCCTATGTAAAGAACATCGACCGCACTCCTCATCCACATAGACTCAGACACTTCCTTGTTAGTAATAACGCTTTAATGACCAATGCATCATTGTGTGGACTTACAAAGTGGGGATTGCATCCTCTTCTCGAGAATGTGATGACTTCGAGGGTTTGAACCGCTTATTGACGTTCCCGTGGTGGAATCCTCCTGCATGAGCCTTAATTGCAGATTGAACCGACCTTCCGATAGCCTCCGAATATGGCGATCATGCCCGCATATTCCAATTGTCATTAGGTTGGGGTTGTGGAGCCACTTGTTGGGGTGAATTGTTTGGATACTACGATATGGTGGGTTGGAAGGATGATCCCATCTTTGCCTATAATCATGTTGATGCATGGGTTGGCCTCGACCTCCTTGTCTTCCAAAGATGCCCTCCAAAGATGGTTACCGCTTTCCTACTTTCGCACTCAAGGTTGGTTTCGATTGCCATCGTTGGACATATTGACCCAACATGCCGCTACGATGCAATTTTTAATTTCTTTTGAGATCTTTACATTCTTTAGTATTGTGTCCATGGTCATTGTGAAAGGCGGACTGCAGATGTCGTGGCCTTTATGCGGGTGAGGTCACAATGGTACCGTGGCTCGAGAAGTTCTTTATGTATGGCCAAAATTTCAAGTGGTGGTTTTTAATGAGTGGTGTTAAGTTTTTCTCCCCAAGTCGGCTCTAACCGCCATTCTGTAATTGAGTCCGTCAAGGCACTCTTCTTAAGGTTTTTTCCTTTGGCATCATCTTTCTTCTAGTGTTTTTCATTTTCCCTCTTCTTCCCGTTAGCTTCTTCTCCTTTGGTGTAGCTTTCCACCATTTGCCAAAGGGTTTGGGTATCCCCTAGTGTGTCCCTAACCGTTTTGTGTAGAATGGACTCGATTAAGGCCGCTCATGAAGGCCGAGATTACCAGCTGATCCGCTTCTATCGGCTACTTGCACTTTCGCCATTGAATTTCACCACATAGGATTTCGTAGATTCGCCTTTGCTTGCTTAAGGTTCATCGACCGCCGCAGACTTATGAAACTTCTTTCTCTAGAAAAACGGGTATGAAAGAATCATTAACTTCGAATGATGAAATGTCATATTGGGAAGACCATCTATCCATACATGTGCTTTTCATCGTATATATAGGAAAGGCTTTGCACATCATCTCCATCAAACATTTTTAAAATTCATCGTATATTTAAAGAGCAACAAGAAATCTAGGGGTCGTGATCCCCTCATAAGATGGAATACCGTCCAAGATCTTGAAACCCACAGAGTTGGATATTGCATGATTTGAGATTTAAACGGAAGCGAACATCTCCTTCAGAATCGCATCCTAGCAAGTCAGATATATCATCACCACACGATTGCCGATCGAGGAAAGTCATCGTGTCCTAGGCGCTTAGGGTTAGGCCTTATCTCGGGATGTCCATTCTCATAATTGTTGCTTGCATGAGAAATATTATCATCATTTATTTCTTCTTCCCTTTACAACGGACTTCCCGACAATTGCTTAAATTGGATCTATTTCCCCGTTGACGTGGTGGATGTCTATTCCTGTAAAATTCTTCGAATCGAGCGTGCATTTCAACAAAGGCTCGCTCATCCTCTTCCATTTGTCGATGTGTGAAGGACTTGTCCGATTTTGAAATTTTGTCGATGTTCCACCGTATGTTCAGAGTGGCGCCCGATCGCTTCTGAATGTTCTTCAAACGAAAAGGGTCGCTTGCCCTTGGTTCAAAGCGCTACGTGGTGCCCTCCTGGCTAGTTCCTTCACTAGCTTTTCGCCCTCCAAATTGGGTTCCTACCATGTTAATGATACAGAACTGAAAGCAACAAAACTAATAAGTCTTCTAAGAAAAAGAAGTTCCTACTGATTGTGCCACTTGATGAAGTCGAATCCACTATCACAACAATCCGATCCTCGTATCACGACCCAAAACTTTAAAGTGTATAATAATGGTGGTTCCGCAAAACAAATCCCTGAGGGTTCTCCGGGAAGACTCTCCGATACTAAAGTCGAATTTCCGCTGAGTGTAACATCTTTCTTAGCTAATTTTCACATATCCATACCGTGGTTCTTTTCCGCTTTATCCCCTTCTTACCGTTAATCATGGGATTCAGAATGGTTGTAGATTGTTGAATTGCGATGCTTCTCCTCTTGGAGCGCCATTATCATTCCGTGATTACAGCTTTGACATTACGTGTTTATGGATAAACATAACTCGCTTATTATCACATGATCTTTTAAGACCCATGAATTTATCTTAGTATATTATAGGAATGAACTCGAGGTTAAGTAAAAATCATGCGCTATAAACAATGTAAAGGTTCCAGCCTTTGATGTATTGTGTTTGAATTGCACGCCACATGAAGACTTCGGTTTACTGCTGCGCAGTCCTCGACTGCGTGACTCAGAGCTCAATTGCTCAAGACTCACGTGTCTCGAATCGTGTTGAATGCACAAGTCGGTCATGCGCTGATGCACAAATCGATCTATTTGTGTGGTAAATCCATATACATCACTTAGGAAGGAGCTTTATGCCAATTTGAAGAAGTGTACTTGCACTAATGAGGTTAATTTTCTTGGTTACATTGTAAGTGCTAATGGTATTTCAGCTGACATGAAAAAGGTGAAAGCAATTCAAGAATGGCCAATTCCCAAAAGTGTTAGTGAAGTGCTGGAGTTTCATGGTCTTGTAGTTTTTATAGAGATTTGTCAAGAACTTTAGTACTTTGCTGTTCCTTTGACCGAGGTCATCAAGAAGAATGTGGGGTTCATGGGAAGAAGAACAAGAACAAGCTTTTTCAAAAGTTTAAATTTCATTTAACTAATGCTCCTTTGCTTTTTACCTAATTTTGATAACACATTTGAAGTTGATCGTGATGCTTCGTATTGGATAGCTATCTTGATGCAAGAAGGAAGACCTATGGCATACTTTAGCAGAAGCTAAGTGGGGCAACTTTGAACTATCCTACATACGACAAAGAGTTATACGCCTTGGTCCAAGCCTTAAAGACGTGGGCAACACTACTTATGGGCTAAAGAGTTCGTGGATCCACACTAATCATGAATCATTGAAGTTCTAAAAGCCAATATAAGCTCAACAAAAGGCATGCAAGATGGATGGAGTTCATTGAGACCTTTCCATATGTTATTTGATATAAGAAAGGTAAAGAGAATGTTGTAGCCAATGCACTCTCTGTGAGGTATGCCTTACTTTTTCTCTTGAATCTAAATTACTTGGCTTTGAACAAATTAAAGAGTTGTATCATGATGATTTTGATTTTGGTCATGTTCCAAGCTTGTGAAAAATGTTCTTTGAGAAGTTCTTTAAGCATGATAGATTTTTGTTTAAAGAATCTAAGCTTGCATTCCTAACCCTTATTTCATGAATTGTTAGTTAGGAAGCACATGGTAGGGGCCTTATGGGACACTTTGTGTAGCAGATTTTGGCAATTTTGCAAGAGCATTTGTTTTGGCCAAAAATGAAAAGTAATGCTTTAAACATTTGTGAAAATTGCATGGTTTGCAAAAGACAAAATCAAAGGTCCAACTCATGGCTTATACACCTTTGCCAATTCCAAAAGAGCCATAGGTTGATCTTTCAATGGATTTTGTTTTGGGTTTGCTGAGAACTACATGGAAAGATTCCATTTTTTGTAGTTGTTGATAGGTTTTCAAAATGGCTCATTTCATTGCATGCAACAAAACAAATGATGCATCACACATTGCTGATTTATTCTTTAAAGAAATTGTTCATTTGCATGGCATGCCAAGAACCATTGTATTCGGGATAGAGACACCAAATTTTTGAGTTATTTTTGGAAAATTTTGTGGGGAAAATTGGGTACAAAACTCTTATGTTTTCACTACTTGTCATCCATAGACCGATGGCCAAACCGGTTGTTAATCATACTTTAACTACTTTGTTGAGGTCAATCATTGGTAAGAATATTAAGCTATTTGGGATGTTTGTTTACCTCATGTTGAATTTGTATACACAGGAACGGCATTCTGCCACTAAATTTTCTCCTTTTTGAGATTGTTTATGGTTTTAATCCATTATTCTAATGGATCTAACACCTTATGCAGAGTGAGAAGATTGAATTTAGATGGCAAAAGAAGGTTGAATTTGAGAAGCAAATCCATGAGAAGTGCAAGACTCAACATTGAGGGTAAGACGCCAAGATAAGGAACAAGCCAACAAAGGGCATCATAAGCTCATCTTTTGAACCGGGAGGTTGGGTTTGGTTGCATTTGAGGAAAGAAAGTGTTCCCTAATAAAAAAAGAAAATCTAAGTTGCAACTAATAAAGAGATGGACCTTTCAAGTTTTTTAGAGCGCATCCATGATAATGCCTAGTAGACTTGATTTTATCGAGTGAGTACGACGTCTACAATATCTTCTAATGTTTCCGATTTAAGTCTCTATCATATAGGTGCTAAGATTTGAGGGACAAATCCTTCTCAAGAGAAGCGGAATCGACGTGGAACTTCGCTTGAACTTCCCGACTGGGTCAAAGATGCAAACTCAGAGCCAAAGCATGTACTGACCAAAGACGCATTTAACTCAGTGAGCTTCAAAGCTTCTGTGCACTAAAATTTCAAAGATGCTAACTTGAAGCCAAAGATGTGAACTCAAGGGGTTAAAGATACGAATCCCGCAATCCCTAACTTCCCATCTAATTCAACTGGAGCGTAAGGTCCAAGTTCAAGAGTGCATTTGATCCAAGTCAAAGATTAATTTTGGTCCTAAAGATGGTCCAAATTCCAGCCAACAATTATTCACTTTTAGAGTGAAGTGTTTAAACTTCAAATTCAATGGTATCAATCATCCATTTTGAGGCATAGAAGGATCGAAAATCATGGCTGAAAATTCAAGCAAAAGAAGAATTTAATGAAGTCTTGAAGTGAACTCAATATGCAATGAACCTACTCATCTAAATACTCTGGTCCAC